>OX377204.1:6818447-7418447 GCA_947396885.1 Heligmosomoides polygyrus polygyrus
CGAAGCAACACAGTGCATTTAATATTAATTCGTTGCCCATCCGGCCATTTCGTTGCCTTGGATCTGAAAATGGGATCTGGGCGTGGTGCAAATGCGCGGGAAAACAAAATATGTCTCCAGTTACCCTTTATTTCTGAGGAGATCACGGCAGCTGTACGTCTATGCCTGGTGCGAGCAATTTTGGGCGATGATGTTGTGCTGGTCAACATACCAGGACACAACATCAAGCGACTGCTAGTTCGCAATAGGCTTTACGATCGCTCATGTATAGCGAGAGACTGCGTGATCTGCCCTTATGGAAGGAGTGGAGACTGTGCGCAGAAAGGTGTGGTTTACCAAATTCAGTGTTTAAGCAGTGGGGAGCTATATATTGGGGAAACAGGGAGAGCGCTAAGCGTTCGTATCAGGGAACATCTTGCTGTAAGGAAAAGCGTAGTTTAGTAACCCCACTCGGTAAACATCGAGTGGATGTCCATCACGGAGACGATTTTAATTTAAATGCACTGTGTTGCTTCGTGAAAGTGAGATCGGTCCCAGAAAGGTCCTAGAGGCCTTCTGGATCCGCGAGCGTAATCCAACAATGAATAACCGAAGTGAGTGCATTTCGATCACCAGTGAGTTTTTGCCGTTTATCCCGCTGTGCGAACTCTGAGACCGTGCAATCTATACACTTAACATCAGTATGGATCAGCAGTTGGTAGGTCTCAGTTGCTCAATGGTATTAGTGTAGCTGAGCACTACCTCAGTACTTGTGGAACAACGGTGAGTTCGGCTTGCTTCAGTAGGATTCCGCTTGACACTCGTAGGAAATATTGAAACTGACAGAGCTGGAGAAGGACGTTTTTGCCGAAATGAGTGTCTGGTCTTAGGTTTCGAACTTCTTTCAGGCCTTTGAAAACGACGAAGTTGTCGAAACGTCGGCCGAATAAAGTTGTTCCACTATAACAATACCTGCGTGGCACAGAAGCATTAAGACTACTCTCGCAATATGCCCAGGTTTTATGAAAACCGAACATGGAGGATAAACTAAACAATGTAAGATAACTAAATAATAACAAACCAATATAAAAGACTCGTTGATAACTATCAACGATTCTTTTACATTTGTTATAATATTGGCGAGTACCGTAAGAGGAACCTTAGAGAACCCTATGCTTTGCATTCCGACTGTAGAACCACTAATACTAATAAGCTAACATCAGCCCTTCTGACCTACAGGCTTCTCAAGGAGTTCAGATTGTTGCTTGAGGATCAAGACCTGGAAAAGTGTCTGTGTGTAACCCTGTGAAAGCGCTATTGCTGAATAAACTCCATTAATACGATGAAGCGATTTCTCTGTTGCTGATTGTTTATTATTATTATTATTATTATTGTTATTATTGTTATTTGTTGAAGGACATTTGCAAGATTGTTATTTCTGTATTCAATGAGCTGCTTTTTCTAGACAAATAGGCTTTCAAATATAAGTAAATAAATGAAATTTGGTCTCTGACCCTGAAAGAAGGAAGATTTCGTTGGTCTGGACGGGAAACCCTGAACCAAGTGGCTGGATGCACAGCCCTCGTCCCACTGAGCTACCATACGCCGTTACGGCAGCATCCCAAGCCACAAGCAACCCATTCATCAATATTGTCGAAGAGGAGGGATAACGAACGATCTGACACTCTTCGGGTCCATCGAGCGAGGAGGTCCGATTGGAGCACTCTGGCACGAGACAGGGACGAATAGAGACGACGCTGTGAGCGCCCGCTCGAACAACTCGATGATCAATGATACGACAGATGATACAGGTGAGAATTTCCTCCGATGCAAGAAGCCACTAGAAAAGAGAAGCTCTGGACCTTTTCGGACCGTGTCCAGTTTGAACGGATGAATAAAGGAAGACGAAGGAGAGAAAAAGAGGTGATAAAGCCACCGTCCGTTCAAGCCTCTAAAAGCCCTCAGTAGGCTCAGACGGAAATGAGCAAGAAGCCATTGTAGGCGACACCGGTGATGGCTACGCTTAGGCGACAGCGTGCTGCAGACAACGCGCTAGTGCTAGGATGTCATAGAAACGCCCGAAACTGGAAACCGAATCACCGAAAAACAGCCGTCAAAGCCGATGCGCGGTGAACACGTCTCAAATCAGCCGCGTCGTCGCCGAGCCTGGTCGCGAGCGAAAAAACGCCTCGAAACGCATGAATTCGACTTCGGATGTCGACCGCTGATGGCACTTCGTCAGAAACAGGTCGTCGACCCGCCGAAGAAGCCGCCAGAGGGCGCCAAAGTGCGATCCAGACGGGGCGTAAGTAGCCGGGCCGGTCGGAGAAATGGTGGGAGCGCACGAGTTCACAGAGGAGAAAAAAGTGGACAAAATTCGTCGAGGGCGGGCTTCCTACCCTTGAAGCCTATTTTCTAGGGCTGGTTTGTCTCCTCGAAGAAGAAGAAAGAGGAGGGTGTAATGAAGACGAAGAAGCATACGCTATGGAAAGTTCTTATTTATCCCGAATTACTGCGTGTTTAAGGGCGCGTGTAGCGCAGTCGGAGGAGGTCGCATGCACTCAATACCAGGTTCCTGGTTCGGATTTCCCGCCCAGGCCACCCAAGCCTTCCATTCCTCCGGGGTCGGTGAACTTGTCTGGGAAGGATTAAGCGCTGAATTGATCACCGGCCACCGCAAGCCACTGTATGGTGAGATACGCATTCAAATCGCCTCCACGACACCCCCAGAAGTAGTATGCGTGGCGCATCCCAAAAGGGATAGAGTAACGCCGTCTTTTATTTGTCCTTTATAGCGGGCTTCCATGGACCCAGAAGTACATCGTTAAAGACGATCGCAGCTACCAAATTCACGACACCTCTCAGAAAACCGACGACTAATAAGCTTGCTACAATCTCAGAGAGAATTCCTCAACGGAGTTTTCCAAGGAATTTGAAAAACACTCAGACTCTAACGTATGTCTTGTATGTTGACCTAGAGTTGATTTAGAACAGTACATTTTTCCTTCCACTGATTAAGGTCTACAGTTTGTGCTAAAAATAAATAAGATAAATATACCAATTTCACGTCGAATTGAACACTTTTCACGTCAAACTGGACGCTCTTCTTATGGTTTGTGCTAAAATTTTTCTTAATAATAAAAGGATAAAGGACGGCGTTACTCAATCCCTTTTGGGATACGCCACGCATTCTACTTATACAGGATGTCGTGAAGGCGATTTGAATGCGTATTTGGCCATACAATGACTTGCAGTGGCCAGCCGATGAACAAGTCAGCGCTTTATTCTTCGCAGACAAGTCTGGTATCAATTCGCCGACCCCGGAGGGATGGAAGGCTTGGTTGGCTTGAGCGGAAAATCCGAACCAGGAACCTGGTATCGGGTGCACGCGACAACTGGCGCCTACTCCGACTGCACTACACGAGCCCTTTTTTCTTGTACAAAAATTTTTCTTGAACAAAAGATTATTCTAACTTTTTTGGTGAGTCTTTAGTTTAATGTAGAAGAAGCTCAATTCAATTTAGAAGAGTTTGATTTGATTTCAAAAGTCAGGCTAGTAAACTTGGAAGCGTGTCCAATTTGATTTGAAAAGTGTCCAGTTCGACAGGAAAATGGTAGAAATGAATCCTTTTTTAACGATTAAATCAAGCCAATAAACGTAACAGTCTAGTCCAACAATGCCTTCTAAAACAGATAATAAAACCGTGGCTTAAATAAATACATATAGTAATCACATCAATCACTCTTCGATAGCAACAGAGCCAAGGCGTACCGTTGCATATATCCCATCAGCTGCAACATGCATACAAAAACTGTCTTGAAAAAATAAGGCGCCATCAGAATAAACTCATTTTTCTTAAAATTTCAAAAGATCACAAACACCATTGCGGGAGAAATCCAAAGTTCTGAGTTTCTGAGTCCGAGTTCATGAATGGCTTTACCCAGAGTGACGTGGGTAGAGGGTAGAAATTGAAGCATTACCTGGGGCCGTATTCATCAACGACTAACCCATGGGTATAAGGGGTAGAGATACCCACGATAAAGCCTGCGTTTCTACCTCTCACCTTGTCTCCACCCTTTATACCCCGCATACCCGTGGGTTTAATTGTTGCTGAATCCGGCCTCTGGAATTAACAAGAGCGTGGAGGTGGGTGAACAGTTGGATAGAATTATATCATTCCCGGAATTATGTCATATCATGAACACTAAACTTGCCCTCTGTCCACTGTCGTCTACTGATAAGCTTATACATCACCATTAACTCATTACCTTACCAATCGCGAATCCGGCCTCTGGAAGCTGTGAGTTCGTTGAAAACAGTTCGGTCATTCGTCTGACTCTTGAAACTCTTGAGCAGTCGGTCTTTAATGAAGTTGACGAACTGCTTGAACCGGCCAAGTCCGACTTTCGATAAATATTGGCATATCGAGTATACTTCAGCGTGTTTCTTCTTTAAGCTGTTCATCAAGATTGTTAATCAGGCTTTACTTCAGCTGACATTTCGACGTCTTCGCCTTCTTCGGAGCCTGGAAAAGTTGAGAACATTGGTGAAACTATTCCCCCAAACGCCATTTCATCATACAGAATAGCATTCTCAAAACAGCTAGAGTAAAGAACCGGTTTCACAGGTACAGCGTATCAAATAACCTTCCAGGTGGGTGCCGACGAGCACCACCAGTCACCCGCAGGTAGAGATAGCGTGGGTGAATGAGTTTAGCCCCGGATACCTCCAGGTGCCTCCAGGGTACTTAAGTCGGGTGACATCAGGGGCTAAACTCATTTACCCACTCTATCTCCTCCTGCGGGTGACTGGTGGTGCTCGTCGGCTAGCACCTGGAAGGTTAAGATACGCTGTACCTGGGATACCGGTTCGTTACTCTAGCTGCCCCAAGAATGCTATTCTGTATGATGAAATGGCGTTTGGGGGAATAGCTTCACTAATGTTCTCGACTTTTCCAGGCTCCGAAGAAGGCGAAGACGCCGAAACGTCAGCCGAAGCAAAGCCTGTTTAACAATCTTGGTAAACAGCTTAAAGAAGGAACACACTAAACTGCTTGAAGATGTGGTGATCCGCTTGCGATGACCAGACTGCTGGATGTTTCATACCAAAGGTTGTTCAGCTTCTAGAGTGTTTTTAGCGACACTTATAAATTGGTATTATTCTGAAGAAGTGCGTTGGATATCTTCTTTTGACCACTGGTAGGTTAACACTCCACCGATTTCCAATGAATGTTGCCGGTTTGGTGCGGTAAGTATCCGTGTTCATCGATTCATCTGGTTTCAGGAACCCGTCGATGAGCTCTGATAGCGTTTGAACATTTGTGAGCATTCAAATCACGGGGTTTCCACTTATGCGCCTCTTTCACCCTTGATGGCTTTTCCGAACGCTTGACGACGGCCGAAAGTGACACTTGAAGCTCCCCCTTATGAAAGCAGGCAGTTTTTCGCGGATCTGACTAAACCAGTGCCTTCAGGTAGTCCTCGTCAGTTTCAGGGATCTGGTCTCGGCCAAGTTTATCTTGAAGGCTAGGGTCCCCTGATAGGAGATTTTTGAATCAGAGTTGGGTAAAGGTAAAGCTTGGGTAAAGTGAAGCCACCCCTTCACAAAACTTCTGCACAGTTTCTGTCTAAGATTAAAACCATGAAGCATAAAGAAAAATGAAAGAATTCCTTGTTTGTCAATCACTCTAAGCTAACCAAAGGTTTGCGTTTTACCCAGGCTTGGTTAGACGGATCAGTTGGCACCTCCTCCGACTGATATACCTGCACCCCTTCCAAATATGCCATTCCTGCTGTTGAGAAACTTTTTTTAGTAAAGTCCATGGCAGAATCCGAGGAACTATGAAACTTTTCATTAAGAAAACTTTGTTGTCATAAATGGGCTGGTTGGAAGGCATGGAAAGTAAGCAAAAAAGTATATGATTAAATATACAAAAAGGATAAAATAAGCTATTTACAATGCGTGCGAATCTTCGAAAAAAGAAGAAAAAATGCCAAAGTGGGATATGACTAGAAGAGAGACAAGCGCTAACATTTTAAAAACCTAATACATGTTTGCTTGGTCAGGCGACCGTATCCATTACAGTCGTATCCCATGCGCCTTCCTGACGACCTTGGTAGGAACTGATTCGCAATCATGAAAGATGCGGCAGAAGTAGAGCATGAGATTGACATGAATATGGCTCGGTTCCCGACCAGACAGCAGTTTCGGCGACGGACGAGTTTTTCTAGCGTAACGTAGTGGGTTTCGTAGTAACTGCTGCCGCTGCTGCCTGACGGCTTGCTTCTGGCGGTGAGACGTGTTTCTTTAGTGGGTGCCGATAACCGATTAATGATAAATGGAAGCGCTTCTGCCGATTAAAACTCCCTCATCTCTCGATGCAGCTCGACAGCAGTGCAACGGAGAGAAACGATGTGGGGGCTGAAACGAATGCGTAATTACCTAGCTAGAGTTAAGGTTATCAGAAGGTGATCTTCTAGCTCAGCTAAGCCTCCATATCGCTAGGGTAGCTGCGGCGACGGGTTTCACTAGCGACACATGCAGCAGTTTGGAAACAGTGCAATGTAAGCTGTCTTGAGGAGAAATCCACCCATGCTGCCGTCGATGACGTCATCCTGTCGCTAGTAGATTCCACGTCCGATTCTCGATGAATCTTGGCATCTTTGATGTTCTAATCGACGAGTGTTTTCTTCAGCGTGACCAAGATTGGCATCTCTTTATTGCGGCTTACGTTTCGGCGTCGTCGCCTTCTTCAGAGCCTGGAAAAGTCGAAGTCATCTGAGAACTACCCTCCCAAATGCCATTTCATTCTACAAACCCATCTTTCGTCCAGCCAGGGTGACGATGGACGCCTTTTGTCCACATCTAACGTTAACCATGTTTTCGACTTCTTATGGCATCGTTTTTTTCTTAGCCTTTTGGATGGGTTCCTGCAGAGAGAAATGGCATTTAGGAGGGTAGTTTCTCAGATGAGTTCGACTTTTCCACGCTCTGAAGAAGGTGTCGACGCCGAAACGCAAGCCGCAATAAAGACTTCTACCAATCTTGGTCACGCTGAAGAAAACACTCGTCGATTACAATGTCGCTAGTAGGCTTCCTTCTCACCCTTCGCCTTTTTTATGAAAGGGAACAAAGCAAAGACGGCTTGACTTCCTTTCAAAACGCAGCAGGTCCTTAACAAACGCTTTGTCCTTTATAAAAGGGTCTAGGTTGACCTGGATCCAAACCACAACTAGAATCAATTTGGCTACTCGCGGGAACCAGTTGTAACCGACCACATACTCGTAATAAAATGTCTGAATATATCGCCAATAAAGGGGCGCGTGGAGCGCAGTCGGGAGAAGACACCGGCTGTCGCATGCACCCGATACTAGGTTCCTGGTTCGGATTTCCCGCCCAAGCCAACCAAGCCTTCCATCCCTCCGGGGTCGGTGAATTGGCACCAGACTTGTCTGGGAAGGATAAAGCGCTGGCCACCGCAAGTCATTGTATGGCCAAATAAGCCTTCAGGTCGCCTCTACGACATAGAATGTAGAATGCGTGGCGCATCCCAAAGGGGATTGAATAGCGCCGTCCTTTATCCTTTATACTTATATCCAATAAAATTAGGAAAAGACAATTCCAGCCAAGCACTTATAAACCAGTCGGCTGAAAGCGACGTCATTGCTGAAGAAGGCGCAGTGGTCGAATCTCAGTACAAGCCAACTCCATCTTGGTCTTCCATCCCTGAAACACCGGTGAGCTAGTGTACTAAGTTATCTTTCTAGAAATAAGACAAACTGACTCAGATCCATAGGATGGCTTCCCAATTCATTTTAGAGGCCTTGAAAGAACGTCTGTGGTAAGCAGGAAGATTAAAGGACGGTCTTGGCGCATTTCTTGTTTGGCGTACGCCATGCATTCTATTTCGTGGCGAAGAATGACATTCAAAGGCGTATTTCTCCTATACAGTGATTCTTACGGTGAAAGCCAAGAAGTGCCAGATTCCGACCAAGGAGGGAATTGACCCGTGCGGCACCGGAACTAAGAAGTTCGTTTTGGGATGCATGCGGTAATACCGGTTCACCTTCTCGCTGAACTACCACGCGGTTTCAAGGCAACATATGGGCCATCAAAGAGCGTAGAAGCCCAATGCATGGCCCATCTTGAAGAAACAAATTCGGCTCCAATGTTCTCAGACCACCGACACGCCCACCATCGCGTTGGTCGGACTTCTTCGTAAAAGCCCTGAACAAAAGATATGATGCTTTTCGTGTCCCTCGAGCAAGGAGGGTCCATTGGAGCACTTTGGCACACGACAGGGACGAATGGAGACGCTGCTGGCGTGCGGTCGAGCAACTAGATGATCAACGATATGACAGGTGATACAATTGAGACTTAGATATTCTCACAACACAGGAGCATAATATGTAGAGGTTACTACAAGAAATATTGCAGAAAAAGGTTAATAGAAGAAAAGATCCTATGCAACAGGAACCAAGACCTGTTTAAAATAGACCTGGACAAGGGATAAGAGATAAATGTGAAACAGATAGCGAAGCCCTAGTGAAGGGTTTTCCGGCAAGTTTTTTCTTCTCCTATCTTCATTTTGTGAAGGTTTACAACGCTTAGTGTTGCGTCAGTCCCAAAAAAGACACGGATGCCTGTTTCGCCATGGACCTGCTCGTTAGTCACCATTCTCTAGAAATCTCCTTCCTCGCCTATCAAAACGAGCCGGATTTTGGCAACAACGAGTGCACTTTTTAAAGAGTGGACAACGTCTCCAATTATGAGGATGCCACCTAGTGCACGGCAGCGGCTCATGAAGGCGTCGTAAACCGGCGTCCAGATGTGAGTCGTGGACGACCTGGGAATCGAGTGGTGGGACCGGTTTGTGATAAACGGCGTCATTAATCAAAAGTTGTTGCTGAAGCAACGCATGATCATGAATCGGCGGGATAGGGCTGATAGATGCTAGCCGAGCGAGAAGATTCTTGATTCTACTTACAGCGAAGCCGAAACCGATCAGCGAACACGTCCTGGTTACGACACCATCGTCTCTCCTTGCGCTGTCATGTGCTAGGGAAAAGCTGGATAACCGGTTGTTCCGGAACCAGAGCAAAAAGTGGCGATACTGCTTGGAAGTGGTACACGCTTCTGAGCCACCACAATCAAGCAAGGCCAGTATTACGAAAACTGTTCGAAAAGCAGCTAAATCTAAACCTTATCATCGGAATGTCATCGGAAGTAATTCTGGAGCTTAAATAGAGGATAGTAGTACGGGTCTGAACCATAATGACAAGCTTTTATGAAGTTGTTTATGTATCTATACCGTGGACAACCTTTCCAAATAAGCACCGCACTGCGGTAAACGACGTAATTTGGTCTCTTCAAGACCAACTAAACTGCAAAAACCAATATCATAGAGCTAGCGTGTTTCCGGGAAAACCGAATAGGAGGAAAAGTTTAACCCAGCTGTCGATAAGATCCTATACGGCTATTATGGGCTTAATTCCAACGATTCAAGGAATGTAAGGCTCGTTAGTCCTAGTTGTCAATAAGGTCCTATACGGCTAGTATGGGCTTAATTCCAACAATTTAAGGAATATGAGGCTGTTGTTTGTTAAAGTTCATTAGCCACACGAGATTGGTAAATCCGTTTATTGGCCGACGTTTCGGAAAAATCGCCTTTTTCAGGAGCCTAAATGAGGCAGAAGTTCACAAAGTTGAACGACCAAAGCCTTACAGGAAATCGATGAAGTACTATTAGGGTGGGCCAAAGGTAATGAGACTCTCCATGCCGTGCCCATATATGTCGTGGCTGGAGTCCGGTTTCGTGCTTCTCGTACTTGTATGTTTGTTTGCTACCTGCTGAAGGCCATCTGAGAAGTGACCACTTTCGTCCTTTCCGGAAGCATGCCAAAATCCCAGTCTGTCTCATGCCGAAATCCCGGTCTGACGAGTCAACCTTTGTCGCGCAAATCTCGTCCAATTCCCAACCCCGAGCAGCCTGGACTCAATAGTCAGCAAGTACGTCTTCTACCTCAACCCTGCCAAGCAGCGTGTCTGGGTGTGGCCTGGTGACCTGTTACCGACCTTCGTTCGGCGAGATGTTCACGGCGAGAAGCATCTTTCGAGCTTTTGGGCCTGCGCCCATGGACCGGTTTACTGGAAGCTGTTTTCCAGGAGCACCACGATGGACTCCAAGGCCATGGTGAATAAAATAGAAGAGATGGACCGGCGACTCGTACTTATTCAGTCTCAGCATCTCAAGAAGGTCCTCCTCTTCAACAACGCCGCACCCGATCGGGCAAAAGTGACCACGGATAAGTTCGCTCAGCTGGGCTACGTTCACATGCCTCTCCCACCGTATTCGCCGGACATCTCTCCATACGACTACCATCACTTCTTGAGCCCATAGGACTTCATGGTCGGAAGGAGCACAAGGACCCAAGCAGACCTCGACAACCATAACGAGCAGTGGACCAGCACCAGGCCCAAGCAGTTCTGGAAGGATGGGATCAGGAAGTTGGCTGATCGATGGCAGCAAGGTCATTGACCTTAATGTAGAATACATTCCTCAGCACCGTTGAGTTGTAATTGAGTTGAGTTATAAAGAGAATAAGAAATTTGTTGAATTTGTCTCATTACTTTTGGCCCATCCTAATACTCAGCAAACCAAAGAGATCAAACCGACCTTAGGTGGATCTTTAGAAGTGGATGGTTGAAGAGATCACTAGGCAGTCTGTATTTTAAGTCGTGCCTGTGTTTTGAGGTATTGGCTTACGTAGGGCAGTGACTGCCCTCGTACTACCCAGGTCACACCGCGGCCCAGACCTAGGTCAACCCAGAGTCCTAAAAATGAGGAAAGTTCGCTTTTGATCGTAAGACATTCCTCTTCGCGGTTAATTTTTGGGTTCTTGGAATGGATCAAAAAGCTCTCCAGTGTCTTCCGCGCAGTGATGTCGGATTCCGCACACAGAATTCTGATCGAAATCTCGAAATCTTCCCTGCATGCCTTTCAACCCGATGGGTGCCCAGTGGGATGGGGAGCAGCGACTTGGAATTACCCTGCAGGTGTTCCTTGATCCAAATGTAGAGGGGTCGCGCCCTCTCTCCAGCGTACTGGTCATCCCCCTAAGGTCGGTTCCTTGCAGTTGATTTCTTTGGTTTGCTGAGGTAGTACTTCATCGACTTTCCTGTAAGGCTTTGTTGAGGGATTTGGTCGTTCAACTTTGGGAATGTTCTGTCTCATTTACCATTAGACCCCTGAAGAAGGCGATTTTGCCGAAACGTCGGCCAATAAACGGATTTACCAATCTCGTGTGGCTGATCAACATCAACAAACAACAAGCACCGATGCCGAGATTCAGTGATGTTCGGACATGGAAAATGTGAGGTTCGTTATAGAGTCAGCACTGAGTTCTACAAGCTCCTAAGGTTACGCTTTCGTTTTTCCTCGTTTAGGCAGACTCCGCGATTACAAAGGAAAACTGGACAGGCTAGACTTGTCTTTAGTAGATTCATATAATTCTTATACTACTCTTCTAAGTTCTCAAATTTGTCCTTATACTCGCGTATATACCGTCATGCTTGTTGTGTTGCGTTGGACCAAATGCTTTACTGTTGTTATGTGATTCATTCGGATATTCCATGTAATAAATAATATTAATAATAATAATAACAACAATAATAGTACACTGGATTTTAAAAAAGTCGTAAGACTCCACAAACTGTCAGTAATGATAAAGGAAGGCGTTACTCAATCCCTTTTAGGATGCGCCATGCATTCTACTTCTACGGGATGTCGTGGAGGCGATTTGAATGCGTACTCGGTCATACAATGGCTTGCGGTGGCCAGCAAAGTCAGCGCTTTATCCCTCTCAGACAAGTCTGGTGCCAATTCACCGAGGAATGGAAGGCTTGGTTGGCCTGGGCGGGGAGTCTGAACTAGGAACCTGGTATCGGGTGCAGACGACAGCCGGCGCCTCATCCAACTGCACTCCATGCGTTTAGTAAGGGTAAATACTAACTTGCCTACCGGTTAGCTGGTAAGCTCGTTGTATAACTGAATACGAAAACGTGAATAATAAAAGAAGGAACAATGCTCGGCACAGCTTAGACAAATATGCTTGACGATTTTGTAAGAATGACGGATTAATATTTGTACAATAAAACTATAGTGTGAATTTGTTTAAAATTTTCAAACTCAGCTACCCTAAAAATGCCCACACTGTATGAAACTTCATTAAGTTGTAATTTTCTAAGAAAAATTATAGCACGAATCCTATTTCAGAAATGAAAAGGCAGCTATTTTTTACTGCTGAAAGAGGAGACTTGGACTTGCCAAGGTCGAAGGGATTTTTGTTCGACTGATAGCAAAAAAGCTGTTTATAGCTGCAACAGCAAAAAATTTTTTACAACAAAAATTTTTAAAAATTTAAACAAACACACACATCTTCATTTCGCTCTTTCAAACATTTACACTATCAATCCAACGAAATTCCCTCCCCCCCCCCCTCCCAAACAAGAAAAGGTATGGTGCGATCTCTTTTTTTTAATATGCCAAAAATTGCTGCATTTCTAAATTTGAAATAAACTTTGAACCACTATGCTTTTCCAAAAAATGTTGAAATAAAATTTCAAACACTTATCTCTTCTTTTAATATGCTAAAAATTGCTGCATTTCTAAGCTTTTAAATAAACGTTGAACTGCTATGCTTTTCCAAAAAATGCTGAAATAAAACTTCAAAAGGCTTGTCCACTTATGAAAGCAGCTGAATTAAAAAATTTCAATGAGAATTGTACTAAATATTCCTTAACGAAGAAGTCATTTTGCCAGCCTAGCAGAGTCTCTAGCTCAAGTTGAAAAAGCACACCTTGCTTTATGAGACGTTCAGTTTGCTTTCAAAAGCGTCCACCTTGCTAACAGGAATTCTGATTTGAATATTTTAAATTTTGTGCCACAATTTTACGTGAAAATGGTGTATGTTCCTTTTATTGAGTCAATTACTGTTCCTTGATTTTAGAAAGGGGTAAATAACTGGTTCATCTGGGTCCCGATTCATCAACGATTAAATCCCTGGTTATAGAGGACAAGAGGGAGTAAGAGGATAGAGAAATCCACGACGAAGCATTCATACCTTCCCCATATCTCTAGCACTTATACACCGCATACCGCCGCGTTTCTACGTTCATGAATTCTGCTCCTGGGATTGAACTCGCCTTGTCTGAATTCATGATCTTCAGTTGTTGAAAGACATACACTCATTGAGTGGCTATATGTACTAGGCTGTCAAGATAGTTCTCAGCGTTTTGTGCTACTATTTTTCATTCGTCTTTTATTAAGTAGGGCGGATGTAGCGCAGTCGGAGGAGGCGCGACTGTCGCCTGAACCGGATACCAGATTCCTGGTTCGGATTTCCCGCCCAGGCCAGCCAAGCCCTCCAACCCTCCGGGATCGGTGAATTGGTACCAGACTTGTCTGAGAAAGATAAAGCGCTGACTTGTTCATCGACTGGCCACCGCAAGTCATTTTATGGACAAATACGCATTTAAATCGCCTCCACGAGTAGAAGTAGAATGCGCTGGTGCATCTCAGAAGGGATTGAGTAACGCCGTCCTTCATCCTTTATCTTTTTGTTAAAAATTCAACCTGCATTGCGCATTAATGATACTTTCTGTGCAGAATTTAGCCCTATCCGACTGAATGATTTGTGTTCCATGCTTCAACGTAGTTTTCTAATTCTGTTCTTGAACGGCTTATTGAAGTATGTCGAAGGGGCAAATCCGTACGATATTTTATTTTGGCTTCAAATTGGGACAATCCGTAGCCTAGACAGCTCGACAAATCAAAGTTTGGGGGACTGATAGTGTTGGAGAAAGCACTGTGCGCCATGGTTCAGTAAATTTCGGACCGGAGATTTCGGTCCCGAAGATGATCCCCGTAGCGGTCGACCAGAGCAGACCAGAAGACGACGAGTTTAAGGAATTGGTAGAATCTGAACGTCCCAAACAGTTCGCGGGATCGCAGAAGAGCTTGACGTCAGTAAAGCTAATTTCATTTGATTTCTGAGACTGCTTTTTCTTCTTGATTGAGGGTTGTTCTCATCTGATAGCTAGGTTGAAGCATTTGGTTGATCTGTTGAGGTTTCATTTTACTTTATTTGGTGATTCTCGATTTTCCTTACATCGTGTCCACTGTGTTTCATTAACTGTTTTAGCGCACAATTTTGTGCAAATAAATAAATAAATAAATAAATAAATAAATACTTCGAAACGCCTTGGGAAGGTGAAAAAGCTCGAAAAGTGGGCGCCCCGCGAGTTGAGTGAGCGGCAAAATTGTCACGTTTTGAGATTTGTTCTTCTCTATTTTTACGCAACAAAACTGACCCGTTTTGGATCGAGCACCTGTGATGGAAGGTGGATTCAGAATGATAACAGATACACGTTCCGGACAGTGGTTAGACGCTGGCCGACGAACCCCCTAGACGTTTTCCAAAAGCGAATCTCCACCAAAAAAGGGTAATGGTCATCGTCTGTTCGGCGGCTGGTGTGATCCATTACAACTTTTTGGCACCAGGCCAAACGATCACAGCGGAGTCCTTCTGTGAAGACGTCGACGAAATGCACTGAAAATCGCGCCGACTTCAGCCAGCGTTGGTCAACAGAAGAGGCCCGATTCTTCTGCACGATAACGGGCTGAAGTTCTGCCTCACCCGCCATATTCTTCAGACCTCTCACCAACCAACTACCACCTTTTCAAACACTTTCTCGCTAGTAAAAAATTTACCAATCAGGGCGTAGTCAAAACAGCTTTCGTGGACTTTGTCGAATCTCGACCACCTAATTTTTTTGCTGATGGAATAATTCGACAGGTGTTCGTTCCATTGGCAATTTCGAAATGATTCGAAAGGTGCTTTTTTCGAGTAAATCCGATAGGATTTGAGAAAGTTGGGGTAGTTCAAAGTAAGGCACGTAAAACGCTGAGAACTTTCCTGACAACCTAATACCATTAACGAACTAATTCCAATACCTTTAGAAGACTGCACTGAAATCCACGCGAGGGATCAACATCTGAGGATAATACCTCGATGATCAAGTTGGGAACGTAACATGTCGTTTAAAAAGAAATACGGTCAGATCTGCCAGGTGATAAGAGCAGTGAACAGCGGTCCAGAACCGCTATAAAAGGAGAAAGGAGCTGCTCGCGCAGCTGGCCGGCGGCAAGCGCTAGCGGCAATAGAGTCGTTAAGCGGATGGGTGCCGTCAGAATGCGGAATCACTCCGCGAACAGGAATCGCGAGGCGAACCGGATGACCGGATGGGACATGGGATGGCGTGAAAGTGAGACGTCTGAAGTGATAGCGCTGGACGCCATTCGGCTGTGTGATTCCGCTGGTCTCGCGGATTGAACCAGCGCCATGACGGCAGAGAAAAAGAGCGACGAGCGGCGACGGAGGTCAGAACAAGACGATGAGACCGGTGAAAGTGTACGCGAGACGCCGAGAGGGTACGGCTTCGAACCGGGTCACTTCATCTCCACGGGGGTTCATCGACGCGTAACAGTCCGGATCATCCTCGAGACATTCACGAGTGGAGTGGTTTTGGAATTTCGGTCGTTTACGATCGAAAGCATGCAACTCGATGAGACAGTCTAGTAAAAAATGTCCTTCAGATATAGGGTAAACGGACGGCGTTACTCAATCCCATTTGGATGCGCCACACATTCTACTTCTATGGGGTGTTGTGGAGACGGTTTGAATGCGTATTTGGCCATGCAATGACTTGAGCCAATGAACAAGTAAACGCTTAATCCTTCCCAGACAAGACTGTCATCGACCCCGGAGAAGGCTTGGTTGGTCTTGGCGGGGAATCCGAACCGGGAACATGGTATCGAGCGCACGTGACAGCCGGCGCCTCCACCAACTGCGCTAGCATTCCATTTGGCTCCAGGATGTCTAGAGAAAAACAAACGTGTGATGCATCCCGCAGAGGAATTGGCTTCGACCTGTATCTCTCCATCGCTCAGCCAACGTAAATCTTCTTATTTACCATCTATTTACGGAAGAATAGGCAAAACTACGCCATTTATTCTTATTCCTCTAGCAATTTGGCTACAACGATTGAGATTCTACGTTGTCGTAACGGTTCCGGCATCAGAACACCACGAAGAAGAAGGAAGCTCGAATCAAAAGTGTAATCGAGAATGCTCTAAAAGGGATGGAAAGAAAATCCTAAGGATGCAACTGCGGCTGAAAAACCAAATCAGAACACGTTTCTCTTGGGGTCAAGGAGGCTACTTCTGAAGTGTGTGTGCCTCACAAGTGGGTCTCATTGCCGAAATGAGATTCTGATATAATGGGACAAAACAGACGAATGTCGTTACATACATTATAATGGAGATCATAACACTTAGCCGTTGTTATTGAAAGTCCTGGATCTATCCTAATTGGGAGGTGCAGAGTTGAGGTTACAGTTGCGTTCAGCATCCCATGAGAAGACAGCCACACTCTGACTTCGGATGGGTACAACAGTATCAGTTGGCAGACGCCGAAGCTCTGGAACAAACCCGTTTCTCTTGGGGTCAAGGAGGCTACTTCTGAAGTGTGTGTGCCTCACAAGTGGGTCCCATTGCCAAATGAGATTCTGATATAATGGGACAAAACCGACAAATGTCGTAACATACTTCATCATAGATAGCGTCTCAGTAGACGCTGCCTAAGGCCAACCACTAAACTAATGTTACACTATTTCTGCTCAAAATTTTACCCTTGATGCGGTGTGATCATCATAACGAAACCCCGTTAATGCGGATGAACTCATGTATTTCAATCGATTTTGATTTCTATTTTCTTAACCTTACTGTGTGCAGTTAACACAGAAAGGTTTCCAACTCGAGGTGAGGTTTTGTGATGGTATTTTGAAGGGATGTAGGGCCGTGTGAACGGAGTCCAGAACAACAGTTTGTTTTTGCTGAACGCCTTTTTAAAAACCTGAAAAGGAGGTGTGAAAACTTGTGCGCAACACTCATCAACCCTTATAACATCCCGCGAGACGTGCCTCGGTAACGCAGTCGGGAGGAGTGCTGCCTCATGGAAGCACACCAGGGGCCTTTGAGTTCGAGACCGCGTACTGGCAATATTTTTGCACATATTAGTCTGTTGTTATTACTCTTTCTCACGGGAGTCAATTTTAGACCACCAATGCTTACAACAAACCAAGGCTGTCTATTTGCGCCTTCGACGTTCACCCAGGACCCTTCTCCACACCCACGGATTACGCGTTTCAACGAAGAAGTGGTCAATCATTGCCAGGGAAAGACTGTTCCTCACTGGCTTTAAGTAGATGTTGCTGGTGACACGCGCTTGTGTTTTGCTTGTTTCATAGTGTTGTAGCATAGCTGTTATTGACTAAGAGGGAATAGCAATAGGACCTTTTATTTATTTCCAAAGGGCACGTGTAGCGCAGTCGGAGGAGGCGCCGGCTATCGCGTGCACCCGATTCCAGGTACCTGGTTCGGATTTCCCGCCCAGGCCAACCAAGCCTTCCATCCCTCCGGGGTCGGTGAATTGGTACCAGACTTGTCTGGGAAGGATAGAGAGCTGACTTGTTCATCAGCTGGCCACCGGAAGTCGTTGTATGGCCAAATACGCATTCAAGTCGCCTCCACGACATCCCGCAGAAGTAGTATGCGTGGCGCATCCCAAAAGGGATTGAGTAACGCCGTCCTTTATCCTTTATCGTTTATTCATTTTCTGAGAAATGATATGGTGCAGATATGCCTCGTTGAAAAACTAGTACATATGAAAGCGCAAAAGACAGTCTTGGTTTGTTGTAAGCATTGATTGTCTAAAATGGACTCCTGTTATTATGAAAAACCTTATAACAACAAATTGATATGTGTAAAAGTATTGGTACTACGCGGACTCGAACTCAAAATCTATTTGGTATGCTTCTATGAGTCGGCAGTCCTGCCGAATGCGCTACCGATGCACACTTCATGGGGTGTCACAGAGGTTGGTGAGTGTTGCGCGCACGTTTTCACACCTTTTCTCAGGTCTTTAGAAAAGGTGTAGAGCACTGTTATTTCAGTCCCACTTCGGATCAAGTAGGTATACAAAGTGCCACAAAGGCAAGGCTTGCTATATCGTTATACGGCCTAGCGAAAATGGAACAACTTGACTGCCTTCTTCTTCACTTTAGCCTTATTACCTCTTGCAGTAAAAAACTGCACTTACCCACTATACAGAATAGGAGAGAAAGAAAAGCGTCAGCAAAAACTGACTGTAATTCTGGACTCAGCTTGCACGGCCCCACAGCCTGTCAGAATAGCATCGCAAAAGCTCACCTTGAGTTGAGAACCATTCCTTGTAAGAACTAGCCCTTCAAAATTGTGATAATTTTGTTTCGAGTAAGTGGAAAAGTCCCTTACTTAGGGTCCGTTGCTAAGTGGTGGCCCCATCGACTAGGATAAAGGATGAGGATAAATGACGGCGTTAATCGATCGCTTTTGGGATGCGCCACACACTCTTATTCTTTCGTGGAGGCGATTTGAATGCGTGCAATGACTTGCGGTGGCCAGTCCTGAACAACTCAGCGCTATATCCTTCCCAGAGAAGACTGTTACCAATTCACCGACCCCAGAGGGATGGAAGGCTTCTTGGTTGGCCTGGGCGGAAAATCCAAACCAGGGATCTGATGTCGGGTGCACGCTACAGCCGGCACATCCTTCGTTTGTGCTCTGTGCTTGTGTAAGTGATTCTCATCTCTGAGTTGCTCGAATCGAAAAACTCATCCTATTGCTCTTTCCCAAACTTCGCGCGGTTCTGTAGCTTGATCAAAACCCGAGGACTTTGGTGTCTTAAGGATTTGGCTGCGGGGTGTGCCGTTAACTAAGGGCCTTGTATGTTCACATTTTTGACTCACCGCTTAAGGCATTTAGAAAAAAAAACGGATTGCACGGTGAACCTGAAGATTTTCCTTGCTGCAGACATCATACTACATGTAACTTGCACAGTTTCTGCAGCGTCACAAATGGTCCTCCAAGAACAGCGAATATATCTTGAGATTCTTCAACATGAGAGAAATGACGACGAACCTACTGATATGGTAGAAATCAGTACGGTAGTGCAGTGAATTTCGTACGCAAAAGAGAAAACTAAGAAGAACTGGGATGAGAAACACGCGAAGGCATGCCATAAAGTGGGGCCAAACTAAGTAGAGGTAAGCCTGCTGTATTGTGCGACGGCCATAGTTGTGTCTAGAAGGATGAGACGGCTTCAACCAGATATATGTTCAGCGGTGATAAGACCCCAATATCTCCATGGACAGGATGCAGTGGACAACATAAAAAGCGCGTTCCATCAGCTGACAGCTTAAACTGGAACCGTTTTCTAAGTGCAACGTTGCTTGATGGAGAGCGTCATCATTGAGAGCTACGAGGTTGTTACTTGAAGGACCTTGAAAGGAATGCAGTTGGCGTCAGCAGCGCAGAATGAAGGAACACGAAGGAACTGGCTTGGTCAGGAGAACGTGTACGCGAGTAAGAGAGAGGATGCGCTACGTTAAAGAACTGCACTGTAGAAGGCGAAGTGATGCACTGTTATACGACAGAGTGGGTGGAGTGTACTTGGTGAAAGACGTTTCATGGCAGATGAGGAAGGGTAGCTGGGCATGATTTCGACCGGTACCTCCCAAGGCGAAACGTGGAGTGGTGGCTGGTGAAGAAGTGACAATAAATAATGCATGAATGTCTTCAAGGATTTTTGGTACATGTCGCGAAGGTGAACAGCATTGGTAGGCGGGAGGGCGCCAGACAATAATAACCAAGGATGTGCGGAATTTTTTTAAATAAATGCGGAACGCGGAATACAAAACAAAAAACGGAAGTAACTCAAAAATCATTACTTCATTTTTGTCACAAATATTAAGTTGTCCCATAAGTCGCCACCGTTTTTTTCAACGATTCATTGCGGATTTCGCCGGCGGTTACTTGCATAGCGCTATATAGCTTTCAAAAAAAAAATGACTTGCTCTATCAGAACCTGTATTGCATTTCTTTTTTCAACCTGAACTTTGTCAATTTTTAGGTCGTTAAAAAGAAAAGCGAAAAAGTGAAAAAGTAGCCATTTGCGTGCTAGTTCTCTTCGCTTATGTTTGGACTTTTTTTGCGCAGTTTGCGCGTTTGGAAGACAATGTTCTGTACTACAAGAGTACGTGTTGGTCCTATTTGCTCATTTGTCCTTTTTTGATTTTTAGGTCATAAAATTGGGACGTCCGACTTTTCCTCCCGAAATTTTACTGAAACTCCTGCTCTGTGGTTGGACATTTTTGCTTGGTGTTATATGACGTTTGGAAGAGGATGTCTTGCTCAGTAAGAATTTGTGTCGCGTTTATTGGCTCATGCTGATTTCTGTCGAATGTCAACAAAATTCCAAAAAGAGAAAAATCATCTTCACCAACAGCTCCTTCTCCTTGTTCAGTTGTTGATATTCGACAGAAATCAGCGTGAGCCAATAAACGCGACATAAATTCTTACTGAGCAAGACATCTTCTTCCAAACGACATATAACACCAAGCGAAAAAGTCCAACCACAGAACCGGAGTCTTGGTAAAAATTCGGACGGGAAAGTCGGAATTCCCAATTTGATGGCCTAAAAATCAGTAACGGGCAAGTGAGAAAATAGGACCAACACATATTCTTGTAGCACAGAACATTGTCTTCCAAGTGCTATGAAAAACTGCGCAAATAATTACAAATCTAAGCGGAGAGAACAAGTGCGCAAATGGCTACTTTTCCACTTTTTCACTTTTCACTTCAACGACCTAAGAATTGACAAAATTCAGGATGAAAAAAGAAATGCAATACAAGCTCTGATAGAGCAAATCATTCTCTTTCGAAAGCTGTGCAGCGCTATGCAAGAGACCGCCGGCGAAATCTGCAGTGAATCGTTAAAAAAACGGCGGGGACTTGTGGGCGGCAGCATGCGACTTTTTCCAGCTACATACTATGTAACAGTAAAAGATCCTTGTATTAGTAGAAATGCTAAGATGAATATTCAAACATTACCAGTGTAACTAACCGGAGTGGATGCAAAATCTTTCTGTAAATGGGAAGCGCGTGCATTTTAAACGCAATGAACTTAGCTGACAAGTAAGATGCCAGAGATTTGGTTAATCACGTCACTCAACCGGTCTTACTAAATGTCCCTGATCTATCCCAAGTGGGAGGGGGCAGCGCTATGATTACAGTTGCGTTCAGCATCCCACGAGAAGGCACCCACTCTCCGAGTTCGCATGGGTAGCATAGCATATCATTTGGAAGTAGCTGAAGCTCTGGAACATGCCCAAAAAAGGGGTGGGGAGGCAATATACCGCATGCCCTCCTCCGACTACGACAGATCCAATGTCAGCTATGCAGAGGAATGTTAGTAACCGAAGAGTGTTTACAGGGCTTCTTCTTCTTCTTCTTCTTCTTCTTCTTCTTCTTCTTCTTCTTCTTCTTCTTCTTCTTCTTCTTCTTCTTCTTCTTCTTCTTCTTCTTCTTCTTCTTCTTCTTCTTCTCCTGAGCGTTTAGTCCCGCGCAGTCGCAGGGTCCGCTGTTCTTGTGATCTGTCGCCACCTCATCCTATCAAGGGCGTCATCTGCCGTGGCGCCGACTTCGGCAAGATCTCTCTTGATGACGTCCTTCCGCCTTTTCCTTGGGGCTCCTCTCGAACGCTTTCCGGGTGCCTCGAAATCTAGGGCCAACCTTGTGGGGTGATCCTCTGGTCTTCTGAGGACGTGTCCATACCACCTCAGGCGCTGCTCTCTCATCTTCAGCTGGATCGGGGCAGTCTTCATCACTGCTCTAACATCCTCGTTTCGCACCCTGTCCCGACGGGTCCATCCACATGCCCACCTCAGCATCCTCATCTCCGCCGCGTGCAGTTGCCGCTCCTGCGCCTTACCCAGGGCCCAGCACTCACTGCCGTAGAGGGGGCAGGTCTCACAACTGTTTATAGAGCTTGCCTTTGAGCGTCCTGGAGCATCTACGGTCGCAGAGGAACCCTGTGGACTCCCTCCACTCGAGCCAGGCTGCGTTTATCCGTCCCCTGACCGCCTGGTCCACACTTCCTTCCTCGGATAGGTCACTTCCGAGGTGGCGGAATTCTTCCACCTTCCCGATCGTTGTCCCTTGGCAGTCTAGGATCGATCCAGCGCACTGCTCAGAGCTGATGAACTTCGTCTTCTTCACCTTCAGCCGTGGGCCGTTGTCTGCGAGGGCTCTCTGCCACAGCTGCACCTTCTCCTCCAGCTCCTCCTGGTTGTCGGCTACTAGGGCGATGTCGTCCGCGTAGAGGATCGTTCTGAGAGGGCCTTCCTCAAGGTGGTTCACTATAGTCAAGCGTCAGCAGGAAGAGGAACGGGCTCAGAGCCGACCCTTGGTGTACCCCCACTGTGATGTCCACCCTCCTTGTCACCCCGTGTGGAGTTCATATCGCCGCTTTTGAGCCCTTGTACATGATCCTTTTGACCGTGATCAGACGTTCAGAAGAGTGTTTACAGGACTCTGATCTAGAATTGGCGTTCCAAGCCAGCCCTAAGATTATTAGGGAAAAAGATAAGAAATGCTCAGGATAAGAAATGTGATTCTTGATTCAAACACTCATGAAACTTTTGTGGCCTTATACTCTTCGGTAGTACACCTTTTCAGGAAAAGTTTCCTTTTTTTTCAAGAAGAAAAGAATCGAATTTAGTTATCACACTGTTTCGACACCAGGATGCACCACCGGCTTCGAAGCAACAAATCATCAACAAGACGATGCATAGTTGATCTATCTTCAGCCTCTCGTTCAAGTTCAAGAGGTGAATGAAGGCAGAGCAAAACAATCAGTGAGTGATGAGTCACCATTTCCGCGCCGTCTTCCGGCCCGAAAGCGAGCGGAACACAGAACGGAACGGAAAGACTAAAAACGGCCGAAAACCGGAATTCAGAACACGAAAACGAAAATTCCGCAAATCCCTGATAATAGCCAAGTACACGCCCACTCTCAATGGCATGCACATCCTATGTGGTCTGATTGGATGTGACCAACCCATTTCCCAATGCTGCCTATCTTCACGACATTTGCCGTTTTTTTCAAATTATTCAATATTAAATACGGAACGCAATAATTTAAATGCAACCTAATTTCAAGTACTCCACTACTAGTTTAGTGCAAACATGTGCTCTTAAGCGAACAATTATGATTGTTTCAGAATAGACAGAAAAAGAAAGTCCACCGATTATTTCCCCTCGAATCCTTTCAATTAGTGACAAAAACGTCCTCTAACAAAGAGCGCGTGCGCATGAGGAGCCGGTTGTTTGGCTAAAAAACGCCTACGACCTCAACATGAAAGTCTTAACAATCGCGAACAAAGGCTGTAAATTACGCTTTATACAAACAAAAAGCAGGTGTTGTAAAGACCGATAGGGAAAGACAGCCTATGGGAAAACAACAGCACTGTACCTTAAATAACACAGTTTAAAATGCAACACAATTGCTTTAGCCAAGGGGCATGTTGTTGTCCGAAGTGCACCTCATTTTGAAACGGCCGTTCTCGATGGAAGTGAATAGGAAGATGTGGGCCTGTAACACCTAATCCACACGTGACTTCAAACTATCACTTACTATTACGTTATCTTTAACAACAGAGTTACGCATATCAGAAGTTCCTGACATTGCTCTCTCACGCTCATGGGCGATATTTATATCGATAGTGTTCAATTATTCTCGCGGACTATAACGACGACACTGTCTATATACAACTGGTCGACTGTTCTCGCGATTATAACGACTATACTGCCTATATGTCTAGATATCTATATCTGCATATATATTATTTATGGCGCACAATATGTGTATTGTAATAAATAATAAATAGATATAAGTGACTTTCCAACGCTGACTACATCAAAACTGAAATTAATTTGGTCCCCGTATTCATCACGTGTGATGATGTATCATTGCCTGCCAGAGCTGAGGTGTGGAATACATTGGCAAGACCGAATGCGACCCCCGCATGTTAGGGTGAAGGAACGTCTTGAAGGAAAGGCCAAGTCCAAGACGTTCACTGCGATGGGTCACATTAGAATCCACGGGCATGGTGGAGAGAACTCGAGTCAGGGTCAAGCTGATGACATTCGAAGCTGAAGCAGACGTCCACAAGGCCCTGGAAACTCTTTGCACCTACGCCGAAGAACTCAAACCGAGAGCAGTGTCTCTATATAACACGAAAACTCAAACTCTGCATATAATACATAAGGTTGGCATTCCTATAGAGACCCCTGTGTCTTAATAGCGGTTCTGCTACCAAACGATAAGTCCGGCTGGCATCGCGTAAGGTGAGGAAATCTTCCCTACGTGGTCGAAAAGAGGCGTTGAATTTCCTACGGTTGAGGCCCGATGGCATGAAGTTGACTTGATCTTTTCCTTCAGACTCAGAAAAAGGCGATACTGTCGAAACGTTGGCCAGTAAGTACCTTTGAGGCCTCGTGCAAACTTCCTGTCGCCGTGATGGAACCGTGGCGATGAGTTTTGCAGAGCGACGCGAAAGTACGTGGAGTTCTCAGTGCTCGTCGCATCGCTCATTGCTCTGCACGGCCCCGTTTATAATTCCGACACCAAGCGACGCGATGGCATACATAGTGACCAAATTGATCGATGGCGTGGCGCGATCAATTTGGCCACAACACGTGGCGTCGTGTTGACCGGCGTCAAAGTATAAACGGATCAAAAGAGAGCGCGACGGCGATTCGCCCAGCACCAACGCTAAACACCGTGCACAACGCGAAAAAGTATGTCATGTCCGCGATGAACGCGGAAAGCCATCGCGCATATCGGTCGCCACTGTTGCGACGGCCGCGGTGATATTTTCTTTGAATATTCGTCAGCGCGCGCGACGGAACGGTCATAAACTGAGCGCTGCGATGCCATCGCGGCGATGGAAGTATGCCCCGGCCTAAGGCCTCGTGCATACTTCCCGTCGCCGCGATGGAATCGCGGCGATGAGTTTTGCAGAGCGACGCGAAAGAATTTGAATTTCTCAGCGCTCGTCGCATCGCTCATCGCTCTGCAAGGAAGCGCGACGGCGATCCGTCCAGGACCAACGCTAAACACCGCGCGCGGCGCGAAAAAGTATGCCATGCCCGCGATGGGCGCGGGAAGCCATCGCGCATGCCGACCGCCACTGTTGCGGCGGCCGCGTCGAAGTTCTCTTTGACTATTCGGCCGCGTGCGGCGGAATGGCCATGAACTGAGCGCCGCGATGGCATCGCGGCGATGGAAGTATGCCCCCGTCCTAAAACATCCACTACGAAAACGTTTTCGCGCCCAATGCGGGCGATGGCCGGCAGCTTTTTTGGCGCGCGCGGGTGTCCACTCATTTGCGGAAAAGTTCTTTTCTTGTTGGTTGCGTTAAGGCCCCCCACAGAGTTCTGCGGCAACGTCGCTCGCCGCAATGGTTAAGGATAGCGCAGGGACGCCGCCGGCGGCGAGCTCTGCGTCTCTGCCCTATGGTTAAGCATAGGACCGCGGCGCTGCCGCAGAACTCTGTGGGGGCCTTTAAAGGCAAACATTTTCCGCCAACTTGAACCAAATTTATTTGTTACTATAATCTGATAAATTGGAAAGAAAATCGAACAAAGCAACGATAAAGAAAATTCTTCACAAAACTCCACGTCCACTCAAATAAGTGGATATCATCACGAGTGTGTTAGGCCTTTGCCATACCATCGCTCACCCCGAGCGACGCCTAATGATATGCTCCCATATCGATCGGGTGGCGCGATGGAATCGATATGGGTGCTTATCATTAGGCGTCGCTCGGGGTGAGCGATGGTATGACAAAGGCCTTAAAAACGTTGTGTGGAGATCAAGCAATACACCACTACAAAAACATCTTCTGTATGGCACTTTAGAAATAAAAAAAATATAGAACTAATAATGGTGCGTCCATTTCGAGGCATTTCGTCGGTTTGAACAGGAAGCCAACTAATGACAACATGGTGGCAATAGCCTGACATCGAACGCCCTTCAACGGGAGCATTTCGCAGTGCAAATCAAAAATCCCACCACAATTATGGCATGGCTCGCACCACGACGGTTACAGATCGCGGTTGGATGTCGCAAAACTGTCGTGGCCTTACACTCACCCAAAAGTCGCTGTGGCCGATGCAAATGCAGCTGCGCAGGAATAAATAATATCATTCGTACCACGGACAGAGATTCTATGGACCCTTGCTAGCACTCAGTAGAAATGGTAGGATGCAGTGGCACTTGTGCGCTGTTCCATGCATGCACCCTTAAATCACAAGCCATTTCGATTGCGTTTCTTGTGAGGCAGTGTCTCGCAAGAGCACTTACCAATGTAGTTACGAGTGTCGCCCCATGCTATCATATTCATTATTAGTTATTATACAATATAATGATATTTTACTATACTGAAAATTTCTATTTGTATTATAGGTTTCGCGGTTGGCTGTTGAAGCCTTGAATGTCCTCTGGTCGGAGGTTCTCAGAATCCTTTCGAATGCTCTGCTCGCCTTCCTCTTTCTACAATGCCAGGATTTCGACCTTATAGATCTTGTGCGGTTACGGTGTATACTGAACCTCAATCTTGGGTAATTAAACCATTATCTCAATGTTTTTACAATTGAATGCAAGCGAGTAATAAGATGCCGTAGATGAGCAAAGCATGTTGGACGGCCAAAACATATTTGTCAGCTGAGTCTCGTTTGACAGGCAAGGCATTTCGGACAGACAAAAGAATAGGACAGGCTAGAATTAAAACAGATAAGAAATAGAGCTGGTAAAGAATATATGAGAGACCACTCGGGAACCAACTGTACAGACGAATGGTTTACTTTATTTACGCTACAGTGAGGAAGGGACAAGTTGTTACACGTGTACAACATAGAATAAGTATGGGAGCAGCGCTAAGAGTTACAATATGACCTGCTCGTTGAATAATCGGACACTTACAATTTCTGGACAGTTAGCTAGGAGATTGATGACTCGGAGACTAGTAATTGCGACTCAAATGTCGCTATAGTAGGAAACCCAAATGTCTTGGCGCAAAGCGGCTCGAAGGCCTCACCTTGTATCACATGGTCATCTACCCTATTTAGAAGACGCGAGAATGCGAAATAACATCAGAAGTGCTCTAGCTCAGTTCACCGCTACGGCATAGCACGCCAGTGCTGTGAAACGTTTTTAATTTCTACAACACAAAACTTCGTATAGGATTGCTCTTTGTCATAACCCTCCTCCTCCGCCCTAATCCGCTTTGCTCCGTCTAGTTTTGTATCATCGATACTAACAGGGCCGGATTCATGAACGACTTACCTGAGGATAAGTGCAAGATTTCTCCCCCACTCCCCACTTACGCGCGATTAATCAACGCGCGGCGGGAAAACCCGAGGTGAGCGTCGAGCTCAGAGCTGGCAGCGGGCCAGCGGAGGGATGTAATGCGTCAGAAATTGGCAGTGAAGCAAAACCCTTGCTTTGGCCGTCATGAATCAGAAACAGAGGTAACTTCAGGGAAAGTGGCGGTAAGTGGCCGTCTAGGTAAGTGGGGTTAGGATTTACATCCGACCGCGTTCATGAGTCCGGCTCCAGGGCTCTATTGGAAATTAGCTTTGCAATATGTCTCCAGGTTTTCTACAAGTCTAGCGATAAGCCACCTCTCTCCATAAAACAGCAAGTGATAAGCTTATAGTTACTGCAACTGAAGGGTGCTTCATTTTGATACAACTTCACTCCATGTGGTTGCGATGATTATCGCCTTCATATTCGTCATGCTCATTCTATATACACAGGCTAGTGCTTAAAAATCGGATTTATCCTAATCGGAGTGGACCTATTGTAGTCTATAGTCTCCAAGCCCATGCTTGAGCTACTACGAAAGCTTAGGATGCTGCCCCATGACACGAGAGCGTTCATATAAAGCCCCCGATTACTGTAGCGTGGCAGGTTGTTGAGCCCGCTTTGGACGACCTATAACGAATGAACAGAGCATTCAGGTTTATAGCTATAAATATGTGCTGTCATTTTTCAGTCGAATCAAGCTAAGTGCTTCCTTCAGCTTCCCTCATTATAGTGCTAATTGAGTTCCGAACGCAACACGAAGCTGATCCTCGAAGTGAGCTAGAGAATGAGATGACGTTACTGCAGGAGAGCTCAGCCAAAGCCCTACGCGGCACACGGCAGGCAACAACCGCCTCGCAGGAGGCAAAGCTGACGTTTAGGCGGCACTCATCCTCAGCATTGCCCCCACTCCATCGCCAACGCGGTTTCATTATCATTATCAGTTTCCATTCTAGACTCTGCCACGATCAGCCAGAGCCCAAAGAGAAATTGTCGGCAGCAAAGCGGCTGCAGCGGCAATAATTCCTCGATGTATTACTGCTGTTGCTTCGTTTGCGGCAGCTGCTGACGCTTTGGCGGGACTGTGTCGTTTTGCCTCGCACGGCGATTTGTGTCTCTGCCCTATGCTTAAAGATAAAGCTGCCGCATCGCCGCAAAAGTGTGCGTAAGGCTCAAGGGGAGTCGACCCACCGAGCGAATCACCGTCCTAGAAGTGGCCCCTACAAAGCAGCAATGCGCGCTCTGCCCAACTCACCTCATCTCGTACAGAAACCTCGTCCGTGGCGGGCGCCGCACCCGGTCAGCTTACGGTAGTCGAGCGTTACATTAGGTGTCTATCACTATTGCAACGTACCCAGAAATAAGTAAACTACGCTATCCTGAGGCCGGATTCATCAACGACTTACAGCAATTTAACAGAAAAAATACAGGGTCGGATTCGTCAACGACTTACATAGCTTAAACAGAGAATTCACGGAAAACTCAGATAATGCGGCTTATCAAGCAATATGTTGAGCGATAAGCCGCGTTATCTAAGTTTCCGCTGTGAATTCTTTGTTAAGGTTATGTATGTCGATGATGAATCCGACCCCAGATGAAATCCCTAATAGCGCGGCTTATCAAGCGATATGGTGAAATATCAGAGATTTCGGCTGCATTTTCTCCGTTAAATCGCTGTAAGTCGTTGACGAAACCGGCTTCTGGTTGCCAAGATAAACTCAGTTTTCGAGTTCTTAAGCGGGAGGAAAAACCTCAAGAGTTCTCAGTATAAACCTAGTAAGGAAGGACCCCCTCATTAGATCTGCACCAAGAGCGGATTATCTACTAGCAGATAAGAATAATATCAGTAAATTAAAATAAAAGTAGGCCAAGTCACTATCGGTCGGCTAACGTTTTGGACTCAGCAAGGTCACGACATAGACAAGGCAGGATATTTACTTTACGTCCTAATCATTTGCAAATATCCCGACCCACATAGCTCACAACTGTTATATACTCTCAAGCTTTCTGTGTTGCTTATTTAAACTTCGTTAGTGCAATTATTTTCTATGGAATGAATGAGTCCGATATATTTCAATACTGAACACACTCAGTTCTCATGAAATCGTTTGAGAGCCGGCCACCGCCAACTAGGAATGCATCACATTTGTTGAACTCGAGCTTAATGTGTTCAATTTGGCACATTATAATTAAGCGATGAGACAGATATGTCTGTCACTATCATAGCCGGACAATGATTTGAAACCATTTTCAGTTCGTAATCACATGCAAGAAGGATAGCACACCTAAAGTTAAGAAAAGAGTCTTTGGAAAATCAGTCCTCTTACCACCTCAGGAAGGTGAGCAGCATAGTAATGACGGTTAATCAAGTTATAGTCATAGTTATAGTAAACCAGGTGTGGTGATTCTGTAACAGACTTGTTTCGGAATGATAAAACAGTGATCAAGTCATCGATTAGCCACCACTCGTCATTGTGTACAGTACCGGACGCGTCTTTTGAATAGACGCCGAAAAAACCGCAAAAGTGCGGTTTTTTCGGCGTCTATTCAAAAGACGCGTCCGGTACTGTAGACCATCATTTGTACATCCAAATTATTTCCACATTCCGTGACATCTCATGGTAGTAGAATGCGTAACGCATCAAAAAGAGATTGTATAAACCTTTATCCTTTTATTAGACTAATAGCGATGCATAGTTTAGACCTGAGTGGTCCAGGAGAGAAAGACAAAAGCAAAGTCCCCGATGATTCTAAGGAAAAGAAACCAGATTAGCCTCACGAATAGGGACGGGTACGTCTGCTTTCTACCAGTTAGATGTCTTTACGAAGTCCGGCACACTGTAGGATGTTTGTTTTCAGGAGAACGTGAGGTGTGCTTCACACATGGAACAAACCAATACTCTGCCTTTGCAATAAATTCTTATCACTTTTCTGTTGTTGCAAATGGAGTTTCATACGGAAAAGCAGACGAGGCATGTCGATCGATGGAGCACCTCCTAAGAGACTGTACGGATGGGGAAAATTGTGGTCGGTGAGGAAAGGGATTGTCTGTCTTGATCGCAGTTTGTATCTCGCTGTTGCGATCGGCAGCCCGACACTAGACGACCAGTGGAGCTCTAACCGACTCGCTAAGGTCTCCATGGAGAATCGAGTCCCAGTGGGTAAGAGGGCTTTGCTTGTCTAGTCCTATATGACTGTATTTGCTGCCTTGCTTTCTCAGCTGGGCCGTTATCCGCCTCCGCCATTAGCCTACCTTCCCAGCCTCTTTGTAACGCCCATTGATTTAGGAGTTAACCCGAGCAGACCTTGGAGGAAACTACATATACGGTACAACAGATTACCAGCATGTGTACCCCAATTACCCAAGCCCAACATGTGAGACGACACAACTATTTGGTGTCCCGTAATTTTCTGGGCTATCATAAGTTTCTATTGAAATTTATTACAACAAGATAATGACAAAGGGTAGTCAGTCGATATATTCTCCATCTGTGGCCACAACCTTTCTCCAACAAATGGGCAGAGAGTTGTTCTCTCCCAGAAAGAAGCTGGCCCGCTGCCGACCCATTCGTCGATTGCGCACTGAACCTCTCGACGTTGCGAGCATTGTTTGTTCATGGAAAAAGGAGCAAGACTTCCGAATGCTGCATAGCAACAAGGACGGATATCTGTTGAATACGCAATAGTGCCACAATTTCGATAGACTCCTTTCTCATGGCTTCCTGTGTTCCTTTAACTCGATGCGGTTGTGCGTTATCCATTAACGCACGAAGAGCACCGAATCTCGGGTACTTCTCAAGCAGCATACGCTCGATTTCCAGCATATCTTCAATGAACAAGTAATCGTTTGTTTCCTAGGTAAAAGCGAGTAGTGCAGGACTGCCGGACTCGTGAACCAAGATAAAAGTAAAATCCTCTTTGAGCAGCAAAATGCTGTACATCCCCTTCCAGAAGTGACTGAACCGAGATTCACAGGTTGGCTTGCTGCAGATGTTTGGACCTAACAAAGCAACGATAGCTTTGTGAGCAGCGTAAACAGACAGTCCAGAACGAAAGTGATGAAGAAGCAAGTCGCGATTTCGGCAGTCGGAAATTTCATTTTCAACAAATTGCCAAAGTGCGGGAAGTAGGCCGATAGAGGTAGTCGACATGCTATTGCGAAACATATTCGAATCGCATTGCTGTGCCAAGACAACATCGCGTTTGGAAAACTCGGAAAAAAGTGCGGCGTAGCATCGCTGCCTGGAAAGCAGAAGGAGTGGGTCCGAGTCCCGCCTGTTGCAAGAGTTTTGATCGAAAGTCTTAACTTCTGAGTAGTATTAACACTGACAGTGAGTGTAGCAATATTCATAACGCTGTTGATTGAATACAGACTTAATACTGTTGCTTTGACTTCTCATCGGGCTGTGAACGTCCTTAAGGGCTCAAGGTGATGTCTTTGTATCCTCGTTGTTTTATTCGGTCTTTCTGCAAAAACGTCCATTAAAAACAATGCTAAGAACCGGCACAATCCCAAACGGAGAAATTGTCACATGTCACTTATCCATTTGCGAGCATTCATGCAGACTATCTGGTTATCTATCTATCTTCTGTCGGCACAATACGGGTCTGGGGGAATTTTGCGAAAAAAATGTATAGCTGGTATGGCAGGCATATAAGGAATTTAACACATTGACGACAATATGAGCCACCGGTGGCTCATAACTTTTCGCGCTATTTTTTGTCCTGCTGCTGCCGGTTTATATAGATATGCTTTCTGTTTCCAAATCAACTGTGATAGGAGGCGGTGCAACAGCAATAAGCAAGAGAAATGTCATTGCTTTCATCACATAAATCGAATAGTAAAAAATTTACTAGGAAGAAGACCAATTCTACAATCAAATCAATTCAAGTAAGTCCAAAGTGTCCCAAACATCGCCCAAGGAGGTAGATTGGGGTACTGACCACGAATCTGACATCCGTTTTTAAAATTGTTGCCGAAAAAAGTAAAAGAAGAGCAAAAAAGTAGTATGGGTGAGTAAGGCTGTCGGAATCATGGTAGCCGATGTTGCACGAACTTCGTCTATAGAGGTTATTTGGGATGCTGATCTCGGATATGCGCTCGAAGAGCGCAGAACCCAACCGCGGACTCCCCTGAGCGATGAAGGCGGTTTCCACACGAGCAGCTTTGGTGGCGCACACCCTGGAGTCCCTTCTCTAGCCTGGTTCTCCGCTCAAGGAGCGCAGAACTCAGCCGCGGACCGAGGAAAGATTTCGCACTCTGTCGCAAAGATGCGTGAGAACGATCGCGCGGATGTCAATTTGTTAGCCCAAATATTGCGGTAGGTGCACGCGTGCGATGAGCGCTCGCGGCTTGGAGGAGGAAGGATAACCGTGATCTTTTTCCATTGCCATAGTACCGACAACGCCAATTCTACCGACCCCGGATTCCGGGCGTTTCCGTTAACGACGAGTTTGATCTAATGCATAATGCCTAGAAAGGGGAGTAATTAACCCCTCCTGACTAGGATTGTGCCTAAAACGTATGGAACTCTACGTATATTCTTACAAATATTTTCTCCCAAAGTAGAAGCTGCACACACACACATTAGACATATGCCGTCGTTTATAAAAGTAGCGTACTTTTGATGGAAGGGTATAGATATAGAGCAATCCAAAAGCTAGGAGAATACATCCAGTGGCGATGGCCATGTTTTTGCGACAGCGACCATCCATCACAACCTCCTGGATTTAGGCCTGCGTTGAAAATGAGGTGTGTTTATAGGATAAGAGCAAATGAGAAAGATCGGCGATGATAATCATGAGACAAGAGTGTAGGTTCTATAACAACGTGGAGTCTCACTGGGGCCATATTCATCAACAACTTATAAAGAGTTAACGGAAAATTACAGCCGAAAGCCCTAAAAAAGCGAACTAACGCGGCTTATCAATAAGCGATATGGTGAAATGTTGGCGTCATCAGGGATTTCGGCTGTAATTTCTCCTTTAGATCTCTGTAAGTCGTTGATGAATCCGACCGCAGGAGACTAGATCAACGGAAGGTCGGAACGGCTCAAATGTTGTGTATGTGCAGAATCGCCTCTCTCTGGGAAACGGCAAAATGCAAATATCTCGACCCCAATGCAACTCTGCGCAGAGTTAGGGACGACGGAAGTTGGACCAATGGCGGCGTAAGCCCTCTGTCTGCACGCCTGGACGCGGAGGGCGAGCTCAAGTTGGCTGGAAACAGCGATCATGGGATAATGCCGCACCTCTACCCTACTGCGCCACTCGCTTGTCATTGCTGTTGCCAGCCATCTTTAGCTGCTCCTTGTGTGCAGGGAGAGGGCCAAAGCCACCAATGGCCCAACCTCCGTCGTCCCTAACGCTGCGAAGAGTTGAAGTGAGGTCGAGATATTTGCATTCTGTTGTTTTCCAGGGAGAGGCGATTCTGCCCATATACAACGCTAAGACCATTCCGATCTACCGTTGAGATGGTCTCCTGGACAGTCTTGAACCCAAAGTGTCATCATCGTAATGTGTTGGAATATATAACAGTTCAAAAGAGCCATCTATTTACGGCTAAAACCCTACTATATATGAAGAAAGGGCTAATCCGCCCGCATATCCCTCTTTCTGTTATTGCCTGTTTTTCTGTCTGTCCGTCCCTCATTTGCCCATCCGTACCTGTAACAGTGACGCAATTATCGGAAAAAGAGCTTAACACCACGATAGGAATCACTGATCACTACTCATAATCAATATATCAAGGTGGAAATCATTCGAATACATGCCCGATTGACAGGGGCAAACCGATGCAATCGTTCAGACCGCCTTTTTTGATTCTTTTTATCGGTTTTTTTCTTCAGCTGATCACATGGAGTGGTGGGAACCACGTGGTTATAATAGCTGGTGGGCAGGTTTAACAACGAGTAACCATTGGTTAGGAGTTAGCGTTCAATCTTGTCGATTTTCTCCTGAGTTAATCATTTGAGGTGCAAAACACGAGGACAAGATTACCGATGTGAGGGCTTTAAAACAACTGAACAAAGTCGGTTATTTTCAGTTGCTTGTACGAAGCCTCATCCTTCTGGTAGAGGAAAAGGTAGGGATCGAAGCTGGTCAACTCCTTTGTGGAGTTTGCTATATGCTCTGTTTCTACCTGACATTATGGTGGCGATTTCAATGGGTATTCCTCCATATAGAGCGAGTGGGGCTCAGTCGGAGAGGATGACAGCTGTCGTGTGCACCCGATTCCAGGTTTTTGGTATGTATTTCCCGCCAAGCCCAACTGTCGCAACTTTGAAATAGGCGCCATCTACCATCGCATGTAATCTACCGTACCTCGTCAACGATTCGTACAATTTTGGGCCGGAAGTGGACCGAATACGACTGCTGCTGGCCGTCGACTGGACGCGGAATCCCGCTCCTCCACTGCGACAGCCCCGTCGAATAGACGCTATGGATCCCGCTCCTCAATCCGAGGGCCCCTCAACTGGAATCTCGAATCCTGCTATTCCTCGCCAAGACCCCATCGACAAGACACCCGAATCCGCTCCCTCTCTCCGAGAGCCCCTCGGCAAGACTCCACAAATCACACTCCTCCTTTGTCCAGCCTACCCTTTCTGAGTCGTGTCGACTCGACCTTGGGTGGCATTTGTTGCTTGTTTAGGTTAGTAAATAGGACTCGTTCTTGTTGTGCTATTAACTGATAAAACTATTAGTGTCAATACCGGGAAGTTATAACAAAACTACAAAGGGAACGGCCACCGCTGCGACACCAACCAAGCTTTTCTCTTTTTCCTTTTCTTCCCAGACCGGACTTGTCTTCTGGACCGTTCTTGTCTGAGAAGGATAAATACGGACGTGCACATCGCCTAGCCACCGGAAGTCATTGTGTTAGCCAAATAAATACACATTCAAATCGCCTCCAGGACATTACATAGAAGGAGAATGCATAGCGTGCTCCAGATCCTCCATTATATTTTGGCCAATATCAATACACAACGGCCTGTTGTGGCTAGTCGTGAGATAAGCGGGTGTTGCGCACTTCCTATACACTTCTATGTAGTAACATTCCATCTATCCCGGAGACGTCAGGCATGGTTAGCTTCTGGGAGACGGACAGTAGATCAGGGTGAATGCAAGAGCCACCGCCTCCTACTCTTGTGTTACACGCTCCTAGGACTAAGGCAATAGTCCAAATATCGAATGCAGTGTAGTTTATTTGAGCAAGAATACATAGCTACATTTATTACAATATGCAGTATCAGTTACAACTGAAAAGCATGCCGATCATGCGGCTAATACTGACACAGACACGGGCTCAACACTGAAACCAGGTATGTTATCAGTGAACGGTTGAGGTTCTACACTAGGAGTATCGGTATAGTTAGGAGCTTCCGATGCTGGAGCGTCTGAGGGTGGAGCTTCTGAAGGAGGAGCGTCTGACGGTGGAGAGTCTGATGGTGGAGCTTCCGATGCTGGAGCATCGGAGGGTGGAGCTCCTGATGGTGGAGCGTCTGATGGGGGAGCTCCTGATGGTGGAGGTGGTGGAGGACGAGTACGGTGGTGATGACCATGGCCATGCTTGTGATGAGGCTAAAAGTGGATTTTGGTTTCATTCCCATTTCATAGTAATTAGTTAAAAGGAAAACAAGGGCAAGAGGCCATACTCACCCTTCCCCTATTGGGACCCTCCTTAGAGTCTGACGAGCTCTCACTATGGTGTGGTTTAGCGATGGCGATTGCCAGCAATGCGACGGCTAGGACGATGACGAGTTTCATGCTGTGCTGACAGCCAACGGTACCCCATCCTCTTATAGGGCTGCGCCTGGTCCTTATCTGGAATCACGAGGCGTCATTTTCCGCTCCGACACTAAAATGCTCTCGCCTACTCAGACTGATACGAGCCGTTTGGTCTTGATGTTCCACACACTTCCGGCTCGTCGGTTCCTTGACCTTATCTGGTTGTGGGTACTTGTTTAGGTCAGGAGGAATTAAAAAACGAGCCTCTTGAATATCTTCACTGCAGTTATCGAAGTACCCTCGCAATGTTGACAACTACGTGACACCAAAAAGGTTGACTTCAATGCCGTTATAGTGGAATTGTTAAGAAAGCAAACTACGGACTTTTATACTACCTAAGCCTTTAAGTGACGTGTGTTGGTGTGCTTTCAAGTCCTATGTTCATATGAATGCAGGGTTCATTTATTTATCTGTTTATTCATTCAATACGCTACATAGGGTAGACGTCAGAGAAAAACACAAAAAATGCAACATAGCACAATTAATAATAACACAAAAGACTCTTAGCTTTGCGTAGAAAACTACAAAAACAAGGAGGAACTAAATCCACCGCACTTTTCAAGCACAGGAACAAAGAGCCTGCTTTACAAGTAAATGAGTTAGACCTCAGGCTCATTCTTGGAGTGTTTTACGTGATTATCACGGAGCTGTCTTTAGTTCTTGGGAATGCATTTCGATAAAATTTTGAGCTGTCCGTTTTTCACATCCCGCTCAGGATATTAAAAACAACACAGGCATCCTTGGTTTTTCATCGAGATTCCAGAGAACGCAATTCAAGTTCTTGTTTCCTGTGAGACGACTGAGGCAAGCTCATGTAATTGAACCCATTCAGTCTTAAGTAAAGCTTCCTAGGGAGATTTCTTTGCACTTTTTCCAACATGGGATATACCTGTTTACAATATCTGCATGACATCCGCTGAAGAAGAAAGATGTGGAACTCCTCGAAAATGGTTTCCAAAATAGTTTTACACGGAAGTTAAAGATGATATGTTTTGAAGTGCCAAATGGTTTTGCACGATCCAGGGCTCTAGCTTTTCAAACTCTTCAGAGCAGGCGTAGGAATATGTCTAGGACTCTGAGACGAGAAGATTAAAGCTCAGACTTTATATTCCCCTTGTTTATTCTCAGATTAGGTCCAATTTCTTCATTTAAAAAAACCTACGTTGGACTGAATCCTACAAGACGATGCTCATGAGGAACGGACAAGTTTCTGATGCCCCAATCTCGCTCAACGGAACAAACATCTCCGATTGCTCCAGCTACGTCTATCTGAGTCGCGAAGTCAATATGGCCAACAACCTAGTTCCGTAGCTGGGCATGAGCGATTTGGGAGCCTTCAAGAGCGTCGAAAAAGTCGTGAGGAAGACGAAGAACGTCCGACTCTGTGCCCATCTATTCGACTTCACCGTTCTTCCTGCCCTAACGTACGCCTCAGAGACCTGGGCTATACAAAAGCAGGATGAACACCCTTCATCTATCGGAAGGACGATGCTCGTGGTGGCACAAATCACGCAAGTGAGAAAAGCCCATCGAAGTTCCAAGCATTCCAAGACGACGTTCGAAGGTCATAGATGCTGTTGCATGAGCTATTCTTCGAAAATTAGGTGGGCCAACCAGTAATGCGCTTTGCGGACATCGGCAGGACGAGGCCGTCACCGACTGCATTCCGCGGGATGTCAAGAGGACAAAAAGACGCTAGACATTGGGTCCAGGGCTGGGCGCTGATTTGCCGTCGGTAAATTTTTTACCGCATGACAGGACGCCCAGCAACGCGTTGGTTGGACTTTTTCGTAAAAGTCCTATACGAAGAAGCTTCTCCCTCGAGCGAGGAAGATCCATTGGAGCACTCTGGCACACGACAGAGATGAATGGAGACGGCAAGTCAGTGCACACCTCTGGACCCAAGGTCTAGCGTCTTTTTGTGACATCCTTGACATCCCGCCACTGGCGCTCGGTCGAGCAGCACGATTATCTATGGGACGACTGGTGATACAGGTGGTAGGGACCTACGCGAGTTCGACAAATTATTAAGCAAACAAGGGAGGACATCTTAGAGCTGTCTGTTCAAGCCTTCCAAAATCTGATTGTCAGCAAAAGTCACCGTTAAATTGACTTTGAACAGGTTATTTGTAGATGCTAGCATGTTTCCCCTTGCTAACACCGGTTTTTATGTTGAGACTTTCCTTCCATTTCACGCTTTGTTTGTGTCTTTTTTGTGTTCAACTTTTACGCATGTCTATATTGCACGTCAGCTAATAAATAAATAAATAAATAAATGTTGTTGCGACTAAAACTCCAGCGCTAGGCGGGGCTTGAATCACCCACCCCTGCTTGCCGAGCAGAATGCTGCGGTACGAAATCACCAGCACTGTTTGATAGAGAGTTTAAACTGCCTTTGTAATTTTTTTAGTGATGACTGTACTGACTGATACGGGCTTGTCCTTAAACGTATGCACATCTCCTTCTTCGTCCATAAAACAATAATAAAATTTAATTGTTTTAATTATGGAAGTGAATTCTCTTTCGAATGAATGCCAATTTCGGATAACTTCTTGGACCTTGTCATTCCTGATGACGTCTTTTTCCAGTGTCATTGCTCATCGTCGAATGGCACAAGTATAGTCGACTGTCGATGACATTTTGAACTTGAACATAACCAACCCATCACTGCACTACATATTCCTATGGAGGCCTTGTACCTAGCACCAACCCTCGAAGGCTAATGAAATGTTTGAACGGAAAGGCGAACCCCACTCAGTTAACAAAACGACCTCTCAGTCAATTAAAGGAGATCTTAATTTCTCAAAAACAAATTGACTAAAAATTTTAGATTTTGTAAACAGAATTGCTTGGAGCGACTAATGCAGAGAGTAAGTGCTCTCAATAGAGGTTTACGGCACGTGGAATTCCGCCGGAGGAGGTGCCGGCTGTAGCGTGCATCCCATTTCAGGTTCCTTGCTCGGGTTTCGTTTTCACTCGTCAACCAAGCCCACCATCTCGATGAATTGGTGGCAAATTTGTTTGGGAAGACTGAAACGTATTTGGCCTATACGATGACTTGAATTGTCATTGTATAGGCCAAATACGCATTCAAATCGCCTCAGTGACATCCCATAGAAGTAGAATGCTTGGCGAATCTCAAAAGTTCTTAACTTGCGATTTTTAAATCTTTCTTATAGATTTTAGTTGCAATCAGAACCCAACCGTCATGCGGGGCTCGAACCCGCACCTTCTCTGCTTTCCAGGAACGATGCAACACCTTACACTACCGATGCCACATCTGCGATATCCTGGGGCCGGATTCGTCAACCACTTACAGCAGTTTGATAGAGAAAATTAGAGCCGAAATCCCTATCAAACCCAAAGGTGAGCGATAAGCCGCGTTGCCTGAATTTTCCGCTGTGGATTCTCTCTGTTAAAACTATGTAAGTCGTTGATGAATCCGACCAATAGTGGCAACGACCAGCCAGCACTCACCCGTTGTATCAGGAATTTGGAAAATTGAAATTGATAGGGCCGTCTGGTCATTCCGTTTGTCACCAGTTTGGACGGTGTCATCCAGATCAAAGCAGACATTCTCTAAGAAGGGCAACATAAATTTTTAGAAGAATATAGTGTCGACTTCGTAGAAAATTTAGTATACCTCGCCTGTCTCAAAAAGCAGCACGTGAAACTACATGAACATTTTTGGAAAAGTAATTGATTAGTCTAATGTAAGGATAACAGAATGGCAACAATTTTTTTGTTTTCTGAAACTAAGGGATCGCTCCATGTACTCGTCTAGTCCGCTGCGATTCTTACCTAATTGATAGTGTAAATGCCGCTTACAGGAAAATGCATACGCATGTCTGTTTTTACTGTTGGTTTTAGTAGACCGTTAGCAAGTTCAAAAAACCTAGCAAGTGCATGAAAAGAAAAATTTTGCTATCAATCAAACGAAAATCGCGACATCCTCAAAGAGTGCAAGGCGCCATCTTCTCTTTTAGAATGCCTAAAATTGCTGTTTTTGTGCTTTGACAAAAACTAGACCATTTTTTGACAAAAAACGCTCATAAAGCTTTAAAACACTATATTTGTACTCTGGAACAGGTAAGGATAAGGATAAAGGGTAAAGGACGGCGTTACTCAATCTCTTCTGCGATGCGCCAACGCATTCTACTTCTACGGAATGTCGTGGAGGCGACATGAATGCGTATATGGCCATACAATGACATGCGGTGATCAGCCGATGAACAAGTCAGCGCTTTATCCTTCCCGGATGAGACTGCGACCAATTCACCGAACCCGGAGGGATGGAAGGCTTGGTTGGCCTGGGCGGGAAATCCGAACCAGGAACCTGGTATCGGGTACACGCGGCAGTCGCGCCTCCTCCGACTGCGCTACACGCGCCCGGAACAGGTAATGGCAAAAAAGTTTTCAAAAAAAGCACTATCAAATTTTTCTCGAGCAAGAAGTTATTTTAATCGCTCTACAAATGAGAGCTGAAAAACAACGGTTTGATGTGCTAATCGTTCAATTTTATTTCAGAACTGTCTAGTTTGATATAAAAGTAAAAAATATTACATCAGTCCCGATGTGAAAGATAATAGGAATTTGTATTTTTAAAACTTTCTGCCTCTTAAAATCATAAGGGACAACAAAGAGCATTTCATTCCTCAAAGTGCTGAATGAAAGCATTTAGGCCTTAAAAAAGCATGCTCTTAAAGATAGGTTTGCTAAATAGACAAACTGTGTGAATGGGCACGTACAGCGTAGTCGGAGGAGGTACCGGCTGTTGCGTTCACCCGATACCAGGTTCCTGGTTCGGATTTACCGCCCAGGCCAATCAAAAATCAATCTGGGCGTCCAACTCGCCATGGAGGACTTCCAGTACTGCAAAGGGAGTTTGAAAAACCTCTCTAGCGGCTCGAAGATAGGTGCACTAATGAGAAGGGTGTTGCCTAACCGACAATTCCTTCTTCAATTTGCGCCACGCATTCTTTTTTCGACGGGTGTTGTGAAGCTAACTTGAATTCGTACTGACCAATACAAAGAACCAGCCGATAAACAAGTCAGTTTTAGATCCTTTTCAGAAGGTTTTGGTGCCGATCCGATCGATCCGTTCGACCCCGGTGGGATGCAAGGATTGCAGGGCCTGGGCGGGATACCCGAACCAGGAATCCGATTCGGGGCGCAGACGACAGCTGACCCCTCTCTGACTGCACTGCCATGCCCCAACTAACGATGGGTTAAAAAACTGCATAAGTCCATGTTCTGCCTAATGGCCTTTCAAGGACACTGTACTGGGACAGTTTCCTTGAAAGGTCTATATCTCACTCTAGCAGCCAGTTCGCGAACGGCCAGTTGCTCAACATAGCCCTATGATAAGGCTGTGGAGGAGGTGACGTCTGCCCTTTTATTATTTTCGGCAAATATTTGTACTACAGCACCATAGAATATCGTGACTACGCACGAACGTCGAAGGTCATCGGTCGGTGAAGTCGACGAGAGGTTTCTTCCAGGATGAACAAGCTGTCTAGTTCTACATAGTATCGATATTTGATTTAGTGCGTCTTCGACTTATACAGAGGAACTATGTTGACTAACAGCGTTTTCAATCCCATTTGGGCATTTGGGATGCGCCACGCATTGAATTTCCACACGATAACCTGGATAAACAAAACCTAATAAAGATAACCTAACCTACATTTTGTATGCGTGTTTGGCCTATACAGTAGCCTGTATTGGTCAGCCGAATGACGAATCTGTGCTTGGTTCGTCCCAGGTAAGTCTGGCAATAAGTCGCCTTTTCCAGAGGCCAGATACATCAACGACTTACAGCAATTTAGCAGAGAAAATACAGCCGAAATCCCTGATAGCGCTGCGAAATGTTTCACCATATCCCTTGATAAGCCGCGTTATCAGGAATTTCCTCTGTATTTTCTCTGTTAATTTGCTGTAAGTCGTTGATGAATTCGGCAACAGAAGTTTGGAAGGCTTGGTTGACCTGAGTAAAACGGAAACCCGAACCAAGAACCCCGATTTGAAGCGCAGACGATAGTTGACGCCTCCTCAGGTTGCGCTACTTCGCGTCATACAGAACATATTCTGATTGTTTGTATTGTTATAAATACAAAAAAGGAAATATTGTTGATTTTAGACCTGGAGAACGGCTGAAAGCCTGAAATGTTGTCAATAAAGGCTGACTAATCGTAACCCATTACAGCAAGGTAGAAGTTTTGCCGATGAAGCTACGAAAACCAAAAAATTTTGAGGAATACGTACTTAACTTGTGGAGCTACATACGACCATTGTGAAATGTAACAGCATAATAGCTACACTTAGGTTCAAACTAAGGACCCTTTGTGGCGTGCACAGAAATCTAATCGTAAGATGACTTCTAGGATTAAAACGGGTTGGTGGTGCAACGGGCTAGCAACGCAGGGAGCTCGGGCTCGAGGCCCGCTTGGAGCAGGACCTTTGATTGCAAGTAAACATCTTGTTAGTAGATGAAGAATGAACATTCGAGAACCTTCTCCAGATGATGAAATACTCATAAGACTAATGTACAGTCCGCAGAGGAGATTGTCATCGAGTTGCCGTGTCAAGATTTGTGTTGGACCTTTATTCGGCTTACGCTTAGGCATAACTGCCTTCTTCAGAGCCTAGAAAAGCCAAGGAGAGTTTGGGAGCTTACAGGTCCAAGAATCATTTCAAGTTTTAGCCATTTCAGAAGCTAAAGCCGTGAGCAAAACAACCCAACTTGCCTTTTGTAAACAGCCAAAAGGCTGTTGATTCCCTCTTCCGATAGAGAAAATAAAGGCACAATCAAGGGCCGGATTCATATACGTCTAACCCGCGGGTATAGGGATAGAGATACCCACGATGAAGCCTGCATCTCTGACTCTTGCCTTACCTCTACATGACTTGTCTCTTATCTCTACCCCTTATACACTGCATTCCTATGGGTTAGTTGTTGATTAATCCGGCCCAAATTCCTTCTCTGTTCCTTCTTCTCCACTTTGTACAAGATTTTACTCTTCATTGCATTTACCGCATACAAATCGAGTCCATTAAAAAAACAGGCCAAGAAACTCTGATCATGTACGTCCGTTGTATTCGCGTATACCGCTGTTACCTCCAACTGGACACTTCTCAAACCCAATTGGACACTATGGACACCACTTTGGTTTAAATAGTGTATATTTTGATGTAAAAATAGTATATTTACCTCGGGTCGAAAGAAAACAGCCGCCAAGTGTCGACACGCAAGCAAACATAGCTGCGTTCCCTAATTACGAGCGCTGGATAAACATAGGACCTTTCAAGCATAGAAGTTTATTGAAAATACAAAAGAAAGCACGGAATACACTTCATGTACAAGTACAGTGATTACAAGTGTTTATACATAACTACAATATGTGCTCAAATAAACTACTGGCCTAAGCAGGCATAGACACAGGCTCAACGCTGAAACCAGGTATGTTACCAGTAAACGGTTGCGGTTCGACGCTGGGAACCTCAGTTGAAGCAGGGACGTCTACTGTAGTAACAGGTGTGTCTGACGGTGCAGCTTCTGAAGGAGGAGCGTCTGACGGTGGAGAGTCTGATGGTGGAGCTTCCGATGCTGGAGAGTCTGATGGGGGAGCGTCTGATGGTGGAGCTCCTGATGGTGGAGGTGGTGGAGGACGGGTGCGGTGGTGGTGGCCATGATGCTTGTGATGCGGCTAAAAATGGATTTTGGGTCCTATTTCATCTCCCTAGTAGTATTTAGTTGAAAGGAAAACGAATGCAAGAGAATGTACTCACCCTTCCCTTGTGGGGACCCTCCCTAGAATCCGACGAACTGTCGCCGCGATGCGGTTTAGCGGCAGCGATTGCCAGAAGCACGATAGCGAGAATGAGGACGAGTTTCATGCTGTGCTGACAGGAAACGGTACCCCGTCCCTTTATAGGGTCGTCTCGGTCCTTATCTGGAATCACGGGTGCCGCTTCCCGCCCCTGTCACTGGAATGCCTACGCCTACTCAGACTGATACCGGCAGTTTGATCTTAGTGCTCCGCTCACTTCCGAATTTTCGATTCCTTGACCTTATCTGACTTTGAGAAGTAGTACAGGTCAGGACGAGTTCCACGACAAAATTAACCTACGATACAGGACTTTCCAGATCTCTTGGTTGCGTTGTCATAATACCCTTGCTGAGTTGACGACTATAGGGTGGCTGAACTTACTGGTTCATGGTCGTAGTTACTGCTGGTTCAAAGACGCTAGGTACCATGCACTGAGCGCTCGAGCGATGTCGTCTGGAGTATCTACAACCGTAGAACTCAACATCGAGCTGGACTTCGCAGTTCCGGCATCAGAAGAACGTCTCATTCTCTAGATCCAGTGGACTAGTTGTTGAAGGCTTAGAGCCGATCAGCTGAGATGTCCTGAAGAGACAAAGCGACCGATGGACGAAAAGAGCACTGTAGTGGATCCCGAGGGACGTCAAATGCCCTCATGATAAACCTCCAACCATGTGGGACACAACACGTTCGTTGCACGGCTGACTGAACTGGCACTTCAGCTAGGAAACCAGATTTGTAAGGATATTCGTTGAAAAAGGCGGAAGACGAAGCACGGAACGGAAGGGCCCAAAATGGCCGAGAATCGGATCCCGAAGCACAGAAAAGGAAACAACATTTGTTTGACCCTTGTTCAAAAACAGCATTTGAGTCGTGCTGTCCTTTACGCTAAAAATGTAAAATACTGAATAAAATCAAAAGTAATAATAATAATAACAATAGTGAAGTAGAACACATCCAAGCCTTGTCCTAGCGTAGCAGAGGCGCTTTGTCCATTAGCTTTCTCCTTTACTGCCCGAGTAAGACTTTTCCGCCGACCTCCGGTTGCAGCAGCATTTTTTGGAGAGTAGTCTTATTTGCTGAACACTTTTGGGAGAATTCATACGAAAACTGATTCAGATGGCGGCCGAAACTGGATTATTTGCTTACGTCATAATTTGTTCAGCTAACAAGCTCCTTAGTTTGAATATTCCCAAAGTTTCAAGGGCAGGCACCATGGAATCACGTTATGGCTGAAGAGGCATCTCAATACTCAACGCTTGAAAATTCTTTAATCTCCAAATCTGGTGGTTAAATTCCATTCTGGGGTCGATGATGGACATGTGGATGACTGATTCATTGGTTCAAACGTCGGCGCGCAAAGCCCTTGAGGCGTTCTGGATCTATTCCAGAGATCCCAAGGTCAACCGGAAGGGGGAATGCCTGTATATAACGCGCGAACTCAGGCCCTACCTCAGTCTCGCATTCTAACCTGGGGTAGGTGCTGTCCCGTATCCCTGCTTGCCCTGTGCGGCTTCCTTTGGTCCTTCAGTGGACTGTGGTGAGGTACGACACTCGGATTCTCTCCTTTGTTCAGGCTTCCAAAAATTTGACATTGAATTTTGTATGATTCAAGAGATGTTTGGTGGGGTAACTCCTAATTGACCTGCCCCTTTCAGGCTCTGAAGAAGGCGATCTAGCCGAAACGTTAGCTACCAATAAAGCCGTTTACCAACCTCGTGAAGAGCTCAGCAACTCTACAGACGGATGACTGATTATTCAAAACAGCCCTATATTTCCGTAATAACACCTAAACTGTGCGGGCGAGGAAGCTTCTTCTTTATAGGATATGTAGCTGGACAAATCCTAGATGCTCTTTCAAATACTAGTTCTGTCCCAGAACTTAAAAAGTGATGAGTATGTAATCTCACTTGATCAAAAATAAAGGCTCAATTTGCACATTCGACATTAGAAGCCCTACTGATAAACTTCTCTTGCATTTCTACTGCATTGTAGTGGAGTTTTGCCTCATCACCAACGTAACTGCAAAGCGGGCAAGAGCATGGCGCAAACCTCACTGAACCTTTTGCTTCATGGCAAAGAAGAAGCCTGACTTGAGCGCTTCGCGCCATGTTGCAGTATCACTAACAAGCTGAGGACCATCACATCAGGCAAGTTGCTCTGCTTATGCAGTTTATTCTGTTCTAGCCTTCTTTAGGATCAGGGGTAAGATTTATCAACCGCTTACGGGCCGGTAACGGTGAAAGTACCGCCAAACTCCCTGATATAACATTCATCATTCATCAGCATTAGGTTTGGCATTATTTTTACTGTTAGAGGGCGGTTGATGAATTTGGGCCCCCTTGTATATCGTTTTCATTTCTGCGTTTAAAATAGACTTTTGCAAACTCAAACTGAACCTGTTTTAACTTTAACCGCGTTCTTCTTAATTGGCCAGCAAGCGATTGATGAACCTGACTCCAGTAGAGTAGTTTTGCGGTATGAATTCATCCAGAACCCTTCCTCCATCACTACCCTCAACATCGCCATCATCTCCAGACGTCGATGCTTGTGCTAATCAGTGCCTTCGTCCCCTACGTTCTTTGATGATAACCCTCTTGATGTTCCAAAGGCCCCGTATGAGGCGTCCCTCCCACCAACTGCGCCGGCGAGCCATGCCTCGTGGGGTGTCCTAGGGGTTGATGATAGTTGCACGCGCGTTTTCAGACCTTCTTTTCAGTTCTTTAAAAAAGCGTTCAGCAAAAACTAGCTGTGGTCCTGGACTCCGCTCACAGGGCCCTGCATCCCATCAAAATAGCATCGCAAAAACTCATCTCGAGGTGGGAACCTTTCCTTGTAAGTGGGGAACCTGTTGAGCACAATTCAGGGCAACCCCTCCTAAGGTGAACGATGCATCTAGATGACCACATCCTAACTTCATAACCGCTGATTTCTAGGCGGAAATCTCCAACGACAATGTCATTGACCACTCCGCCACCGCATCGAGCCTTTTCTTGTAAGCAGGTTCCTTGAGGAACACTGCTTGGCGTCGGATAAGAGTATGGGGTGCTGTCGTTTATTATAGCGGACTAAACTGTTGATAAGAAATGATTGAAGGAAATTTAGAAGTTGTCCCTTAATGCCGTATACATTTTTTAAACCAATAACAGTATTGAAATAGAGTCGAAAGCTTTGGCATAATCTAAATAAAAAACGAAGTCTGTTTAGGAAGAACAAATCTCGGCTACACATACAAGTTAGGTGAAAATGAGATTACAAGATCTGACCAAGCAACAGATCTTGGGTTTCTCCTCAGTGCAAATTTGGCTTTGGACTATACCTTTGTCCTTGGGAAAAAATTTCGAATTTTGAATGATCGAATAATATTCGATTTTCAAAATTTCGAATTTCGAATGATCGAATAATATTCGATTTTCAAAATTTCGAATTTCGAATGATCGAATAATATTCGATTTTCAAAATTTCGAATTTCGAATGATCGAATATCATTCGATTTCCAAAATTTCGAATTTCGAATGATCGAATAATATTCGATTCTCAAAATTTCGAATTTCGAATGATCGAATTTCGAATTGTCGAATATTCGAATAATCAAATGAACACCTTACTTATTGTGGTCACCCAATGATTGACATTTACTTATTTTTTTATTACCCACTGCAAACTGCGTTCGACAGAGCGGCATATACAAAGGCTAAGATTGTCATTACTCTTATACCAGTTGGTTAATTGCGAAAAGGATCGGTAATTATCAATTGTGGTACGTCGATTTCTATCAATGGATCTCCTGTCCCGTGGCCGACATACTCCCGCTACTCTTCCGTTAAATCAAAGCTAATAGAATAGAGTGTGGCGGGTCCAGTGAGTGATAAACGCTACTCAGGCTGAAGGCTACGAGCGAGGCGAGGGCGAGTTGAGGACCGAACCGAGGCTGTGGAAGTCAGTGTCCAGGCTCAGATGCCGTTGTTCAAGCGCCGCGAAGGCTGCTCCATCCATTTCCTTCAGGAGACCAAAAGACGGTGACAAAGGTATAAAGACAATGCAGCACCCTTGCTTCCCTAAGAATTCGTGCCCCGAGAAGAGAGAAACACCCTGGTTAGGCAGAGCTAGATTCTTATACATCTTGTTCCATAGGTTACTGTCTCCTTTGGTTATACCGAAGCTTCTATGTGGTAAAAGAAAGGCTTGCATGGACGAAGAAGTAACACAAGGGCGATTGGTGCGGAAGAGGCACATTGGAGGCTCATGAGTGGCATTCAATCTGAAGAGCATCGCGTCACTTATAAGCAAACGGAACCGAAGTCCATGGATGGAATCTAATCTGGTAAGACACTACGACTTGGACAGTGTTGTAGCGAAAATGTGGATGGCTCGCTCTCATAGGAAACGGAGTATGACTGGCTCTTGTACTCCATAGCCATTGCTCCTCCTCTCTTCTTTATGGTCTTTGCTGGCAGAAAGCAGGAGCTTCCCCGGCTCCAGAAAGTGCTACCTCCCTACCGCAGCTCCTTCCGGCTTTAATCGTTCCGTCGCTGTACTTGGGGTAGAAATACAAAACGGAGATTCTCCCGTAGTATACCGAAGGCAAAAGCGTCATTGAACAGCCATAACACGATTGATGTTATTCACGTGACTGGCCGCAGGAGGCTCAATGGCGTTCAAAGGAAGCAGGGACGCAGCGGAGCGTTTGCCCGCGCTTACCTCGCATGGACTAACAAAGGAAGTGCCTGAAGCGTATGCCTGAACGGGAAGAGCGAGTCATATAGGGAGAATCCTCACCCTCAATTAGTATAAAAGTGCATTTATTTTTTCGCCAAGAAAAAACCCAAAGAGTACGGGGCGTTGTAGTTACAATGAGATGGGCGCCTCACGAGTTCGGCGGTCTTGCATGTCCGCGATGCGTCTGCCGCAAGCACGTAGCAGCGCAGTGGATAGAGACGTTGCTTCATGCGAGGGAGATCGAGAGTTCAATTCTACTGCGCTGCTACACATTTGCATTTCAACTAATTGTTGAGATTTGATGGATTCTGACGTCTATACCATTTCAGAGGTTTTCTACTCATGTTTCCAGCTGCATGCTTTGGTATTCAACATAATGATGTATAAACATTCAATATCAGTGATACACAGGCATAATGTGCATGGAGAAAAAGAACTGGTCACAATACGGACGGCGAATAAAGGCTACAGGCTCCTCACACTTTGTTTCCCTAGATGGACCGACGACCTCGGGAAAAACCATCCTGCTCGGATTTTCAAAGACCAGGAGTCGAGAGTGATGTCGCAAGTGGTTCAAATGAGAAACGAGGTCTGTGGATCCCGCAAACTGACGTTAACGGCCATCAATACACTCTTTCTCTTATCTTTGCCTGTCAACTGGAAATCGGAGGTCTGCTAGAGGTTTCCTAAAACCTAACACCAACAATGTCCGCCGAGGCTGAGTGGTGATTCACCTACTTACGCTGAAGTATGGTCCACCTTTAGGCAAGGAACCTTAGAGGGAAGAAAGCAAGCTGGCCGAAAGGATGGCCAGCGTACTCAAGGACCTCGAAGCACGTCAACTTGAAGTTGGCGAAGACGAACAGCTGGAAGTGGTGGAAGAAGAAGATTGGGATCCGCAAGATGAACTGATAGACGTGGAGATGCAAGCAAAAATTGGACATATGATAACGTTTTCGGGTGGAATGATTTCACTCCCACGTCATTGTGCACGACCCTCCTTCTGAGAAAAAGGGATCCTGAAGATAGATGTCGAAGCTGCGGGTAGCTGAAGGAGAACGGATTTGTCATAATGACATTGAAGGTGGTGTCGCTGGTATACCTGTGAGGAGCCTGTAGCTTTTAAACGCTGTCCGATTGTGACCAGTGCTTCTGTTTCATGCACTTTGGACCTGTGCATCACTGGTGTTTAACGTTTATACATCGTTGAGTAGCTTTCTCATTGCCTTGCGGTGAAAAAACCGGTCACTAATAAACAAGTGGCAAGAAATTTACTCTCTACGGTGTACAACTGGAAAATTAGGCAAAACATTTGAAAGTTGTATAGATGTCAGAATCGTTCAACTCTCAACCAAACATATGAAATGCAAAAATGCAGCAGAGCAGGAGAATCGAACCCACGACCTCCCACCCATGAAACAACGTCTATATCCACTGAGCTCCGAGCAATTTGGCTGGCGAGACCCACGAATTCTACTGTCGCGGACTCCCTACTCCTTGTGTTTAACGACTTGGCAAAAATAAACCCATTTTTATACTAATTGAGGGGTGGGGATTCTCCCTATATGACTCGCTCTTCCCTTTCAGACATACGCTCGAGACCCTTCCCTTGTCAGATTTTACACACAATTCGGCAACTATGAGTGACACGCGAAACAAAACATCGTTCTTATCAAAAGGTCACAATTCCCTGGTTTTCGAAGAGGACTGCCATTAACTTGTTAAGAGATTGATAAAGAATATTCGAAATTCGATTATTCGAAATTCGAAGCCTTCGAATATTCGAATAAACGAACATTCGAATATTGGGCTTTCTCGAATATTCGAATAAACGAATAATTCGAATATTGGACTTTCTCGAATATTCGAATAAACGAATAATTCGAATATTGGACTTTCTCGAATATTCGAATAAACGAATAATTCGAATATTGGACTTTCTTCGAATAGTCGAATATTCGAACATTCGAAATTTGAATTTATTCGAAATTCGACTATTCGAAATTCGAAAAGGACAACCTATACTTTGGACCCGCATTGTGAACAAATTGCAAATAAAGCGATGGCTGTAGTACACAATCTCCTCAGAAGTCTTTCCACAAAAACCCCTCTGTCCTTGTCAAAGCTTATAAGACTTACGTTAGGCCGATAGTTGACTATGGACAACAATTTTTTACCCTGTTAAGAAGAAAAATATACTTAGACTTGAAAAAGTCCAAAATAGCTTTCAAAAACAAAAAACTAGGAAACTATTCATCAGGAAATGTAGCTTTGATTTCCATGCTATTCCCAGTAGTGAGGGAAGAAACAAACATCTCGGACTACAGACGCTTTCATTCAGACGAAGAATATACGACCTCGTAATGGTACACAAAATTCTCCATGGTTTCTGTGGACTTGATAAACGTGATTTTTTCGTGGTGAGACCATCTAGAACCCGAGGTGGAGGAGAGAAACTTTCACTAAATACTGCAAAATCTTCCATACGACATAATTTTTTGTTAATAGAGCAGGTTCGGAATATATATGAAACTTGCCAAAAACTCAGTTATTCCGTACAAGCTGAAGCCATTTATTACGAATGCAAGTCGACTCATAAATAATTCTAGGAGATAACAAGATATTGCGGCAGAGCCCTCTTGGTCTGATCTCCTTTCTGTTCTTCATTCTCTGGTGATTGTTATCGCATGTTCTTTCTAATCATTCTATTACACTTTGGTCTGAATCGTTAGCCAATGTCATGTGGATGTCATTCTATACTGTTTCTAATTCTATTATTCTTCACATGGATTTTAGCCATGTAATAAATAATAATAATAATAATAGTAGCAGTAGATTCACTTGTCCTGCCACAGCGAAATAGTGGAAACCAGGGCAGACGTAGTAGACTTCCGTCCAAGAATCCCGTGCTGCTCGGGTGAGGGACTGAACTTACGAATGTCATCGCTAATTGCGGCGACCTATGGCACAACGCGGTAACTCCGCGGCTACGTCTGCCGACTCGCCGCCTTGAACCGCCGCCAGCGCGACATCCTCCATCTCAGCCACGACGACATTCAGGTCTATGGGGCAGACGAGAGGTGAAGAAGAACCAGGATGGATTTCTACATTTCAAGGGCCTGCGAATCTTTAAGATCTAAAAGTACTCTCATTAGGTCTCTTTGTAGTCCTTCTGATTTACTTCTACACGTTCTACTCCCTTTATTTACCTTCCTCAGGATTAATTTCACCCGTCCTCATGCCTGCTTACCACAGTTTGACCCCAATTTTTCTCGTTAGGTTTCCCTCATTAGTTTGCATTTATTTTCCAAAAATATTTTTAAGTCCGACACATTGGTCCATGGTATTCGTTCGAAACCGTCTTTAGCGTCCTCTCCTATTTCCTTGCCAGCTATGACCAGTTAGCCTACTCGTCCTCTTTACGACTCAGAAGGTAGCCAGTGGCCTTTCTGACGAAAAAGAGCTTCAGTTGACCAGACAGCTAGGCATGAATCTCTGTGAGATTCAAGCAAAGTCCCAAGAAGTAGTCGACGTGTTAGCGGCAGCGGCTTCCGCACATGCGACGGTGGTCAGTGGTGCCGCAGCAGGGGTACGGCGCGGCGGTGGCTGCCGCAGTCGCGATGACCATTCGTAAGTTCGATCCGCTCCCCGTGCTGCACTTCTCGGAGAAGATTATTGCGCATGAAGTAGCTAGCAACGCGCTTTTTTCTTTTCCTTTTTCCGAGATGAATTCAAATATCTAGCACCCCTCAAGAAATGGAGGAGTACAGTCGACCGATCCAATATTTGAGAAAGATTACACCCCTTGGGTGTTCTTCTACGAATACATTACCCTTTTGATAAAAGAATGAGGTTTGCAGTAAGATTATGCAAAGAAAACAAGGTTCAAAAACCGAGGTCCGTTTTTGAAAATCGCGATTGAAAAGCCGATTTCGGTAGATCTTGGATTTTCTTCTGGATAACTGAGGATGGTCGGGTTAGAATCACTGGTTTTGCTCAAACTTCGAAGTGGCTGGGGTTAATCGAGGCTAATGACCAAAAGACATGTCCGATACTGTACTTAATCCGTGCCAATAGAGTCCCGCTGGACCTTCCCGAACGTTAGTCAACTGTAAAATGTGGGATTTCTAAGCGCACCTACAGCACTAAGATATAATTTAAGTATTTAGGTCATTTTATTTGCATAAATACAAATGTACATCGATAACTACATATGTTCACAAGGATGCAGCTGCCTTATGCGGACATGGACACGGGCTCAACGCTGAAGCCTGGTATGTTGCCAGTAAAGGGTTGCGGTTCCACACTGGGAACTTCAGTAGGAGCAGGGATTTCTACGGTGGTAGCAGGAGCGTCTGATAGTGGAGCGTCTGATGGTGGAGCGTCTGATGGCGGAGCTTCCGATGGTGGAGCGTCCGATGGTGGAGCGCCTGATGGTGGAGAGTCCGATGGTGGAGCATCCGATGGTGGAGAGTCTGATGGTGGAGGTGGTGGAGGACGCGTCCGGTGGTGATGACCATGATGCTTGTGATGCGGCTGAAATCGAATTTGAAACCATCCCTAGCCTATACATGCGTCGAAGAAATGAGCGAGCAACAGGGATGAACTCACCCTTCCCCTGTGAGGGCCTTCCCGAGAGTCCGACGAACTGTCACCACGATGCGGTTTGGCGGCAGCGATTGCCAGAAGCGCGATAGCGAGGATGAGGGCGAGTTTCATGCTGTGCTGACAGGCAACGGTACGTCGCCTCTTTATAGGGCTCGGCCAGGTTCTTATCTGGGGTCACGGGTGTCACTTTCCGCCCCCGACACTGGAATGTCTACGACTACTCAGACTGATAGCAGCAGTTTGATCTGTAAGCTCAAAGAGCTTCCGGTTTCGCTCTAGATTTATATATTTCCACTTTGCAGAAGCGTTCATTCTATGCTGTGGTCGGTGTATATTTTATGAGATACAACCAGGGGTGTGCGTAAATGAAATCCGAAATTTCGTAAATCGTAAATCGTAATTACGAAAAAATTGTCGTAAATCGTAAATCGTATGAGGTGTCTGACTCATAGTGCATCTGAATACCTGATTTTCTTTTATTATATTAAGGCTAATCGAAGGGAAATATTTTTATTGAGTCGTTTTCAGTTCGAGCTGAACACATTTCTAATTAAACTGGAAGCCACTGAAATCAATTAACATCTTTCAAATCGAGCTGGACAAGTTTGGGAACAATCAAAGTAAAGTAGTTGTTCAGAACGCTATCTACTAGGACACCTATGCCCGGTGCACAAACAAAAAGCTTGCACTGCTTGGACGACCAAAAAATGTGCATCATAATGGCTAGCCTTTAGCTTGCATATAAAAGTGTGGTTTTGAAGAAACAACCTCTACAAGCCAGAGTCAAAACCAATAAAAATGGTTCCATTCAAAACCAAAAAATCATTTCATAACTGATCAGCTCGACGAAAACAGCATTTACACAAGAAATCCAACAAACATCGCCTACTGAGTGAGCACATGGCACATTTCTATCGCATGGCACATCTGAAGTTCTAAGTTTTCCACGTTCTGAACTGTACCAAAGGGCATTTTGCAGCAGACCAGAAGGAATTGTGAGACAATTAAGAAGGTATGATCACTTTTTCTTTTTGGACACTCATTATAGTCTGATTTTTAAACTTTAGATTACAAAAAGAAGGATCCTATGCGACATTCTTTACAAGTAGAGTAGAGAAGAAGAGTATTGTTTGAACTGAAAAGGGTTCAACTGACTCGTAGGTGCAAGGTGCATTTAAAACATATATGGAAGACCCATGGTAGAGAAGTCGGAGGAGGAACGAATGTCGCGCGATTCAGAATAGAAGTTATTCATTCGGATCCCACCACCGGCGCTGTTTGACCGCACGTAACATCGCTGCCCGAAAAGCAGCGGATGCGGGTTCGGGTCCCGCTTGGCGCAAGAGTTTTTATAGCAACAAAACATCCTGTAACAACATATAGCCTCTCTACCAGCCGCTCCAGACTTAAGCAAATGTGGTAAAACTGACCTTTACATCGGCTGGCCACCGCAAGTCATTCTATAGGTTAACCCACACTCTAACGAACTCCACCATATCCCATAAAGGTAGAATGAGTGGCCTCAAACAGGAAACAAACTAACGCAATACTTTACCCTTCAGCGTTCTTTGAAGGCATTTACAACTTCTAGAATGAAAGAACGTCGTTTGACGATACCTAGCAATTACTTTCGGTATTTACTTCGCCCACATGTTTGCTTGTACTTGTTAAATTTCGGAAAGTCCAAATTATCACACCACTAATCAATGACTGTTTGCATTCGCCAGTCCTACTCTCCATTAGCCTTGTGAAATCAAACCATTGAAAAAGGAGACCAAAAATGTCAAAACTACTTCACTTCTTTCTTGACAAGATCAAAAGTTTTGTTTAGTTTGCACCTTGTATGCAAATACATTTCGCACCATAACGTGCTGTGATAATGGGATCGAAATATGAGTGTTTTATTTTTTCCAGCAGCTTAGCTGTTATTCCACAACCCGCCTGCAATCAATTCCAATATTCCTTGATGGCTTTGCTTAAGTTCCACTCGCATTGGAAAGAGCCTTTTAAAAATATGCTGAAAAAGTCACAAGTTGAGTAGGCGGTGGTTGTAGCACAGAATATGGTTCAGCAGACGGTCATATTCCTTCTGGTACAAGGCGAATTTGCATCCTTTTCTGTGGGCTGGAATGTAGTGTTCTCAGGCAATTGCAATGTGAAAAGTGCTAGAGTGCAAGCAAAAAAGGGGCTAGCCCAGTTTCATCGCCAGGATTTCATAATTCTATTCATTTATTGTCATTGCTTCTTCTCTAGTATAGCTCTGATACTAAGTCGGCAGCTCTTGATGAGATGAAAAGAGGGGTAGGCAGATGAGTCGAGCTCGAGCGGCCTAAACACAAAGCTGCGTTTTTCTGTTACAGTGCCACAGCAGAACATAGAAGAGTAGATAGAAAACAGCAATGAGCTATGGGAGAAGACTTTAAAGGCGGGTACATTGTTATAACCCTAATTGTATCACGTTATGTGGACGCTGCCATCTCTGCACCGAAGATCAGATTTACGAAAATTTACGATTTACGACCCAAAATGTCGTAAATCCTAAATCGTAAAAAATTTGCCAAAAATCACCGCAAATCGTAAAATCGTAAATCGTAAATCGTAATTACACACGACCCTGGATACAACATGGTCGGTAGAGAAAAAAGCGCAAACTGTAGCAAGTGGAGGAAGAGGGGCTGTTGAAAAGGAAAAATTCTTAACTCCCTAAAATTCCTAAGTAACTATTGAGAGATAGTAGACAAAAACGAGAAGCAACAGCCGTTCAATCAGTTCGATGTACGGCTTTAAAATATTGTTAGCCGAACAAAGGGAGCGTCATTTTTGTACAGAAAAAAAGGACATCTTATTTCGGGTACAACCGGTCTGAATAGTGTGTGCCTATTTATGAAATTCTAGATCTGTTTTGCACAAGGCATGTCATCGGAAGGGGTTGGAGATCCACAGGCGGTCTGGTCTGTTGTTTCGTTCTTAAATCGACTCAAGAAATCACTATTCAATTTCCTAGTCTATAGATGAAAGAAATGCTAAATTGAAACTTTAGATCACAACCGCACTTAACTCAAAATTTCTGACGTTAAAAAGGCTGCTGATAAGGAACCTAGGAAAGCCAGAAATGTCTTCTAAGGTGAATACGATTCAGTAATTTACTCTCTCTCCCGAATTGAGTGGATCACGTTTTTCAGCTCTTCTATTGACGTAGATGTACGTTCGATAAATTTCTTGCTTTTTGCATAACCTCACTGAAAACCACATTCTTTTGTCAAAAGAGTAATGTATTTGTAAAGGAACACCCAAGGAGCGTAACCTTTCTCAAATGTAGGGTCGGTCGACTGTACTGTTCCATTTCTTGAGGGGTGCTAGATATTTGAAGCCGTCTCGGAAACTTAAGAATGCTCTTGCTTGGCATCAAACAGCTAAAGAAAATAGCACGCTGCTAGTTACTCGTTCGCATTAATCTTCTCCGAGAGGAGCAGCATGGGTTTCTTGGGCGAAAGTCTAGTACGTCTGCCCTGGTTTCCACTATTTCGCTGTGGCAGAAAGAACTGGACAGGGGAAACTATTATTATTGTTTTTTACGTGGCTAAAACCCATGTGAAGAACAACATAATTAGAAGCAGTAAAGATGGACATCCATTTAACATTGGCTAACGATCCAGACCAAAGTGTAATAGAATGTCACAACGATGTTTTGTTGCGATCAAAACTTCTAGCGCCAGACGGGACTCGAACCCGCACCTCCCTCTAACAGGGCGGGAAGACTCTGCGCCTTTACACCAACGGCGCGGTTTGATCAAACGCAACATCCACACTTCGTGGGACCGATCAGCAGTCACCCGTATCAGGGATGAGCCGGCCGCTGATATCAGCTTGGGACCAGTTAAGATGATGGCCTTGATACAAGCAATTCAAATCAGTTTCTTGTTCAACCGGATACGGGTGAGTGCTGATCGATTCCATGAGGTGTGGATGTTGCGTTCGATCAAACGGCGCCGGTGGTGTAAAGGCGTAGAGCATTCCCGCCCGATCAGAGGGAGGTGCGGGTTCGAGTCCCGCCTGGCGCTAGAAGTTTTGATCGCAACGAAACATCGTTGTGATAGCTTACTACCTCGAGACCAGCCACTTGAGGCTTTAAGAAACTGATTTGAATAGTAATAAAATGATTAGAAAGTACATGCAATAACAAACACCCTGAGAATGAAGAATAGAAAGGAGAACAAACCAAGAGGGGCTCTGCCACAAGATCTTGTTATGTCCTAGAATTATTTATGAATCGACTTGCATTCGTAATAAATGGCTTCAGCTTGTACGGAATAACTGAGTTTTTGGCAAGTTTCATACAAAAAAATTATGTCGGATGGAAGATTTTGCGGTGCAGTACTTAGTGAAAGTTTCTCTCTTCCACCTCGGAGTCTAGATGGCCTCACGATGAAGAAATCACATTTACCAAGACCACAGAAACCATGGAGAATTTTGTGTACCATTACGAGGTCGTATATTCTTCGTCTGAATGAAAGCGTCTTAGTCCGAGTTGTTTGTTTCTTGCTTCACTACTGGGAATAGCATGGCGATCAAAGCTACATTTCCTGATGAATAGTTTTCTAGTTTTTTGCTTTTGGAAGCTATTTTGGACTTCTTCAAGTCGAAGTATATTTTTCTTCTTAACTGGGTAAAAAATTGTTGTCCATACTCAACTATCGGCCTAACGTAAGTCTTATAAGCTTTGACAAGGACTGAGAGGTTTTTGTGGAAAGTCTTCTAAGGAGATTGTGTACTACAGCCATCGCCTCATTTGCAGTTTGTTCACAATGCGCGTCCAAAGCCAAATTTGCATCGAGGAGAAACCCAAGATCTGTTGTTGGATCAGTACTTGTAATCTCGTTTCACCTAATTAGTATGTGTAGACGGGATTTGTTCTTCCCAAATAGACTCCGTTTGTTACTTAGATTATGCTTAAGCTTTCGACACTATTTCAATACCGTTACAAAAAAATGTCTTCATACGAGATTTAAGGGCAATTTCTAAACTTTTTACAACCATTTCTTACCAATAGAGTGCAGTCCGCTATAATAAACAACAGTGCCTCATACCTTCATCTGACTCCAAGCAGTGTTCCTCAAGGGACGTGCTTAGGTCCGCTCCTGTTCATCATATTATCAATGATTTGTCACCTGCAGTATTTAGGTTGCTACCGCAGTATTTATGCAGACGATTCAAGCCGTTTACTCTCAATAATTGTGCAGCTCTTAAAAACTTACCGAGTTATGCTCGTTTATGTCAAGACCTTCCAATAAAGTCGGAGCAGAGTCGACAAGTGTCTAAGGAAAATTCTTCACAAAACTATCATAACTCGGTAAGTTTTTGAAAAAAAACTGTTTCAAAACTAAAAGAGATGCGTTTTTATGTTATATGTAATTGAGATTTGACTAAAGAGATCTTCATGCGGGGCGGAGGATTCCATTTTCGGCAAGTATTTTCTTTTTTTCGCAAAAATCGACTGGATACCGAACCTCTTTTCGCTTGGAGATCCATTTTTCAAATCTTGCTTGCACATAATAACAAAGAACATTTTCTCTAATTTTCAAAAAGTTTTTGGCTTTTTGAAAGTTTGAAAAACCTACCGAGTTAGGATTAATTATTCGAAATGTTTTCAAAATTACTATTATTACTATTACTTTATCGGTAACGAGAATATTACAACCGTAAAGAAACCAATCTGAAACAGAGTCAAAACCGAACATAGGAAGAGGCGAAGATAAAACAACAAGAGAACACAACTGAGGTACAAGAGAAATAAAGTGCCAGCATCGGTAAGGTTATACTAAGGAGCGCCCGTCAAAACTACAAGCTTAAACATCCAAAACTCCGGGTAAAGTAGACAGAAGCCTACACAGCAAGGTGACAACCTGTTCCTATGAGACATGCAGAACAAGGCGAGGAAGATGTAAATAATAGCAATTGCACATAAGAAACGTACGTGCAGCCGCATGCAATAACTAGCCAGAAAAACAGCTAAAGCAAGCAAGCAAAAGAAAAACGATAAGTAGAGGGAGTATGTAATAGAGGGATGAGAAACAGGTGAACCACTCAGCTAGAAGGGCATTGCCCCCCAAACACTGCGAGTTTCAGTTGTTGAAACCCCGGATCAAGCAAGATCCACCTGTATAACCAAGGTGCTCAGTTGTTCCTCTGAGACATAAAGAGCAAGGCAACGGAATGTAAATAGCTATTGGCCATAAGAAGAAGGGCACGTTTAACCGCATGCAATAACTAAGCAGGAAGAAAAGCTAAATAATCAACCAAAAAATTCGGGTGGCGGGATGACGGCGAAGTTTGATATTGCCTGACCTCCATTCCTCTCCAAGGTCTGGATCACCTGACGAGTCGATTATTTCCTTAACAGCTTCCCTGTCGAAGGCGGCAGTAGCAGCGGCATCGTATTGCTCCCCGATACCAATCCACGCGACATTCCTCGCTTTTTCAGCAACAGTTTTGGCATCCGATTGAAATTTGATTAGAGCACTGTAAAACTCACTGTTAGAGCCATCATTGTGTGGAGCGATACTCAAGCGATTTTCAATCTCGCCAAGTTTCTGCAGGATTTGAGTTTGCGAATCCTGCACCTTGACCAGGAATTCAAACACGCGATCTAACCTAGTAAAGTATTCATCCCAGCGGGCTAGTATGGGCTCAAGCCATGATGGCGGCGAGACTTCCTTTTTTGGAGGCATGAAAACAGAATTTTAGGGAACAAACAACAGGAAGAAACACTCACCTTTAAAAAAAGACAGCAGAAACACAACAAGCAGACGTGGGAGGTCCAACAACCAATCAGGAAGTGGGCGGACGCAATAGGAAGGCTAGAAGGTCCAGAAACTGGCCCAGGAATACGGCGAATACGGTGGAGAGGACCAGGAAGTGGTGGAGAAGGACTAGGACGCAGTGGAGGAAGAACAGAATGCGGTGGAGGAGGACCAGCAGCGGTGGAGGAGAACAGGAGGCGGTGGAGATGGACTAGGAACTGGTGGAGGGGGACCAGGAGGCGCTAGAGAAGGACTAGGAAGCGGGCGACGAGCAACCGCTCTGGGTGGCCGGCACAGGGGTCGATGACCGGTACAGGGGTCGATGGCCGGCACAGGGGTCGATGACCGGCACAGGGGTCGATGACCGGCACAGGGGTCGATGACCGGCACAGGGGTCGATGACCGGCACAGGGGTCGATGGCCGGCACAGGGGTCGAATGGCCGGCACAGGGGTCGATGGCCGGCACAGGGGTCGAATGGCCGGCACAGGGGACGATGAAAATTCTCGGTCAAAAATCAAACCCTACTCGCCCCGCATGAAGACCTCATTTTTGAAGTCTGCTTCTTACGTCGCAGAAAGAAGATCACCTTCAGTTTTCAAAAAGTTCTTCGCTTTTCAAATTTTGAAAATTTTGCCGAGTTAGGATAATTTTTGTGAACGTGCAGTTTTGTCGCTTCAATGGCCTCGGAGCCAAATCGACCAGGGGTCGACCCAACCTGTTCGATTAGAAAGTCATAGCTTTTTCACTGTGCATTGATCAGGAATTAAAACTTTTAGTGGCAAAATGTTAACTGCATAGGTGGTCCTTTTCAGATACAAAATATTTATTTTTAAGGAAAAGCGAAAATTTTGCATACAATTCGCCCTAGTCATCGAAGATAGCTGCGAAGGTTGTTTTTTACAGTATAATAACCAAGACCTAAAACTTTACACAGTACAATTTCAATCTCTGATGTTCTTTCCTTCAGAACGAAGAAAATGCTTCCGCGAAAAGTCCATCCTTCAGTTGCGTTTCCGTCGGCGAATCAAATGATAAGAGTGCCTCGAGAATTTTTGTAATGATCTCACTCAAATCAGCCTTAGCAATTAACACTGAGTACAATTTCTGATGCAGATGTGTTTCTTCAGGGACCAGTTCAGGTGTCGTATCCTTGAGAACAAGGAAAATTGGAAAATTGGAAAATCTAAAAGTTGAACTAGTTGTGATTAATTCGACAACCACTGGCAAAAGCTCTCTATTTTTAACTATGCAACAATCGAAATATCATTATCATCAAAACATCAAAATACAAATTATTGTTATCAAATACATAAAATTGTTATCAAATACACTCAAAACGTTAACACAGAAGAAGAAAACGGTGATGTAGACAAGGGGGGGGTCGTAAATTTTTCAGCAAAAATCGAACCCCACGCTTGATCCTGGCTTGTAGTGATTGTTTAACCACGCCAAGAATAAAATCCTTGCTTGAAATATTTATTCCGGTGACGTTTCGGCGTTGTCGCCTTCTTCGGAGCCTGGAAAAGTCGGGGTCATTGTCGAATTGGTAGAGCTGGCGGAGCGGAGGTGAGTCGAGGTGCTCGGCGTGGTGTTCGTCGGAGGTCCTCAACTCATCTGGACATGGAGTCATCAATATAGGCCTTCCTAGGATGGCCTCCTCACTTACCTCCCTGATGTAGTACGTTAGGCGGAGTGCCGCGACACTGCGTCCTCCCGAGCCAACCGCTTATATAGCCAAGAAACAAGATCGGCATATGCGGGAGACGATGTGCCTCGGGGCGCAGGTGCTCCGAGGAAAGGTCTGTGCTCTGAGGTCGCAGCTCCTCAGGTCAAGCGACCCAGCGACAGCCCGCTAGTTTTCGAGTCCTCGCATTGGGCGCGTGAATCTACATATGTATCTTATCGAGAAGGGCAGAGGTTCTCTGATGATTGTGCTTGATTAAAACAGCACCCAATACTGCTCACCTGGCTCCATGTGCGTTAGCGAGGGGGTGGGAAACACCCCTCTTTTCTACATGTGACCGAAAAGCTGAATTATTCTAAATACATGCACTTTATACAAGAACAACAGCTTTAGTCTAATACAATCGGTAAAAAATCACCTGTAAACGGCATCCAATTATGATGGAGCCGGCTTCATGCCATCACCCACACACACACTTCTCCTGACCATATTTGCGGCCAGGGTTGCGTACGGTTGGGCAAAAATCCAGAAAGAAGCAAAAAGATACGCAAAGAAGAGCACACAACAGTGCTGAGGAATGGTGCTGCGACGCGACGATCGATTACAGCGACGGATTCGGATTTTCGAAAATCGCGACGCAGCTGCCGTGCCGCGGGCGTATTGCGTTACGAACGAATGCGCAAGAATGCTGTCAGACGTCTCCTACCTGCCTGGAAACATCAGCACAGGGGCAGCCGAGGTCGATGAACACGAACCTGAAGTTCGTTTTTGAAATATCATCGCCATCAATACTACTGAACTGTACTGAACAATCAACGCAGTATATAATAACGTGTTAAGCGATGAGTCATACGATCGATCGGCGATGAGTCATCAAATAGCAGGGAAAAAGGGAGGGATCGAAGGAACACCAGGATGCGCGGACTTCTTCGTCTATGCCCTTAACGAACGATGATTCATGATTCAAACAAATATTCATTGGAGCACCCTGACACACGAAAGAAATGAAAGGGGACGTTATTGGCTCCGTCTGCAGCAACTCGATGATCACTGGACGACAGGAAATATAGGTGAAGATTGAATGGCACCCACTTCTCCTGACCCTAATTGCGGCCAGGCTTGTCCAAACCTTCACTACAAACACTTCTTCTGGCCTTATTTGTGGCCAGGGTTGTCCATACCCCTACCTCCCCGACAATATTCGCGGCTTGGGTTCTCGAGACCCAAATCCCGACCATATTTGCGGCCAGGGTTGCGTACGGTTGTGCAAAAATCCAGAAAGAAGCAAAAAGATACGCAAACAAGAGCACACAACAGTGCTGAGGAATGGAGCTGCGACGCGGCGATCAATTACGGCGACGGATTCGGATTTTTGAAAATCGAGACGCAGCGAGCTTGCGTGCGGCCCACGCATACGTGGGCCGGACGTCCGAAGTCGCTGAAATCTGAAGTTCGTTGGGCGTTGATAATGATTTGAAACTAGTGGGAAAATTTCCTACATAAGTAGCCTGATTCAGGTAGAAAAGATTTATTTTTCAGGAAAAACTAAAATTTAAATTGCTAGAATGGAAGCGAAATGGGAACTTACCGAATGAAGGCAGGCCTCTGAAACACAGAGCTCAGTAGGCACGGTCGACCCCGTTGACAGCAAATGCGCACTAAGTAAGACAGGCGAGGCGTAGGCTAGGATCGATATAGGTGATGGCAAACGCGCTCCAGGCGAGATAGCTAAAGCGCGGGAACCGGGTTAAAGGAAGAGCTCACCAAGGGCGCTAAGGCTCGTTGGCCTAGGGGCCTTTGGTGTTCTTGCTCTTTGTGAGCGTATTCGGATGGGTTTCTCGCTATTAATGAGCGTGTGTGTGTAGGGAGTCTTCATCTTCTCGGGAGACTGCGTGTCACTAGTCCTTAGTGAAAGTGTCGTCTATCGCTTCTCATCACTCTACGGCATTCACGTCATCGTTATATTGCTACGTCACCTCGTCGTGACAACAGGGTTGGCCGACGTGTACTTTAGTAGGATTTCCGACGTCTCACTTTTCTAGCCGTTTCTGAGCTTATCAAGGTAGCTTACGATTCGCTGTAGTTACGTTACGTTTGCGATCAGTCACTGCGTTTCAACGGGTCTGGTTGGCTACTTTGGTGCTTGCTGGATATTCATTTCATCTGAATTCCATTTCTTATTCTGTAGCGTGTTTTCGTTTGATAAAGTGTAGATCAAGATGTCGATCGAAAAGCTTTCGTGACTGTAGGTTCTATCGATTACCTAAACTTTCATTTCAACTTCAGCCGACCCTTACAAAATACAATTTGCCCGATTCATTGAATATCGCTGCGAGGAAGATTCGTTTTTTTTCTGTACAATAATTACGACCTAGAATTTCATACGGTGCAGTTTCACTCTCTGAAGTTCTTTTCCTCAGAATGTAGAAATTCTTTCCATGGAGAGTCTATCCATCGCTCAGTTGCGATCGATTTATTTTTCAGCATTCAAAAAATTTAATATCCAATGCCATTTTTTAACTTCAGGAAACGGAAGTGCTTGCAAGTCTCCACTTTGTCGTAGCCACACCTGGAAACAACTTATTAATAGATGCAAACATCACCTAAAAACCTGAAATTGGAGAGAATCCTCTACCAAAACCGAGACCCCCTACCCCTCCTCAAAGCAGTGTCACAGTACGACCCCACCTTCGATTCTCGAACCTTAGGCGTGACCCTCGTTCTCGGATGTGCCACTCATTCTACTTCTACGACTAGTGGGACAGTTTTAATACGTAATTGGCCCACACAATGATTTGCACTGTCTGGCCAATGAACAAACCGGTGCTTTATCCTTCCCAGACAAACTTGGAACCAAGTAACAGACACTCGAAAGGTGGGGCCTTGGTTCGCTTGGGCACGAAATCTGATTCAAGAACCTAGAATGCACGATGCACGCACAAGTCGGCGACTCCACCAACTGCGCAATCACGAACCCAAAACGAACATTTTTTAAATCGACGTCAAACTGCAACATTTCCTGGCTACTAGATATATCGAATGTAATCTGGTCGCGAGAGGACACTGCTTGTTTTGCAGCACTACCCAGCTTGAATTTGTGTGCTACTGTTCCATGCTCTGAGCGCGTTTGTGCCAGTTCAGGAATTGTGGTGCAGTACTGAATAAGGACGCAGTTGAAACTTTGCTGCCTTCCGACTAGGATAAATCCGTTGTCTCCTGAAAATCTCTACTACGAACAGCTTTGACGAAAATGAACCGCTGGCCTTTCTCCTAACCTGGAAGCTTACAGGCGCCTTGACACTTTGTCATGTCGTTGAAGATGTTTTGCGATGTCGACGTACATCCAAACCAGTGCAGCGCTACGGCAGTGAGCCATTAAGAAGAATGGACAGACAGACAGAAACAGACACAAATTTCTGTAACACTAACAACTGTCATAATTGTTATAATTGTAACTGTTAATAATTAAAAATCCCTAATTTATATATGAATGTGTTTATTTTTTATATTGTACGTAGAAAACTAAGCAAAAATCAAAAAATCAAGCAAACAATTTAAAGTCATTGTATTAGGTTGTCCGGAAATTATTGCAGGTTTTCGAATTCCAACTTCAGAGCGGGATTTTTTTTGGCAAAACTTCACCTTGGAATAGTGCATAATTGTTCACTGTGTTATTCGTTTTTAGTGTAGCTTTTTTGCTGTGATATTTTTTTAATATAGAGTAGTTATTTATTTATTTATGAGATACGGGTTTTGGAATCACGCGTGAAAACGAGCACAACAATAATCCATCTAGTCAAAACATAAGCAACATCCTGAGCTACTAGTGAAATCAAGAAAAAAAGAAAACGAGAAAATAGGAAACAATAACAGTAGACTACTTCTACCACGTCTTCTTCAGCGTTTGTATCGCCTCGAAGTGGAGTTACTAATTTATATAGATTACTTCACGGCAGATTTTGTAGGCTATAAATGGACGTATCAAAGCAGCATTTTCGGCAGATATACTTCTATGAGTTTAAGCTCGGTCGTGCTGCGGCGTAAACAACTCGGAACATCAACCAGGTATGGGGCCAAAATAGAGCAAAGAATCCGCGGTGATGCGCTGGTTTCAAAAATTTCGTCGAGGTGAACTCGATTTTGAGAATGAGGCAGTTCGCGGACGTTGATCTAGCATTGACGACAACATGTTGAAGACCTCGGTGGAAGCAAATATCCGAGTGAACGTTCGAGACTTGCGAAAGAACTTTGCGTAAGCAAATCAAGTGTTTGGGAATATCTGCGAAAAATTGGAAAGACGAAGAATTTAGACAAATGGATAGCACACGAGTTAAACGACGATTAAAAATCGCCGGTTCGAAGTGTCTTCAGCGCTGCTTCTTCGCAACAGGAACGATCCATTTCTAGACCATATCGTAGCTTGTGACGAGAAATGGATCCTCTACGATAACCGGCGACGATCGGCTCAGTGGTTGGACCGCGAACAAGCTCCGCAGCAGTCCCCGAAACCGAAATTGCACCAAAAGAAGATCACGATAACTGTCTGGCGGCCTTCTTCTGAACTAATTCAAGGCAATTTCTTGAATCCGAGCGAAACAATGAGGGCAAGAAGCACCATCATTGTTTTTAACAGATCAACGAAATGCACGACAAATTCCGCTTATGCTCCCGGCAGTGGTCAATAGAAAATGATCTGTCCTTCCCACGATAACGCGCGACCACATGTTGCGCATCCGACGCTGCAGAAGTTGAATGAGTTGGGCTAAATTCTACTGCCTTCGACGAATTCATCCGCTCCAGAACTCCGGACTTCACGCAACAGGATTGAATAATCTAGTGTCTCGTTGGCAAACATGTGTAGTCTTGAACGGTTTTTCTTACTTCGATTAATAAAGTTGTGTTTGAGCTGAGATATGTTGTTTTAAAATTTGAGGTCCAAAACCTGCATTAATTTCTGGACAACCTAATAAACAGAAGCATAAGGTTACAGAAACAAGTTTTGGTCTAAGAAGAAGATAGGCTACTAATTTTCTGGAGATACCTGTCAAGAACTTGTTTGTATTGCCCTAGAGGGTTCGGTAAGATATGTTTCTTACAGCTGAACAATTTTAACAATTCAGAGCCTCCTGGATGAGTGAAAAAGGAAGGGAAGGATATCACTATTTGTCCTGAAAAGATGGATGTTCAACTAACCACTTATTGTGTTAGAAAAGGATAAAGAATAAGGGATAAAGGATGGCGTAGATCAGTAGATCGTATCGGGGTGGGTCGATTACACACATACACGCACTTATTTCTATAAGACAACTTTTTAATTGTTGTAATTAGAAATGTCATAATCAAAAACCCCTTCTGTATGCACGTGTGTATGTGTGTATGTATGTATGTATATATGTGCGCATGTATGTATGTATGTATGTCAAAGGCAAGCGATCCCCCCCCATTTCTAGACATCTTACTGTATTTTGATGTAAATGACTTGAAGCCGCTTGAGTCTCTGACATTAAAATACAGGTGGGGAGGGGGATCTCTCTACAAGGAAATCTCATATTAGTTGTTGTTTTGCGCCCTTAGGGAAGGGACCCCCCCCCCCCTTCCAAGTTGTGCTGATCCACTTCTGATGTGGGTGGGAGCAGGTCTAGAAAGTCTAGCAGTTTATGAATAGGTCAAAGGACCCGAATACTAAGTTCGGGTTCAAGTTGCACGAATACGGGTCAACGGGTACAGTCCTGTGATGGTGACTTCTTACTATTCTAGGAAAATAATACCGGTGTCGTCTATTATGTAGCATAAGTATAGGGTAAGGTCCTCAAAAGGTTGACCTGAAGTTTGTCTGTGTTCCGTCGCATTCGTGCGATACACATTCCAAAGCCCCTAATCCGTATAAAGGTTGATAAATTCAATGTTGTTCCGTCGATCAATACATGAAGTGCTTCAAATACTGTTTGAAAACCATCATCTGTTCATCTGCCGTCCTGTTCATCATCGAGTTGCTCGAGTGGGAGCCAGCGGCGTCTTCATTCGCCCCTGTCGCGTGCCAGAGTGCTCCAATGGATCCTCCTTGCTCGAACAACATGAAGATCGTTCATTTAGAGCTTTCACGAAGAAGTCCGATCAACGCGTTGGTGGGCGTCCTGGTGTTCTCTTAACATCTCGCGGTATTCATTCGGTGAAGGGTCTCGTCCTGCGGGAGTCTACGAAGCGCATTGCGTGGACGGCCCACCTAATTTTCGACAACTTGGCCCCCACAACAGCGTCTCTGATCTTCGAACGTCGACGATGCTCGGAACTCCGGAGGCCTTCTCTCAGTTGCGCGAATAATGTCACTCGGAGCACTATCCACTCGATTCCCTGCTGCGCAACGCTGATCGCGTGTTCATCCTGCTTTCGTGTAGCCCACGTCTCTGAGGCGTATGTCAGGGCAGGAGGAAAAGTAGAGTCGAATAGGTGGGCACGGCGCCGAATAGGTAGTTCTTCGTCTCTTCGCAACTTCTTCGACGCTCCTGAAAGCTTCCTGAGCTGCTAGTTTCCTCCTACCCAGCTGTGGCGCTAGGTCGATGGTCCTGTTGACTTCGCGACCAGGATACACGTAGTTGTAGCACTCAAAGGTTTTCGTTCCGTCAAGCGACAATGCGCATCAGAAACTACATAGTCCGTTCCTTGAATGAATCAATGAAATTTTCTCGAATGTTATCATCTTTGAGTAATTTCTGCCTCCTCCCACTCCCTCCCTTTCCCGATACCCCTTTTCTGTATCGTGGCAAACAGTCGCACCGGCAGACATGCAGACGCATTCCCTCTTAGAACAAAAGATTGAAAACAAAGGATCTCTCCACTGGCCAATTATCTACTTAGCTAAGATCAACAATACTTGAAGCTCTCCAGGAGGCTATTAGTCGCGGTAAGTTAGGAAGCCTCCCACTCTCACGCAAGAACCGAGGCAGATGTCTCGGTGATTGGCAGTGGCATGGCAAACGTTTTTGCAGTAGTAAAGTGCTTGACTATAAACGAAGATATGATCATATAAAATCTGTGTCCGCATTCGTCATCAATTAGACTTGGGGCTGGATTCATCAACAATTAAATCCGTGGGTATGCGGGGTATAAGGGGTAGAGATAAGATAGGAGTCAGGTAGAGATAAGGCAAGAGTCAGAGACGCAGGCTCCATCGTGGGTATCTCTACCCCCTATACCCACGGGCTAGTGGTTGATGAATCCGGCCTCTGGGAGTATGCCAGGGTGGAAAAGGGAGAAACACACCCAGGATGTGACATTCATCATGCACCGTATCCACTTATTCGCGGGTGTACTGCGAGGTGTAGGATACTCAACAACCCTCTGGGTATCTCTGCAAATCCAGGGGCCGGATTCATCAACAATTAAACCCGTGGGAATGCGGGGTTTAAGGGTGGATATAAGATACAAGTCAGATAGAGATATGTTAAGACTAATCGTAAAGACGCAGGCTTAATCGTGGGTATCTCTACCCCCTATGCCCGTGGGTTTATCGTCGATGAATCCTGCCCAAGAACTATTCTTTTTTACTTTTTACAAGATTCACGAATCCGGCCCAGCAGGGGTCGAAAACTGTGAAACGGTGGTCTCCTCTTTTATAGTCTGCCGTCAATTTTGTCACACCTGTCAATCAGACAGCGAAGAGTCCCCTACCAAGTGGTACATATCCAAGCAAACAATTCCGTTCGGGATTAGCTTGAAATCCTGGGTCCTCCGTGTGTCACGCCATTACTACTGACGGCCGGCAGCAGATAGGAATGAACCTTTCGTGTTTCAGCAGCAACTACCGAAGGCCCGCGAAAAACTGACCCGCAGATGATCCCTTCAATTGCTCCGCAGCGCCCACGGCGGCCAGGGTCTCTCAGTCCTCGACTTTAGTCTCCATTCCATCCGCCTTCGAAGAGCCTGCCTTGTGTTCTCCTCCTTTCGAGCCTGGTTAGCTTGTCTTCTGCCGTGGTTGATGCTGTCTGCCTACAGTTCTTGCGTGCAGTCTATACGCTTAGTTCCATGGAACTCTATCTGGTCGTACATCGTTTGCCCTGTACATGGCCAAGCTGTGGAGCCGAGAATGCAGTGCGGCTATGGAGGGCTGCATTCCCTTCTAGATGTGGCTATTCTGATGCATTACCCTCGGAACGATACAGAGACCGCTGTGCTTTCCTAGTAATGGTTGAAGGCGCAGGACTAGATAGGGGTGAGCCAAGTATCTAGTATCTCGTCCTGGACTGTACATGCTTCTGTGAATGCCTTCCTTTTTCAGAAGCCTTTTGACCCATTTCTCGGATTTTGTATAGGAAAGGGCGGGTGAACCCACATCCCTAGATCCGTATCTGCCTGACTCTTCCAAAATTTGCCACCTACTTTATTTTGGCACCGTTCTGATGGAAGTGATTTGAATTGCACTGTGCGTTCGCCATTCAAGTGACGGAAGGTTGTGTTTCTGAATTGGAATGTGGTTGATCTGTCCGATGAGATACGCTTCCAGGTACTAACCACCTAAGATGAGGCTGGTTGTCGCTTTCGCAGCCACCACACTGGCAGTAGCCCTGGCCAAGCCACTTCACGGTGGCAGCCTCCGCTACGAAGAAGAGGTGAGCTCGTTCACTCTTCGCTTATTTCAACCGCCATCTTACCCTAGAACGGCCAGTAATCCACCGACTTGTTTCAGCACCCTCCTCATCATGATTTCCTCCCTCCACCAGAAATGATGCCAACGCCAGGGCATCCGGCATCTCCGTACTCGGATGCCCCTCATTCTGCTGTAGCGGACGAACATCACGCTGCTGGTGATGGTCACCGTGACCAGATGCAGATTAACCAGGTCTTGAGGACGGAAGGCGGTCACCACAAGGAAGAAGTAAGAACAGTGCCTTTCTTTTGCTTCTCTTTCATTTTCCCTAAGGTGTCAGAGGTAATATCCACTTTCAGGATCTGCAAAAGCACTCACATCCGGCTAAGTTAAAGATTCCACTATCACTACCAAGTCCTCCTCTGGCGGACAATCACGGAATCTCTAAGGAACAAATTGCTGATGCTCATGAATCCCATCTGCCTTCTGGGCACCTTTCGAAGTCGAAGAAGGGCCATCTCGAGGAGGAATTCTCGTCAAAAGAGGGCCATCACAAAGGGAAGGTAAACGCGGCTTCTTTGATTCACTTCCGTTTCTGTGTCCTAGAGTGGAGAAGGAGTCCGTTTTCAGCATCATAATAAAGACGCTCACGATGTGATCGCAAAGAAGCTTCCTCAACATGCTGATCACCACGGTGCTAAGCTGCCTCTCCATCACATCGCTAAGCACAAAGAGGACCATCACAAGGAGGCGTTGTCGAAGGACGGTCATCACCAGATGGAATCATCAACCAACGAGCACCACCCTGCGGATAAGATAAGCCCAACCTCTTCGCGCCACTTCTTTCTTAGTCTCCCAGAGTACAAAGTGAGACCAAGGTTCATTTTCAGCACCATCAGAAGGAAGTCCATGATGTCATCACAAGGGAGCATTCGGCATCTCACGATACTCATCTCGCCCATCTGCCCTTCGGTCACTCTTCAATGTTTAAGGACGACCATCACGAGAAAGAGTTACCGTTAAGAAAGGATCGTCACGAGAAGGATTCATTGATAATGGGCCGACATCACAAGGAGAAGGTTTGCGCCTCTTCTTCGAATATCGGGGGTAGTCGACATAAGAAAGTGTTCGTTTTCAGCAGAATCAGATGCGACCTCACGATGTGGCTACAAGGAAAGATAGGGACCACGCTACAGAGGCGAAGGAGGCTCATCACGAGAAGGTCGCCTCGCCAAAAGAGGGCCATCACAAGCAGCCATTACAAGCACACATATACAATATAACGTATAACATTTACAAGCATTACCATTACAAGGAAAAGCTAGGCAAAGAAAAGGTAGGTTATCACTCACTCCCATTCCACTGTCCTAAAGCAGAGGACGAAGTCAGTGCCTACTTTCAGAAGCACGAGGAGCAATCTAAGGATGCAACTGCAAAGGAAATCCACCCTTCCGTTGATGCTTACGGCAACCAGCTTCCTTCTTTTGATCACGCCTCGAAGTCGAAAGAGGATCATCTCGAAAAAGAGTCTTCATCTACAAAGGGTCACCACAAGGTCTCCTCTGAGAAGGAACACCAGAAAGAAAAGGAGGAGAAGATGAAGGAGAAGGAGGAAAAGAAGGACAAGGACAAGGAGAAGATGAAGGAGAAGGAAAAGGAGAAGGACAAGGAAAAGAAGAAAGAGGAGAAGGACAAGGAGAAGGACAAGGAAAAGAAGAAGGAGGAGAAGGACAAGGAGAAGGACAACCACAAGGAGAAGGTGAAGGAGGAGAAGGACAAGGAGAAGGACAAGGAAAAGAAGAAAGAGAACAAGGACAAGGACAGGCAGAAGAAGGAAAAGGAGGACAAGGACAAGGACAAGCAGAAGAAGGAAAAGGAGGACAAGGACAAAGAGAAGAACAAAGAGAAGGACAATCACAAGGAGAAGAAGGAAAAGGAGGAGCTGAAGGACAAGGAAAAGAAAAATGACAACAACGAGAAGAACCAGAAGGTAAGCAGGAGTTCGTTGTTTCTCTCCTATTCGTGTCTAGAAGTGCTATAAAGGAATCCATCATGACCTACAAAAGATCACCTTGAAAAGAAGGCGAGCAGGACTTCCATTCTTCTTCGCTGAGTCACTGGAAGGGAAGTGATGGATGTTTGAAGCCCATGACTACTTTCAGCAGAAGCAATCTATGGATGTGACAGCAGAGGAAATCCCCGCATCTGGTAATGCTTACGTTGCCCAGCTGCCTTTCCACGATTCAAAGTCCAAGGAAAGTCACGACAAGAAGGAGGTGAACACAGCCACTTTCATTCGCATTATGTTCATCTTCCTGAATATGGATATCGAGCCGGTTCGTTTTCCAGGACCATCAGAAGGAACGCAAAGAGGACCATCACAAGGATGCAGCATCGTCGTCTAAGGAGAGTCATCAGAAGGAGAAGGTAGTTGCTTCTTTTGGGGATCTTTCGCTTCGTTTCCATGGTCTCATTGTTAGAGCAAAGGGCAAAGGCAGTTTCCACTGTTAGCTCCATCAAAAATAATCCTACCATGGAACAACTATGGAATTTACTCCTGACGTTCCCTAAAAATCTGTGAATTCCCCTTCATCTTCTTGCTACGTCATGTTCTTGCGCCTCTCCGGTCCGGACGAGTGCGCGTCAGCTGCTTGACTGTGGCGATAGGCAGAGTTGTTAAGTTAGTTCGTGGTCTTGCTTCATTATGCCGTATTATTTTACGATTCCTTTCCCTCCCCTCAACTAGGAATGCTATTTTGGGTGCCTAGGAATTATCAGGACAAGAAGACTTATCCGAACCTATCCTACCATAATTTTTATGGGGATATGAGGATCAACGAAGGGTTCACAACCAACATTTTTCTGGTAACCTTCACTTGTGAATGGAAAATGGAGTAAGTAAGGCTGAATCCATTTTCAGGATCGTCAGAAGCACTCTCACTTCACTTCGCCGCCGTATCCTCCAACAAACGACTCGCCGTCGGACGTCTATTAAACTGTCTGAGATGTGACCGCCTTTAATCTCCTCGACATGACTAGCCAGTGTCTGTCTAGAAGCTTAAACCTCCTACACCCTTAGGTAGATTTCATAGTTAACCATGTCTATATGTAAATATGATAGATTTGCATGACTCGAATAAATTTTATTTCGTACCTGTCTTCAACGTCCTATCTCACCTCTATTTATTTATTTGATGTATGAATAACCATGCAAAGACAAATCAAGGCAAGGGAACATAAGTTAAGGTCATTGTATGCAGAAAAGAACAAAACTAGCTACAAGAATCAACCTAGTCAAGAGGAAAACAGCTACTAAGCTGCATCCCGAACATACCGGACAAGACGTTTAGTGCAAGAAGGAGTTGGGTATGATGTGTTTCGTAGACAGTTTCAAGTTTCAAAAATTCTGAACCAGCACGACAAGTAGAAAACAAAGATTTTATAAGCTTTATGCTCTGTGAAACTGGATTTTTCGCTGGCCAACCTTGGGTTCGACGAAGAAATGGTATACAGGGTGGCTCCTAATAATTTGCGCGAAATTCAAACCGCTACTGTATTTTTGAAAATGGCGGGAGATCAATTATTAGGAATTTTCTAGAATGGGGGAATTATGTACAAAAACCAAGCAAGGTGATACATTCAATACCCTCGACAATGAAAGCCTCACTATATCGCTTATCTCGCCGATAATGGACATTCTGCAGCAGAGATCGCTCGACGACTTCAAATTTCTGCCAGAACAGTCCAACACATTGTGAAACAGTACAGAGAGGAAGGGACGGCCAAACCGAGGAAGAGATCTGGCAGACCACGTACTGTGAGCACTCTCCGCTTTCGAAAGGTCATCAAAAAGAGAGTCGACCGGAACAATGGAGTTAGCGTGAATCGGGTGACCGTAGAACTTGGGGTTTCCCGCAGAACAATACAGAAGATCGTCAAACAGGATCTTGGGCTTCGCAGTTGCCGTCTTTATCGCGGACAAGCCCTTACGAAAGATGCCATGCAGATTAGATTGGAAAACTCCAAGTTGTTGCTAAAGATCCAGCAGGGCCGCTTGTCAAACGTCATCTGGACGGACGAGAAGATTTTTACCATTGAAGTGGCACACGACTCACAGAATCAGCGTCAGTTGCTGCCTCCATCCAGAAGCTGGTCTTCTCAACGCCGTGTTCTCAACAGGACTTATTCCGAAGTCAGTAAGGGTATGTGCTGGCATTACCCTGGACAAGAAGACACCTCTGGCTTTCGTCGACCGTTCAGTGAAAATCAACGCTGAAGTCTACCAAGAAAAGATCCTGCGCGACGTTCTTCTCCCCTGGGTTGCTGAAAATTTTGTCAGTGGTCAATCCGTTCTCCAACAGGACTGGGCACCTGCTCATTCTGTGAGGGTCACTTCCCTGGCTACTGGACGAAGGACTTCTGGCCACCTAACTCGCCTGATCTGGATTCGATGGATTTCGCTGTGTGGGGCTGCTTGCCGTGGAAGGTCTTCTCGAAGAGTCACCAAAGTTTGAGCGCTCTCGAAGCTTCACTTCGGAAGGCGTTGGACGATATCGACGTCACCTTCCTGTGGCCCAAAGTGATGTCGGTGGAGAAGAGACTGAATCCTGTATTGCTGCAAAAGGAGCTCATTTCAAGCATCTTCTTGAGTGGATGATTGTTAGGCATTGCTCTATATAGAAGTTGTGTCAGATTGTATAATTGTTGTTTTCTGTTGAAGTTATTAGTAATAAACTACGCGCAAATATTTAAGAGCCACGCTGTAGAACTCTAGAACTCCTGGGGCCAGATTCATCAGCCGCTTACCTGTCGGTAACGATATGGCGTGTCTGTATTTCTGTATCTCTCTGTATCACATATTACGTGGGCCGGTACGGTGAATCCGCGGTGAGATGATACCGGCAGCATCGTTGATGAATCTGGAGGGGAATGCGAGTAAAACCGTTCATCTCATTCATCAACGATACCGCTGGTATCATCTCACCGCGGATTTACCAGAGTGGCCTACATAGTATCTCATCTCATGTAACTAAATTGTATCTTCTCCTACGACATTCAAAGGTGTGTAGACTGAAGAACTTCGCGAAGTCGGTGAAGGGACGGAGTTGTAGCCATACCCATGTACTCGTACCCAACTTTTTCTTATGAACCTGTTTTGCATAGATTCCAGCCTGACCATTTTTCCCTTCTATTTCGGACTGAAAATTCTGATGCCATATTTTAGAATTGGTCTAACATGCGACTTATAAGCAGTTACTAGGTACAGAGTCAAATTTTTCGCAAACATTTCAAAGGGTTGTGCACAACTCGAGCAGCTTTTCTCTGCATTTTGCAACGTGTTCCTTGAACGCAAGTTGAGTGCCCAAAATAAAATCCAAATCACGCAATGAAGTTGTGCTTCTAAAATGCATCTCGTCAAGGTAGTAAGGAACCTGTCCTTCCGCTGGTCAACAAGTTGCTCGAGCATCTCCGTCTGTCCTCCAAGGGTGTTCCAGTGAATGCTCCTCGATCGAGGCGCACGAAGAGCGTCATATCGCGGGCTACATGTCGTACAGGGCTTTCACGAAGGAGTCTGACGCACACGTTGGTGGCCGTCTAAGAGTTCTCTTGACAAGACCGTAGAATCCTATCAGTGACAGTTCTTATCCAGCGACTGTCTCCGATATGCATTATGTAGCCGGCCAACCTAATTTTCGACAACTTGGGCAAATATCGGCACGGAAAAGCTAAGTTATCCGTGTCTATTACATAGAAAAGCAGTTCTAAATGCCAAAAAAAAGGCAGAATGTTTTATTTGAAAATTTTAATGTGAGGCGTGTGGCAGCGCTAATAGTGGAGGAGCCGGCAGTTGTCTGCACCCGATTCCAGGTTCTTGATTCAGATTTCCCACCCAAACCAGCTAAGCCTTCCACCCCGCAGTGGTCGCGGAATTGGTACCAGACTTGTTTGGGCCACTGACTTGTCAATCGGCTCGCCACCGCAAGTCATTGTATGGCCAAATACGCATTCATGTCGCCTCCACGACATCGACTCGAAAAAGAGGGCTTGGGAAAAGGAATTGATTAATGCCGTAATTTATTCTTTGATTTTAGTAAAAGGGATTGCGCCGTTCAGTATTTTTTGAGATGTGCCATGCTTTTTACTTCTACTGAATGTCGCGAAGGCAATTTGAATGCGTATTGCTATTTATTTATTTATTGCACGGTTACCTTGTGTGATTTCATAATGTAAAATCGTTACCCGGGCTTACCACGCGGTATACAACACCAGACACCAGCCCGAACGGTTTATTCGACCACCTCAAACTTGGGTAAATAAACCAATGCAGATTAAATGCAATACATCAATCGATCCGAGAAGTGAACAATATCATGTGAGCAGTCGGCCAATAAAAATAGAGATGACTGTACTCCCTAAGACTATTTCTAAAAAGAATTCTAAGAAGCTTTTCCCTTTCTCAATCTCCAAATTTGACGACCCTTAATCTTTTTGTTTCATACAAGAAAGTCTTTCTGTCGTTCTTTTTCCTAGACGCACACTACTTCAGAATATATTTCCAAAAGGATCTCTCATCTAAGGTTGAACTCCTCTGCGCAATATTCACCCTTGAGACTAAGCGCATTAAACGACCCAGAGACAAAGTTGAATCAGCGCAATCCAGCGCAAGAGAAAATAAGAAACTGAAGACATCGTTTCTGTTTTTCCTCAAGTCTTATATTCTGTTATGCAAGTGTTTTCTAAGATGAGCGGGGCGATATTCGCGCTGGCTGAGCCGAGGAATCCAATGTTTTGGGATAATGGCGCGCAACATTCGCTGATACATATTCTTGTTAATTTTCTCAGCCTGCTGACTCAGTCAGCGCATTCTCCGTTTATCGCTCTACCGCGTATATAATAGACATTTATCATATCTAGAGAGCAAAGATCGGGCAGTGGCTACAAGAAGCTAGCAGCGTATTGGTCTAAATATTTACGTAAACGTAGGCGTATTTGGCCTATACACTTACGGAAACGAGTAAATAGGCAAGCCACCATTTTATCCTTCCCGGTCTAGTCTCCGCTGCCAATTTACCTACTTCGGAAAGGTGCAGGGCTTGGTTAGCCTGGTGGTATCCGAACCAAGATCTCTCGGTTCGGTCAACTCTTCCAACACCTCGCTTTTTATTGTTTTTCACTTACCTCCAGCTGGGATCTTATCATCCTGTCACGAGTGACATGTTCACTCGAAGCCTGTCTTCTTCATCTCATGATGGAGAAAGTCAAAATCAAGAGTAGAAGTCCCATCGTTTTAATGGACAATTAACAACGAAGTGAACATCTTTCAGGAGCAACTAGTAGGCTAATGTCTCTCAAACGGAAGCATTTTCGCACAAAGATCTGCACGTCAGAATATGACAATGGAGTAGGGCTAGAAATTCGTAATCATAGAAATTCAACTTTGTAAAAGTAGATGAATTTATGAACGTCGATTCGCCATTGGAGCGGCATCCAAGCTCTTTTATTTCTAAGCTGTAAGGAAGGTTTTCTCAGTTTTTGAGGCTTTTATTCAGAAAGCCAGAACTCCGAGGAAAAAGCACCAATTCACTCGAACTACAAACATGATAAACACTGCTATCTACACTATCGATGAGAAAGACATTACAATAGTACGTCGCATTCTCCTAAGAATCTGATGAAATCTGTGATTGGAAACCGCCAGAGGCGAACTCGACGTCAAACTGGCACCAGGATGATCTATAAAAAGCAGTTTGATGAATGTACTGGATGACGGTGATCTGTGGTCTAGGATTCGTCCAATTGTTACATGACGAATCTTCTGCTGAATGTAAGAAGTATATGATAAACACAGCTGTTCATAGGTTCCAGGCTTTAACAACTCCAATTTAGCATAGTTTCCCTCTGTATGGACTAGAGAGTCGAATGGTAATTCTTCTTTAAGTCGATATAAGAACGAAACAAGGCTCTCCAAACTGTTTCGGGTGACTTCCAGCTGTGCGAAACCGAATTACAAAATAAAACTCTCCAGAAACTCATTTATCTAAGATCCTTAAGAATTGTTCTTTTTCTGCAGAAAACAGGAAAACAAGGGAAAGTGCTTCCGCATGATTTGCTCTGAGAGATGGACCACAATTCAATCTGGCACTCAGCTGATGTTTATTTTGCTCAGTTGACAATATTTTAAAGGCCTATATCCTAAGCCATCGAGGTGTAGGAGTTTTTTCGTCGTTCGTGTCTACTATCTTTCAATGTGAATCTGTCAAGCTCTCGCTTGTTTTGTAACAACCATACTCCTCTATGAATGGCTGGAATCTAGGGCAAAGGAATTTCTCCTTCTCAACGGTCCTTTTTCTTTCAGCTCCTGCAGTAGCATTTGGCTTCCTTCAGTTCCTACCGATTCAAATCTCATAAAATATGGATGCACTACACTAGAATACAATAGGATGAACATTTTATGCAGAGGAGAAAAGTTTAAACTCGGAATGATGGCCAAGCACGTAGAGATTCCAGGTCAAACTGCTGCTATCAGTCTGAGTAGGCGTGGGCATTCCAAAGTCGGGGGCGGAAGAGGAACCCGTGATTCCAGATAAGGACCCGGCCGAGCCCTATAAAGAGGCGGCGCACCGTTGCCTGTCAGCACAGCATGAAACTCGCCCTCATCCTCGCTATCGCATTTCTGGCAATCGCAGCCGCCAAACCGCATCGCTGTGACAGTTCGTCGGACTCTCGGGAAGACCCTCACAAGGGAAGGGTAAGTTCCTTTCCCTGTTGCTCTTCCATTTCTTCCACGCATGTATAGGCTATAGATGATTCCTTATTCGGTTTCAGCCGCATCACAAGCATCATGGTCATCATCACCGTACTCGTCCTCCACCACCTCCGCCGTCAGGAGCTCCATTGTCAAGCGCCCCGCCGTCAGACGCTCCACCATCGGGAGCTCCACCATCAGGGGCTCCACCATCGGGAGCTCCACCATCAGAAGCTCCACCTTCAGAAGCTCCCTCATCAGACGCTCCTACACCGGACGCTCCACCATCAGAAGCTTCACCATCAGAAGCTCCCTCATCGAACGCTCCTACACCGGACGCTCCACCATCAGAAGCTCCACCATCGGACGCCCCATCAACAGAGGCTCATTCATCAGATGCTCCTGCTACCACTGAAGAGATCCCTGCTCCTACTGAAGTTCCCAGCGTCGAACCGCAACCTTTTACTGGCAACATACCAGGCTTCAGCGTTGAGCCGTGACTTTGAACGTATAAGCCAACAGCATATTTGTGAACATATTGTAAATATGTTACCGATGTACATTTGTATTTATGCAACACTTTATGTTCAAAATAAAATAAACACTATACTTTTATTTCTATTTTAGTGCTGTTTTTGCCCCTGAAAATCTCGTATTTTGCAACAATTGACGCGATTTTTGGAGGTCGAACGGGATTTCATTGGCAAGAAGTTAGCACATGTAACAAATATGCGCTGACTACGGAGATTTGTAACATGTTCTTTAGAACTCGAGTAGAGTGCTTGTTGGAAAAGTTCAACATTTGTACACAGCTACCCGTGAAACGTAGGCAGATGGCTCAAATTAAAGGAGTACTTCCGCATGATTCAGAGAAATGGACGTCTACCGTTTACGACTGACCACTACTGTGCATGGGTGAGGCAATGTGACACCTCACTGATACGGTTTTCAGGTTCCACGAAATGGTCAGCAATACTGGTGCGTTAAATGCCTTGGTATTTAGCCATCCAATTGAATTTCTTTTATTCGTAGTTCACGTCTGTTTTCTTTCAATATTTATGCCGAACTGAAGTGGGTCTGTCCGGGCTTCATTTCTTTTCTAACCACCCTAACCCTCTAAGAGTTGTAGCTGTCATAACGATGTGTAAAGGCGTAGAGCATTCCCGTCCGGTCAGAGGGAGATGCGGGTTCGAGTCCCACCTGGCGCCAGAAGTTTCAGTTGCAACAAAACATCGCTATGACAGCTTATAACCTCGATACCGGCTACATGAGGCTTAAAGAAACAGATTTGAATCATTCCTCTAAGAGTTACTCACATCTACAATACCGCTCAAATTGTTTGCAAAAAAGACGCTTTGCGACGGATTAATCCGTCACAAAGCGTCGCATTGCCACAACTCTTTTCAAAGTTATTTGTTTAAAATCTAATTAACACCATTAGAAGCTTCGTTTCATTTTCTATACAGCGATTTAAACATCATCTAAAACGATTGCACAGTGACCTAGTTATGAAGCTTTTGCTTCCTCGGCTCCGTTAATTGATTTACGACCCCTTCGAGATCCCCAGTGGCATGTCCTTAAGGCTTTTCGTTGACGAGGTTCATCGAAACTCAGAAATCCTCTATTGTTTTAGTAGATCTGTATTTGTTACGCATCAAGCGTCATTATGGTACGAAATAGTGCCAAGTTTGAATAACATAGGGCCGATTTCAGAAAAGCGCAAACGCGCGGAAACCTAAGATTCAGTTGAGAATTACCCAACTAGTAGCCTCTTACAGAAGACACTATTCCTGTGGGAACAATGTTCTTTATAAAAGTGTAAAATGGCTTTGAGAAATGAAAAGAAATGACTCGATTTTCTTTTTTCCAACAAGGGGTTGGTCCAATCTTAATATGCGGCGTAGTATTTCTACTATCTTTGAATTTCGGTTGCTCCTACACAAGATTAAGCACGAAAGCCGTGTTTTTTGTGGTCTACAGCTGACCACAAGCACATTCGAATATAGAAAGAACGAAAAGATTTTGGCCGTTCAAAGTAGATTTCTATGCGGTCAAAGTTTGACGAAAACAACAGAGAATTTTGTCTCAGTCGCTAACCCCTTTATGGATGAGTTTAGTCGAAAAATCAACTGGATAGCATTTCCCAGCTCGTTGCGAGCATTCCACAGATGTAATATTGTTCGCATTCAAACTGAAAACCATTTTCACTTCTTCGGCCGCCGAAACAAGATTGGGGCTGCGCTTCGGCCCGAGTGCGGACACGGCGGCGGGCCGCTCGCTGCCCCTGCGACCTTCCGCGGCACTCCACATGTCGTATATCGTCTATGCACACTATTCACACTTCCCACTTCCAAGGTGAAGCCAAATTCAACCACTCGCGAATTGGCGGCGACACTTGGATGTACCCAAAGCACCGTAGTGAGGCAGGTGGAAACCCTTGAGTACCGCAAAGTTTTGTCGTCTTGGTACCTCGTGAGCTGTAGGACTCTGACAAGGCATCAATGTTGCTGAGCGGCTGCTTCTTCGCTCGCACAGAAAGGACTTTCTGAAGGACGTTGTTACTGGTGATGAAAGCTGGGCTCTTTATGTTAACCACACCCGCAAGAGCCAATGGCTCCCACGCTGAGAACCCGCTCCAACACAACCGAAACGTGGACACCACGAAAAGAAGGTTCTTCTGTGTTGCTGATGGGACTCAGAAGGCATGCTTTACTGGGAGTTGCTGGATAGCGAGACCACAGTCACAGCACCTGTCTACATTACCCAGCTCCGGAGCTTGGCCGACGCCATGCGCCAGAAACGTCCAGAAGGGGAAAACGGCCACCTACTGCACGACAACGCGCGTCCTCATGTTGCAGCAGTGAATCGCGAGAAAATCCAGGAGCTAGGCTGGGAAGTTCTGCCCCAACCACCGTACTCTCCAGACCTCGCACTTTCTGAATACCACCTGATCAGAGCTCTGAAGCAGCATCTTCGAGGTAGAGAGTTCGATGATCGACGTCAACTAGAAAATTGAGATTTCTTAATTCTTTTCCTCACAGCCTTTCAATTCTGGCGGAAAGGAATTAAAAGGCTGCCTGAATGATGGTGCAGGATCTTACCATGGTGGACGGTTAGACGTGTATGGGGAATACATCATGGACTGAGTTTTTGTTTTAGCAAATAGGGAAAATTTGGATTTTGTTTAACGTTGCAAGACTTCTCGATCAACCTAATAGCAACTGAATGTAACCACGAAGATAGTGTGAAGGCGTGGAATAGCTTTGAATGTTAGCGCTGCCCTGTCTCCATACTCAGAAAATCAAGGACAGAACCAGTGCTATCATGAAAACAATGTGATCAAAGAAAACAAAGTACTAAGGAACTTCTTGCAGATACCTGTTAATAATCGTTTTGTATTGCCTTAAGGAGTTTTGAAGCACAAATTTCTTTGTTAGTTTCAGGAATGCAGTCCCTGCTCTGTTTTTGAAGGAAGTAGATCTAATATTACTGTTAGCTCTAGAAATTTAAATTTTCATGGGCCTTTCCTAGTGTTGGAATGAAGTACTGAATAGAAATCATTTCCAGAAATGCCCACAATAACATTTATCAATTCATAAATTGTGACTAAGCCATATTTTTTCCTGCGACAAGCAAGAGAGCGTAAATTAAAGAGTTTGTTCCTTTCAGATGCCAAATGGATGCTGTTGCACTCATATCCATGCACTCTAATGCAGAGCTTTCTTGTAAAACTGTTTTTAACCAGTTCAAATCCATCGACTTCTCGTATGGTACAGGATTAGGCCTCACATGTAGGTCTTTTTTGCGCGTAATAAGTGAGCTACTGAGTTCGTTCTTAGAAACTTAAATATATTATGCACAACTTTTTCAGCTCTCTTTGCCGTATATTCGTCATTCCTTCTGAAGGAAAGCAAATGTTGTTGTGGGTAGCTCGCCTAACAGTCGTCCCTCGACTGTCGAAGAGGTATCCAAAAATATAATATATTTACTTCCCAAATCTGCCGCGGATTAATAGGTTGACATCGCTGACTTCATCTTCTTGATCCCAAGACGTCGAGTGGCAGGTCGAGGCGGCTTCGTTGGAGTTGTGTGGGGTCAGGGACTTTGTTACGCCAGGAGATCTGTAAAATTTACCACTATATAATTGAGTTAGCCCCCAGCCCTGCAGATGATGAGGCGCATCTCACTCAGGTTGGAAGCCTGGCTGAGATACGCCTCGTGGAACCACGTGCAATCTCATGGAATCCCTTGCGACGCCTCCGCGTACCTCGCGAGGGCAACGTCTGCCGTTCAACATGGGATATTGTTGCGTCAGAGGAAGCACATCCTCCTCCTGCTTGACACAACGGCGTCTGCGCGCGTTTCTGAGTGCCTGAATCCAGAAGACGGGTTCCCTTCGTCGCACCACAACCTTCTGAAGTCAGAAGAGGAGACGCCGTCGTCCTATGACGAGGGATCGCATTCAGAATTGAGCATGAGATGGATGCTGCTGCAGCAGAGGAAGCACACCCTCCTCCTGCTTGACACAACGGCGTCTGCGCGCGTTTCTGAGTGCCTGAATCCAGAAGACGGGTTCTCTTCGTCGCACCACAACCGTCTGGAATCAGAAGATCGAAAAGAAAGGAAGCAGAGGTGACACCGTCGTCGTACGACGACCGGCCGCATGCAGAACTCAGCATTATCCCATGTTGAACGGAAAACTTTACCCGCGCCAGGTACGCCTCTGCGTATGTCTCCCCAGTCCAGTATTTTCTCATGGTCAACTGTACGTGGCGTGCTCGAGAGTTCGACAGAAGTCCCATCTGAAGATTTGGTTAACACCAGGACTCAAGTCGATACCAAACGTAGTACTCACCGAGATGCTTCAGTAAATGTTGTCTTTTTGTTGTTCTGTTAACAAAATTGTTTTGAAGATCATACGTACTTTTTGTGTGAGTCGTCAGTCGAATGCCGGCAACAGGTATTGAGACTGGAGGAGACGAGTTCAGGCGACTTGAATCGTATGAAGTGTCATCCCGGCTTCTTGTTGTGCTTTTGTACGCCTTTGCGACGGGTTCGAGAAAAGGAATGTTAGCATAATATGTAAACGAAATATCAGCAAGCAGATAAGTTAAGCTAAACTAAATCGTATAGAATGAAATCTTTTCTGACAGCTATGTGCATTGATTGCGCTTCGCGACACTTATTGCCTAAAATGAAGTCTTAGTCTCGCAATGAAACTGCGCTATTACGTTCTACTCTACCAAGACTATGAGTATCTCTGTTGTACTGCAGTCCCAGATAAAGAATTTTTGTTTCTTCTCTTGATAAGGTATCACATCGTTGACCAATCCGCAAATGCGATTGGTTGATTGCAGTTTGGAGAGCAACGTGATCGTCCTCCTCAACAATGCTGTTGTATATTTTTTGCAAACATTTTGCAAGTGACATGCCGCATTTCTCAATCAGAAAGGAAATTTCGACGTTGTACATAATAAAAAGGACTGGCGAGAGTACGCCTCCTTGAGGGACTCCACTAGTAACTGGAAGGGATCCGGAAAACGACTTGTTGACCCTAACCTGAAAAGATCTGCCAATTATAAATTTTTTAATGCAATTAGTTATCCTTGAATAAACATCGATTTTCGTCAGTTGGAATATCTGCTTTTTTGATGGAATCTCGTCAAAAACTTTCATAGAGTTAAAGTAAATAACGCCTACGTCGACCCTTCTATCAAGAGCTTTCGTTTCGTCATTTAATGCTGACAGCATTGTTTTGGTAGACCTTCTGATTGACTGGTATTAGATAATTTGATTCTCATTAAATTACAAGAGCAGCTTTGGGTTTCCTTTCGAATATTATAGCAAAAGGCGAATTGATTCTTATGGGGCAGCAATTGGCAGCAAGATTGTGAGGTGCTTTCTTGGGGTTGGAGTAACGGATGCGTGTTTCCGACGAGCAGGGACATCTCCTGAAGTACGACTCGCTTTAAATATATGCTCCAACAAGCACGCTATCGCTATGGCAATTTTTGTATAAAATAAGGTGGAATGTCATCCGGAGTAAAGGTAAATGTTGCAGGTAAGGAAGACAATGTTCTATGGATTTCTTCCTTGTAAAAACATGTTGAACATTCAATACTGTGAGCAGGGCTCGCAGTATCTAAAACATCATTATTTGGAAGGGACACCGAGAGGAATTTTTGAAAGTGTTTAGCGACCAGGGAAGACTGATCGTTAGCCATATCAGGTTTGGCTAATAGCCCGGCGAAATCCTTCAGAGGTGGGACTAATTTGGTTTGCTTTGGCATGGTATTTAATAAGGTACAAAAAGATGTTTCAAAAAGATAGTATTTAAGGATTTTTCTTTCAACGTAATTGTGATACCTATTCAGAAGCCGATCAAACTTATCGCTTAAAGCTTTGAAAAAGCTATAGCTGTTTTCACTTGCATACGTTTGATAATCCGTCCACCTGTTTTGTCTACATATGTTCAAAAATCCTGACCAAGTTGGGTGGCAGCTTGCCATAGTTGAGAGGCAATGTTTCCAATGGCATGAACTCTTGAACGTAACTATGCAAGACAGATAGGAAGGACTCATATTTGTCGTCAACACAAGGGTATCCCTCAAGTAGCATTCTCCAATCCAGTGACAGTAGAAACTGACAGATATGGAAATACTCAGCCTTATTAAATTAGCGCTCGACGGTGAAAGAATACTTGAGTGAACACTGGATCAAATAGGTGGACGAATGTCAACATTTTTAACCAGGTGAGGCTCACTGCTAAGAATGAAGTCCAACACACTGTCGTGTCGAGTTGGCTTTGAAACGTTTTGGTGGAGCTTGCATGCTAGGCACATCTCCACAAAACGTTGCGTGGCCATCCTGACATTGGAGAGAAAACTCCTGGATCAGCCAATGTCCGGCAGACTGAAATCGTCCATAATCACACACTAGGATTAGAAAAAGCAGAGATCGCTTTCAGTCTTGATCAATTAGAGTGTGTAGTTGATAGGAACGCTAAATGAAGTGGCAAAGTATTCCTTAGGATTGAGCGCGCATTGCAATAAAGTCATGTAAGATTTTTTAGATTCTGGAGCTGTCTTGAACTACGCTTGAGGCATTGCTCTGAACACTTTTTGGGCTGTGTATGCGTGACAGTCGTCAATGTGCATCTATTAGGTTGGCAGAGAAGTTTTGGCGGTTTTGAATGGTCCACTTTAAATGAAATAACTTACTTCATACATACTGGATTCAGTCGGAATAAACACCTTTCGAATCAGCACACTTCTGACAATGCGAGACCAATTGAACAATTTTTTCAGATCGATACAGGGTGGTCGATATGCGACAAATTCTAGAAAGCCAGTTTTTGCGTGATCCTGGGGCCGGATTCATGAACGACTTACCAGCGGGTAAGTGCAAGATTTACCCCCACTCCCACTTACCCGACAGCAGGTTTCCCGACCCATGATTGGCGAAGGTTTTACCAGCAAGGAGTTCTGGAAGCGTTTAAAAAAGTGGCAGTCGGATGGCGCAAGATCTCCTGCGTAATGCGTATGCTAGGCAGTACTTCTTTCTTCAACTCCTGTTTCTCTTTATTGTCGCATGGCGATTTGAAGATATTGCGTAAGCAGGAGCAATCGTTCAGAAGAATGGGACCTCTTCAACTGACCAGTGCCGGCTGCAGCTCACGTGGCTTTGGTACATCTCGTCGATTTCGTCACCGTAGGACTCTGCTGCGATGGTTCGGCCTGATTGCAGAAATTTGTAGTGGATAATGCCTGCTGCCGACCACCACGCTGTGAGACCATCGTCATTTTCTGGCGAGGCTTCGGCTATGGGAAGTGCCTGAAGGGTGCATCGACATCCACCCACTGATCGTCTTCGGTTATAGTGCAGCACCCACTTTTCATCACATGTGACGACTCGATCCGAAAACGGGTCGTTTTGATTCCGGAGAAGCAAAGAGGAACAGCATACGAGACGCGGCAATTTCTGGCGGTCACTCAAATCGTGGGGCACTCACATTTTGAGATGTCTCGTTTTTCCAATGCGTTTCAAACCATCTGTAACAGCAGTCTTAATGACTCCTAGACCTTCTGCACTCCTAGAATCTCACGGACTGTGCACGATAGATGAGCTTCCCCGAACGTCTTCAAGTCGTCGTCCTGAGTGCTGTCGGTCTGCCGCTCTGGGCGCCTCTTCAAGGTTGAAATCTCCACAACGGAATTTTTCGAACAACCGTTGCACTGTCTTTTCTCCAACACTATTCGCATCCACACATTGTTGACGTGCTGGGCAGTTTCGACGAAGGATTGGTCCAGTTTGAAATTTATTGAAAATGTCGTTTGGAATCGCTCTTTCGATATACCTCAATAAGTCTTCGAAAAAACAATTATTAAGCATAGGAAAACACAAGTCGTCAGATATAGCGAAGAATTCCGTGTTAGACATCTAAAAATGCAAAGTGAATTGATTATTGATTCAGCAATATATGAACGAAAAATGGCTGCACAAAAACCGCCAGAACTTTCCGGCTAACTTGACAATATATTATTGTGCAGGTGGCGTCCTTAACTACGAACGAGATAATCGAACAGTAATTCTAAGCATCTTGGTCTCCCTCGACCATCAACATCTTGTTTACTATCATTTTCTATGTAAGCCCGAAATTAAGCCCTGGTCGCGTTTTAGCGGGAGTTGTTAATAGTAATATTTTGAAAATTTGTTTAAATAATGCCGGGAAAAATTTATAGCATTTAATGGATTTAATGCAGTTTACTATACGGACACTATAGACAATAAAAATGGTAGAATTAGTACTACACCATTGGTGGATAGTGCGGAAGTTAGGTGCGCTTTTTCTTATCTTTTATTTTAAAAGGGCCTTCCTCCTTACTGAGGAGTCCCGAGGAGACCATTATTCTTTTATGCATCATGTGTTACTCTTACAATCGTCTAAGGAAAGGAACAAAACGATTGTAAAGTTCCTTTTTTTAATACTTTTTTAGTATACTTGTTTACTTTGGTAGTATTATGTTGTTTTGCTTATTGCTTCGAATGCAGGATTACTGTCAGAACCGTAACGTGCAGTAACGGGAGTAGCGTTATACTCAAGGGTCTCAAATAAAGTTGGTTTGTATTGACGCAAAGATACATAGGCTGGACGCTTCTCTGAGGAAATCTTCGTCCAGTCGGGAGTGACGTCTTATCAGGAGACACTATAACGGGAGCGGACTGCAGGTCGATTACTAGAGCCGGTCGGACAGGTCAACTACGTTATGCCGTAAATTGCTCATTAGGGTACTATAATCAGCCCTTTATCCATAAGAGCAGACTCGTCGAAAAACCGGGAGTATGCTTATCGCTGAGACCGTAACATCAAATGCGAATCGAACGAAGCGCAGACTTCGGGTGGCTGGACAGCTCATCATCTGAGATAAGGTGCTCGTAGACCCGCATAAAAGGACAGCGAACCAACTACTGACAGCTCCTGTGAAACTACTTCTTCTACTTCTCAATGTTGGCAATCGCCCTTGCGAAAGCGCACCATGATGACAGCTCAGAATTAGGAGAGGGCCCCAACAGGGGAAAAGTAGGCACAGCTTCATCCTTTCACTCAGCTTGAGCATATTATTATAGCTGTTGACTAAATTCAACGCTTATTTGCAGTCTCATCACAAGCACCTTCGTCACTCTCATTCTCATCCTCCGTCATCTCCTTCATCACGAGCTCCACCATCAGGGCCTCCACCATCAGGAGTTCCACCACGTCGACCTTCAGGAACGCCGCCACCTCCTCCAACGGGAGCTTCACAATCAGAACCTCCTATAGCCACAAAAAAGATGGTCAGCTTCAGCCGATGGCTTCAGAGCTAAATTGCCTAAGACGCTAGCAAGGGTCCACAGAAGGAAAAGGTAAGCAGTGCTGCTTCCCTCATGCTTCTATCTTTCTGACGACGGAAAATTATGGGAAATCCGATACATATTTTCAGCCTCATCATAAACATCATAACGGTCGCTCTCGTCCTCCATCCAAAACCTCTACCAGATTCTCCATTCTCAAGTGTTCCATCGTCAGAACCACTATCCACTCCATCAAAAGCTTTACAATCAGAAGGTCCTATAGCCACAGAGGAAATTCCTGCTTCAGACGATGTCCTCATAGGGATTTTTCATTTTAGTGATATCGTAAACCCAAACGAGGGTCCCATGGAGCAACGTTTCATTGTAAGTCTCATGACTTCACCGCCCCCACTCTTGTGGTGCATCATCTCCTCCATCTGAGAGTCCGCCGTTAAAGTCTTCGCCATCTCCTACATCAGGAGCTCGACCTTCGAGCTTTCCACCAGCAGAAGCTCTTGTTGCCATGGCAGAAGTTCCCAAATCTTCTAAAGTTTCCGATGCCTGGTCGTAAATGTTTTCCAGCGCAATAACGAATTTCGGTGCTGGGACCGTATCCATAGCAGATATTTGTACATCTTTTAGGATACTGTAGTTACTACTGTATACATGCAAATTGTTTGAATTTTAAAACATAATAAATGGTATTTGTTAATTGCATGATGAACGACGGGCGCGTGTAGCGCAGTAGGAAGCGGCGCCGACTGTCGCGTGCACCCGATACCAGGTTCCTAGTTCGGATAACCAGCCCAGGCCAACCAAGCCTTTCATCCCTCCGGGGTCGGTGAATTGGTACCAGACTTGTCTGGGAAGGATAGAGCGCTGACTTGTTCATTGGCTGGCCACCGCAAGTCATTGTATGGCCAAATACGCATTCAAATCGCCTCCACGACATCCCGTAGAAGTAGAATGCGTGGCGCATCCCAGAAGGGGTTGAATAACGCCGTCCTCTGTCCTTTGCTGATGAACGACAAGTCTTGCTAATGCGCGCCGTCGCCAGAGCAAGAATATCGAGAATCTTTTTGACGTCAACGATGAGAGCGGCCATTTAATGACGATAAAAAGGGCTATGGCTATGAAGCGATGGCATTATATTGAGAGAATTACGACAGTAGGCGTTACTCCTTCGCCTACTCCTTTCGTTTTATTACACGTGACCCTGCGAAGAATATCACTTTTAGGAAGCAGCCTACGGATGTCGAAGCGCTGACACTCTGCTGAGTTCTTAGCGAGGTTGTTTAGAAGAAAAACATTGTTTGATAAAAGGACCTGACCACTTATAACAAAAAAGATGTTTTTTGAAGGAGCTATAAGTAGGTAGCAATACGAGGAAACCCCTCCTATTGGGTGGCGCGACCATTAAAACCTTCTATTTTGTACATTTCCCCTCCAGGAATAAGTAATCGGGCAACTTTATACATTTTTGGATTTGCAAGTAACACTACAACTCTTCACAATTGTATTTACTTTCGGTGTGTGCTTTAGCAGAAGTAGGACTGAGGGAAACTACACACTGCTCAAGTTAGGTGGTGACACCTCTTCGTCTTCAGCATTTGTCTTACTTCATCGCGAGGTCCGCTTTTCCGAGCCATATCTCCACTTTTCCCAATCCCGTGCTAGATCAGGGTGTACGCCAGCTACCTTAAAGTCCTTGCGTAACGTGTCAGATCAGCGCTATCCCACTAGTACGCAGTAACTTCATCTCCACTATACTGGACGGCAGTTCACCGCAGGGCAGCATGGCAGCATCCAGCACCGTACATCGCTACCGCCTCGACAGCGGTTCTATAGATCTTTGACCTTAACCGCTTTTCGCTGTGCACTCCAGACAACGACCGCTACTTGAATCAAGCTGCACTCAACTTGAATTCACTTCAACCATGAGACGGTATTGCTGGTCTCAGGTATTAAAAACCGAAATCAGTGGAAGCTCGGTGCTATTAATGTTGGTGGATCTGGGACCGGATTCGTAAACGCGGCCGGAGGTATATCCTACCCCATTTACCTCGACGGCCACTTACCCTCCACTTTCCCTGAACTTACCCCTGTTTCTGATTCATGACGGCCAAAGCAAGGGTTTTGCTTCACCGCCAATTTCTGACCCAGTGCATCCCTCCGCTGGTCAGTTGCCAGCTCTGAACTGGCAAGTTGCCAGTGGCAACGGGCCAGCGGAGGGATGCATTGGGCCAGAAATTCGCAGCGGAGCAAAACCCTCGCCTTGAAGGCAAATGTTTCCTTAAGGCAACCGTAGACTTCTGCGGCCAGCGGCGGGCGGCGGACAGCGAGGTACTGTAGTCTTTCTAGTCGGGACCAACTGGTGCTTAACAATAACCGCTCTGGGTCCCCGCCACGAAAGGGCGGAGCGCAGACAGACTTTCCCGGCGCCGCTGAAGTGGGGCCGTCTCGTATGATTCAAATCATTTTCGGCGGTACCGCTGGGCTCGGAGAGCTCTGCGCCCTTGCCCTATGATGAAGGATAGGGCAGCGGCAACGCCAGAATTCTGCGGGGGCCTTTACGTGCTGACGTGGTAGCATTTACCTCGACACTTACCTCGGGTTTTTCCCGCCGCGCGTTGCTGAATCGTGTGTAAGTGGGGAGTGGGGGTAAATCTTGCAGTTACCCGCAGGTAATTCGTTCAAGATCCCGGCTCCTGAACTCGCTCACGTCCATCGTTGGATATTCGGTCTTCTTCACATTCAATTTGCGTCCAAATGGTTCCAAGCGATAGCACCAAGCTTGCCCCTCTCGCTCGAATTCACCCTTACCTTCACATGCGTGCATTACGTCATCAGCGTAGAGCAACATCGTCCATGCGACAGGATTCTGAAAATCCTGTGTAATGCCATCCATGAGGACAACAAAGAGGAGAGGGGAAAGCTCCAAACCCCAGCGCACTCCGACAGAGATGGGAAACTCCATCGAAGTGCCCGCTGCAGCTTGAACTCGACGCTTTGGGTGTATTGTATTCGCACCCAAATTCGAGTTCATCATGAACTTCATTTTGTCGCAAGGCCTACCATGGCACTTCACTCGGTACGCGTTCGAAAGCCTTCTCCAAGTCGTGGGAGACGATATGCACCGGTATCTTTTTCTCGCGATGCTTCTCCACCAGGGCTCGAATTCATGAACGCGGCCGGCATAACAGCCCTCTCGTTGTCTGTCGGCGACGATCCGCGGACGGCGGGCGTGGCGGGGCGCGGCGATTGGCCAGCTCAGGAGGGCACATGTTCGTATTTAAAGATACAAAGCGGAAGCGACAGCGGTCGCGCGGCGGCGCCTGGCGCGTTGCCAGCTCTGTCGGCCGATTACGGGGCAGCTCGCCCTCGAGCATGCTGATTCATCGGAGAGGCAGATTCCAGAAACGAAAAGGTCAGTGGCGGCACCTGTACTGCTTCTTTGAACTCTCGTGCATTTCATGCGCTTGCCCAGGAAGGAAAGGCTTCGAGCGAGGCGGAAAGGAGGAGGGGAAGGGGACGTAACCGGATATGAGGTTATGGAACTTAAGAAATTGCGGTACTAAGGGAGCTGGCGCCTGCTGTACACTGGAAAGGTGGCTTAAAGCGGGTAAGATAGATCAGGCACACCTCGGAGTTCCCTCCCTTGCCTAGCTTTGTGCTTTCCTCCGTGTCAGCGGAGGAGAGCACAGAAACCGTGTTTATTTGAGTGTTCCACGACCATGGTCTCATAATGGAGCGTGCACCAGCCCGCTCCATTATGAGCCCGCCGAAAACAACACTAGAGGAAGGCCATTTGACTTTCAATTCCCCACATTGAGCTGGATTACAAGGTATACCCATCGACCTTTTGTCCCTCCTACTAAAATCTGAAGTAGGAGATCTGCAGTGGATTATGGAGTCCGGGTGAAACTAATCCATCTCTTCGTCAAGGATGCAAGACCCCGGCATGTTTTTATGGATGAATATGGACGCACGGGCACATGTTTATTAAGGGGGGGGGGCTTGACCACGATACCAAGGATCGATGGGGTTCAACGAATCGAAGGCGCTTTCCTACGAAGAATGAACCTTAAACGTGAGCTCTGGGGCGAGCGAGGGTGACAGGTAGTTTCATAAATCACTAATAACTACAAAATTCGATAATATATAATTTATAGATAATAGGCGTGAAGTTAAATTCAGTATCCAGCGTTGATCTCATATTTATTTATTTATTTATTTATTTATTTATTTATGCGCCCATGAAGGACACGCTAAAGTTGAAACAATCCAACCAACCAAACAAACAAAATAAGCAATTACAATCATGGAATGTAAAGGTAGTGCTATTCATGAAACAAGTTGACAGATGAAGGAGATTTCTCGCCAAGTGGACCGAATCGGTTCAAATGTCCTAATGCGATCACCTCTAGCTACGATTTTTTTTTCGTGGTTTCCCGGGAACGAGGTTAGAATATCCTCCATGATTTGACAAAACGTTTTTGTCGTGTAAGCTGAGTCCAGGCAAAAGATGATCGAGAAGAGAGGAAAATGTCAGACCGGCAACAACCCGTGATAGCCGAAAATCGAAACTGTGCATAGCAGTAGGTGTAGCCCTCCCCTTGGTAGAGGCTCCTCGGGCGTGACCAGGCTTAAGCACAGTTGCAGGGCAGGCGTATTCAGGACAACGTCTACTGCTCTTCAAAGGCTAGATGGTCGGCAGAAAGCTGAAGGGATAGAAGACGTTTGCCGTACCATTAAAAGCTGTAGGAGAGCCGCCTATGCCAAGGAAGCATGAATCATAATAGGTGAAGCCCTCCCCACCGGAAGTGGTTCCTAGGGACTCTACCTGGTTGTGAAACAGGGTGAGACCGGTCAATTTCATAACCCTTGCAGGGGCGCAGTCTAGAAAAAAATCCTTTTTGAAGGAGACAGGGTTTAATTCACTCAGCATGCCAAGAAAATGGAAAATGGAGTATAAGCAAGCAACGTTCACGGAAAAGCCACGAGTTTAGAGAATAAAAGATAAATACGACTCGGATCAGTTGGGCGAGTTATCTGAACAGGTCTACAAGAGTACTAGGAGACATCTGGGATCCCAAGAGAAGTTAAAATATCAATCTTCTTTACAGCTTGTTTGAACTGAGAAGATTTTTCACAAGACAAAACTGAGACGGGCAGACTTTCAAGCCATTTCGTAGTACGAACAAAGAACGAGTTTATACGTAGGCCTTTCTGAAATGGACCCAACTTGTAGTTATATACGTTGAAACGACTTCTCCTGCCAGTCGATGGACGGAATGTCCAATATTTCGACGGACTCAGACAAAGCTCTCCTCTGAAGATCTTGAAAGCAAGAAGTAGGTCTGAAACAGTTCTACGATAGAAAAGACTTTTCATATTGAGATTTTTAAGCCTTACCGTATACTCAGGAATGGTCGAATCACAACCATCATTGGCAAACGCTCTGTAGTACAACAGCCTAGTGAAGGTCTTTTGGACTCTTTCTAGTGCTTGAATATCTTTAGTCAGATGGGGACTCCAAACAGGGCTACAGTAATCAACTACTGGAAGAACGTAGGTTTTATAGAGCTTCAACCAAATGTTTACATCAGAACAGTGGATGTTTCGGAATAATAGGTGAACTAGCCTAAGTCCCTTTTTAGCAACTTCCTGAACTTGATTTGACCAACAAAGGCCTTTTGAAAGAAGCACGCCAAGATCTACCATCTGATCGCAGGGGGAAAGAGGACTGCCATCTGGAAATTTTATTTCTAGCGGGGAGGAGTTAAGCGAGAAAATATGACTTTTCTTTTTATTTAAAGGCAGTGACCATTCTTTGGACCAGGTGCTCATCTTCGACACTGCTTCATTCAATAAGCGCGTAGCTTCTTCTGACTCACTACTCTCGTATGAAATGTAGACCTTAACGTCATCGGCGAAAGCAGCAACCGAAATTCTAGGATCCGTCTTGAGATAGCTTGGCAAATCATATGTGTAGATAAGAAACAGGATTGGTGATAAACTACCGCCTTGGGGGACTCCCGATGGACAGTTTCTGGGCATTGACAAGTGGTTTCCTACTCTAACGCTCAATTTCCATCCAGAGAGATAAGACTCAAACCATTGGAGCATTTGACCACGAACTCCCACACTGTCTAGCTTAGCAAGAAGGCGATCATGGTCTACTTTGTCAAATGCCTTGCTAAAGTCGAAATAGATGATATCCACTTTCTTGCCATTGTTAATAGACTGAATCCACGAATAAGTACAGTCTACTAGCTGAGTACACGTAGACGCCCTGGGGAGGAATCCGTGCTGTTCTATGGGTATGCACTTGATCTTGGTGATCCATTCTAGCAATCTTTTCTTGACAATTTTCTCCAAAATTTTCAAAGGAGTAGGGAGTATACTAATAGGGCGGAATCCGGAGATATTCGAAGCACCGCTAGTTTTAGGGATGGGAGTGATAAATGCATACTTACATACTTCAGGGACTTCAGCAAACATTAGGGAAATGTTGAATATGTGCATAAGAGGTGTAGCAAGGTGCTTTGCAAACCTCTTGTAGAATAACTGGGGGATTCCATCCGAAGTTAATGACTGTGAAGGTTTCAATGCACGTAACTGTTTGAGCACTTCATGGAGAGTGACAGTCGGAACTTCCATAGCATCCTCTGTTTGAGAGAATGGGAGAGGGCCAGGTTCATTTCTAGTTGTAAATATACTTGCAAAGTAGTCCGCAAATGCTTCAGCTTTCTCAGTATTAGAGGAATATTTTTTACCCGAATCATCAGACAAAATTGGTTTGAGCTTGGACTGTTTCTTTATTTTATTCACGAAGGAAGCTAGACGTCTGGCATTCCTGAAGGAAGCAAGTCGCCTCACTTTATTCGCCATGAAACGTTTAATATGCCGCTCAAGTTTCGTGGTCAGCTGCCTATATTCGTAAGATTTAGTTGAGACATTTTGGCGAAATAGTCTGTATCGCTGTTCAAACAAATTAGAAATGTGTGGGGGATAGCCCGGCATACGACTGTCATGTTTAAAAGGAACAAATCTGTCGATGATGCTTTGAAGTGTGGTGCAAAAACGACCATAAAGGTCGTCGATATTGAGAAAATCACAAAAAATGGACCACCAATCAAGACGTGATAATTCGCGTTCAATTGATTTAGCATCCATCGCATTGTAATCGCGAAGCTGGTATTTCTGCGAAAAATAAGCTAAATACGATAATTTGAAGAGTACAACGTTGTGGTCAGATGCCGCAAGGGGTGGTAGTGGTTCGGCATCTATTACGGACTCAGGGGGTGATAAAATTACATCTAGAATACTATCTCCACGAGTTGGAAATGCAACAAATTGCTTCAGTGAAAGCGCATCGAAAACAGTTAAGAACCTTTGACCTGAAGGTGACGTGGCGGAGCCCACGGACCAATCAATAGAGAGATTCAAATCGCCTAAGATAGTTGTTATGGATGGTTCAGCAGAAGCTAGATCACTAAGAACGGATAAGAGTTCATCATCCTGCTTGGCGGTAGGTCGAGGAGGTCGATAAACAAGGATGAAGCGATGCTTCCCTCCAGTAGGCTTGTAGACATCAAAGCAAATCACATCGGATGTTAAGTTGTCACAATTGAAGCTGATTTCATCAAACAGCACCAAATCATGAATGAACACGCAGACTCCACCTCCCGTTTTCGATGTCCTGTCCTTTCGGACGATGGAGTACGGGAGATCACGTAAAAGTTCAGAGTCTAATATTTTACTGCTTAACCAAGATTCAGTAATGAAAATCAAATGGGGTTTGTACTTATCAATAAAGCAATGAAGATGATCAACTTTTTTTTACTAAACTTCGGGCATTAAGTAGAGCGCAAGTAACGGTAGGGGCATGATTGCATACTAGTTTTTTGACGAGGAACTAGCTGCTGGTAACTTTGAATAGTGACGTATATCAGCAGCCTTCATCAGTTCACCCCTGTAAACGACGAACACTCTATTACCGCCATGCTCTTTTTCGTTTAGTTCACGGGCTCGCCTTCTGAGCTCGGCATCTTTCGCACGCTCTTCACTTGTCATCGATTTTCTGACGAATACGTGATTAAAAGTCTCCGTCGATCGCAACCTCTTCGAACGCGAGAGGGTCTCAAACAAAAAGCGTTGCGATGAAAATACGCATTTCACAAGTCTAGGTCTGCCATCGAGAACCTTACCCATCCTAAAAACCTCGACCGGACGGGTTTCGACGTCAAGGGTATCTAGGATCCCTGCAATGTAATTCTCGGTGTGTTGCTGGCGCTGTGACGGCAAAAGATGTCCCTCAGGCTCAGGCACACCATAAAATACTGCCGATCTAGATCGCTTGTCAGACTCAATAAAATTAGCGCAAACAAAAGGTATTTTACTCACGAATTGATCAAGCAACTCGATGGCCTCAGGCGCTTTTTCCGCCATAATATGCTGGATTTGGTTTAGCAGTCGAATACAGTCACTGTCAAATAGTGGTAACGAACACGGGTTGGATACCGAGTCAGGAGGTCCATAGTAAGAGGACGGACGGGAAGGATGACATGACGAGAGAGTCGATAGGAGCCGCCGCTCACGGTCAAGACAGGCAGAGGAATGATATATATATATATATATATATATAATATATCTTCCTCAACTGAATGTTCTGTTAAACATACTTAACTGGCCTTAATAGCATGCCACTCTAGGCCATTTACTGTATATCTTGGATATAAGTCCCACGATAATACCTCGAGTTCGACGTTCCTTCAGAAGTGAAGCGGGTAAATGGACACGAACAAAGTTTAACTTCCTTGATGTGTGACGCTAAGTCGTATCCCTAACGGCTTGGTCTGTTTTAAAGTGGATCGCCTGCCTTTCATTCGTTCCTACAATCTAGATGCCAGTAGGAAGCATGCTGACGTGATCCAATGCGAAAATTGCGGCAGGCCGACAGAGCTGGCAACGCGCCAGGCGCCGCCGCGCGCGACCGCTGTCGTTCCCGTTTTGTATCCTTAAATACGAGCGGATCACATCGCAATTCCCGCCCGTCCGCGGATGCTCCCGCGGGAGTATAACATAGGCCTAGGCCTTGGCGGCGGCGAAGATCTCTATCAAGCGATCGCCAATCATTGACGCTTGCAACTGAGTCTCGTAAATGTTCGTTCGTCGTGGTTCTCTGATGAATTCGCTACGTTTCATTACGATATACAGGGTGTCTCAAAAAAATGTATACACTGTTTGGAAGGTGATAACTTTGCTCACATTAAAGGTACTGAAAAAGTTGAAGACTCATATAGAAGCATAAGTAATTAAACGTATGAACGTATGAGCGGTGCACTCATCGATGCGCCATGCACTCATCTGAAATGTAAGGTCGATTAATTGTGTTTCGCTTGAATACTTGTTGAAATTTCTTCACAAAGTGGCCGTTTTGATCAAGTTGTCCTTATTTAAGTTTTAAAACTTAAAAATACACTACTGCTTTAAAAATGCAAAAAATGGAGAGTATCCCAAAAATGGAGGTACTGTTTGAAAGGTTCCAGCATTGCTGCTGGAGAAGTATTTCAAGGTGTTTCAGGCTCGTATTGAAGCACGTCCGACTCCGTGCCCACCTATTGGACACCACTGTTCTTCCTGCCCTAACATACGCCTCAGAGACCTGGGCCATACGAAAGCAGGATGAACACGCGATCAGCGTCGCGCAGCGTGGAATTCAGAGGACGATGCTCGGAGTGACACGACTCACGCAAGTGAGAGAAGGCCTCTGGAGTTCCGAGCTTCGCCGACGTTCGAAGATCAGAGACGCTGTCGCGTGGGCCAAGTTGTCGAAAATTAGGTGGGCCGGCCACGTAACGCGCTTCGCAGACACCCGCTGGACGAGAGCCGTCACCGACTGGATTCCGCGGGATGTCAAGAGAGCACCAGGACGCCCACCAACGCGTTGGTCGGACTTCTTCGTGAAAGCGCTGAGCGACCGATATGACGCTCTTCGTGTCCCTCGAGCGAGGAGGATCCAATGGAGCACTCTGGCACGCGACAGGGACGAATGGAGACGCTGCTGGCGCCCGCTCGAGCAAGTCGATGATCAATGGGACGACACGGGAGGTGATTGAAGCACAGGGTAACGAGATTTCTGTGGCGTAGAAATAATCAAGATTGCGCCATGCCTTGCCTGAAACCTTGCATTTCAGACTCGATTAATTGTGCATGAGCTGAATGCTTGTTAAAAGCTTGTTACAGTCTGGCCACTATAATCTGTGCTTTGCCTCCAGGTCCGACGTTCATAAAACCTGGGCATTTTATAACAATATATTTGATCCTTCTCTGCCACGCATGCTTGTTATGGTGGTATAACTTTTATTTCGGCCGACGCTTCGACACAACTCGTCTTTTCCAAAGGCCTGAAAGTACTTCGAAACCTTAGATTCAGAAACTCATTCCGTCAAAGGCATTCTTCTTCACAACTCTAGTTACAGTGGGTTCCCACGAATGTCAAGGAGTGCCCGTCTAAAGCATACCAAACTCACCGTTGTTCCACCAGCACTGAGAGGGGGCTCAGCTCAGAACAACCGAAACGAGTGCATTTCAATAACCAGCGACTTCTTGCCCTTCATCCCGTTGTGTGAGCTCTGAGACTGCGCAGTCTATACTTATTAGTATAGATCTGCTTGGTAGGTCCCAGTTGCTCACTGATGGTCTTATAGCTCTTAAGGAAGGAAGTGCTATAATTTTTAATTTTATTATTTATTATTTATTTTGAAGTTGAAGTAAAACATCGTTCGGAATTGCTCCTTTGGACATACTCAACAAGCCCTTCAAGAACAGAAGTATAGAACAACGTTGAAACTGAAATTATTTAGTCAGATAGAGTGAAAAATGCTGTACAAAAAGCAGCATTAATGCGCAACGCAAGTTGAAATTTTATCTAATAATAGACGAATGAAAAATAGTAACCCAAAATGCTGAGAACTTTCCGGACAACCTAACATATAATGCATGCATAGGTCGTAGAATTTTTGAAACACTTTCAGTTTATAAACACTGTGGGGGATTTTTTGAATACTCTTTAATTCAATCTAGCGTAAGCAATAGCATTGTAGCCTTATCACAAAATCTTGTACATGTAGGTCTTAGACAATCTTGGACGTGTAAGTCTTAGACAGCCAACATTATGAATGAAATTGGAAAGACAGCGAAGTAAAATTATAAACGGCGAATGACGTGAAATATGCTCTGAAGGAACTCCGTGTCAGTAGCTCAGTAGTACTTACACTATCAATCAAACAAACAATACGGTATACTCGATGAGTGCATAGCATAATCTCTACTTGTACACACATAAAACTCCACTTTCTTGTAATTTTAGCAATAGAGGCATTGTTTTCCCATAAAGCCCATGACTTTATGGTATTTCATTTATTGATTTATCTGTTTTATTGCACTCTAGGACGCACTACAACGCCAACAAAGCAGGCAAACAAGCCAAATAAATAGTGAATAATAACAATGAATAACAAAATAAATAAAATAATCGTTAAAAGCAACAGTAGAATAGACGTTTACTTACATTAACATTGGACTACTTACTACTTTAGTAAGTATTCCAAATATTCTAATATTAGATATGAGATATTCCATGAATTCCTTGGATTGCTACGGCACAATTTTGTACGCGGCTTATGAGCGGCTATTCTCTGTTTCCTGACCAATTTTTGGCCATTTTCCAAGAAAGCACAAGGCAGAAAAAATTCCCGAAAGTGGCCAGAAGATCAGAAAACAGAAATTTCGCCCCATCCCCGTGCCGGCTTCCATGTCAACCATGACACGAGCGCACGTCCACGTTTCACCGCCGCGACGTCGCGTTGGAGCAATGCCGTGGAGCCGCCTTCCTCGGACAGAATGTAACGCAACTGTTAGCCATCTACGCAGCTTAATCCAATGTAACATCCGCGATATCCAAATGAGGTAGTAAACACCCACTCATTATATCGATGCGCTTAAAAACAAGGTCTAATTGTTTTCGAAGTTTCAGAACTGATAAATTCATGAACTTTTGTTAGTGGTGGATGTTGGCCAAGTTTTTTAATTCAATGCGTCACGCATTCTTCTTATACAAAGTACGCTGTGAGCAATTCAGCATGTTTCCATTTCAGATGAGAGACGTTAGTCACGTCCTAACTGGGATGCGCCACGCATTCAATCTCCACACTGCGAACGCAGACTGAATGCCTATCTTTGACCTATGTAATTACTTGTGATAGCCAGCTGATGTGCAAGTCTCTGTTTTACCCTTTTAAGACGTGTTTGATACCTCACTGGCCCCAGTGGAATGGAAGACGAGAATGACCTGGGCGGGATCTGAATGCTGAATCGATTCAGAGGCGGCGCCTTCTCCGACTGCGCTACAGCACCGAAGTTCATCGGTAAGTGATGTGCTCACCGAAATCTACGACTGTGTAGCGAAACTGAAGCAGACGTTCTCAAATTCTGCTCATGGGAAGATGTGGATATGACAGGATACTGTTCCGCGTCATATGCGAGACACGCCTTGTTCTTATCGCAACACATCACGAGAAGAGTGCCGTCCGAGTGCTTCCGATTCATCCAAACCGTGATAAGAATGGACATCGTGACGCTGAAAGCGAGTCGAACATCTCGAACAGTCTGCTGTTCACGTGCGTAAAACAGATGCGCATCACTATGACGTGGATAGTACAGAAAGTCCAACGGTGTCGGGCTCTTGAAGAGAAGGAGATAGATATTTGCATTGAAAGGTACAAGTTCCAGCTGTTTCGATACCACTAGATATAACCGAATAAAAAGAACTAACGTATATTAAACGACAAGAGTCCAGGCTTTTATAACTGAGACTAGAATATACACCCTATTCTCCATAGCTTCTATGCCACTCTGATGACAGTGGCCTAAGGCTGAAAAGCATGCACCTACTTTCCTTCCGACCTTCTTCAGATTTTTTTTCAGGCTTTGGGGAATGTTTACCTGACCTTCGATACACGAAAGAACTGGCAAATTGTGAGATTCCACTATATAGTATCTCGAGGATAAAAGTGCATCTTATCCTATGGAATAGGCGGCCGAGGCGTCTATGTGTCTGTCTGTCCGTTCACACCCAGAGAACGCTGCTTGGAGGAGAGGGAGCGAAAATTACTCATACGGAAGTCATGTGAATAGAGTGCCTGTAGAGCAGTAAACTGTACTGGTCGACTAACCAGCGTTAATCAAATTCATCGATTTTCTAGTAAATTAGCAACATGTAGGTGGAAGACTCGCACGCATAAACTCGCTAGGAGGCCATCGAGTCTTCGAAAATCCCTTTATATTGTATCCTACTATCTTAATCTATGAGCGCGTGGTAGAGCAGTCGGAGGAGACGCCAGCTGTCGTTGCAGCCCAAGTCGGGTTCTCTGTTCGGATTCCTCCTGGGTCAGCTAAGCTCTCCATCCCATGTAACGTTAGTAAAATGTACCAGGGGCCGGATTCATCAACAATTAAACCCATGGGTATGCGGGGTATAAGGGGTAGAGATTAGATAAGAGTCAGGTAGAATTAAGGCAAGAGTCAGAGAGACAGGCTTCATCGTGGGTATCTCTACCCCCTATACCCGCGGGTTAATCGTTGATGAATCCGGCCACAGACATATCTGGATAGGGAGCGTGTAGCGCAGTCGAACGAGGTGCCGTTTGTCGCGTGTACCCGATACAAGCTTCTTGGTTCTGGTTTCCCGCTCAGTCCAATCAAGCCTTCCCTCACTCTGGAGTCGGTGAACTGCCTTCATATGGGCACACATCTACAAAATAACGCATTTCCTCGAATTTATTCACATATCTTTCACTATTAACCTGCAGCACTGATTTCTCGTCTAGTGTCCTCCTACGTCGGCCTCTACCTCCTTCTTGAGTGGGTTCTACTTCTTGAAATACTCATTGTCAGCCTTCTTCTGTCGGATACCAAACCAGAGTTCGACCTCATGGCGGTGAGTATTCTTGAGCAGTCCACGGTCGGGTGGGAACCCTTGGATGGAGTTCCGTAGCAGGAATAGGAGACTTCGTGTCGGCCACGGCCTTCACTGCGGTTTCAGCGGTCCATTTGGCTGCCTCGAACGCCCTTGCCACCACCATAACTACCTCAAACTTGGGTAATTAAATTAATGGATGAACTGGTGCTAGACTTGCCCAGGAATTGTAAAACGCCGACTTGCACATCGGGTGGCCACCTCAAGTATTGTATGGCCAAATACGCACTTAAAATCGCTTGCATCTATAGAAGTAGAATGCGTGGCGCATACCACAAGAAGATTGCCTAGCGCCCACCACTAACTAAAGTTCACAATTTCCATCATCTGTCCTGAAATTGAGAACACATTTGGACCATATTTTTATCCTTTTTGACATCACAGGTGCTGATAGGCTCACGAGGATAACGCGGATGTCACCTTGGATCGAGCTTAGCAGATGTTGTAGAAGAGAGAGTGCGGGTACGAATTTCGCTAGAGGCTAGAGCTTTGATCGACCTTAATTTTTCAAGTCTGCAAGTATAGGCGTAGGCAGCGCATAGGCCGATGACTACGTATAGAGATTCGAACAGGTCAACTGCGTCGCGTCGTAAACTGCTCACTAGGGTATCATAAGCAACCCTAGGTCCATAAACCAAGGTTCGTCGAATCGGCGGAAGTATGCTTATCGCTGCTAGCGAAAGCAAAATGAACGAGGAGCAGAACTCGGGTGTCGGGGGCGGCTGGACAGCTCGTGATTCGAGATAAGGTGCAGACAGGCCCGTATAAAAGGAGCGCCTTCCAGTTACTGACAGACCAACATGAAGCTCCTTATTCTAATTCTCGTTTCAATGCTGGCAGTCGCCTTCGCCAAACCGCACCATGGTGACAGCTCAGACTCCAGACAAGGCACTCACAAGGTAGGAACGGCTTATTTCTCTAGCGCTCTGTTTAACAATATTACACGGCGACTAGAATCAGCATCTATTTGCAGCCTCATCACAAGCACCATGGTCACCATCATTCTCATCCTCCGCCACCTCCTCCATCAGACGCTCCGCCTACAGGACCTCCACCATCAGGAGCTCCAACACTTCCACCGTCAGGCGTTCCACCTTCAGGACCGCCAGCCCCTCCGTCAGAAGCCCCACCATCAGAAGCTCCTATAGCCACTGAGGAGACTCCAGCTTCAGTTGATGCCCTTAGGGCGAAGCTTCTTTCTAGGGACGTCATAAACCCTAACGAAGGTCTACATAAGGGAAAGGTAGACACAATCTTCCTTCTTAACCATCTCGAAATCAGACCATCCTTCATTTTCAGCCTCATCGCAAGCATCCTCATTCACGTCCACCACCACCACCTCCGTCAGAAGCCCCACCGTCAGAAGCTCCTATAGCCACTGAGGAGACTCCAGCTTCAGTTGATGCCCTTACGGCGAAACTTCTTTCTAGGGACGTCATAAACCCTAACGAACGTCTACGTAAGGGAAAGGTAGACACAATCTTCCTTCTTAAATATCTCGAAATCAGACCACCCTTCATTTTCAGCCTCATCGCAAGCATCCTCATTCACGTCCACCACCACCGCCTCCGTCAGAAGCCCCACCATCAGAAGCTCCTTTAGCCACTGAGGAGACCCCAGCTACAGTTGATATCCGTAGGGCGAAGCTTCTTTCTAGTGACGTCATAAATCTTAACGAAGGACCACATAAGGGAAAGGTAAGCACAATCTTTCCTCTGAAACACCTTAAAATGCAGCGGCTAACAAACCCAATATTCATTTTCAGCCTCACCGCAAACATCCTCACTCACGTCCACCTCCACCGCCTCCGTCAGGAGCTCCACCTTCAGACCAACCACCACCTCCACCATCTGGCTCTCCCCCATCAGGACCTCCTCCACAATCTCCATCAGGAGCTTCATCGTAAGAAAGGTCTGTGGCCATAGAAGAAATACCTAAATCTTCCTCTGACGTTTCCGATGACATTGTCTCTGCCGTGACGAGTTTCGCTGCTAGGGTGGGCACCCGTACCAGTGCATGGTATTTGTATATTATTGCACATATTGTAATTACTAGCGTTTGCATGTAAATATGTAAGGATTTTTTTGAACGTAATAAATCGTATTCAAATTCAATTGTATGATGAAGGGTATCTTTACCAGCTTGCCAAGGCATGCCATAGCCAGACCGAGGAAAACCAGAAAGTTTTTGGTCTAGTGACGAACCAGAAAAGGAATATGGAGCGACAGCATGATAGCACCAAGACAATTTTGCCTCTTCAGTTTGACCATCCGACTATTTGTTGCACCCCTACTACACGGGTTTTGTGCGGAAACTCACAGAGAAGGACGGAGGCGGCTTTGGTGACGTTGAAGGAAGACAAAGCAGTGCATCTTGACAACTTAGCGGGCGAACTATGAAAATCGATAAATCGATATTCATACCACATTGCTCCCAATGATCTAACATATTTGGTCGTTCGATTTCTTTGGTAGCACGGACGAAATCGAACAGGGACGTCACAGGTTCGAATTTCAGTTGTTAAAATAAGAGCCGGATCTGATTTGTTCCTAGGTGACTTCAATCTGCTGCTGAGTAATTACGAATACATGGGAAACCCTGCCGCTCCCGAGAACTCTTTGTCAAGGACAGAATAGAAACAATGTCAGGACAAGGCTGTGTATCACACTGGTGCTCGCCGGCGCATTTTCAAAGGATGTCGTCATCGCGTGTACCGTTGATTACGGCATGCACACGCCGTCCCACGGCCCTAATGACTGCGCCCAGATAACAACATTGCGTTGCTACTGCGTTGCTACTGCGTTGCTAGCCTCAAAATTTTTCCTTTCGTCGCGAGCGGCGCGAGCAGTCGCATAGGAGAACGCTAAACGCTTTCACCCGGAGAGCAACAGTGCGTTGCCAGGTTCCAACGGAGTAGCAACATGTGTTGCTGTTCCAACTGAATAGCAACACGCAGTTGCCATTTGCAACTGTAGTTGCTAAACCGTTGGAGGGGGCGGAACCGACTCGGCCCGGGGAGACGCAGTGTCCGAGTTGTTTGTACAGTCAAAAACTCTATCACAACTTAAGCATTATGGAATTCTGCGTAGTTGGTTGATTCTGTGTTACATGTGCAATTGCTTCATAATTTCACTGATTTCTATATGCGTGTGACTTACCTTTTCCCTGTAATACATGATCAGTATAGTGCTTTCTTTTGTTTCTTCAGTTTTTTTTGTATTTTGAATAAAGATTGAATAAAACAATAGAAGTCGAGGTACTGGCACCTTCTGAGCGGCCGACGATGTTTCTTAAACAGATTGTCATCGGGAATAGTGGAACTCTTTTATGTACAACCTTTTTTTTTCTTTCCTTCCACAAGGTGGATATAGATGTTGCCGTCTTATCTAATAGAATCGCCGAATAGCTCTGTTTTTAATGTAAGAATAGAACAAAGAAACCTGATTTCTGTTCTACAAATGCAAGATCTAGACGTCCTGTAAATCAAAGTTAGACTACATGCCTTTGCCGGATTTCTTTATCGCTGAATCTGCTCAGTATCTGAAAGAAAATAAATTCTCCTCAATGTTTGCAACCCTTCAGAATAAGAATATTAAAATAAATAAGTAAACAAACTCTTCAGGACCCCACACACATTTGCGGCAAGCAAACGGCGGTGAAAACCGCAATCAGTCACGCAGTCTTGCCGAAGGCAAGCGGAAGAGGCACGAAGCGGCGAGGTACTGTACTTCTAGTCAGGAGCTACTGCTGCTTTTCACCTTCCCGCCTTCTGTCCGCACTCTGACCGCTCCTTGCCACGAAAGGCTAGAGAGCAGACAGTCTCTGCCGAGACAGCGCGAATTCAGCAGCGGCGGCAATAATGACGTGAATCATTACTACCGCTGCAAGCCTTGCGGACTGCACGAATTACCCTCCAATTCGCTCACTCTCCCACAGCATAAAAATGAAAATGAAGTTCTTTGAGCTAATTGTGAATGAACGTGTTCGTAATATCGTCCAGCGTTCCACCAACGAGTTCGGTTTGGAAGCCAGTAGTGGCACCATAGATGTCATACACGCAGGTCGTCTTCTGGTAGATAGACACCGCGTAAAGCAGAAGCCGCAGCACCTAGCTTTTCTTGACTTAAAGAAAGCATTTGGTCGAGTACAGAACAAGATTATATGGTACGCCTTATGACAGCACAAGGTTTTCGAAGAGCATAATGAGGGATGCGCATTCTCTATTCCTAACAAAGAATGGTGAGATTCAGGATCTGAATCGAACGAAGCGTTCTCTAATGGAGATCATAGTGATGTTCGAATTTCGAGTACAGCGGAAATAGCTAATGTAATTTTATCTGTGGTTGCCATATTGAATAATGAACGCTGGACGTTCCACGTTCGACACTCGATGAATCTTGGCATCTTTGACGTAATCGACGAGTGTTTTCTTCAGCTCGGTTTTCGTCTTTTTACGACGTCATTTTCGTGGTCTCATAGCCTTTCGAATGGGTTTCGACATAATTAAATGATATTTGGGAGGGAAGTTTCTCAAATGAGTTCGACTTTTTCAGGCTCTGAAGAAGGCGACAACGCCGAAACCTAAGTCGCAATAAATAGTTATATCAATTTTGGTCACGCCGAAGAATACCCTCGTCGAACGCTGGACGTTTGTTCGTTCCTAGAGTTTTTTTCGGGGAGGGAGGAAGAGAGAGTCTCAATTTGAGTTCGGTTCGGTCCATAGGATGGCTGAATGTCTACATATTATTAATAAATACGTCCCAGATGTAGGCAAACTAATACAACTCGATGTCGAGAGACAACGCACGCGCGGGTGCTCGTTTCGGTTCGAATCGGCGTTGAACGCGGGTGGTCGTTTGTTTCGAACGCGACATCGAACGCGCGTGGTGTTTTGCTTCGACTCGAAGCAGAACCTATAGAACTGAGTGAACCCAGTATTTTCACTGAAAACCTTCTACTAAGGCGGCGAGCAAGCAAGCGGTGATGGAGGTATTCGTAGGGAGGAGAAGAAACATTTCAAGTTTTACATGAAATGATTTCAGCGTTCTCATCGTTACGTTCGTTCGTTGAATAGGTATCGTGATGTGCCGATTTGCTTGGCCAGGACATTTGTTGTTGGTTGGCGATCTGTGAAGATGTGAAAGTAACGGAAAACGTTGCGAAGTGCTTCCGCCCGCTGGCTGGCAGCGGCCGGCCGCGATGGCGATGCGGGGAGTAAAAACATTTATTCATAAATATCGAATACCTGTGGGATGAAAAGACAAGCTGTAACGTCAAACAGGATTGCTAAGAAGGATTTCTTGGTGGCAAGACATGAATCGACGAAGCTTTGGCAAACCACACCTACACGTCGGCCATGAAGATTGACGAAGAGCAACTTCACACTGGATTCATCCTCAGGTGAAGCTGATAATGATGTCGCCGCGACGTGCCTTCAACACAATAGCCACATTGTTTACTGGCTTGAGATCAACGCAAACACAGATGGTTGCACGAAGATAAAAGTTGCTCAGCGATCATTAGAGACCACTGCCTGAGTCACTCTTTGCAAAGCGGGCTGATAACTCAGAGACCAGAAATGAACAGAACTGATGTCATTGCAGATTTGCAGGAAACCCTGAAATATGGCACAGATCTGAGCGTTAAGTGACGACTGGACATATGTACTGTCATGTGTAGCTTTCATTAGATGGGACGAGATTTTTTTATCTTATTTATCTATTTGTTATTGGGTAGGAGGGCGTAGTCGAAGGAGGTGCCGGGTGTTGCGTGCACCCTATATCAGCATCGAATTCCTATCCCATGCCTACCAAGTCCTCCGTTCCTCCGGGTCGGTGAAATGGTACCAGACTTGTCTGGGAAGGATAAAGCGCTGACTTGTTCATCGGTTGCCTATCGCAGTTCATTGTACATAAAAAATACGCATTTAAATCACATCCACGACATCCCATAGAAGTAAAGGGCGTGGCGCATGCCAAGGTGAGCTAATTAACGCCGTCCTGCGAATGTGTGCGAAAGAGCAAACCCAGCTATGTGATAAATGCAAGAAAAAAAAACGGGTCGTTACTGCTTGTTTGGCCTGAAAGCGTCTGTTCTAGAAATGAATTGGTAGATTTGGCTTAGCTGCGAACAAAACTATTGCGCCAGGTGGGAATCGAACAAAAACAAGTAGGTTAAAGCAATCTTGGCGAAGAAAAAAGGGAAGATATAGCAGAATCAACAATAGAAATAAGGGCTGGACGTGAGAGCTTGTTTCCCGGGCAGATTTTGCACTTTTAGACTACGAGAGCACCATGATGGTTTAGGGAGAACGAACAATTGCATTGATTGTTTACATCCACGGGAAGCGCTAGGGAACCGATACTTCTAAGAGCCCAGGAGCATGCTGCAATGAATCTGGCGCCGAATTTTCGGATGCCTGGTATCCTCGAACAGACAGTGGCATGGCATGTATTGCGTAGTCAACATTGTTACTCGAACGCTTCAGATTTTCAGCAAGAGCTTAAGTGGAAATTTTATTGATCTAAATATTTAAACTTCCGCTGTTTATTTGAATCATCCTGAATAGGATCAGCAAAATGCTGGACGAAGAACAGTCAGGCGAACAAGCAGGATTTCGGAAGGGATTCAACACGGTCGACCACATACATACCATTACGAAGCTCATCGAAATGTCGCGAAAGTACAACCTGCCGCTGTGCCTTACGATCATCGACCTGAAGAAGGCATTCGACTCCGTCGAAACTAAGGAGGTTATTGACGCCCTGCTCACTCAGGGTGTTCGTACTCGGTACATCAGAGTCCTTCGAGAGCTGTACAGTGGATTCACGACCAAGATCTCACCATTCTCAACGACGTCGTCATCGACGTAAGGAGAGGGGTTCGGCAAGGGGATACCATATCCCCGAAGCTCTTCAGCGCCACCCTCGAAAACGTCATGCGCGAACTAGAATGGGAAGACATGGAAGGTGAAGGTCGATGGCCGGCAACTGCACCATCTTCGCTTCGCTGACGACATCGTGCTCATAACACCGAGCATCAGCCAGGCGGAGCGAATGCTGGTCGACTTCGATCGTGTATGTGGGAACGTTGGACTACAGCTGAATCTTACGAAGACGATGTTCATGAAGAACGGATGGGTTTCTGATGCCCCATTCTCGCTCAACGGAACGAACACCTCCGAATGCTCCAGCTAGTGTATGTGTCTGGGTCGCGAAGTCAATATGGCCTAGCGCCAGAGCTGAGCAGGAGAAACGAGCGGCTTGGGGAGGTTTCAAGAGCGTCGACGAAGTCGCGAAGAATACGAAGAACGTCCGACTCCGTGTCCACCTATTCGACTCTACTGTTCTTCCTTCCCTAACATACGCCTCCGAGATCTGGGCCATACGAAAGCAGGACGTACATGCGATCAGCGTCGCACAGCGTGGAACCGAGGGGACGGTGCTCGGAGTGACATGACTTCCGCAAGTCTCCGGAGTTCCGAGCTTCGTCGACGTTCGAGGATCAGAGACAATATCGCATAGGCGAAGTCATCGAAAATTGGGTGGATCGGCCACATAACGCACTTCGCAGACATCCGCTGGGCGAGAGCCGTCGTTATCGACTGGATTCCGCGGGATGTCAAGAGAACGCCACGACGCCCTCCAACGCGTTGGTCGGACTTCTTCTTGGAATTCCTGGGCGATCGATATGACGCTCTTTGTGTCCCTCGAGCGAGGAGGATCCATTGGAGCACTCTGGCATGCGACAGCGATGAATGGAGACGATGCTGGAGTCCGCTCGAGCAACTCGATGATCAACGGCACGACAGGTGACAGATGATATTCAACCTTCTAGCCGTCGTCTGACGCTTGAAAATGGAGTTTTTAATTTCTCCACTTGTCCGATCAATTGCCTTGCCGATGTGAGTAATTCCGACCTAAAGCTAGCAAAAAACTACGAAAATTCATCCTCCGTGTTCTACCATGTGAGTTCTTCCCCAACACTCTAATGTTTCACATCATGTCTCTGAAGCTCTCTAACAAGTCGCAAGTGTGAAGTTGCGAGGGAGATGTATTTGACCGCGTAGTTTTCAAAGGTGTAGTATGAAGCCGCTCGTAAGCTTCCAAAGGCGACGGGGCAGAACAAACCTCAGGCTTGTATAGTAAACCACCACTTGGAACCTCTTAGAAGAGAAGTGCCCTAATCGCGCTTAGAAAATGCAGTGAGGGTGAATGTAAGGGGATGAAAAGATTGTGGAGAAAATGTTCGAAGAATTCGTCATCGCTATAGCCTTTTTGACGCAGACCTTTTGTCGCACGCAGATAGTAAAGGTAAAGGCCGTCTGATTCCTGGTTCACCCTAGAACCACCTTAAACTTAGACCTGTTAGAGGAATTTGAACTGGCACCTTGTACATACGCTTATTATTGGCTGATACTTGGTACCTATTACCTGTTGTATGTACATACCATTGCTCATTACGTACTTTTTACTTATTATTGGTTGGTACTTATTACTTCAAGGAAAGGAACATTACCCTTCCTACCGCCTAGTCACCGCAAACAAAATACGCATTATAAAAACTCCCTAGAAGTAGAATGTATGGCGGAGTTCGCGGAAACCTGTATATTCAATACTTAAATTAGGTTTAAGGCTTCTCAGCAAACTAAAACGATGTCGTAGCGTTTTGCTATCGGGATTCTGCAACTGCTCACATCCTTTGGAGAGGCAAGTGCAGGTCTTCCCGCCCATGATTCGGAATAACTTCAGTATGAAGTAATCTCATACGAACTTACCCTTTTGGAGAACTGAAATTTGCATTAAATGTCCCCGTACAGATGAAATATGAAAGTTTGTCTTTCCACTGAGTTGTGGTTATACTGTGACATTGCCTAATCTAAGAGAGCTAAAATTTCGAAATTATGTCAAGTCTTTCAAATATTGCTACAGTTTTGTTCCTTATATATGTCCACCTTACTAGTTTGATACAGCTTCTCCTAAAAGTTTGCGGAATTCTGGAGGGTTCGATTTAGAAAGAGTGTATTGTACAATATTTGGGACGCTCTAAAATTATTAAATTATCATGCTAATTTATTAAGTGTAATAAGTGTAGTGTGCTTCTAAAAGCTTTTCTTCTCATCTTTCTCTTTGAACGCCTTGAGTTTTTCGTTTCTTCATTTTATCTGATAGTAAAGGTTTACCTTTTTATTCTTTCAGACATGTAAAGTAAATGGCGAATAGTAGCGTAGCCGGAAGAGGCGCCGGCTGTCGCGAATACCCCGAATCCGTGGTTCCTGGTACGAGTTTTCCACCTAAGCCAGCCATCCCTCCCAACCCTCTGCGGTTAGAGAATTGATACCAGACTTGTCTGAGAAGGATAAAACACTGCCTTGTCTATCGGCTAGCCGCCGAAAGCCAGTAGCATTGGCGTTGCCTCAATGACATGTCGTAGAAGTAGAATGCGTGGCGCTTCGCACGGCTGGCTTGAATAACGACCTCCTTTGCCACTTATCCATTTAGGCTAGGTGAGAATTGTTGTTTTTGTGCTTGCTATAGGTGATACTGAAGGCAGAGGTCTTCTGAAGAACGTCACTAAATTCTTTGCCCTCAACTCCGCTATCTCCAAACGTGGGAGGCAGCGAAAACACTGAGCAAACCAAAGGGGAGTATGCGCCGTGTTCTCTTAGATAAGACCGTTTTCGACGCCTATAAAGGGCAAGGTTCGCTCGTGGAACTCAGCACACCATGAAGTTCGCTATCGTTCTTGCAGCCACCGTTGTCGTCGTCACTCTCGCCAAGCCTCATCTCTTCAGCAGCTCTAGCTCCGAAGAACAGCCACACACAGGAGGGGTACGGTACTTGGTCCATTCTTTTTCATGTAGGGGTCTCCTATAGAGATCCCTCGCCGAAAATTGAGAGTCTATCTTTCAGCCTCATCATGAGCACACTCACCATCGTCACACTCTTCGGCCCCAGATCGATGCTCCCTTGCCCACTGAGGATGACCTTCCCAATGCACCTACAGGGCTGGCTCCCGTCGTTACAGCTGGGATCAGCTCCGAGCCACAGAAGGATCTCACAGGATTCGCAGCCGTCGTAACTGTTGACGGAAGCTTCGTCTTTGAAAGAGCTGTGGTAGAAGGACAGGTGTGTCACTTCTTCCTTGCATGAATTTAGTGTTTTTCCTATTAAAAATCCTTTCCAACTCCAGCGTGATGGACATCACCAGCACCACCACACTCGCGAGCCCCAAACCGCTGCTCCTCTGCTTACTGGTTTTCCCCAAGATCCTACGGGATTTGTTCCTGCCATAACGGAGGGAGTCAGCGCTGATGCTCAGAAGGATCCTACAGAATTCGCACTCTTTGTTACAGCTGATAGAAATAGGTTCCCCGAAGGAAGTATCCGTATAGGAGAGGTGCGGTGGAACTTCATTTTTCAGCGTTTGTCGAGGAATACAAGTTTTCGATTTCAGCGATACCACAAGCACCACCACAACCATCGCACACGAGAGCCCCAGACCGTTGTGCCGCCTCTGCCAACTGGAGAGAGCCAAGATTTCACCGGTTTTGCTGAAGGCCGAACCGAAATTGCTCCAATTGTAACAGCAGGAGCCACCATGGAAGCGCAAGGTGACTACACTGAACCTCCCCCGGTCGTGACTATTGAAGGAAGCGCTGAGCCGGTTGAGGTTTCTGATGGTGGGGCAGTTGTCACTGCTTCTGTGGTTGCCTGAGTTGTAGCGACTCGTTGTACAAATTGTATTGAGAAATTGTTAGTAGTATTTGTAAATATGTAAGTAATAAGCTGAAGAGATAAACGGCTTTCATCACGTCAAATGTTTAAACTGAGCAAATAACTGCTTGTTTCCTACTTATTAGCAAACAAATGATTTTTGTGGATAATCCACCCTCATCACACACGCCAGCTGAGCATCAGACAAAAGCGAGCTGACTAAGGACAAGGACAAAGGACGGCGTTATTTAACCCCTTTTGGGGTGCGCCATGCTTTCTACTTCTACGAGATGTCGTCGGGAGAATCGGCCATACAAATGACTTGCGGTGGCGAGCCGATGGGCACGTCAGTGCTCTATCATTTCCAGACACGTCTGGCACCAATTTACCGACTCCGGAGGGATGGAAGGGTTGGTTGGCATGGGCGCGAAATGCGGACCAAGAACCTGGTCTCGGGTGCGCGCGACACGTCCTCCGACTGCGCTACACGTAACTTTGCCACTGAAATTCTTCAAACAAGATATCCGCTAGGACTTTCCTTTTCCACAAAAGTTTCTCTACTGAGCTAACTTGAACACTCAAAAAATTCTATTAATCGATAATTCAACAAATTTCAATAGTTAAAATAAATAAAAATTCTATTAATTAGAAGACTACAGGGCTAGATCTTGTTCCACTAAGATGTGATCTTCTGATGAACTCAGACATTCCTTTAGCGTAGTTTTTCGCTCCTATGAGCTAACTTTCAGATCTGTTGTTCGAGAAATTTTTGGAGGTTCCCGCTGATCCTTTGCTGATCCCCTACCGAATCGTTCTTTGAACGTTAGCTTCGGCTCTTTAATTCAGCGACCGTAGAAAACACCTCTGTAATCCGATCCACATTGCTGTGTTCGCATAAATACTTTATCGATTTCTTTACCGCGGTTTTAGTTTCAAATTTTATTTACAAAAGTGTTGTTTCCCATCCATCAAGAAAGTTTCTCAGAAAAACATTCATGGCAGTGCGGAATCCAAGAACTACCACACAAATCGCTAGCCAACCACATAACCACCGCCGTTCTTATTTTCGATTCTAGGCCGTATCCGCGATTTCACGGTGACTATGTGGCCGCGGTGAAGCATAGCCAAAGGCAGGATTTACACTTCGAACGGAGAGCTGCGCGGCATTGTTAAATGTGCCCTTATCGATTGTGCTGTGCAGACGATCGATATTAATATGCTTTACGACGCTGCGTCGCTCCACCGCGGAAATATGAATCCCACTTACAGGTCATCGACACGTAAACCAGGAAGGAACAATCAGCTTCAAGGAAAAATCAGTAACGTGGATCGATATTGGCCTCCTGATCTGTACCACTTCATACTCGCTAAGATCCATTCCCATCGGCCATCATATTCGCATCATTTGCGCTCCATCGATTGGATCTTCCTATTTTCTGATGTGCGCCGGCCGCTTTCCACTATTTTCCGCTGATCTCTGATCAGCTTAGGGCCTAGCGCTTCACTGTACGTGTGACGAGAACAGTGGCGACCTTCAAACGGCGCCAACAACGCGGTCTCTTTGGCCTGGAATTTCACCAGCATCTTTCTTCGGAGACGTGTTTGGCAGCTGTAATTTTGGGGTTTGACGAAATTATTGGTGGGAACTCCGTCTTGGTGATAGTTTCACTGGTGCGAACCTGCTGAGAGCGGATAGTGCCGAAAACTTCCTGTTTGCACTTAATATACATGAATTGATGGGGTTTGCAGAAGATAATTTCTATTCCGCACTCACACGAAAATCTCCGTTTCAGCTTTTCTATAAAGAAGAGCGTGTTTGGTCACCTCATTCATTTTCAGGACGCGGCTGCCATTCGGCGTGGATACGGTGAGCACGTCACAACAAGTGAAGAAAATCGGCCGCGATAAAAATCGTCGGTGTCGAATCGATTTTTTGCTGGATTTAGCCATTTTTCGTGGAGAGTCGTAAAAAATACACAACTTACACGTTTACTATACATACCATTTTCACATCACATTGGACACTTTTCAAATCAAATTGGGCACCCTTCTAAGTTAGCCTAACAAGGGAATGGTCTGAAACGTATGTCTGAACGGGGGGAGCGAGTCATATAGGGAAAATCCTCACCCCTCAATTAGTAAGAAAATGTGTTTATTTTTTGCCAATAGAATTAGTTACAAATCGATGTGCAAAATTATTCAAAATCTCACAGCTCTTTAACAGTTTGAAATTCAAAGCCACAACAATCAAATAGAATTAGATAGAATAAGTTGCATAATTGTTTCTAAATTTCCTCAACAACATAAACTCAATATCACAGCGATCACAAGCGAAAGACAACAACGAGAACAACGACAACCACAACCTTAAACATGCTTTGTTTCGCCTCTACCTTCATACAAAACATGTTTAAAATTAGTTACCCCGAGGCTCTTCAGTGAAGAGGGTAACTAATTAACTTGGTTGTTAGTACATTACAAAGTAATACATTAGTGTGCTTTATGTACCAACAACCAAGTTTTACAAATGAAAAGACACACAAAACACACAAAAAAACCTTTATTTTAATTTCACTTGTTTGTTTACTTTACTTCTTAAATTTTGTTTTTATATTTATATATTTCAAATATTTTTTGTTTATTTTTTATTTATCTATTATATAGATTGTTTTCTACTTCTTAATTTTTTTATTTTTTTATTTTTTTATTTTCAAAATTTTATGTTTATATTTATTTATATACACATTTCTATTTATTTATTTATTTTTTTATATATTTTTTGAAGTTTAATCTTTGTATTTTTATATAAAACGATATTCTTTAATTGTAAACTCACCACTTCCCGCGAAAGATAGAAATAAAATGAGAATAACGTTTGAGTTAAACCATATCATTACCATTATCATTACCAGCCACAAAATAATGTTTCACATTCCGTTCCTCTCTCATTTTTGCAATTAGTCTATAGACTATTCTATAGACTGTTATTATTTCTGTGTTTTATACTTTATATTATAATTAAGCAAATTAGGAATGAAATGTGGAACATCGTAGTGATCGTATTTATATAATAAATACTTATTTCTATTAAAACATTTCGTTATATTCTTTATAACTGGATAGTCAACTTTAACAAGTCTAGTTATCAACTTAACAAGGTTTTCAACAAAATCGTTAAAAACTGTGCAACATCTAATTAATCTTAGTGTTTCGGTAAATATGATTGATTTTTTAAATTTTTATAGATATATTTGAGTTGAAATGTGGGAATCTAATAACGTAAAATTTAAAACTGTCTGTTTCATTGTATAATTTTGTTACTAACTTATTGTTAACAATTTTGATGTTGAGATCAAGATAATTGCAGTCGTAGTCTGACTCATGTGTTGTTTCAAGCTGAAGAGAATTTCGTATGTTTCGTTAAGTAGATTTTGTATATATTCATTATTTTTATTATGAATTATAAGAATATCATCCATATATCTAAATGGGTGTATGTTTACGTATCGTTTTTGGGTTACTAATTTTTTGCAAAATTTGTATTCAAATACTGATAACGTAAGATCAGCAAGTAAAGGACTACAATTACTTCCCTGTGGTACCCCTTCAATTTGTTTATAAATTATGCCTGCAAAAATTGTAAAGCTATTTTTAAGTAAATATTCAGTGAAAAACATTAAATCTTCCTCTGTATAATATCTGTATTTATTTATAGTATTATTATTGGTATAATATATATTATTGTGTCTATTATATGTAAGATATTTTTTACCTGCATTGCGAAAACATATTTTGATTAATTCTTTTATATTTCTCAAAATTATATTGTGAGGAAGACTAGTAAACATATTAGTAAAGTCTGCTGAAAACAGTTTACAATTTTCGATGTTGATCTTACTTATTTTATCAGATATATTTATGTTATTAATAGACCAATAACCGATGAAATTTTTATTTCTAGATGTTATTATATTAATATATTTAATAAAATATTGCTTTAAGAAAGTAAAAATTATAGTCATTTCTTTTGAAAGAAATTTTACGGAGCTATTATAAGCTCCAGTTATAAACCTAAACTTGACTGGATTTTTGTGTAATTTTGGTAAACTATATATCAACGGAACTATTTCTGTTCCTTCACCTTTAATTTTATTATTTAAACATAATATTTTATGTCTATTGATAATTTCAAGTTCATTTTCAGAGTTATATATTTTATATGCTTAATTAAATTTTGAAATTTTCAACTCACCATTTTCTGAAACAATCCCCATCTCTTTGGCTAAAGTGATTAAATAGAATTTCTTACAAATGAAACTGTAATTATTATTTGCTTTATCAAGAGGGCAGATAACAAAATTTTTCTTTAAAAAGTTCAAGTATTCTATATTATGTGTATTTAAATTTCTAAAAGATCTATTGTTTTCTATTTTAATTTGATATAGTAAAGATTTCCAGATTTTTTTCTTCAAGATATTTAGTTTCTCTTTTATCAAATTAAGGTGGAAGTCTTTTAACTTATATTTATTTTTAATTTTGTCAAGGAATAACGAAAAAACTTCTTCAAACCAGTGTTGAATGTTTTCCTTTGAAACATTATGTTTTGGAACAAATTTTGTGCCTTTTTTAATTAAATTTTTAATAATTTTATCTGAAATTATTTCTAGGTTACCTGTCATATTATGTTTATGTGTTATATCAATAAACTCTTTATACTTTTCTTCAATACATAAGCATTTACTATTAAAGATAGAATTTAGTTCTGACAAGTTTGTGTTTCTTATTATTGTATTATAATTAAACATTTTCTTGGAAAAAGAAGGTTGTGATTTAAATACACATCTAAAAGGCAACATCCTTTTATTGAAATTATTTTCTATAATTACACGTATATAGCTATTATTAAACATTTTATTTAAGTTAACTCTATCTAGAACACTATTTATATATGTGACTCCAACATTAACATAGTCAGTATGTTTATGCTCTGATTTTAAACATTTACTTTTATTTTCGTTAAAACAGAATTTACACAACATACTAACAAGAATTCTATATTTATTTTCATCTATATTATTAAAGTGTTCTTTATTACATGTTATTTTTATAACTTTTTAAAGATATTTTTTCTTGAAGGTATTAATGTATCTATACATTTCCACTATCGAATTCATTTGATTAAATCTATTAAAAAATTCATCAGGACTGAATGTATCGCATGTGTTATTACTTTGTCGTTTTTTATTCCTTTTGCCGTTTCTTTTCCTAATTTTTCTAATTTTTAAATTATAGAACGGGTGATTTTCTTTACACATTAAGGGATTATCAATATCAGATATATTTCCATAGCCTTTAATATGATCATTAAAACCAAAAGGATGAGCTGTATTAATTAATTTAATCCAGAAAAGTTCTTTTTGTAAAAGAATATCTTTGTCTACATTATCCTCTAAGGAATCTAAAATAGTTATATTGATTGAAAGGTTATTGCAATTATTTTCAAAATGCGTATATAAACATTAATTTTTGGGTTTTTAGTTTGGGACAGGTGTTCTCTAATTCTGTATTTTAATTTTCTAGTTGTAATTCCAATATATTGTTTTTGACAATCGTTACATGTTATACAATATACAACATTACTTATGTTGCAATTATCATTGCTTTTATTATAGGTGTTAATCCTTAAATTTGTGACTGAAGAATGAACATATTCAGTTTTATTGATCATTGTACAAATATTACAATTTTCAGAACAATTATTACATTTGTTGTCATTTCCAAAATTATCTAAAATATTAATACCATTAACCTTACTCTTAGCAAAACTATTATTTTTATAGTAATGGTTTTGGTTGTGGGGGTTACAAGTGTGTGTTCTTTGAGTGGCCAAAATAATAAAGTGTAGAACAGGCCCAAGCTCTACACTGTTTTGAAGTCATTAAACCCAAGGAGAGGGGGTCACAATGGGATACGGCGCAGCACGCGTTTGTGCGGGTCTTGCACGCCCGCGGTGCTACGCCAGCCAGTGGCTCGGAGCACAGGTGGATAGAGGTTCGACTCACGTGAGAGAGATCGGGGGTTTGGTCCCTCCGCGCTGCCTCATTTTTGAATTTCAACTGATTGGTTGCGATTTGGGGGATTCTGACGTCTATACCATTTTCATACGTTCTCTGCGTATTTTTCCATCTGTACGCTGTGGAGAGTACCTTTCTTTCGACTTGTTTATTACTGACCGGTTTTCTAACCACGATGAGAAAGCTACTCAACATCAACACAAGTCCTTTAGTATGTTCGTCATCCGTTCGACCAGCTTGATTTCTTTCCTCGAAGGCTCCTTGTCTAAAGATGGGCCACACTTCAGCCTCTCTAAAGATGAGCATGTGAATCATCACTCGAGCATCGGCGGTCATTGCTGGTTTAGGTTTCAGAGAACCTCTAGCAGACTTCTGATTTCCAGATGACGGACAGAGATGAGGGAACGAGGGTATCGATGCCTTTTAGCTTAATTTGCGGGATCCACAAACCTCGTTTCTCATTTTAACCACCTCCGACGTCACATCCTGGCCTCTTTTAAAAATGGGTGCACGATGGTTTTTCCCGAGGACATTCATCCATGTAGGGAACAAACTGCGAGGAGCCTGAAGCTTCTATACGCTACCCGTAAGGTGCCCAGTGGTGCTTCGTGCACTTTGTGCCTGTGTATCACTGGTGTTGAACATTTATATATCACCATGTTGAATACACCAGCATACAGCTGGAAAAATGCGCAGAAGACGTCTGAAAATGGTATAGACGTCAGAAATCCCAAATCTCAACCAATCAGTTGAAATGCAAAAATGCAGCAATGCAGAGGAACCAAACCCCCGACCTCTCACATGAGTCAAACCCTACCCACCTGCGCTCCGATCCACTGGCTGCGGAGGCATCGCGAGCGTACAAGACCCACGAACGCGTGCTGCGCCGTATCCCATTGTGACCCCCTACTCCTTGGTCTAACGAATTGGCAAAAAATAAACACATTTTCATACTAATTGAGGGATGAGGATTCTCCCTATATGACTCGCTTCCCCCGTTCAGACATACGCTTCAGACCCTTCCCTTGTAAGACTCAAATCAAAGCAAAATCGTCCAAATCGAAATAAGCTTCTTCTACAGTAAACTACATAGAGACTCTCCAAAAAGGTTAGAATAATTTTTTTGTTCTAGAAAAATTTTAGTATAGCTTTTGTTGAAGTATTATTCATCTCCTGTAAGTGGTGAACAGATTTTGTGAAATTTTATAAAATTCTTATTTTTAAGATTTTTTTTTTTGATTTAAAGCTTGTTTTAAAGAGTAGGAAGGTGACCATTTTTAGTGCCAAAAACGATTCATCATGCCCCCTTCCAAGACGTAGCGATTTTTAATTGATTGATAGCAGAATTTCTGTTTGCGTGGAGTTTGACATGTGTTGACAATACAACAACACAACTGTAAGGAACACACAGAAAACAATTTGGTGATTGATGTAAGTGGCATTTGCACTATCAATCAAATCAAAGTTGTGGCAAACTTTTTGAGTGCTTGGTACGGTGGGAATAGGAAGGAAATTACGAGCGCGAAAATAGCGAAAAATACCTAGACGTCTTCTACGTGCCCGCTAGCTTCTGCCCTGTGGGTAGTCGAAGACGGTTAACATGAATTCGAAGTTCGTTTTTAAAATATCGATTGTCATCAATCAATATTGATCAAATTACGGGTCGCGAAAATTGCGGAAAATATCGAGGCGTCTTCTACGTGCTTGGGAACTCCAGCCCAGGGGTAATGGAGGTCGCTGAAAATAAATCCGAAGTCAAGTCAAAAGAAATGAATACCGAGAGATATTATCGATTTTCTCTCTGACTCAACCGATCAGAGTGGGTGTTAAGTGATTACGATCGTTCAAGATAGCGTGCTGTTCATGTGCGCCGCAGGCTATCACCATCATCATACTATATAGTACCAGCCGTCCGTGCGGCCTCTCGGCCGCACCGACGGCTTTTTGACGGCTTCGCCGTGGCAATCACTTCTCATCATTAATTGTAGCTGACACCTTTCTCATGGTTTCTTCAGGAAGAACATCTTAACTACGTCGATTAGGGCAAGTTAGAAAAAAAGCGAAAAAATGGACGACATCCACAAAAACGCTTAATAGCCCAATATCGATTGATGGCGATCGACAGTTCAAAACCGAACTTCAGATTCGTGTTCAGCGACCTCGATTACCCCTAGGGGTAAAGTTTCGTGCCGCTTCAACGACATCCACAGAAAATCGATAATATCGATCGATATCGACTGGTCGACTTCAGATTCGTGTTCAGCGACCTCGATTACCCCAGGGCTAAAGTTTCGTGCCGCTTGAACGCCATCCTCAAAAAATCGATAATATCGATCGATATCGATTGCCTCCAAAACCCCTCCCGTCGGTGATCATCTAAATGCTCAGGCACGGTTGCCGACGTGTTCGGCACGTCTACGGCTCGCCATGCACGGTTGCCGATATGTTCGGCACCTTTAACGGCTCGCCATGCTCGGTCGCCGATGTGTTCGGTCACTGTGCTGTGCCACTACGCAGTGCCCGCACTCCAGTTGTGACGGACGGAAACACACACACGCACGCACGCACGCACGCACGCACGCACGCACGCACGCACGCACGCGCGCGCGCACACACACACACACTTGCTTCTTTATATATAGCAGGAATCCGCAAAGCGATGGGTTACAAAATAAGGAAAAATAGGGAAGGGAGGGATACTATATAATAATTCGCTAAGCGATGAGTCATAAAATGGGGAGAAAATTAGTCATAAAATCGGGTGGAAAAATCGGGTGGAAAAATCGGGTGGAAAATAGGGGGGGGGGGGAAATTACGGATAATACCTAGACGTCTTCTACGTGCTTCGAAACTTCTGTCGTGGGGTAATCAAGGTCGCTGAACACGAATCTGAAGTTCGTTTTAGAGGTATCGATCGCCATCAATCGATATTGATCAAAATATCGATCTTTTGTGGATTTCGTTCAAACGGTCCGAAACTTTAGCCCTGGGGCAATCGAGGTCGCTGAACACGAATCTAAAGATCGTTTCCAAAGTATCGATTGCCATCAGTCGATATTGATCAAAATTAGGTTTATTGCGTCCCCAGGACCGCCAACGCATCGTGAACCCGATGAAATTTCGACTTTGTGGCGGTGCTGGTTCGACTTCATACTCCTTCGTTTGTCGGCTGAGGGCTAATGATAAGGGCTTTAATCTTTTGTTATATATTTAGGGCCCTTCAGTTCGTCTCCCAGAAAGATGTCCTATATTGTTGTCTTCAGAATGGGTAAAATAAATATTCGCTAACTCACAGTATTCACCAGATCATATGCCCTCTGTACTACTAAGGAAGGAAGAATGGAACCAGAGCAGCAACCTTGCAGTGAGTGACCTTGGCTTAGCGATTCTCTAAGGTCGCGCGAAGCGCGCAATTGCTAGACACGCCGACAGGCGTGCCAAAGCACTTGTATATTATAGTATGATAGGGCGATCTATTGGTTCCTCACTACACACTATTATTGGTTCCTCACTACTGGTCCGAAACGGTCCCCCATTACTGGTACTGGTCCCCCTCAGTGATCTCCCTGCGCGGATGACGTCTTCGGCTCGTCTACCTGAATCCTCAAACGCGTTGAGCGACGCCTTTGGCACGTCTTCTGAGTCCCAGGCACCTCATGCGATGCATTACGAACGTCTTCTGAATCCCCTAGCACATAGAAAACGTCTGAGTATTTTCCGCTATTTTCGCTGATCGATACTACAAAAACGAACATCATATTCGTGTTCAGCGACCTCGACTACCCCAGGGATAAAGTTTCCAGGCAGGTGGAAGACGTCTGGGCATTTTCCGCTATTTTCCTCCCGTCCTGCCGTGATTCCCCCCTCATTTTCTTTCTGATTTTCCCCCTATATTATGACTAATTTCTGCTGCGGCGCTGATCGACAGTGTGATTCAGCGCTTAGCGCGTTATTATATAGTATGATCGTTGGTAAAAGCACGACGATTTTTCGAATCAATTAACCTTTTCTTCAGACCTAGCATTTAGTTTCCTGAAAATGTGCCATGCTTGATCAGCACCATTAGAGACAGTATGGCTCCTAGCGAGAGACCTTAAATCAGATAGGTAACTTAGGTAAACGGGCAAGTTCGTGTGATAAAGGAGTGGTTGGAACAAAAAGGTGCATCAGGATCGAAGTAAAGACTTCACATATATTAGGTTGGTGCATAAGTTCTCGGACATTTGATCCCTCCTGAATTGAAAGCGCATTTTCCCGCTAAATTTCTCAATGTATCAACGCGTAAGTGATCGATCGATAGAGAAAGGAAAGGGCAACAACACTGTTTCTAACATTTACTTCTGCGTTGTTAACGTCAGCTATTATGGCTAAGCAATTCATCCCAACTGAGACGCATATTCGGCACGTCATGTTATTCCTGCATCAATCTGGCCTCAATGCCAACGAATCGTATCGTCGCCTGAAGGACGTTTACAGCGAGAGTGCTCCTGCTCGAAGTACTGTGTACCAGTGATTCTCGAAGTTTGCAGTTGGTGAAGTCTCCGTTGAAGGTAATGAACGAGAAGGGCGTCCGATGACACTGGATTGGATGGCCTCCGAAGTAGAGTGGAAGTGGACCCATACCAAACCGCTTGCGAACTATCGAGCACTCTTGGTGTTAGTCACTCAACAGTCGTTCGAGGATTGAAGTCGATTGGCAAGGTGCAAAAATTGGGTCGCTAGGTAGCTCACGACTTGACACAACATGACATGGATCGCAGAGCCGATGTCGCTCTTTCTCTCCTTACCCTCAGACGTACCCACGGATGGCTGGACAACCTTGTCACCGGGGATGAGAAGTGGATACCCTACTCTAATTATCACCGGCGTGCACAGTGGGCTGCCGCAACTGGAGAGGCAGAGGACGTTCCGAAACCCGACCTTAACGTGAAAAAGGTGATGCTATGCATTTGGTGGAGCGTTCTTGGCGTAGAGTACTGGGAGCTGCTGGACGAAGGGATAACAGTGACGGCAGAGGTTTCCTTCAACCAACTGAGGAAGTTGAGGGCCCACCTTCAAACCACAGAGAAGAGCAAGTGAAGGTGTATTTTCAACACGACAACGCTAGACCGCATATTGCTAGACGACGGCGGCTGAGTTGGCGGACGGCGGATGGACCGTTCTTCCACATCCACCTTACTCATCGGATCTCGCCCCTTCTGATTATCATTTGTTTTCAAGCCTTCAACGCTATTCGGACGGCCAGCAATTTAGGAACCGAGAGGATGTCAAGGAGGCACTGCTCACATTTTTTGAATTACAACCGGCCACGTTTTGGGGAAAAGGCATCCATGACTTACCAGCATGTTGGCGAGAGACAATTGATGAAAAGGGTGGTTACTTCAAATGATTTGATATTGTTGTTCGTATGTTGTGATAATAAATATTTCATGCCCCAAATGTCCGAGAACTTATGCACCAACCTAATATATTTGATCAACAGAGGATACATCAGCAAAAGACCCACACCAGTCGACGTTTTGCAAAGCCTAATGGTTTCAAAATTTGCTGCTTTGAACTTCCTTTTCCAAGCGTAACTGAATGTAGTACAGGGTAGCTTTATCAGGAAGTATATCGAGGAGTGGTAGCTGGATCCTGCTGAGCTATCAATAGTTAACTCTTCAATAAGTCTTGATTCGGTGATAATACGAGGTCCAGGACATTCTTCCAAGCGTTGGTTTGCAGACATGCTAGAATATGTTAAGATTCTTGTGTAGTTTTAAGAACGATTTCGATTCCACATTAGAAGCCGATGGATAATCAGCGGACCAGACGATATCTGGAAGATTGAAGACCGCGTTAACTAAACAGACACGATCGCCAGTTACGAGCAGACAGCATCGGTAGGAGAAAAGTGGGAGCTTTATAAACGGTAGTGAGACGCACTGTTTTGGTTCCAGGGAACGAATCGCTGCAAAGCAACTTCTATGCATTCGGGACCTGTTCAACTAGAACTGCTACCGTGCCATCTCTCTTTCCTATACGGTCACATCTGACAAGGGAAGGATACTAGGTGACCATGAGACTTTGAGATGAGACGTATATCGCTGGATTCGGCTTCAAACGCTGATTCCAAACATGTATTCCGTTTCTGCTGTGCGCATCTGTGAACGGAGCTATGAACCATTTTCAGCATGGCTCCCAGCCCAATTAGCCTGAAAACTACGCTCCTGGCCGAGCAGTGGTGGCGCAGTGGTAGAGGGACAGCGTGGTTTATGGTTCGACTCCTCTGTGGTGCGGGATTTTTGCACTTCCTACATAGATCTGCCACGATCAACAAATGCTCTCTATGTCAAATGGCGAAGTTTGGGCGAAACCGGTTACCGTGACCCCAAAACCCATACTTACAAGTGGGTGATCCTGCCGTAAATAACCCCGTTGGATGAATTTTTTTCGACACACGGGGTCGGCAAGGACAATGTTGCCGACCTATCTTCCAAACTATGTTCTCACCAGCTGTTGTGTTGGCGTGTGTCGCTGATTTACACTCAATTTTCCGCCCCTAGATTCAGACCTTTTCACACGTATTCATGGTGCGCTGCAGGACACCTGCACAGTCACCCTGGGATGTTTTATACACCAATTCAATGTTATTCCCCTACTGACATCGTAGAGCACTGCTCTTACAGCGGCAGCACTGATGTATTTTATATCCACTGCGGTCATTGCCAACACCTGTTGTGTTTTGAACATTTCGTGGTGTTATTTCACAGTTGCTTGTGTAACGCATTGTTTGTTTTCTCGCCATGTTTTTGGCAACTATTCATGATAAACTGTATCTTCGAGCCAGTATGAAGTCGTCAGTATGAAGATGAGTCCTTCCAGGAGACTTTTCCGTCGTGATTTGACAGAGAGAGCTTTGGTTGATCGTGGCAGATCTTTTTTAGAAAGTGCAAAAGTTTTACACCACAGGGGAGTCGAACCATAAACCACCCCGTCTCACTACGCCGCTCCTTCACCCCCTGTTGCGCCACAACTGCTTGGCCAGCAGCGTAGTTTTCAGGCTACTTGAGCTGGGAGCCATGCTGAAGATGGTCCATAGCTCCGTTCACAGATGAGCACAGCAGAAACGGAACACATATTTGGAATCAGCGTTCGAAGCCGCATCTAGTGATATGCATACCATCTCAAAGTCCCATAGTCACCTAGTATCCTTTCCTTGTGTGAATGGCGTATTGAGAAATGAACTCACCTAAAAGAGATTGCTAATTTCAGGAGTAAGCCATAACTCTGTGAAAGAGACTATTTATTTATTTATAACTGCACCTTAGTGCTCCCATAAACAGGGAAATGACAAACAAAGTGATCTTCCACAACACTGGTAACCTAACGAGGAGAACAACAATGTAAAACGATCTAGTATCACTATGCCCTGAATTTCGATATTTTTAAGTGCTCTGCAGCATTCAGAAGCTCACATACAAGGAGCTAACCCAAGGAATGCAATAAATCAAAATGAAAGTAATAAGTAATTTAATTTAATATAGTTTAAGCAGTTAACTAGGTCGAGATAAACCGGTGCAGAGGTCGGTTAGGTACTCGGAGAAGAATCACTCCCGAGCAGCCTATACGAAGGAAGCACCTAGGAGTCCGGTCTTAGATCCGGTCATACTTAGGCCTTCATTACGCTTTCATTCGATGCTGCTTCCATGGGAACTGAGTTAACTTAACCGACTAGCAATAAAACATGTCTGAAGGTAAAGACGCATGTGGTATAATGAAGAAAAGATATTATAAAGAAGTGAATAACGAGTGAAAGTATAGGGTCTTAATAAGCTCTTCCGTACATACGCTCTGGATAGCTGCTACCAACTCAGGACAGGAAGGGTTTGACGGGCATAATGACACGGTTAACGTTTTGAGAATAAGAAACGCAAGAACAAAAAGAAAACATCAATTCAGAAAAACCAACTCTTGGACCATCCTAGTTCTGAACAGCCGATAACATCGGTAAAAAAAATCGTGAAGCAGGTATGAGACTCAGTTCTTGGACACGAATCGCGCCGTCACCACTGCAGGAGATTTTACACGTCCACATATGAAGCTTCTACCTCAGGTGTCTAAAATCATGGAGAGCTTTTGCGATGCTATTCTGACCCTAGGATTAGGATGTCGGGCCCTGTGAGCGGAGTCCAGAACTACAGCTAGTTTTTCTGAGCGCTTTTTTAAATACCGGAGAAAGAGGTGCGAAAACATGTGTGCAACACTCATCAACCCCAATGAGATCCACAAAATGTGCCTCGGTGGTGCCGTCGGTGGGTGTGCGGCGTCATAGAGGCACACCGCCGGGCTTTTGAGTTTAAGTCGGCGTACTGCCGATGTTTTTGCACATATTAGCTTGTTGTTGTTATGCTTTCTCGTGATGGCAATAGTCAATTTTAGGCCGTCAATGCTTACAACAAAGCGAGGCTGTCTAGTTACGTCTTCATACTACTTTGCTGTGCTACTTTTTCAACGATGCGCATATCTGCAACATATAATTTCTCTGGAAATAAAAGGTCTTATTGCTCTTCCGTTTTAGTCAGCAGCTATGGCACAAAACTACGAAACAAGGAAAACGTAGGCGCTTGTTACATCAGCAGCATCTTACAAGATCCAGTGAGGAACAATCTTTTCCATTTTTTCCAAGGTCCTATTTTCATTATACTACCTTTGAAATACGGTGTGAAGGTGGAAAGTAGTCGAATGACAACACTCTCGGAAGAGAACGACATTTTTAGTATTTTTATAAAAATACAGCATGGGGCCGGAATCATCAACGACTTACGTAACTTAACGGAGAATTGTAAGGGAAAAGCTTAGATAGCGCGGCTTATGAGCAGGGATGTGCGGAATCTCCGTTTCCGTGTTCCGAATTCCGGTTTCCGATCATTTTGGGCTGTTCCGTTCCGTTCCGTGTTCCGCCTGTTTTTGCGCCGGAAGGCGGAAACGGAAATGGGCACTGTACCACACTAGTTTTCTATTGAACACAATAAGCGTAACAGTTAAAAAGATTTCTCCATCATATAGTTGTGTGAGAAATACTGTTTGACTACTGTAGTATTAATAATCTTGAAATTGGTTAGACTACAAAAAACACTCAAAAATGGCAACGGCTGAGTTCAGGGCAAAATTATAGGGCCAGCAAAGGCTATGTATGCATTGTATGCTAGGAAAATGCGCCTAACATATGAATGATCATAAAATTCTTGATCTATTAGTTACCAATAGCTGCAAAAACTTAGTAAGCACACGGCGCTGTATCATGAAACAAAGAGTTCAATGAAGGTTGGGGCATGCGTTTTGTGCTTGAAGATTACATCAGTGTTCCTGACCAAAGGTGTTCAAAATTCAAATCAGTTTCTTTAAGCCTCAGGTGGCTGGTATCAAGGTTGTAGGCTGTCACAACGATGTTTTGTGGCGATCAAAACTTCTAGCGCCAGGCGGGACTCGAACCGGCACCTCCCTCTAACCGGGCGGGAATGCTCTACGCCTTTACACCACCGACGCCGTTTGATCGGACGCAACATCCACACCTTGTGGGACCGATCAGCACTCACCCTTATACCGGGATCATCCCGAGGTGTGGATGTTGTGTTAGAGGGAGGTGCGGGTTCGAACCCGCCTGGCGCTAGAAGTTTTGATCTCAACAAAACAACGTTGTGACAAAGGTGTTCAATTTTTAATTTCGTTAGGTGTGATATTCATCCATATAGAGTTATGCAATTCATTTTTTAATGAAACATCACGAATATCTACCATGAGCTGTTATTTTGAGTGACTATGGTGACTTATTGAATTCTGACACAAATCTATTGCTTCGAGAACCATGTAGGAACTGTCTCGCTGTGTCACCTTGGTGGGTAGGATTTCTAGGCTGGCACAGACTGAATATTCCTGTGGAAGACTCACCATGACTATTCAGTCATCCAGTTATCATCTCAGATCCTAGAATGAATTCTGAGTACTAGTTTTGGTGATGACAATGTAACTGCTAATGTAGGATATGCAGATATCTGCAGTCACCACGTCATCTATGACCCCATTGGTTTCTAAAAGTGTTGAGAGGAATCTCTTTCCTGATCGGAAAATGATCTAGGTGGCTACTCCAGTTTTAGACTTCATCCGAGTCAGTTTTTTTTTAAATGCGGGCCTGTAAGTAACCTTAAGTGAATAAGTCGGTCAAGTTTACCGTTTAAAAATATCAGCATCAAAAATCGCTTTCACCGGCCTAACTTCGGATAAACAGCTCTTACGCTATCAATCAAACAAATAAAGCAATGTTAGACGTGTGGGCGCGTGTAGCCCAGTCAGAAGAGGTGCCGACTGTCGCGTGCACCCGATACCAGGTTCCTGGTTCGGATTTCCCGCCCCGGCTATCCAAGCCTTCCGTCTCTCCGGAGGTCGATGAATTGTACCAAACTTTTCTGAGAAGGATAAAGCGCTGATTTTTTCATCGGTTGGCTACCACCGGTCGTTGCTTGGCCAAATGTGCGTTTGAATCGCCTCCACAAGACACCGTAGAAGTCGAAAGCATGGCCTACCTCAAAAGCGATTGAGTAACGCCTTCCTTTATCCGTTATAAAGTGTGCATTTTGACCTTGATTATGTATTTTATCACTGTATTTTTGCCTAAAAAAGAGTGCATTTTCGCTTTGAATATACAATTTTTGCCTGAAAAAATTGGTGTAAGGTGAAAAGTTTCTGATTTGAAGAAAGGTAGAGATCTAGTAGAATTCTGGTTGAAAGATCAAAACTGACAATTTATTTTACAACACTTGTGACCACAGGCGCACTGATATGGCTAGGCTTTCAGGGGCTATTTCTTCATCTTGTCCATGAGAGCCGCTGGCACAGGTGCCAGTGTTTGGGGTTGACCGGAGCAGTGTCGAACATACTGCTTGTCGTATGGCTGCAATAGAACATCTATAGACCTCATGTTGGGAACGTCCTAGAGTTTATGCCTCCTGTCTATAGTTGTCCTCTAATGACCTGTTCGAGACATTCGAAAAGACATTTTTCATTCGAATTTGAGTACTAAAAAAATCGCGTTTTTTGAATCTGTTCGGTTTCGAATATTAAGAAAACCTTTTCGAAAGTATTCGAATTCGAATTTTTGAATTTTTGAGCATTCGAGGTCATTCGAATAGTCGAAAAAATTTCGAGAACACAACTGTACTGCTAACACCGTACCGTAGCCCTGTGGGCGCCGTCGTCGCAGCTGAACATGCCGCTGCGGCGCGGTTTGGCCAGGCTGATAGCGAGTACGGTGGCGGCGACTACGATAGCGTCCTTCATGGCGTTCCGATTGCCGGATGCGATCAAGTGCTTTTATACGCCTCTGAACGGCCTTATCTTGAACCGCCATACGACACGACTTTCGTTTGCACCCGATGGCGCCAACTACAGACTGTACCCGCCGAATAAACATGGCGCTGGTGGACTTGAGTCATCTTCGGCTGCACAATTTCTATGCTTCGTTTAGGTCTGGCGCAGCCCTAATCAACCCGCCGAAATCGATCTCTATCAAATGCAGGGGAAGCGCTGATACGAGTCATAGCGAACTTTGTCCGTAGGCCATTTTTATCGCATGGGGTGGTCGAGTGAAATCGACTCATAAAGGGGAGGTTCCTCGCTCTTCTTTGTTCGATAAGGTAACTGAGCCCGTATAAAAGCGTCGATTCACCAGTAGAGCTTGCTATCGCACCTACGTGCAGCTACTGTAACAACGCGCTTATAGACGGAAGCACCAGTGCAATTTATCAAATTAAGCGTTTACTGGCTTTCAGCTGAGAAAGGGTTGAGCTCTTCGCCAGCGGTACCGCACATACTTCACATTACTTGTGTCTGCGAAACTATTCCATGGTTTTTGAAACGGGGGCAGACATAACTCCAACGCCGCGCGAATCCCCTGAAGTCGCGCACAGTGCGCGACGAAATTGAACGAGTTGTCGCGGTCCGATGCTTTCGACGGCTAGAAACGCTTCCGACAGGGATATGCCGCACGCCTTTGCCACATTTCAGCGTCTCTTAAAGATGGTTTATGAAGGTCGTTTCAATGGGACGACCAGCGAGTGTTTATACAGGAACCCTGGTCATGTGGATGGCTTTTAGCGTCAGTATTTGCCGTCTACAACTTCGGTCAAACTTTACCCGTGATTATGGTTATGCTACGGAAAAAGGCCACTATCGCCTGCGCTATTCTCGGGTCCTACTGCAGACTGTTGCCACATTCTATGGGATCTTAAGTTCCTTGCTAGAAATGTTGCTGTCGGCGGTGGACTAGAGCTGTTGCTGGCTGAAACTCAAGAGGAAAAAGCATCGTTGTTCGCTGGTGTGCCAATCATGAGAGATTCTAGCAAACCGAAATCTGATGTGCTGCTTGCTGGACAAGTTTTCCAATCTTCATGTTTACTTCTCTTCTACATTTCGAGATGAGTTTCTTGCAGGTAATTGAGATCGTCATAGTATTAGCTCTAATTATGGTAGTATGCGTTGGATACAAGACTTAACTCTCTGCCATGCTTCTATTCGTTTGGTTGTGTGACCTGAATCTGTGACTAAATGCCTGGTGGAGTGTTCCGGTTGACCGCTTCTACCGCGATTTCATGAACTACGACTTCTTCCAAATAATGTCTGTTATTATGTTATGTTAGAATGAACATAGGCTAATACCGGGAGTACGGACGGATATCAACTAGAATGGAACGAGGAATGTCCGCGCGAAACGATACAAGACAGTATCATCAACCGAGGGACAGCCTGGGAGCTTAAACACTGAGAACAATTCGTGCTCCGCGGCTAACCATGAGTGCACGTCCACGTTTCAGCGCCGCGACGTCGCGTTGGAGTTAGGTGCTGGAGCCTTTTCAAACAACGGTTGGGTGAAGGGCGGCTTCTGACGGATTGCCAGCGACGCGGTCTGCAGATACGAACCAGAACAAAGTGAAAATAGGTGGTCCTTCAAGGCCAAATTCGTTTGGACACCAACTGATATTTCGGAAAATCCCCCGCATGCTTGCACGCAAATCCCATGCCATCAGTGACGCTGTCCCAGAACTGAATCACCTGTATCACCTGTCGTCCCGTTGATCATCGACTTGCTCGAGCGGGCGCCAGCAGCGTCTCCATTCGTCCCTGTCGCGTGCCAGAGTGCTTCAATGGATCCTCCTCGCTCGAGGGACACGAAGAGCGTCATAGCGGTCGTTCAGGGCTTTCACGAAGAAGTCCGTCCAACGCGTTGGAGGGCGTCTTGGCGTTCTCTTGACATCCCGCGGAATCCAGTCGGTAACGGCTCTCGTCCAGCGATGTTCTGCGAAGTGCGTTACGTGGCCGGCCACCTAATTTTCGACAACTTGGCCCACGCGACAGCGTCTTTGATCTTCGAATGTCGACGAAGCTAGGAACTCCGGAGGCCATCTCTCACTTGCATGAGTGGTGTCACTCCGAGCATCGTCTTCTCGATTCCACGCTGCGCGACGCTGATCGCGTGTTCATCCTGCTTTCGTATAGCCCAAGTCTCTGAGGCGTATGTTAGGGCAGGAAGAACAGTGGAGTCAAATAGGTGGGCACGGAGTCGGACGTTCTTCGTTTCTTCACGACTTCCTCAACGCTCTTGAAACTAGTTTCCTCCTGCTCAGCTCTGGTGCTGGGTCGTTGGCCATGTTGACTTCGCGACCCAGATACACATAGCTGGAGCATTCGGAGATGTTCGTTCCGTGTTCGAGAGTGACGCATCAGAAACTTGTCCGTTCCTCATGAACATCGTCTTCGTAAGATTCAGCTGCAGTCCAACGTTCCCACATACACGATCGAAGTCGGCCAGCATTCCCTCCGCCTGACTTATGCTCGATGTTATGAGCACGATGTGGTCAGCGAAGCGCAGATGGTGCAGCTGTCGGCCGTCGACCTTCACTACCATTCTAGTTCGCGCATGACGTTTTCGAGGGTGGCGCTGAAGAGATTCGGGAATATGGTATCCATTTGCCGAACCCCTCTCTTCACGTCGATGAGGACGTCGTTGTAGAATGGTGAGATCTTGGTCGTGAATCCACTGTACAGCTCTCAAAGTACTTTGATGTACTGAGTAGGAACGCCCTGCCCTGAGTGAGCAGGGCTTCGACGACCGCTTCAGTTCCGACAGAGTCGAATGTCTTCTTCAGATCGAGGAACGTAAGGCACAGCGGCAGCTTGTACTCTCGCGACACTTCGATGAGCTTCGTAATGGCGTGAATGTGGTCGATCGTGCTGAATACTCTCCGAAATCCTGCTTGTTCGCATGGCTGTCCTTCGTCCAGTACCGCTCATGGCCTGTTACAGAAGCGGATTTGAAGGTTGAAGAGTTAGCTGTTAGGAGAGAAGTATCGGGACCACATCTGCATTAGTTCCGGCCCTCCTTCGCGTAAGCCGAGGCAACAAAAAAAAGTTCCCAGATGCGTGCAGCGGGTAAGGTACATGCACCGCATCCCGAAGTCAAGTTCGGAACTAGAGCGAATTTGATCACTGTATTTCTCCCCTTTTACACGCTATCGATGTCTCTTCCCAAAACTGCGGGATTCACGAGAAGGGATGTCGGCAATTAATTAAAGTGCTCAATCTGTTTTCAGAAGCTTATTGAGAAAAAGCTGAGGTGATACACTATCGCAGTGAAAATAATTTTGTACACACTTTCTGACATATGAAGTACTAGTTCTGATGCAAGTGTAGGTAGAAGTCCATCCTCCTTCAGAGGCTACACCTTTGTTACCAAATCTGGCAGATTTCCGCAGACATAATATGTCAGTAATTGTGCTAAAAATTTTCGTTTAAGAAGATAGAGGATATAAGATGGCGTTACTCACTTTTGGGACGTGCTATGCATCCCACTTCTTCTGGATGTCGTGGGAGCGGCTCGAATGCATGTTTGGCTTATCTTACATAATGACTTGCGGTGGTCAACCAATAGAAAAGTCAGTGTTTTATCCTTTCCAGACAAGTCTGGCACCAATTTAGAGATCCCGAAAACATAGAAGGCTTAGCTGATCTGTGTGCGAGATAAGAACCATGAACTTGGTATCGGGTGCACGCGAACACGGCTGCCAACGGTTGCACCGGATCTATCCTAGTCCGGGGAGCACATAACTAAAAAGTATTATAGAGTGTGAGAAATTCACTCAAGACTTACAGAGCGGCTCAACAACAACACAGGACCTAAACAAGAAAAGTCACAAAGAAAAAACGAAAAAATTACATTTGTTACGGTTGTAAGAAGGCAAAGTTGTGTGCCCTCCTCACCATATTAGATCCTGGTTATAACATGTCAAGCGACGGTCAGCCCGCGGCATGACTCTACTCCGTCGCTCTTTGCCCACCGAGACGGTTGTAAACCGCGGCGATTTTTTGTTCGTCCGTTTTTGTTTTTTTAGGTTAGGTTTCGTTCTTTAAGAGCCGCTCGGTAAGCATTAATTCATTTTGCTGCCTAGTTTTTTAGTTATGTGGACCCTCTGACTAGGATAGATCCGTCGCACCTCCTCTGATTGCGCTCCAGGCGCTTCATTAAATTAAGACATCAGAAATATTCTCCGAATGTTACAAAGAAAAGAGAATGTGTATCATTCATTCTAGACTTCCCTCCTATATGGTTCCTTTTGAAAGAAAATTCATTAATCAAGTTCGTTAAAAATTCGGTAGTCCGATCTATCCTTGTCCGAAAGAGACACCGCTTGAAATGAGAAACAGCACTAACAGCGTGCTCTACACTAGGAAACTACATAGAAACGTTCTAATGTATTTCAGTTCGGTGTGCAGCCTCTGCTAAAGGCTCACCTTCAATTAAACCACCAAAATGGCTGCGAGAGGTCTCTTCCACCCCCCCCCCCCCAACAGAATAGATCCATTACTGTATTTCCGAACGCTGCACAGAAAGACATACCTGAGGCCTGCGTGTGAAGACGTGTGGAGGACGTGGATAAAATCAGTGTAGCATCACAAGTCCCATGATGTTAACGTGTGAAAATGTGTGCAAGATTCCCCAAATTCACTTGGAGTCTAAACCGACTAACCAGGATACTATCTCAACGGTAGGTCGGAACGGCGCAAGTGTTGTATATGGGCAGAACTGCCTCTCTCTGGGTAGTAACAAACTGCAGGTATCTCGACCCCAATACAACTCTGCGCTGAGTTAGGGGCGACGGAAGTCGCGAGTTGGCGCCCTGTTGATTCACGTGCTCCAGAGCTGACGGGCGCGGGCGGGATGAGAGCTCGTATCGTGGCTAAGCGCAGTGCTCAGGTGGCGCAGTAGGGAAGAGCTCGGGTTCGTAAACGCGGGGTCGGGGGTTTGGATCCTGCAGACTGCGTTTGTTTTGCACTTTTGCAAAATCCATGTTCATCATATAGGTAATCCACCTAGGGGTATTATAGTGTGTTATAGAGCACGTTTACATATAACATATGCTCCAAACTACAGATTAGCTAAAACGTTCACTTCTGTGTGTCACTTATTTTAAGCCTATTTTGTGTGAAGCTATAGTTATGTAATGATAGATATTTGGTGGCACTAGTAAAAAGTTCCGACTCCACCGACAAGACTTCGGTCAAAAAAAATTTTTTTTTGCAGAAACTTTGTCTAGGGGGGTTATTTGGGGTGCTGATCACGAATCTGACATCCGTTTTTCACGATGCGGTCGGAGACCACCCATACCGTAAACAAGGGTGGTCCAGGCGGGGTCACCGATTTCGCTGAAACTTCGTCTAGGGTTATTTGGGGTGCTGATCACGAATCTGACATTCGTTTTTCACGATTCGGCTGAATAATATAGATACGGGAAGGCACAGGATTACATTCTTAAAGTTTCTGCCGATGACGGCAGGTAGAGACAGAATCGTGAAAAACGGATGTCAGATTCGTGATCAGCACCCCAAATAACCCCCTAGACAAAGTTTCAGCGAAATCGGTGACCCTGCCTGGACTAGCCTTGTTAACTGTATGGGTGGTATGTTATATGTAAACATGCTTTATATCACACTATAGTACCCCTAGGTGGATTACTTATATGATAAACATGGATTTTGCAAAAGTGCAAAACAAACGCAGTCTGCAGGATCCAAACCCCCGACCCCGCGTTTATAAGCCCGAGCTCTCCCCTACTACGTCACCTGAGCACTGCGCTTAGCCGCGATACGAGTCCTCATCCCGCGCGCGCCCGTCAGCTGTGGAGCACGTGAATCAACAGGGCGCCAACCCGCGACTTCCGTCGCCCCTAACTCTGCGCAGAGTTGTATTGGGGTCGAGATACCTGCAGTTTGTTACTACCCAGAGAGAGGCGGTTCTGCCCATATACAACACTTGCGCCGTTCCGACCTACCGTTGAGATGGTATCCTGGTAAGACGTCCTTCAAAGACAACCAGGGGCGGGATTTTTCAACGACTTAGAGCAATTTAGCAGAGAAAATAGAACAGAAATCCCTGATAGCGAGGATTATCTACAAAAAACATTGCACCCTATTGCTTAATAAGCCGCTATCAGGGATTCCGGATGTATTTTCTCCGTTAAATTGCTGTAAGTCGTTGATAAATCCGGCCTTCGCTCCCTACTGGTCGCTGTCGGTTCTCCACACTCTAAGTTTCCCTTCTACTCTTACCCCTTTAGTGGTGTTTTCATGCTAATGGTACGAAGTCGGCAGTACGGATTCTGAATCTGGACGCTCAGAAACGCGCGTATATGTTGTTGTGTTAAGCAGTAAAGGACTACGTTTTTCCTGCTGCAGCATGATCCACGTTTAGGGAATTTTTCTAGTGCTGTAGATGATGAGGTGTATCTCACTTAGGTTAGATCACTCGAGCGCCCTCGCTGTGAATGATACGGCGTATCTCACTTGGTTAGATCAATCGACTGTCAGACTCTTTTATATACAGGTGTTCCAAAAGTTCTGTTCAAATTCACTTGCAAACGCGATATTACAAGATATCTTATCACGACTATCGTTATCAAAGAAATTGATGACCTACAATTCTAAGCCGCACACGCAGTCTCATTTCAGCGTGTTCTTTGAGCGTAGGTTTCTTTTCTGGGGTTATACACTGCAATTATTCTATGTGCCCTATGAGGTTCATGGGGAAGTCTGAGGCAGCGCGGGGTGGGACGCGGATGCGGCGCGGTATTAACGAACGCCCATTAACTTTAATGACAATGGGCGGAAGCAACACCAGCTGCTAGGGCTCAAATGGGTGGTAGTTCAAGATAAGGGGCTTAATATTTCGAGACCGCAGAAGCCTAAAAATAAGACGTGTCCCATGCTGTAAAACAAGGAATATCTGGTCTTTCGCGAATACTCCTTCTTTTTGAGAAATGTCAGCGCGTCCTCTACCGTCATCGTCAGCGAGAAGAGATCGATGATGATCGGATCCGGACGTTAGATACCCCTTGGCGAGAGTGAGGTCGAACGAATGCGTGGGTGACAGAACACACCCGTTCTGATGCGTTTTAACAATTATCTCTCATTGATTATCATGCTTTCATCAAATGCTTTCCACACAATTATCACCGTGCGCACCTTTAGCTCTCCGCCTTAAAATCGAAACTATGCTTGGTTCAATCCCAATGTGGGGGGGGCACTCCATGCTCACGACCAAGCACTACATAGGATGAATACTTGCCACATAACATACCTAGCTGAACCCCAACTGTGGCTATTGCAGTTTTCTTCCTGAAATAAAGAGGAAATTTAGACGAAAAAACGTCGGACGAAAAGACAAAAAAGGCGCGTCGACAGGTTCACCGTGGCGATACGTACAGGGGTAGCCGTACAGTGGCCGTGGGTCGATACGTGGAACCCGCAGGCGTGGGTCGATAAATGGAGTCCGCGGACATCCCTGTAAGTATCGCCACGGTAAACCAGTCGACACGCACACATGCGTTCCGGTCCGAGGCTGCCGTGTCCCCCCCCCCCCCATTGGAATCGAACCCTATGCTTTCTCCCCTCAGTACTCAAACACAAGAACGAGGTGAAACGGCGTTTTCCACATGTGAACGAGTTTATACCCGTTAAGTTGGCGCGTGACGTAGCGTTTGTTTTCGATCCTTTTCGTTACAACTTGCTTTACACGTAAGGCGGGAGTTATACTCCCGCGGGAGCATCCGCGGGACGTCCGCGGATTGAAAATGCATCGCGAACGGCGGGCGTGGCGGGCCGCGACGAGTGGCCCGGCGCGGGGTCCCGGCGCGATTTCCGCCCATCCGCGGATGCTCCCGCGGGAGTATAATATAGGCCTAAGTGCGCATCGGGTTGTGTACTATGTGGAAAATTTCGGACTGCTACGTCCAAGGTGGTGGAGGCCCATTGTGGCCTCCCCTCCCCCCCAACGCGCATCGCGCCGCAATATAATGTAATTAACTATAAATGCTGTCCTTGCCGGCGTAATTCCAAAGGGAGACAACCCATAATCACTTATAAATCACTCCTATTTTAAGATAAACACATGCAACAACAAATAAACGAGCTTATCTTATGCCCTGCCCAAAAAGTAGTGGATTCCGTCGCTGGAATATTGAAAAATTGTTATAAAAGCATGAAGAGGCTCCAGCAGCTCCGCTCCGCTAATCCCCGTCTAAATTCGAGCGGAACCGGATGCGCGCGTCAGCTCATTCACCGTGGGGCGGTGCGTAGAGGTGGCACGGGAACGCCTGGGGCGTAATTGATTTGTTCACTTTGTTTGTTGTTTGCGTGTTCTTCTTTTTGTTTTAGCGTTTCCGTTAGTGTTTGGCTTAGATCTGACCTTCCCAGAGGACTCTGGGGGCCCTCTTGTAACTGGACATGCGTCCGAGGACGTAAGCGGTAAAGCCTAAGTCGAGCTATAAGGTGCCTCCCCTTATGACTGCACCTCCTTGCCGTATGATTTCAAAGATATCCTCCCTTGACGATATGTATTGTTCTTAGCACAATGCGCTATTACAGGATCAAGGATCATGAGTAACCCTAAAATTTATCATGGGTCCCATCATCGCCTTAAAAGCGCCTCTGGAAATCTTACGTGTGTTCTCAAAAAATCCTCAAAAATTCTCATCTCTGCATTGAAGGAGCATTTTTACTATAATGAGGAAATCAAAATACCCTCCAAACGGAAACGTTCAACGAGACCTACAACAGAAAAGCAACTTCATAGACGCTTACGAAGTACTAAGATTTCTCCTTACGTGGAGCAGATATAACTTTATCTTGGTACTCGTCGAAACATCTTTTGCTCGTCCTAATTCACATGCTTCCATAGCATGTCACAGTACCGCAGTTTGCGTTGTGAAGCACTTGATGTTAGCGTCATGCAGCACGCCCTTCTGCGCCGAATAAACTCGGCCGAACTAGACGGATCTGATGTGCTGGTCTCGCCCTCAATATATTACAACAAGTGCTCCGACACGTCTAACGTCGTGTCTCGAACCTGCGCGCTTCGCGCGGCTTTGCAGCATCGCTGACCTAGGGAAGGTAGTTTTTGTAAAGCTCAAAATTCGCTAACATCTAGGATCTGCTGCGTACTTTACTGGCATCAAGCTGTTCACCACTTCGGTACCTTCATCATAGCTCATTCTTCTAGTCATATATATCATAGTTTATTATAATTCCTCATTCTTCATAGCGTCCAGCAACGTCATCGCTTTGTGCTGCGCAGTACTTCTGCCCTGACGTTGCTCCTTCGCATCCGTTCTCATGCTCAACACCGTACATTTCCGAATAACCTTGACACGCCTTCCGAATCCGGACGCCAGGCTTCCTCTCACTCTTTCTTCTTACTTGATCTGATCGGTGGTTCGCCTTTACTGGTCTCCCCCACCCCCACATTCCTGGTCCCAACTCCTGGCCCACTTCCTTGTTTCCACTATTGACCCCCTTAATGGTCTCTTCTTGCTGACTTCTCCGTCCTGGTCCCTCCTCCAGGTTGTTCCTTTCCTTCCTGGTCGCTCACCTGGTTCACCCTAGAGGTCTCCCTAACTTGTCTTCTCCACCACCCCATAGTGGTCCTCCTTGCTCACGGCAGACGTCGGTGAGGACGCAGAGGAGTATCTCGCGCGGGTAACATTTTCAGTTCAACATGGGATAATGCTGAATTCTGAAAGGGGCCGCTCGTCACACGATGTCGCTGACGCTTCTTGTCACTCTAGACGCTTGTTGCGCGACGTACAGGACCCGTCTTTCAGATCCAGACGCTCAGAAACGCGCGCAGATGCCGCCGCGTCAAGCAGGAGGAGGTTGTGTTTCCTCTGCTGCAGCAGCACCTCGTGTTGAACGGCAAACATTGCCCGCGTGAGGTACGCTGCACATGTTGAAAGATGCATTTTGCCCGCGCAGGGTTCGATGAGGCGTATCTCACGCAGGTTTCTAACTTGCTTGAGATACGCCTCGTCAAACCCCAGGCTAACTCAGTTATATAGTGGTAGATACAATACATACAGACAATACATACATACATACATACATACATACATACATACATACATACATACATACATACATACATACATATAATGCATATTATGTTACAATATAATACATATGAGGTGTCTACCGTAGCGCGCGCTGCAACAAAAGTGCAAATTGTTCCTGTGACGCCACGTCCTGCCCCGCTTTCCGCAACCGTATGGGCCTAATCTTTTTTCTGTCATAGGCATATTTTAGTTGATTAAATAGTTAGTTAACTACGGCATCGGTTGCACGAAAGTCACAACAACAACCATTGCTTTTCTCATTATACACGCTTCAGATCTAGCTCAAATGTTAACTGCGGCATCGGTTGCACGAAAGTCACAACAACAACCATTGCTTTTCTCATTATACACGCTTCAGATCTAGCTCAAATGGATTTTCATTGTGAAATAAATGATTTGTTCAGGAAATAAATGCAGCCATTGTGGAAAGCTCTGTTTACGCTCGCTGTTCTGAACTACATATGTGTTCTGTATTGGGCAAATGCGACGTTTCGGTCCTTTTTAGCGCATCCTAAGGAGAACAAGTACGTTGGGTTCAATTTAAATCCGGGTAGAATGGGTAATCAAGTGAGTTGTTTGCTTTCTTTTAACTGCTTTACCAGATCTATAATCCTTTCGTGATTTCAACAAAGGTTTTTGCAGCTATATCATCTCGTAACAGGATACGGTATTGCAAGGGCCTTAAATCGTGTTCACTACATTCCTTACAATAAAAAAATGCTGCCACATGTTCAGTATTACTTTGAAAAATTTAAAAGTATTTTTCCACTCCTACAAGAAACATACGTATTCGGGAAGGTGAGTCCCGTTAGAAGTACTAATTCAACGACCAAGGTATTCGCTACAACAAATAATCGTGTTATCCTAATAGGAGGGGTCCGCATCTTTACATGTTGACGATCACGGGATTGTCGTGTGTATGGCTTGTTCAGACAATCGATTTTTGCAGCGTGGAGTCGTTCACTACTTACCGAAAAGCTCAACAAATTGGAAACCAAAAATGTTTCGTGGACTACCCCTCTTTTAAACAATTTCTAACGATAAAGTGTATATTACAAAAAACTTTCATACAAAAATTTCAATCGAACTAGAAAATTAAAATCACAAGAGTGTGACACGACTTCGTATGACACGGTCCCATACGGCTAAGAGGGTGTCACACGACATCGTGTCATACGGCTGTCATCGTGTTAATGTGATCGGACGTAAATGTGTTCACTATGGCTATATATCGAACACAGTCATTTCAAAGAGAAGAACTGCAGTTGAGGAATCTATCAAAAAAAATCTTTAAAAAATCTAAAGGAAAGCACTCCACGCTGTCTCTTTGATACCGGTGTCAAAACTGAAAATGAACTGCTTTGCAAAGACGACACACCGACGAAAAAGAACGACAACGAAAGTGCGTTAGCGACTTAGGTGAGGTTCATTAGTCAGTATTCAAACCTGGTTAGGATTAGAATAGTGTTTGGATCCACGCCATAGGGTATTTATGCTCAGTTGTTTATTCATTTACTACGATGCACGCGAAGAAACACGTCACATAAAAAGAAAGAAAAAACTAAAAACTCTATGCGGTTCCAAAAACTTTCTGAAATATCTCATGACGATGTTTTGTTGCGATCAAAACTCTAGTGGCAGGGAGAAATCGAACCCGCACCTCCTGCTGACCGCGTGGGAATGCTCTACGCCATTGCACCACCAGCGCTGTTTGATTGAACGCAACATTTCTGAAATATGATTATAGCCACCGCGTTTCCTAGTTCCTATAAACAAAGAAAGGAAATAATGCGCATTTAGGATGAAACGTATTAGCTAGCAGAAAAACACGTCATTATAGGAGCAATAAAAAAAATTAAAAAAGAAAACTGAAGACTGATTAAGCCAGATATTTTACAATTTACCCATTTACCGCTCATTACTTTCACTGAGTGGTGCACTAAGAGTCTGGATGGAAAATATAATGCTTTGCTTACGCACTGTCAAGCAAATGAAGAGCTTATCTGTCACCCCGACCGGGAGGTCGTCCTCCTGTCAGCAGCCCTTCAGAGGGAATGTCTGCCCTCCCCTTCCTTCCCTTATTCCTAACCCTTTGCCGTATACCATATAATGTATGTCAGTCTATAATAAAGGTGACATACCATCCACTGTGTAGTAGAACCAAGGAAATGAACTCTAAGATTCATCGGGTAAGGACTGATCACCTTTAACCTGATATATCTCACTGCATTGTTAATGAACAGATCATTTTTAGAATGATACCAACGAGACAAATGTGCCTTTTCTTGGAAAAAACTGCTGCCAATATGAAGATCCCCGCAGGTATTCCATTTTTTCGGGCGAACAAATCTATCTACACCTATATAATTGAGTTAGCCGTCGAAGACGTCTAAGTGATTTACCCGCCTCACTAAATGCCGTATCTCGCGCGGGCAAATTTTTCCATTAAACGGATGCGATACTGCTGCAGCAAGGGAAGCACAGGCTCATCCTCTTTGACACAGCGACAACTGCGTACATTTCTGAGCATCGGGATTCAAAAGACCCCTGCGTCTACCGTGAGCGTTGAATCACCAGTAAGGATACAACCACCAGTACAGTAAGAGGGATATGAGGACCAGTAGAGGACCAGGAAGGTGGGATCAGGACGGGGGATCAGAAATAAGAGACTTGTGAGGTAGTGGATAAGGAGAACAAGGAAGCGAGCCAGGAGGGGAGAGGCAATAAAGAAGACCAGTGGGATGTTGCTAATAAGGGAGAGCAGCAAGACTTTCCAGTAAGAGGGACCACTACGATGTGACCAGTAAGGGAGACCAGACGTGCTGATTTAAAGTATGTGACACCGATATCGCGCAATGAACGCCTGGAAAAGCTGTGTCGTAGACGTCGTGCTAAGGGTAGAGAGGACTACTGAAGGGGAAGGGCAGTAAGTGGGATCTCGAGAGAGGACCAGGAGAGAGACCAGAAGGAAGGGACCTGGAGGTGGGATCAGGTCGGGAGATCCGTAAAACGGGGACCAGTTAGAGAAAAGGGCAATAAGGAGAACATAGGGGAGGGAAGGTGGACCAGCAAGGGAAACCAGTAAAAGGATACCAATGAGGGAACAGTGGAACGAGTATCTGGAACCAAAAGACCGTCAGCGATGTTCTGAAAGAATGCTGTTGAGTGTGAAGACGGCTGTGGAAAACGGAGCATCACAAACCAATGACGTTACTTGGCAGTCCGGAGAGAATGCCTATGATGAACATATCTAAACGTTAGATAACGATAATTTTTACAAAAACTGGTTTCAAATTGCGTTGCGGCAAATTGCGGCAATTTTTTAGTGATGCTCCAAGAACGCACGAAGTGGGCGAGGGCGAGACACGCTGTTACGCGTGTCAGAGCACCTACACCTAGAAATAGGAAAAAGGAAAGACCCTTTAAGAAATTTCAAACAATGATCTATTAGGCCGTTGCATATGAAATTTTAAACTTTGATCGAAAAATTTGACAGATCACAACTTTGCTTGGTAGCAATTTTATTAATCGAAATAGTCAAGGTTGTCGACCCGTTGGGACGGCCGGTGAACACGTTGGCTTAGAAGACGGTTTATTTCCGGCCGCTCGGGGCCAAGACAGACGTTGAATGAATGACTCATTACCGGGGACACACCTTATATAGCGCTCGAGTTACGGAGGCGCGGGAAACCTTCGCGCGGGGATGTCTAGCATACGAAATTCGAAAGTACGACAGGCAACGGGCAGCGGCGATCAATACTACGCCTGGAACGTCACTACTACAACACCATTTACACAGAACTAAACACAATCACAACACGATCCCTTCTTGACAAAGTAAGCACAGCTGCAATTAATACACTTTTTCCAACGCGATCATAGCTCAGACGTTCAATCTTTGTAAAAATCAGAACTACGAGAATTAGTAAAAAGAGAAATCGTTTTTCAACTTGGTAGCTGAATTAGTTATCCTTCACATGACTATCTAAATACCTGAAAAAATTATAATCGATAGGAGAAAGCTCTGATGAATATGCTGGATGTGTCAGAGTTTGGTATCCCTATTCATCAGAGGCCGGATTCATCAACAATTAACCCGTAGGTATGCGGGTGATAAGGGGTAGAGATAAGATAAGAGTCAGGCAGAGATAACCCAAGAGTCAGAGACGCAGGCTTCATTGTGGGTATCTCTACCCCTTATACCCGCGGGTTAGTCGTTGATGAATCCGGCCCCTGGTTTCTGGACAACAATTTTTGAAACGTGCGAACGCGCGTTGTCATGCAGTAGGGTTGAGCCTCCGGCTGTTTTTCAAACAACTTCTGGCGCATCATTTTAATTTCAGCACAGTACTTCTCCGCTGTGATAGCCTCCCACCCTTCATAAACCGGCAATGGACTATACCAGCCGTTGTCTGCTATATGGTCACCCTAGTCTTCTTTGAAAAGAGACATGGCTTCGGCAACTCCTTGCGATTCTCATTTTTGCCCAGCGATTGTGTAGAGCGACGACGATTGTCATAAAGAATCCGTTTTTCGTGTCGGGTCACGATCCTGTCCCAGAAAGGCTTCCTTAATTGTGCAGCTTCAACGAAACACATGTGTCGTGACGCTTCAGCATGTGCCAGGCGGTCAGTGTGCGCGAGATCCATCTGTCCGATTTATTTACTTTCCCGATCGCATTCAAGTGGCGACTGATGGTGGCGCCGTCAACGCCGAAATGCTCTGCTGGCTCTCTCACAGTTCGATGCGGATCCGGGGGCCATAAGGCCATTTCCCATTCGCCTAGAAAGCCTTCAACGGAGATTAGTTTTTGAAGCTCACAACTTCTCTCTTCTTGAAACCTCGGCATTGTAAGTTATTTCTGTTAGTATATTTGTGCCACACGAGTCATATGTTCGCCTCTACTGGTCACAGTGCGAACATATGCCCTCAACGGTGGACATTGGCCTCTGAAGACGAAGAAACGTCGAAACGTCAGGCCCTGCTGAATAAATTTGTCCACCTAAAAAACCTTGTGTGGCACAAATATACTAACAGAAATAGTTATGTGAAGGTTGTGCAGATTCACGTAGTGCGAAAATCTGCCCCAGCTTTTGAATCGGAGAGCCCAGTGGCTTTCACAGCTGAGAAATACTCGACGTTTGTCTCCGACATTGGTATTTTAGACTTACTGGCGAGTTCGGACCGTGCGTATAACGTTTACCTTGCGTTTTCAGGTATCTTAACAGCACCGCCAAATACCTACATTTGGATTTTCGATTGGGGGCACATCCTCGGTACTTTGAAGACTATCTTGATGATGTCCGCAAACTCTTGCATTTTTCCTCGAAAGTCCGCAGAGAGGGAAACTACATCATTGACAGCTTGCATTTGTACGATGCAATTTAGTTTTCAATATTCTTAATAGACCAATCCTTCACCAAGCACCAATTTCTACAGGTCCAGAAACAACACTATGTGTATACATACTCGGAGAACAGATTTTGTCCCAAGAAAGATTGAAAGCAATCTCAAACAAACAGTAACAGCGACTAACAGCATTGCTAAACGCCTGGTTTGTTGTATGTTATTTTGTTAACTACTTCACTCTATCAAAGAATCATTTTCAGCGGTTGAAATGTCTGCTGATCTTTGGCGACGACCAATCCTTCATGCGCAAATTGTCACGCGTAATCGTTGACACCGGGGAATGGGAGAAAGACGTCTGCAATTTTTTTCACTTGCTTTATGTTATCTTTATATATTTATCTATTTGATATATTATTTATTTGTCTTTATCTTCCTCTTTGTATTTATCTTTGCACACATATAAAAGTATAGTATTCAAGTATATTTGTATACATGTATATTTGTATGTATATTTCTATGTATGTCATTTTCACGAACTGGCCACTTTTCAAGTTAAATTGGACACGCTATGCTAGGCTAAGGAGCTCAGCACACTTTTGCGGCGTTGCCGCAGCCCTATCCTTCAGCACAGGGCAAGGATGCAGAAGCCGCCAGCAACGGCAACCGGCGCCGTCCCGCACCAGCACAGTTTTGCGGCACTGCCGTAGCGAGGCAATAATGTTTCATATCATTGTTGCCATCGGTGCGGCAATGCCGCAGGTAGAGACTGTCTGCGCTCTAGCCGATCACGCTGGGAAACTGAAATGAAAACATATGCGTCCTTAAAGTTAACTGATCGATAAGCCAGTCAGCTGTTAATTTTCGACGATCCGGACGACGTCTGTGGTAGTATTTTGTTGTTCTTGTGCTGGTGTTAGCTATTTCGCTTGTATACAACCGTTTTGATAGGTTTGGTGTGATAGGTTACCTATAGCGTAAGCTGTTGTTCCGTCAGGTGCCCAAAATCAATTCACAAGTATATCGCTCGAAGTTTTGCCGCGGGATTATTGTTTGGTAGTGATATTATTTCTTTGTTCTTCCATTTTAGGAAATCAATGAGCTACATCATCTCAAGAACCTCCTATGCTACTACTCTACTGAAGGGGATGGATGAAATGGAGAGTTCCAGTTGATTTCTTGATTCGGGCGGGCGTCGCTCATCGAAGCGCGGTTTCCTTCGGAGCGAGTAGGTCTCAACTGGAGTGCGCTGCGACGGCACCGTGCTCCGAGGTTGCGGCAACGTCGGAGCACGGCGCCATCGCAGTGGGGAGGAGCGCCGCAACCTGAAGGCTCCGCCCCACTTTTGCCGGCTGCCGGCTGCGGCAACGCCGCAAAAGTGTGCGGAGCCCTTAAGACTTTAGAAATCAAAGCTGACTCTTCCTTATCGAAATAAGCTTATTGTACATTAAAGACTCTCGTTTCTTGTTTAAAGCTTGTGTTAAAGAGCAGGAAAGCGGTCATTTTTTACTCCCAAAAAAATTGCGATTGCGCCATACCCTAGCCGCCGATTAAGACGCGATTTTTATTCGAGTGATATCAGAGGTCGTGTGGAATAATGGTAAAAAATACACATATCTCTTACAAGGCTTTGTTTTTTAGTTTCGTCCACATTTACACATATATAGTATATGCTAGTATTCATCGAACTCCGAATTGGCAAGTTCAGTACCCTATGAAAGCAATACCGAAAGGAATACGATCGAAGTCCCGGATGCTTTCCTCTCTCAAAATGATTTCCTGCTCGAAAATGATTTCTTCGCTCAATCGGAATCAGGCCATAGCTATACTGAACACAAAGCCTCGCACTTCTGATGGTTCTCCTAAACTGATGTTGCCTAAACATTTTTTAAGTAATTGGCATTTTTTACTATATTCGGTCACATGTTTTATATGATGTATATTCTAGTATTTTGAACTGGAACTCTGAACACCTATGAAGCATATATGTTCAGAGTCTAGTGCATGCACTCACACTTTAATGCATGCATAGTGAAATCGCATACACTGATCTACTCACAGTTTTACTTGTGTTATTACTAGTGTTGCGAAATACGACCTTGATGTTACGGTGCCTTGATGCATTTTGAATTGATAAATATCCTCACTGCTAATGCTTTATGTAAGCACCGTTAGCCCTATCAATCATATAAACACCGCCACCAGCTTCTCGAGTGCATGGCTGTCTTTCAATGCGCAACACGATTGCTGAACAAAATGTAATTTATTATTAATTCTCAAAAATAAAATTGTTATAAAATTATTCCATTTATTGGGGAGATGAAGTAAAAGATTTCAAAGAAAGTTATACAAATTTTTCTTTTAACAGAAATTTTTTCTAACCAGATGTATCGAACCGTCAGCGCGCAACCACGTGCATACGTGCATATGTGAGACGTGACGAAAGGCTCTGGGGCAAGCGAATCGGTGGCTCAGCAGGGTGCGACGCTGCTTCACAGGTGCTAGGCCAAATGCTCGAGTCCCGTGCTATGCCCTATTTTTGCATTTTTCATGACCGCTGCCTCACTTATCAATCTGCTTCCTACACATCTCCTACACATTTGTTTCAGACTAAATTGTCAAAAAGTTCAGATTCGCAATCAACACTCCAAATAACCATTATACATAAAGCTTGAATGAAAACGGTGACCAGACCTTACCATTGATCACCCATACCTACTGGAACTTACCGAACACTAGCGTTATATCAAAACGATGTCAGATTCGTGATCTACATACCAAATAACCCCCACATACAAAGGGTCGACGAAATCGGTGATTATGACCACGACAGCCCTAGTCACCCGTGCCTGATGTGACCTACCGTAAATTTCTGAAACAGATGTCAAACTCGTGATCAGCACCCCAAATAACCCCATGGGCGGCGAGGTTTGAGCGAAAAATTTTTTCGACCTCTCCCCGACCTCTGGAGTCGTGAAAGTACAATAGTGCCTTAATAGCGGTTTAAATCAGATTACTTCCTGCGCATATCCTTTACATTTATTTCACCCTAAATTGTACATTAAGGGTTTACATGAGCTGTGCTTCACTCAAATTTTCCACTTTTGTTTTATACAAGGTTTGTGTTTTTCAGCGAATGTTAAACTCCTCAAAGCCACCACAAAGCTGGTACGGGTGACTAGGGCTGTTAAAGTCATTATCACCAATTTCGCCCATACTTCTCCAATGAGAGTTACTTGGGAGTGCTGATCACGAATCTGACATCCGATTTTGGTATTACGCTGGAGTATGTTAAGTTACAGTAGGTATGGGTGACCAATGGTAAGGTCATGGTCACCGTTTTCGTCCAACTTTGTCTACAGGGGTTACCTGGGGTATTGATCGCGAATCTGACTCTCTTGACAAATTAGAAGGAAATAAATGTGTAGGAGATGTGTAGGAAGCAGTAAAAGAGGCAGCGGTCATAAAAAAATGCAAAAACAGTGCATAGTACGGAGTCCAACAACTGGCCTAGCACATGTAAAGCAGCGTCACACCCCGTTGAGCCAACGATTCGCTTGCCGCAGAACCTTTCGCCACGTAACAAACGTCAGCGCGCACACATATGCACGTGGGCACGCGCTCCAGTAGCACTTTTGGTTCAAAGACTCTACTATATGAAGGGTGGAGATCCTCGCAGTACTATCCTTCTACGCCTGAGACCCTTCCCTGGCAAAGCTAGCTTAGTAGAGTGTCCAGTTTGATATGAAAGGTGTCCAAATTGATTGAGAACTGTCCGATTTGATGTTAACAGTGTTCAGTTCGACGTGGAAGTGAAGTATATAAAGGCTCCATGCAAAAAGCCACATTGTTGAATTCTGCTGTTTTCAGGCAGTGACTGTTTCCAATTTCAAAGAAGAAATCGACTTATACCTCTCGTCTCAGTTATGCCGTTCCTTTCTCATGACAGCAGTTACCTCCACGTTTGGTTGGTGGCTGGCGTTTTTCAGCATCGATCAGAACGAGGTGTTCTATGTCGCTGACAAAAGACCGCATGGCTACAGGATTCCGAGTAAAGAGCTTTTTCTGTAAGTGATATCATTCTAGCATATTTCGTATTCCTCGCTCTAGACTGATGCTTTCACTTCCGTACAGGAATATTCCGATGGCTACCAAAACCACTCGATTGCTGCACAATTTATTCTTGTTCAGAATATAGCCAATAGAAAAAATAGTGCCCTTAACTGGGATATACTTCCTTCCGCTATCTGAGTTTTACTGCAAAAATGGGCGTATGTTAGTACAATCCAATGAGATGGCACCTGCCGCACCCTATTCCTGGCTCCAGGCTCGGATTTCTCTCCAGGTTAATCAAGCCTTACCTTCTTCTAGAGATGGGTAAACTAGTACTTGAGTCGTCAACAAAGATTAATACCTATGAATTGTGCATCATTCGGCAACTGCATGGCATTGTATGGGCGAAATACGCGTTAAAATTGTCTCCGCGACGTCTCTTGGAGGCAGAATGCATGCGCCGCAGATTGGTTGATCTTCTCCTTAGGCCTGAGTTATACTCCCGCGAGAGCACCCGCGGAAGGGCGGGAATCGCGCCTAGATCCCTGACCTGGCCAAACGCCGCGCCCCGCCACGCCCGCGGTGCACCCTTTGTCCTCGGACGTTCGCGGATGGTCCCGCGGGAGCATAACAAAGGCCTTACGAGTTATTTTTGAATGGAAAACTCACACATTTTCAATGTTGTTTCGGAACAAGAATAAATATTTATGACAATTTTAATTTAGGAAGACATGGCGGCAGGTGTGATGCATGAGGAGAGCCTGTACCTTACAACTGTTTCACGAATACAAGAGACATCGTAGATATTTCTGCATTACAGTTTACAATCGATCCATTATTAAAGTTGTTTTCCTTGTCCGAGTGTTACAGCCCATCCTTGGGATCATTAAAACTTGGCATTGGGGACAAGATAAGTAAACGGGATCCGTTGAGCGGGATCCAAATCGTTGCCACGCGGGTCTTGTGTCTTGTTGTGTTCAACCGATCCGCCACTTCTTTATTTCGCAGGAACAGTAGACAGCGAGAGCAATAAGAATGAATCCAGTACCGCAGCCGACCCTATTTATACCATGGGCAGCTGCGATACTGATACAACACAGATCACAATAAACAAATAGAGATCACAGATTCTCTATACTCCGGCCGAGCGATGTTCTTGAGGTTCTTCGCTGGTATGTCGTGGTCGCAGGTTGTTGCTGTTTGAAATCTCTTCATCTCCATCGATATCGCTTCCGTCATTGTTTTCTTCCAGTTCTAATGCTATGAAGCAGTTTCTTGTAAGAGCTGTGAAAACTTCTCGTTCGACTGTCGTTACGTACGGCTCAGAAGTTACACAGCGTAGATCTGGAATCGTTTCTTCTTGTTTCTTAAGTAGAGCGGCGTTTGGGTGTTTCATCGGATTTGCTGGAAACTTTCCAATGTAGGCAACTGTTGTTACGCTCTTTTTGAGATTGTTGTATCGTCTCCAGTCCAAGTGCTTTGAAGGTGCAGAACTCGAAGATGTTAGGGCAACGTGCGGTGTTTCTATTCTGTATGGAGAATGTCGTCGATAGTGATCAGTTACCATGGCTGGGTTTCCAGTAACGGAGGGTTGGTGTGACGATGTTTGAAGGATATCGGCGGATTGGGACAATAGGGATTGCTCTTCATGGTGGAGAAACGGGTGTGTTGAGGAAGTAGTGAAACCGTCCGGCTTTCTTCTAATCAGTGGTTGGGAGGAAGATCCTTCGATCGATGAAGAAGGTGATCTCTCCGCGAGAGATTGGGGTTGCGTTGGTTGGGATGGGTTTATAGGAGCAGCATGGGGTTGTGTTGTCTGGGATGGGTTTATCGGAGCTGCGCTGTTTAGCGACGCGGTGGGGAGCGTGGGTACGGAGTTGCTTTCAAGGTCGGGTAGCTCTACGGGTAGCGGAACATCAGGCGAAGCATTGGTATCCACTTCTTGGATGACTCCTTGAGCAAGCTGTATCGTGAAAATATCATAATCCTGCTTGAAAGGCTGAGGATTTTTCTGAAGTTTCTCTGTAGTGGGTTGTAGTCGACGATATGCAATCTCCTTGTTGTCGAGAAACGAAAGGGCACTGTCTTTCCACGGTAGGCATACGTGGTTACCGTCATGTTCACGACGTATAGCGTCTTCGAATCGCTTCCAAACGACTGCGTTCACCTGTTTGTTTTCCTTCGGCATTGATCCTAGATGTTCGTGCGTTCCAGTGGATTCGACCGCGGAAAATTCCTCCCAAGAATCTTCGTTCGACTTTTCAGAAGGTTGGAATGTGTTTTGATCAATTTTCTCGATCGCAGTGATTGCTCGCATTGGTTTTGCTTTAGTCGATTGGTTGTTTTCTGCGATGTTTTCAAACGTAGGAGTAGACGTCGCATCACGTGATGTTTCTCTGTTAGTTTGCAATGGATTTGATCTACCGACAACGAGATATCCCAACTTGGATGGTGTGATTCGTAGTCCGGATGGAAGTGTAAACGATCTGCCATTCGCGATGTCTAGTAGTGTGAAGACGTCTGCACATCCTAGCAGAATATGGGGCTGTATATATGCCGCATTCATACTAACTGACAGTCTTATGTCGTTATTGACGAGGAAGCGTTTATCCTCAGCACTGACGTGACTCGGCTGAATCGGTTGCATAATTGCGTCGATTTTTGCCATGGTGTAGTTGTGAGGGTTGCCGTAGTGATCCCACAGATGAAGCTTAACTATTCCGCAGGTTTTCTTCATCGGCGTTTTAGAACCAAATGTGCTAATTGTCAGAAGTTTAGATTCGACTTCATCGAGTTGAAGACGATCTGCTAACGTCTTGCTGACAAAGGATCGATCCGCACCTGTGTCTATGAGTAGGTGCACCTCTTCTAACGCCTGAGTCCCAAGATTGAGGACCTTTGCTTGGCCGATTAGAAGCAGGCTTGAATGGCTAGATTCCCTCTGCATGCGATGCACGATGCCAGAGGCTTCCTGATTCAGCTTCTCCCCGGCGGAGAAAATGCGCGTCCCTGCTGACGCTGAGTTTTTGGGTTCGAAAGTACCTGCGATTCCCTTGCTGCGAGGTTGGGATAACCCTATTGCGGATGTGGAGGTAGACGATGAGAGTTTTCTACATATGGAGGTATGATGGCCATACTGCTTACAGATTCTGCATGGTCCTCTTTTGCATTGCGATGCGATATGGTCTTTCCCTCCACAGTTGTGGCAGAGATTTTGTTTTCGCATTACTTCGAGGTGTTGTTCTCGTGTTTTAACCATATCACAATCCTTGGGGTGATGCCCCTTCTTCTGACAGTAGAAGCATCTGAATGATTTTGATTTTGTGTTATGCTGCTTGCTATGATCGTCATCATGCGATCTTCGTGTCTGTTGGCGGTCGATGGATTTCACTTCTACCTGACGAGTGATGTTCATTTCTGTTTTGATATGCTGTTTGGCGGTGGATAGGAGGAGCTGGGTACTCCATGCCTCTCCAGGTGTTTGTTGCTTCCGTCGCAGGACTGCATGCTGGACTTGAACTGCAAATTTTTCCAAGAGTTTCCTTCTGAAGGAAGGTATTGTCGACGTGTTCGCCCTTTAGCTGTAGTTGGCATACAATTGATGAAAGCTCTTCACATAATCGTTCCTGATCGTGAAGGTCTTCACTCGGAGCTCTGCAGTGGTGTAGTCTACTCAAAAGTTCACCCACAAGTGCTTGATTGTCTCCATATTTGTCCTTCAGATGAGCAATAACAAGCGGATACGTCTGACTTGAGATCTGGTATTGTTTGACAAACTCTTTGGCTTCGCCTTCTAAGGCGTCGAGTAGGTACGTCATCTTGTACATATTGTCGATGTTCTGTGAATGGACTGAGTAGTTGAAAGCGTTCCAGAAGTTTTCCCATTCCCATATTTTGCCGTCAAACTTAGGTATGGGGAGGGGTGCCAGATTCGCGACTGGTGTACAGGGAGGTGGTGTGAGGAAATTCTTGTCGTGATTGCTCTTGAGCTCCTCTCTTAGTCTGGACAGGGTGGTCAGAGTGTCCTGTGCATTGTCTATAAGATCCAGGGTGGCGTCCACATGTGTTGTGACTCTCTGGAGAATTTCATCTATAGCTGGATCATCGGAATTAAGATTGTCGACTGCCACATTGTAGTTTTCCAGTGCAGCTTCGACGTTTCGAAGTTCCGATTCTATCGCTGTTTGTGCTGGTCGAATCTGACGTTGTAGTTTATCTGCTTCGTTCTGGTCCGTTGGGTGAAAACTCGCTGCTTCCCTTATTGATATGCTGTCTTGTAGGATCCTAGCGAGTCGGTTTGAAGCCCTTGTGAGAAGCCCTTGACGTGTAGACAATGTTGATGACATCGCCGTCGGTGGGTTCTGTTCGCTGAAAGTTTGAATGAAAGTGGCTTACTTCAGTGATCTTGAGCTCCTTCCCGGCCGATGCACCATAAACGGGATCCGTTGAGCGGGATCCAAATCGTTGCCACGCGGGTCTTGTGTCTTGTTGTGTTCAACCGATCCGCCACTTCTTTATTTCGCAGGAACAGTAGACAGCGAGAGCAATAAGAATGAATCCAGTACCGCAGCCGACCCTATTTATACCATGGGCAGCTGCGATACTGATACAACACAGATCACAATAAACAAATAGAGATCACAGATTCTCCATAATAAGGTTTACATCATTTGGCTAACATAGCAATCTAAACTGAAAATCCGAAAAAAATCAGCGGACGACTTGAATTCATAAAGGTTTTAAAACGTAGTTAGTGGAAGGCTAAAATAAAAGGGAAGTCAGAAAACTTAACTAATCGCATGGATGCAGTCGAAGCCCTGTACATTGCATTCAAGAATGCAACGGAAATTTGAAGAAAAAACGCGTAACGCTGCCGTCAGCTAAATGAAATTCGGGTAGGAATATTTGTTAATCAGTCTTTGCTTTCTGTCCGCAGTTCTCCAGAACATCCGTTCCAAGTCTTGAAGATGGGACTCTGCGGGCAGTGCCTGAAACCGGCATGAAGACGAATGCATGGATTGTAGATGAGATGAGATGTAGTGCCTGCCGTCAGCCACATAATGGCCTTCCGTGCTCGGGACGAATGGGACCGAATTCTAAGAGAAATAAGTTTTGACATAGTAACCTTAAAGATACACGAGGGATGTTGTACCTCCAGTCAGTTAGAGTTCCTCTACACGAGCAAAAACAAACTTTTATTACGACCTAACAATCTAATTATGCACGACAAAAGAAACACGACATAGAAAACTAGGATGGAGGAGCGAATCCGGGTCCGCTCGAGACGTTTGTTCGGCTGTGAGGGAGGGCGAAGAATAGTCGACAGAGGGAGACGATCCGACGAGGACGAGGCGACGGAGGTTCCCTCAGCAACGACCTGGTAGGGACTTACGACGGGTCACTCAAAACCAAAAACTCCTGACTCACTGACGCTCGCAGCCATGGGGGCGCGTGTTCCCGCCGTTTGTGGCCGTCCCGCTATTGACTTATCGATATTTTGATCTCTCGGCACACGCACTCGCGTTAAACCTGCGGCCTTTTATTTTGTTTGGTTGTTTAGCTTATTCTCTGGCTTCTACTACAACATTCATCACTTCGTCAGCACGCCCCAACTACTATTCATCTACTCGTCTTGGTTTATTCGTTAGAAACTGCGACCCTGAGTCGCCTCAAATTATTCTTCTAACACGTCCGGAACCGCTTGACCTACTCTCTTTCATTCGATCACCCATCTCCTTAATTGCCGGAGCCGTATCAATGCCGTCGGACGGTGTCACTCGCCTATATATATGCTCGTCGAAGTCAATGTACCGTCTACACCTTATGGAGAATCCCCTCCAAAATGATCTAGAATTAATATGCTGTATTATGCTTGTTTTGTGTTTTGTTGTTGTGCCGAGAGTATCGTGGACAAAGACTACGACCCCCGGACAAAGACCACGACCAGACCTAAGTCACGTATGGGCTGTCTGTGGGCAAGCGAGTCATGTGTGGGCTTTCTGTGGGCAGCGGGCCCGCGGCCGATCCACACTACATACAGTCTTCTAAAATTCAACTTGGACGGTGCGTCCACTAATGAAGATAATCAGCCACTGAACCGTGTAATTCGAAAAGTGGTATAACTCTACAGCTGGCCTATACCGGCACACATGCCGTTGGTAAGACACTTAGCGTTTTGAACGTAAGAATAAGCATATCATGATCGACTTGGTTCTCTAACTTGTGCGAAATTAACGAATAATAATGTTCAACGACCGAGCAATTTTTAGGTGCTAGCAAAAAATGGAGCTAAAGAAAGAGATTGTTGCAAAATACTTCAATAATAATAAAAACAAGGAACAGCTTGTGCTAAACAAGCTGCTGACCATGAGAGTGTTGAACAACGATAGGAAGGAACGTCGCCATCCAGCCTTGAAAGAGCAACACATCTAAACACTGCATGACCGAGCTGCTTGAAGAAGATGAGAACAGACCAGTGATTTTATATACGACTATATATGGCGTGCATCTGTTTCTTCAGAAGACAGCTTTTAAAATAAAGGCTCCTGCTTAGATTATGGGCCACATCAAGCAGAAAATATTTATAATAGGTATTTAGCTAAGGAAGGCGTTAATAAACCCTATTTCGGACGCATCAAGCATTCTACTTCCACGCAATGACATGTAGACAACCTGAACGCATATTTGGCATGTACAGTGACTTGCGGTGGCCAACTTGAGGTCACAACTCAGATTTTTATTCCTCCTAGAAAGGACCGTTTCCAGTTCCCTGACTCCGGAGGGATGGAAGTTTGGTTGGAGTGGGTGCGAAATGCGAACCGAGAATCTGGAATCGGATTCACGACAGACGGCGACTCCTTCGACTGCGCTGCCACGCGGCTCTCCACTGAGCATAGGATTCATACAGGGTGTCTCAAAAAATGTATACACTGTTTGAAAGGTGATAACTTTGCTCACAGTAAAGGTACTGAAGAAGATGAGAGCTCATATGAAAGCTTAAGAAAATGGAATTTTTATATATGAGCGGTATGGATTGCGCCGTGGACTCGCCTGAGATTTTGCACTTTGCACTCGATTGATTCGTTTCGATTGAATACTTATTTCCGAAGGAGCATTGTACACCAAACAATATAATAAAACAGATTACTTTAACTTTAAAGTGATAAGGTTTCCACACTACGACTCATATATAAAACCAGACGTTCAGCGGCCTCGCGGCCGCTAAACGTCTGGTTGGGGGCTTCGTCCCCAAACCCCGAGTATAGAACACCCGGCCGTGTTCTTTTCTTCTTTTGGCCCTCTTACTTTTATTTCATTCTCCGAAGTACATGTTCTACTAAGTCCTGAGTAACAGACTGTAAGAGTCTCAACCCAAAGTGCTTAGTCTGCTGAAGCATAAATGAAACCAATGGGTGTCGGTAGACCGCTCGATACCGTTACCTGTCCGACAGCAATCATGTTCCTTCGATAACTTTAACCATTCTCCTTACCTCCACTCTCAACCCCGCCAATACACCTTGCACTTGTGCCGAAGTGAAATAAAAAAAATAAAGGCGTAGTGAGAGTGAAGTACGCGCACACTTGTTGAACGAAGCCTTTAAAAAGTTTTCTCACAAATGCTGTGCAAAGTATGATCTGTGGAACGACTTCTAAATCTAGACGTACGTTGTACTACGTCTAGGTCACGTGTTCTGAATCCGGACGCATGTTGATATCGTCTGTGATAAACCAACGTACGCGTAACGACGTCAGCAGCACGTCTTTTGAAGCCTGATACCCGTTGGACGATACTGATGAAAAATCATGGTCCGCCCTTACTGGTGCCCTTCACTGGACCCCTCCTTCAGTGGTTCCATCTCCACTGGTCCCCTTTACTGTCTCTCTCTCCCCCCCTTCCTTATACTGGTCCCCTCTTCATTGGGCCTCCTTCACCACTCGCTCCCCCCGTTACTGGTTCCATCTTTGCTGGTCTCTCCTTTTCTGGTCCCTTTTACTAATTCCCTCTTCACTGGTCCCTCCTCCACCCACTACCGGCCCCCCACCGGACCCTCCCCTGCATTGGCCCCTCTTATGGGCCCCTCTTCCCCCCTTCCCATCCGTTACCGGCCCCCCTCACTGGACCCTCCCCTGCAGTGGTCCCCTTTAGTGGTCCCCTCTTCACTGGTCCTCCTTCTTTCCATTCCTCCCCCCCCCCATTACTGGACCCTCCTTTGCCGGTTCCCCATTACTGATCCTCCTTCACTGGTCACCCATCGGTGATACGTCGTCTGAATCCAGACACCACTTGGGCGACATCGGTGACATCTCTTCTGAACCTAGACACCCACTACGCGGCATGGGTGACACAACTTCTGAACCCGGACGCTTGTCGAGCGACGTCGGTAACACGTCTTTTCAACCGTTCGTCCTTTGCGCGACATCGGTGACACGTCGTATGAATCCGAACACCACTTGGGCGACATCGGTTACACCTCTTCTGAACCTGGACACCGACTGCGCGACATGGGTGGCGCAACCACTGAAGCCGAACGCCTGTCGAGCGACGTCGGTAACACGTCTTTCCAACCGTTCGTCCTTTGCGCGACATCGGTGACACGTTGTCTAAATCCAGACACCACTTGGGCGACATCGGTTACACTTCTTCTGAACCTAGACACCGACTGCGCGACATGGGTGGCGCAACCACTGAAGCCGAACGCCTGTTAAACGCCGACGGTGAGATGTCTTCTCAACCCAGACGCCCTTTGCGCGACATCGGCGACACGTCTTCTGATGCACGCGACACGACGTGGGTCACACCTCGTCTCAACCCGGACGCCTGTCACTCGACGTCTATGAAAAGCTAGATGGACGGACGGAAGGACGGATGGACAGACGGACGGATAGACGGACGGACAGACGGACGGACAGACGGATGGACAGACGGTCGGACAGACGGACGGACAGGGACAGACACAAAAGCTTACTCTATATTATACTATTACTTTATATCCTACTATATTATATATAGTAGGATATAAAATATACGACTCATCGATGCTAGCTAAGCATTTCCAAAACTCGTTTTCGGATTGCGCAGCCAGTGATGATCACTTGGAGAGTTAGGACCCTCCATACCTGATGGGAAGTTCAATCTGGTTTTACAAGGAGGACATCTTCAAAGAACTATCTACTTTGCCGGCGAACTACACCATCACTCCAGATGATGTACCATAATATTTTATTCGGAAAGTGGCCATTGCCATATCTTACCCGCTCGAGCATATATTTAACGCCAGCTACATGTTAGGTGAAGTACCTGCTCGTCGGAAAAACTCGTTCGTTACTCCGATCCCAAACAAGCACCCTACAATCTGGCCGCAAACTACCGTCCTATAAGTATCACATCGGTTTTCGCAAGAGTATTTAAAAGAAAGCTCAAAACAGCTCTCGTTGCTTACCCTGAACGAATTCGCTTATTCCCAAAAATCAGCATGGCTTCCGAACTGGTAGGTCTACCGAGACATTAATGATGTCGGCATTGGACACAGGGTCTTGATCGAAAGATTAATGTAGACGTCATCTATTTTGATTTTATGAAAGCTTTCGACAAAGTTCCATTCAGCAAATTGATCTTTAGCCTGGGAAGAATAGGTGTCCATACTAGAATAATTAACCGGATTAAAAACTTTTTATCAAACAGATCCTTCCAAGTTACAGCCAACGAATTATTTTCTGAATGATTCCCGGTTATTAGTCGTGGCCCACAGGGTGGCGTTCTTTCTCCAATTCTATTCACTATATATAGCTCTGGGATTCCCTCCTTAATTGATCAACACGGTGTCACCAGCAAAATGTTTGTTGATGACATCAAAATATACAAAAACATTGTGAATGAGGAAGGTCCCCTCACAATGCCCTTCAGTCTGCAATAAATTCAATTGCTGATTGGTCAGCTAAGTGGAATGTTCCATTATCCGGACAGAAGTCGAAAGAATTTCAGATTGGAGAGCACGTCAATAGAAAGATCTATCACCTCGATCATCAGCCATTCAGTAGTGCACCTATTGTGCAGGACCTAGGTTTCGTTCTGGAAACAAAAACTTTCCTTCAAGCAACATTGCGAAGATGCTGCTAAGAAAGCTGACAGAATCGCGCATAATATCTTTAAATCATTGAAAACAAATTCGGTCGTTCAAATGGTGCTCGCATACAAAACATATGCCAGGCCTGTACTTGAAGATGGTACCACAGTATTTAGTCCTAAATGCAAACGTGAAATCTCATGATTGGAATCTGTACAAAATTGCTTTACAAAAAAGCTCTGGATAAGAGTACATGGGTGGAATTATGCTAACATTCCGTCGGCTCTTGAGAGAAACAAACTTTTCAATTTACGCACCCTTGCTTCTCGTAGGAAGCGAGATGATTTAATCGCCATATATAAGCTGATCAATGGTATGTTGGATCTTCCTCTTCAGAAATTTTATTCACCATGTTGCTCAAATACTAGAGATGGTCAGATGAAGATTCAGATTCCAAAAGCTAGAAGTAATACAAGGTCTAGATTTTCACAGCCCAAGCTGGAACCGAATTTCAAAAGTTTTCGAAGAAAGACATTTTACCAAAATCGCTAAGGCAATACAAAAGACTTATTGACAGGCATCTCCAGGATGTTCCTTAATAGTTTGCTTCCAACCATTGCCGCTCTCTGTTTCTTGTACCTAACAGTATATTTTTATTCGCTCTGTTCTGGTTCTTAATGTGCATGTTCTGTTTGTTCTATTTTTTTGCGTGGATATCCACGTATACATAAAAAATATATAAGCTATCCCCTAAAAAAGCTGTAATTTGTACGGAAACCCTTCGCATATCAGGTTGCACCAAAAAAGATGATTTCATAAACACGCTTAGTAGCTTGGTATCCTCTCTTATTGAACTAAGCTATAATAAAAAAATTATTCTGCATGGTATACCGAAGGTATACATAACAAAAGCATCAGCTCCAAATATGGCTTTTTAAATTCATATAAAGAAACTCGCAAATTCATTCAAACCCTGCTAGATCAATTTTAGACTCTTAGCGGTCAACCTCGTTGTTTACTCGCTGCAAAGATCACCTCTGGCCCAATAATGAGGCAATGACCTATACCATCTCCCGCCACACTTGACCTAGTTAGGGGTGTATAAAAACCCGGGACTCGGCGTCTAGCACGTACTACAGGTCCCTGCCCTACTGATGATTCTCGGGGAGATACCTGTCGTACCACTATTCCACTACTCTATTCCATTAATGAATTCTGTATAGAGCTAAGAGGTGAAAGAGGATATCATCTGCACATTCCTTGAATAAAACAGCATGCAAGCTTATTTATTGTTACAATTTCTTCACAAAGTGGCCATATCAATTGATTTGTGCTCCTTTTAAGGTTCAAAACTTAAGACCACAATTTGGCTTGCGAAAAATGCAGAGAATGTCAAAAAATGCGGGTACTATTAGAAAGGCTCTAACATTACTGTTAGTTTTGAGAACATTTGAAACTCATATGAGAGCACTTGCTGACGAGATTTCTGCTGCATGTAAATGGAGAAGATTGCGCCACACTCCCGCCTGATACCTTGCATTTTAGGCTCGATTGATAGTGCATGGGCTGAATGCTTGTTGCAATCTCGTTACTACCTGGTCAGGTTAACCTGTGTTGTGCATTTAAACGTTTTTCGTAGTCCGGTAGCTGTAGTTATGCCGATTAACCTTTCCATTCAGCTTGAATGTTGCTTCATCAGTCCAATCCCTCTTGGAAAATGGGTGTTCCTAATCACATTTAAATTGTGCAATCAACAAACTCGCACGTCGCGTGTCTTTCACGTAATTTTTAAGTTTAAAACGTTAAAAGAAGCACAGCACAGGTTAATCTGGGCAAGTGCTAATACGACTGTAACAGGCTTCTAGCCCATGCACAACTAATCGAGTCGGAAATGCAAGGTTTCAGGCGGGGCACGACGCAATCTTGACTATTTGCACGCCACAGTAATCCCATTGCTCTGTTCTTTTATATGAGTCCTAACCGTTTTCAAAGGTTCACTAGCAGCAACGTTAGAACCTTTCACTTAATACCTTCATTTTCGGGATACATTACACTTTTCGTAAACCATAGTGTGTTCGTAAGTTTAGTTCTTAAAAGAAGCACATACCAATCGAAATGGCTACTTTGTAGAGAAATTATAACATGAGTTTAAGCGAAGTATTCAATCGAGTGTAAAATGCAAGGTTTCAGACGAGTGGCTTATACGATAGAAAATTTGTATTTTCTTAGGCTTTGATAAGAGCATTTAACCTTTCTAGCATCTTTACTGTGAGCAAGTTATCACCTTTCAAATAGTGTGTACTTTTTTGAGACAACCTGTATTTTACTGCTGTTGTTTTGCTCACAATATATGAATCCCCTTATGAATAATTCCACGAGCAGTGTCGTACCAAGGGGCCGAATTCATCAACGACTTACAGCAATTAAACGGAGAAAATACAGCCGAAATTCCTCATAAGGCGACTTATCAATAAGCGATATGGTGAAATGATTCACCGTATCCCGCTATATATAATCGTCTAATGTCACGTGTTCGTCACGGGTAGGGGGAGTGAAGTCAAAAGATGTCTACGATAGTGCGGCGTATGCCAGCCGGGCTTTCCTTGAGGTTAACTATGGGCGATTGCTGGCGAACTATATCCTTGGCGGCTGATCATCCATGTTTACGAGATATTCAAGGGGCAGCGCGTCAGAGTATACATGGGATCGAGTGCAGAGCGTAGAGATTCTGGAGGCGTGCTCTAGACGCCGTCCAACGGGCGCAGGGATTCAGAAGACGTGCTGAAAACGTCGCTCAACGTCGTCCAACATGCGTAGGGATTCAAAAGACGTGCTGAAGGTATCATCTAACGTGCGTAGGGATTCAGAAGACCTGCGCTAGACGTCGTCCAACGTGCGTAGGAATTCAGAAAATGTAGTTAAGACGTCGTTCAACGTCGTCCAACGTGCGTAGGGTTTCAGAAGACGCGCTGAAGAGGTCGTCCAACTTGCGTAGGGATTCCGAGTAAGCGACCAATAGGAGGGGACCAACAAAGGGGGACCATTAGAGGGAGGAGCGTGATAAGGGGGGATCAGCATTTTCATTCAACATCGTTCAGTGTGTGTCGGATTTCTGAAGACGGCTTACAGAAGTCGTGGCACGTGTGTCAGAGTGCAGAAGGAGTGCCACAAATGTCGTGGCAACTCAGTGACACGTGAATCGGTACTCAGTGAGCATGTGCGCGCTTGACTCTCACTCCGTTTCTTTGCCAGCACATAGGTAAGGAAAGATTTCAGGAGGGGGGGGGGAGGTTTAGAGAAAGTGACCATGGGATTCGGGGGAGTATTATTGCCGTCGGACAGTAAGCGGTGAGTTAGGAAGAGAGGTAACGTGTTAGTTGTAGGACTACGCTGTAGGCAGCACGGGTTGCGCGTCGATGGCGGTGCCCTGTTCACAATCACGGATAGCCGCGGGCGCGCGAACGTCGAGAAGGTTCCATAGAGAGGTCTTAATTAGTCTCTTCTGCCGTCAACGGGGCCACTTGCTCTTTCCGGCCGCCGTTCGTGTCCTTCGTTTCGGCCGCTCGCTCTTCTCGGCCGTCGTTCCGTCCGTCGTTGTTGGGGGGGAGATCCATGTCGCTGCTGCCACCGCATCCGAGGTTGCTGCCGAACGTGGTGTGCCCCGCTCGCTCCTATCCTCGCGGACGTCGTTGCCCTTCGTTTTTGGGGAGGGGGCAACCCCGGCTGCTGCTGCCATACGCCCGAGGTCGTTGCCAGGCGTGGTGAGTCCATCGTCGTCAGTCACCTCCCTGCAGCTGCGCTAGGGGCAGCTAGGTGCTTGTTTCGTTTAGGTTCGCTTCCCAATAACCAGTCTCCTTATTTTCATTGCGTCGTCACCTCGTCCCGGACTTCTACCACCGCACAGCTGGGTCACCTTCCGTCAATACTGTCCAACGTTGCCGGTCCGAAGCTACGCGCACGCCGTGTTTGAATTCCGCATCAGCCACCGGCACAAAAAGTACCAGTACCCCAGTTGTCGCCGCCATTGATTATGTTCATTATCGTCATCGTTTCCATTTCTGTTGCGTTCCTGTTTTGCGTTTGTTGATTGCAATAAAATTTCGTTGATCGAGTACCTTTTGATAAAAGGGGTTTCTCGCCAAATCTCTTGTCTTGGGATCAAAACAGCATTATTAAAAAGAACCTAACTGGTGTCGACCAATACCGATTAATTTTAATTATGATTTTTCTGATTAAGCGCCGGATCAGGAGTCTCATTACCTGTTTCCCGACACGTAGAGAACAAGCGCTTCAGAGAATAAATCTCGTGCATGTGATCGAGGGTGGATGGGCTTCATATGCGTAGTGAAAATTCTGCCCTACCATATCCCACTGCACCAATCTATATAGTAAAACCAGTTTTTTTACTGTAAGAAGGCCCAAAGAACAAAGGAGGAAGATTGGGGTTGTTCTATTCTCGGGGTTTCGAGGCGAAACCCGTAATCAGACGTTTGGCGGCCGCTAGGCCGCTGAAAGTTTGGTCGCTTGATAAGCTATCACGCTATCAGGGATTTCGGCTGTACTTTCTCCGTTAAATTGCTGTAAGTCGTGATGGATCCGGCCCTTGTCGACTCTTGGGTCGACCCCTGTAACTGTACATGCAATGAGGCCCTTGAGGTTTTGACTGCGATAACCGACATGAATAGGGGATGCGCTGTGATCGCACTCTTCGAGTTCCATTAGTGTCGATCCCGTACTTCGGAATTTCTTAAAAGCGCACTGGCGCCGATTCTCGAAATCTAGGTCACTTCATGCTAAGGACACTCTACACTAAGGACACTAGAAGGATAATTGGAAATATGCTATATTTATTCACCCGAGATCACATCTTTGGCACAGCGAAACTAGAAATCGGAGCCTTTAGCAAAGTCATACATGGCAATTTAACCTACTGTCAATAGAATTTCAACTGAGATTTGGAGGGAAATCACTTGCCACCAGAAAGAGTTAAGATGCAGGTTAATGAACCGATGGCTAACACATCTAATGGTAAGAATCGTCAATTAGTACGAACCACGCAGTGAGAAACCCGTATTGAGCGGCGCTAGAATAGAGCTAGATAACGAGAATAGACTCGGCGAAAAGACGAACAAACTTCTTCTCCTAATTCACACACGAAATGGCGCAAGAAGGTCCGATGGTGAGTGTTCGACAGCAATTACAGAGGTACTGCTCCGCCCGGTGATGAATGGAAGAAATTCCGAATGTCGCTCCGGATCACCGGATTGCAGAAGAAGTAGATCATAATGCGAATTGCCGACGTGAACATGTAGACGAACGAGACCGCATCCGAGAAGAACGTATGAAACGTGGATGACAGCAGTGGATCTTCGGTATCCTTCAGCCACGGATGGTCTGATCTGAAAAAGGAAAGTGTTGGGAAGATTATCACTAGGAAGCTTTGAGGCGGGATAGCAGCTAAAGCGAAGAATTAGCTTAACTCCTTTTCATGGTTAAAGTCGTTGAATTTTTTCTAACAAGGAGAGCCTCCATAATGGCGGTGAGCTTTTGCAATGCAATTTCTATAGGATGTAGGGTCCCGTGTGGGGAGTCCCAAACCATACTGGCTTTTTTCGGGATGCTCTTCTGTGGTCGAAAAAAAACGTGTAGACGAGTGAGCGCGAAGTTCATGATGCCCTGCTGCCACCCAAGCCAATGTGGTTGGCTGGCGTAGTGGTAGTGTTATAGCTTCACATGTGCATGGTCGTGGGTTCGATTCCCCCTTGTAATTGTGTTTTTAGAATCTACTATTTCTCGTCAGTGGGACCATTTATTCCCATTTCCAGCCCATTTTTGAACAAAAACACGGCAACAAATTTCGTTTACGTTCATCGAGCTATTTGAATATGGAAAGGTGAGAATTTTTGACTTCCAGGTTAAGCAAGTCGAAAACTGATGTCACATTCGTGATTAGCACCCCAAATAACCCCCGGGGACGGTCAGGAGGTACACCCGCCCCTGCTGGGGGGCGTGCGATCGCCCTCTCATCCCCTTGCTCACCCACCCCCAACCCCCTAGTCTTCACCAAGAATCTAACGGCTGCCTTACGAAACCTTTGACACGCAAAACAAACGTTTCCGGTCCACAGAACAGCGGTGTACCTCCTGACGCCACGCCCCCCAGCAAGGGGCGGGTGTACCTCCTGTCGCGCTGCCATGACCCCATGCACAAAGTTTGGGGGAAATTGGAATATCCGACCTCACCCCCTCACCACGACCTTTTGGTTCAAAAATGTGTTGGAAATAGGGGTAAAGGGTTCCACTAACGATAAAACGCAAAATGCAAAAGCACAAGTACAAAGGGGGACCGAACCCACGACCACGATCCTGCGAAGCTGCAACACTACCACTACGCCAACCGACCACGTAGACAGCACAGCAGGGCGCCATGAATTTCGCGCTCACGCGTTCACACGCTTCTTTTTCGACCACAGAAGAGGCAATCACACGCTTGCGCTATCTTCAGCGTTCTTTACTGGGACCGACATTCCTCCAGGGGAGTGTCTATAAAACCCAGAGTCTCTCATTTTCTCATTCGTTTTCTCGTCTTTTGGGTTCTATGTGCATATATTTCACAGAAGCTCAGGTTTTCGTGGACATTTGTTACTGTCCATGTCAGGGATCAGTTCTGATTTTTACAACTACGGAATACCCAAGCTACTTTCGTGTTGGGAAAACGCATTAATTGTAATGGTGCTTATTTACATTAATAAAGTTGCTCCCTGATGAAGTTATGATCTGTCAAAGTTTTATCAGTCAAAATCGGCCATTTCATATGCAACGACCTAATAGATTTTGTCTCGGTGTGTGTGAAAAAAGTCTCTTACACTTCGAAAAATGTTTCACCGTTCTCCTTGTAAACACACTAGCCAACAGCGATTGCTGATTTCGTAATCCTATCACGCTTATCTACCGTTCGCACGCAGACACAGGTCAAGATCCTTCTTGTACTTCGTTATCTACCCATTTTTCCGGACTCAATGCCAGATCTACCTCAGGGCCATTTTCGGCATTCTTCATGAATTCAATGAAGGATCTACAACATTTCAGGCACCAAATTAACCATGTATTTGGGTTGGGATCTACAACTCATCGCGCCTGTTATGAGTGGTTCGGAAAGTTTTCAAAGGGAGATTATTCACTCGAGGACAGAGCAAGGTCAGGAAGGCCAACTGAATTGGACGACACTGAACTATTCCATCTTCTTCGTACCGATAGCAGGAAGAAGACACGTCAACTGGCAGAGAAGCTCGAAGTGTGTCAAGGATAGTAGGAATCTATTTGAAGGGTCTTGGCTTTGCATGGAGCTTGGATTCCACATGCCCTGTCAGACACTCAGAAAGGTAAACGGCTCTCTATCGCTGTTTCTATTCTGTCCAGATACGAAAGAAAATCGTTTCTGCCGCGGATTGTGATAGGCGATGAGTGCTGGGTTCTGTATGCCAACTTCCGAAGAAAAAGGCAATGGGGACAAAAAGGAGAAAACCCTAAGCCTGATCTCAAGGCCAATGTTCACGAGAGGAAGATTCTCTTGAGTGTTTGGTGGGATATCAGAGGAGTGATTTGCTGGGAAACTCCCAGAAGTGGAGAGACGCTTACTGCTGCGAAATACAGTGGCCAACTCCACAAAGTCGCCGTAGCTGTCCAAGAAAAGAGGCCTGAGAAGTCGAAGGTGATGATCCCGCATGACAATCCAGAATCACATGTTGCAAGACTCACAAGAGAAACAATAAAGGAGCTGGGCCTATGATGTAATGCCACATCCAGCGTATAGCCCTGACCTCGCCCCTACCGACTACCTTCTCTTCCGCGCTCTCAAGCAAGAAATTGGAGAGAAATATTTTGAAACGAATGAGGACCTCAAAAATTGGATTCAGCAATGGTACGACTCCAGAACTGCAGTCCTTTAAGGAATTAGAAAAGTACCCAGTCTTTGGAGAGGTGTAGTGGAACAAAGTGGAGTTTATCTTAATTGATTTGACTTTGTGGTTGTGAAGTAAAAAAAATCTTTGAAAAAAAAATGATAAGACTTTTTTTAATCTAATATGTTTGTTTTGTGTTCGGCTGGTTTTAATATAAAATTTAATTACCCAAGTTTGAGGTCGTGAGCAAGGAGTGGTTTCAACCCGCACATCATCTCAGCGTTGCGTACCAGTTGTATTTTACGAACGATTTAAGTGCGTGGTGACCGCTTCAAAGTATTTCTAGAATATTTCCGTGCGTGGCCGATGGAGCGATTATTCCAGAGTGCACAGTGAGCCGCGTGGGCATGAAAGTTGAAGAAGAACGAATAAGGGAACATACCTCTCCATCACCGTTAGAATTAGGTGCAAGGTGTTCGATATCAAGTAGCTGGCAACAATGGCCACCATTGTCATGATGGCGCTGCGAACTGATGCCGACACACTCTTCACCGGCCGAATCGACAGCGATATCACTAAAGACGCAGCATTTTAGTCGAATTTCTTTTTCTCATTCTTCTCTAGAAAAACCGGCGATTCGTTTCACTGGAGAATACGGTTACGGAAGCGTTGCTAACTATTTCACAACACACTTGTTCTATAAATAAGAGCGGTATGCTAAGGTATAGTACGGTCTTTAACAGAGGGTTTGCAAGTACTTTATTATGGTTGGATTTCAATGGCCTCGTAACGCTTTCAACACAGAAGCGTGAAGCGCAACTTCCTTCCCCAAGTGTTTAAATATTACTTTAATAATACTTCGACTTCCAAGGTTCGGCCGTGACGCTTCATTCCTACTTTCTGAACAGCATGTCTTGCCTCCCTCCACCTCTACCATGCTCCTCAAATTCATAAGGAATGGGAAAGCCGAAATTTTATGTGTAGCTGGTGTAGCTCGCTGTTCATCGACGTACTCTCACTCAAATCTTCGGCGAGGAAAGCTTTCAGCTGCTAAAAGACCTATCAAGATTTCTCTAGCAGTATCACTTTTCACCTGTAAGCTCCCTTCAGAATATACTTTCTTCGATAAGACATCGCATGCTGTATTTAGAACAGTGTTTTGCCCTTCTTCGAGCTATGAACCAAACTTATTTCTCAGTTATACTTCGTCGGTGTCTCTACGAAAGCATATGAAAGTTAGAAGTAACGCGTGGTCTCGATGTCCAGCTCATACGTTAACTTTGGATTTCAAACGCAAGAGGCTAATAGTCCTCTTCGGAACACTTCAGCATTAATTCTATGCTGAAACGGTGAATTGGCGTTTCAGACTCTCAAGGAACTCACAAGGAAAGGTACCCGACTCATGGTGAGCTTTTGCGATGCTATTTTGACAGGATGTATGGCCCTGTGAGCGGAGTCTAGAATTACAGTCAGTTTTTGCGGAAGACCTTTTTTAAAGACCTGAAAAAGAGGTGTGAAGGCGTGTGCGTAACACTCATCAACCCCTACGACACCGCTCCAGTTCTGCCTCGGTGGCGCAATCGGTAGAGGTGCCGCCTCATAGAAGCAAACCGACGGGCGTTTTGAGTTCCGATCCGCGTGCTGCCGATATTTTTGCACGTATATTAGTTTGTTGAACACTTTCCCATAACCACAGGTGGCCATCTTAGACCATCAATGCTTACAACAAACCAGGTCATAAAATCCCTAGCACTACACGAACATCGTGCCCCAATTCGTCCCGTGGCACGCCGTGTTCAAACAAATTTTGATGACCGGAACTAAAAAAGACAACCCTTTTGATAAACATTAATCAAGGCCTCCCTTCTGCGAATGCAGGGCAGTTCCTGCATATTTGATCTGAGGCTTCATAGAAACTCAGTCTATCTGCTAAGGTAATTGTTGTTGTTTTTCAAGAGCGCCCTTTGTGGTGAAGTGGTGTTTAGCATAAGAGTAACTATTACTAACTATTCCCGCTTTTGACCAAGAAGGTTAGTGCCCTCCGGGGCCAGATCATCAACCGCTTGCCGCCCTCTAACGGTGAAAATACCGCCAAATGCATCAGGCTTTTTAAGCCAAAGGATATTCACCCATTATCACAATACAGATCCGGATAGCTCGTTTTATTCGATCTTGAAGTAGTTCTCCACATCTAACTGGGATATCTGTTAAGGTGATTGCTTTTTTTCGAGAGTGCCCTTCGTGGTGAGGTGGTGGTGTCAGCATAAGAGCAACTATTACTAACTATTCTCGCTTTTGATGGAGAAGGCTATGTCGGAAATCGGATGAAGCAACGGTGACAATACCGCTAAACCCCTGATACGACTTTCATCAGCATCAGGTATGGCGATATTTTCAACGTTAGAGGGCGGTAAGTGGTCGATGAATCTGGCCCCTGGCTGAATCTTACGAAGACGATGTTCATGAGGAACGAACAAGTTTCTGATTCCCCATTCTCGCTCAACGGAACGAACATCTCCGAATGCTCCAGCTACGTGTATCTAGGTCGCGAAGTCAATATGGCCAACGACTAGCGCCAGAGCTGAGCAGGAGGAAACGAGCGGCTTGGGGAGCTTTCAAGAGCGTCGAAGAAGTCGCGAAGAAGACGAAGAACGTCCGACTCCGTGCCCCCCTATTCGACTCCACTGTTCTTCCTGCCCTAACATACGCCTCAGAGACCTGGCTATGCGAAAGCAGGATGAACACGCGATCAGCGTCGCGCAGCTTGGAATCGAGAGGACGAGAGACGCTCGGAGTGACACGACTCACGCAAGTGAGAGAAGGCCTCCGGAGTTCCGAGCTTCGCCGAAGTTCGAAGATCAGAGACGCTGTCGCGTGGGCTAAGTTGTCGAAAATTAGGTGGGTCGGTCACGTAATGCGTTTCGCAGACACTCGCTGGACGAGAGCCGTTACCGCCTGGATTCCGCGGGATGTCAAGAGAATACCAAGACGCCCACAGACGCGTTGGTCGGACTTCTTCGTGAAGGCCCTGAACGACCGATATGACGCTCTTCGTGTCCCTTGATCGAGGAGGATCCATTGGTGCACTCTGGCATGCGAGAGGGACGAATGGAGACGCTGCTGGCGCCCGCTCGAACAAGTTGATGATAAACGGTACGACAGGTGATACAGGTGATGCACTGCCAGCATCTAGTATCGTACTTATCGTTGAAGAGGATCTAAGATTTACCTGACGTGGTTCAACAGACTTCTCACCCATTCAACTTTTCTGTTGTGCTATACTGCGTATCTAATCTAACTGTAAGCTGTAAAGCTTCACCACAACAAAGTACAACGAGGTCTATTCTATTATTACTGCCGAACGAGGCTGTTTCACACTGTTATGGCACTGAGATTAAATTTGCTACGGTTGTTAAGCAATGTTAAGTGCTCTCTGTTAAGCACACTTCTACTGATTGCACTACAAAAGCTGCAAGCGAACTTGTCTGACTTACGTTTCGCAAGGACCTGATGGGAGCTGCTGGTGATACCTTTGAAAGGATCAAAAGAGATAGATGTTGCATGACAAAAACGGGAGGTACGAGGATTTTCTAACTACGGAAGCTCGAAGAGATTCGCAGGAGGCTATTCTGACACGCTAACGATGCTGGTGTTCCAACAACAAGTGCTAGTTCACGCCAAAACGAGCTTCACCTCACCTTCTGATGGCTTCTCTGAAGTAGGTGGAGCTGAAATCTTTGTAGATATGTAGGTACTCTCGTCAACATAATTTGCAGGTAAATTTGTTGTGAATTAGCCGTCTTCTTTAACTACAAATTTTACCGGGTCGAATTATCTAACCGTATGGCTGTAACCAACCATTGTTAAGCGAGTCCATGTGAGCGCGTGTGTCGCATATCATCTCCTTCTTGTCCTGCGTCGTCGCAGTGATCTTCCGAATTATCACCTGAATTGGTGTAATTTGAAAAAAGCTTGAATGAGTTCATCTTCTGGAGATTTAGGAGTTCGAGCAAGAGAGGTGAACTAAATGGTCTCTTCGTTATACTGCCATTTTTTCGTAAAACCTCTCTTAACTCTTGTTATTTAGTGATGCAAAAAATGTTTTTGTCCTCAACCGCTCAAAAAAATCTTTTTCTGGTCCCAATTAGAGATCTATAGTTTTTCTGTGAGCAGTGAGTGAGCCACTGAAAAAACTTCTGCCAGAAATTCAAGGAAAAATGAGGCGAAACGAGTTCTCTTCTTTTCTTTTTCTCCTGGAACTAGAAAAAATAATCAGGCGTGAAAATAGAGATTTTCTCTTCAAAACTTTTTGTGCCCGACTATGCTTAAATTCTTGACAAATCAGTGTCGTGTCATTTCGACCGAATAAATAGATGTATTTGTAAGCTGTTACAACGATGTTTTGTTGCGATCAAAACTCCTTTCGCCAGGCGGGACTCGAACACGCACCTCCCTCTGACCGGGTGGAGATGCTCTACGCCATTACACCACCGGCGCCGATCGATCGAACGCAACATCCACACCTCGTGGGACCCATCAAAACTGACCCGTATATCGGGATGAGCCGGCAGCTGACATCAGCATGGGACCAGTTAAGCGGATGGTCTTGATAGAAACAATTCAAATCAGTTTCTTTAAGCCTCAGTTGGCTGGTATCGAGGTTGTAAGCTGTCACAACGATGTTTTGTTGCGATCAAAACTTCTAGCGCTAGGCGGGACTCGAACCCGCATCTCCCTCTGACCGGGCGGGAATGCCCTACGCCATCACACCACCGGCCATTACACCAGACGTATTTGTATTCAACAGCAAGTCCGAAACTTTGTTAAAGCAAAAGGTTCTGTTCTGATATTGACTTCAGGCATTATTGGTGAATGGTAAATTAATAAAAAATAGAGCTTCCAACTTCAAGCAACTCATTTGAAAAAAGTGCCGTGGGCTCAAAAAAGTCAATTATTAGAAAAAATACCTTCTCATGAAGCGATGTTAGTTAGAACACCCAATTTACGTGATAATGTTTTATTGAAATTTGATATTTTATAACGTCTTTGGCTAATAAACAATCCTCTTTTTTCTTCTCGAAATGGTAAAAATAGAACATAGATAGGTTAATAAGGAAAAGCCTTACAATATTCAGGGCGAAGAGTATCACGAACGGTACCAACGTCTGTGTGATGGTCATTATATGGAAGTCGAAAAAGTAGTAGATAGCCGAGTGATGCGTCCATGCTCTGAAAACGCATTCCTTAGTTTCAACAATTCAACAAAATCAACTTTTTTAAAAATTTCTTAGCCAGTTACTCTATTTTCTCCTTCGGCGTGTATACCGTGTCTTAATAATAGCATTGGCAAGAATTTCTTCTTCTTCTTCTTCTTCTTCTTCTTCTTCTTCTTCTTCTTCTTCTTCTTCTTCTTCTTCCTCTTCTTCTTTTTCATCATCATCTCCAGCGTTTGTCCCGCTTAGCTGCGGTGCCCGCTTTCCTGGAGTGCTGGCGCCACTTTTTCCGATCAAATGCCTGATAAGGGTCCATCCTCAAGTCCTGATGCAGCTTATCAAGCCAGCGTTAATTCTGTCGCCCTCGTGACCGCCTACCGGGCACGTTAAGGTTAAGACCAGTCTTTTGAACAATGTCACCTTTGGCGAGAAGAACGTAACCGTAGCAAGTCAGACGAGCTTCGCGCAGCTTCTCAACTATCGGGGCGACACAGAACCTCTGTCGTATGGTGTCGTTGCGAACATGGTCCAAACGCGCAAGTTCGGCCGTCCACCGCAGCATCTTCGTTTCCATTAGGCCCGTTTATACCTCAACGCTGAGCGACGCGACGCCACGTATTGTGGCCGTATTGATCGAGCGACGTGATCGATCAATTTGGCCACAATGCGTGGCGTCGCGTCGCTCGGCATCAAAGTATAAACGGGGCCTTACGCTAAGGCGCCTTTCAATTTCTTTAGTCACGTTCCAGCACTCGGCTCCGTAAATAGCTACTGGTCGAACGATCATGGCATGATATGGCATCCATAACGACGATGAAGAGCAGTGGGGAGAGTGCGGACCCTTGATGTGGTCCGACAGAGACGAGAAACCCCATCGACCTGCTCGCGCTTGCATTCTACTCCTCGGACAAGAGAGAGTAGCCGCACCCACTAAATAAGCTCTTCGGGAACGCTATGCTGTCTTAAAGCGTACCATATCACTTCACGCCGAACACGACCGAAGGCCTTCTCCCAGTCGAGGAAGGCAAGATGCACCGGCTTCTGTTTCTCGAGGTGCCTTTCTATTATATAAGAAGACGAATGGCATATATGGCATCGATACTGCCACACCCAGGTACGAAGCCACAATGGTTGGTAGAAAGCTGGACGACGTCACGAATGCGTCCATCAGCAATTCGCTCAAAGATCTTCACGCTATGCGAAAGCAAACGTATTGGACGGTAGCTTGTAAATAGCATTGGCATAAATGAATCAAAATAAAAGTATAATTTTTGTGTGTCGAACTCGTCTATGGAGACAATTTTCTGAGATGTCTGACAGTGGCTTCCCCGATATAACGTCTCGATGCCCAAACCACATAAGGAAGCTCTGCTAAGTGTTTCTATGCAGTGCGGCCAGTGAAGCGTCGCTGCTTTATTTTCGGTCTCGGCCAGCTTAAAGGGAGCCGAACCTTCCCGCAACATGCGTTTTACCTATCCGTACACAACAAGGAGCTAATGCTTTCGTCAAGGCTGTCAGCTTCTGCAGAAATCTCACTCCTGCTGTAAAGGTCACCTGCGCATAGGTGTGGCTACTTCACGTGACGGAAATTAGCTGGTACTAGATCTACCCAAGAATGAGACGCATTCTTGTATGCATCATACTAGCTTGATAATCATAATTATTGAAACATCTCTTAAGAGACCCGCCTATCATTGCATTAACAAAGCGGAGTTACTAGGCTACTTTAATAAGTTTATTTTTCGACGCAGTTGGTAATTTTTCCGGCTGGGAAATATGGTGTTTTACATTCAGCACCGTCTGAAGAAGTTCACATCGGTTCAACTGACCTAGGCTGTGTGGTCATAGTGCGGAAGAAGTCGTCACACTGAGGATACACGGCCACCTCCATGGCGAACGCGGTCGGTAGACGCAGAGCGACGCAGACCAACAGCGAAATGATGGCCGTGAAGTAGCGACCGGACTTCGACAGTGTCGCCAACAAGAAGCGGCTCCTTCTGGAAACAGATTAAGCTTGAATTCGTCAAATTCACTCCATCATAAAAGATTCTGCCAAGGTGTTCCGCTGACCACTCTGCTTTTTGTTCTACTATCATATTGGGCATGGCTGCGAGGTTGGAGGGCGTGTCGGCTGCCCCCAAATCGAGGGTTCTCCGTACGGGGACTACCGAAGCTAAGAAGCAGGTGGACAAGCAGGTGCTCAGCACTAGATTACTGTCATGGTGAAAATACCCTGCTAACTCGGCTCCTCGCATTCGAAAAAGAAAGAGGTTTACGTACATAGTCTGTAAGGTATCCTACCTGTAAGGTAGGATACCTTACAGACTACGTAAACCTAGAAGAATACGGGTTCCATGCGCAACCCCAGACCTCTTTATTTAGTAGAAAAATAACGAATTCAAATCAAGGCCAATAAAGGGATCTGCAAAAATTTAGGGAAGAGTTCGCTTCCTAGAATCATACAGGTAACTCCCCTCCCCTGCCCCCAATGGATCGTATTTGATGTTTGACTACCTTATTGTTGACGAAGGTCAGAAATAAGTCCTTGAAGCAAGCTAGTAGTTTGAAGAAAAACTTGAAATTCGATAAATTTACAAACAAAGAACAATACAAACAACAATTTATGAACAAAAATGTTTTGAAAATGTGTTCTGCGCTGATAAGTAACGTCTTCCTACCCACACGAGCCGCAACTCCAAATGACGGGTCGTTCAATTCATCGGTTCAAAGACTGGACAATTTGGAATTTAAAGTTGTCCTTAGTCCTTAGACATCTTAATATTGGCTTAATCTCCAGGTGAGAGACAGGACTTACGCAAGTGAGAGAAGGCCTCCGGAGTTCCGAGCTTCGCCGACGTTCGAAGATCAGAGACGCTGTCGCGTGGGCCAAGTTGTCAAAAATTAGGTGGACCGGCCACGTAATGCGCTTCGCAGACACCCGCTGGACGAGAGCAGTTACAAACTGGAATCCGCGGGATGTCAAGAGAACACCGGGACGCCCACCAACGCGTTGGTTGGACTTCTTCGTGGAAGCTCTGAACGGACGTTATGACGCTCTTCGTGTCCCTCGAGTGAGGAGGATCCATTGGACCACTCTGGCACGCGACAGGGACGAATGGAGACGCTGCTGGCGCCCGCTCGAGCAAGTCGATGATCAACGGGGCGACAGGTGATACAGGTGATTTTTTTGTATTTATTTTCTGGGATTTCTAAGTACGTTACTCTTACGTAATTTAAGTAGAAAATGTACCCCAACAGTTGATGCGCTCTAAGGAACTGTAAAATTGTGAAGGCAATTTTCGTTTATTGATGATAGCTGTCGATTCACCGTCTCGCCTGAGCTTCCATATTAGCCTTATCACACCCCTGCATCAGTAACGCTTGAACGGTCATGGCAAGGAACGACCCCTGGTGAAAAATTCGTGGAATCAACACGAGGTGGAATCCCTTGAACAGAAAAAACCGCTAACTCGCGCTTCATTAACTGGTGCACGTCTGTTGCTTCCAACACAAACAATTGAATTTACGATCGACGCTGTTAAACAGCCACTGGCGCCCACGATTAATCAAATCGTAGTACACACGGATCGAGAGCGGAAGGTTGTGACAACACTGTGTCAGCTCGCTGAATGATCGGATCGGACTTCAGAGCGGCTTCCCACGTCCTAGCCAACGCAGCTCAGACAAAAACAGCACCTGGTAGAGTACCAGGAAATGACTGGGTTGTTGTGGGTCGGGCAGAATTCCGATGAACTTTGAGGACAGCGTCATCTATTCAGAATCGACCAGGTGGTGTCTGTTTTGACCGCGGAGCGTCAAACTTTGGCTTGTAGATCCACATTACAGAGCAAGAGAAGAAGCGTTTACGACGATTCTCGAAAATGAAGCACTTTGTTCGACTTCAATGGACTGCAAGCGCTGAATGGGTCTACAGGGTGCGCCAAAAGTCCGTGGACTCTTCTGTTTCGGGCTCATTATATAGGATGATGCGCTTGACTCAACCAAATTTCGGTATTGTTGCTGTGTGTATTGCTGCCCTACTGTCACCCTCTCAGATACCAATTTCTCATGCCTGAATGCTCTTTTGTTAAAGATGGCTGATGCAAAAAGTTCGCGCACTGCCATGGAGAGACGCTTTGGCGCCGCACGCCACCGACGGATTCTTTTCACTGATGAGTCCGTCTTCACTATCGAACAAATTTTCAACCATCTAAACAACAGAATTTTGCTAGAGATTCTTCCTCAGGCATCTGTGCATTTTAAAAATGGCGACTGAACTTAGCAACAGGATTCTTCGTCCGCTCATAAGGCTAAAGTGGCACAGAAGTGGTGCACCGACAATTTTCCGGATTTCAGTTCAGCCGAAGAGTGGACATCCGATGGACTACACAATCTGGTCCGCATTGAAGAGTAAGGTCTGTGCAACATCCCGCAAGGACACTGCTTCACTTCAAAGAACCCTGAAGAAGGCCTTGGAGGAGATTTATGAAGACGGCCGAGTGCCATGCGTTCCTCAAGTGATTGAAGGCGTTTATTCGTGCCAAAGGATGCCATTTCGAAACTTAACTGCTTCTTTATATGTGTTTGGTCAATAATTATAAATTTTATAAATTTCACCTGATTTGCTTTAAAACAGCCGTTTGGGCGGTCAATTACATGTGTCCAAGAACCTTCGGCGCACCCTGTAGTGTCTAAGTGGTCCATAGAAACGACAATGCTCAGTAATACACCCAGGCAAAGCAAAAAATCCTTCCCTTGCACTCTTCAGTGAGCAGTAGAGCTTCTTTTCAAGGTCTTTTCGTATCTTTTTAAGGCGACTTAAGGCGAGCGTAGTCGGAAGAGTTGCGTGCTGCGTTTCGTAGTATCTCCCACCTAGACCAACCAAGCGTTCCATCCCTCCGGGGTCGGTGAATTGGTACCAGACTTGTCTGGGAAGGATAAAGCACAAACTTCCTCATCGGCATTCAATGATTCATCCGCTGGCCAATGCAAGTCTTTGCACATATCAAATACCGATTCAATTCGCCTCCACGACATTCAGAAGAAGTGGAAAGCATGGCGCATGGCTAGAAGGATTGAGTAGCGCCGCCGTTTATCTCTTATTTAATTCTCCATGTCAGCTTAAAACGAACACTAAACGATTTCACATGCAAAGATACAGAGTACGTCTGAATCATAGGAGACAATATACAGGGTGCGCCAAAATTATGGCGACAAGGTTTTCACTTCGCCAAGAGAGAAAATGCGGTACTTTCGAGAAACCAACTATAAGATAATGTTTATGAGTCTATTGTAAACTATACGCAACATTGAGATTCGAAGATATCTCCATCAGCATCGATATAGACTTTGAGACGCTTCGGGAAGGCATCGATGGCGGCACGCAAGTAAGGCGCGTTGAGCTCATCCCACGCCTTTCTTCAAGGATCCACGGGGCGGTGAGGTTTCCCGCAGGCTTTGGCTTCCAGAGCTGGCCAGACCGTGTAATCCATCGGATTCAAATCCGGAGAGTTGACTGGCCACTCGCGGAAGCTGATGAATGGCAGAAAGTTGTCTTTGCACCAGTCTTGCAGCCTTCTTGCTCTGTGAGCTGGAACTCCTTCCTGTTTGAAGGTCTAGGAGGGCGCACGTGGGTCTTCTTGTAGGCCTTAAGTCCCAGTTTACGGAAGATTCTTCTCAACGACGTCTCCATGATGTACATTTTCCCGACAACCGGCGGACCGAGTGCGCTGGCTTCCTGCGAATTCGTTCACGTACCTTCCTAAAGTTGTCCGTAGTTGTAACAGATAAGTGTCTTTCCCGTCCGGATCTATCATCCTCGGTTCCCAGGTCTTTTTAGCGTCTGATGGACCTATTCATGATACTCTGATGAACTCCAAGACGGTGGTGAATGTCGCGTGCCGAGAAGCCTTGACGGTAAAGCTCAATGATTTAAGAACGGTGGCACGAACGCTTCACTATCTTGAAAAACGACTTATTGTTATGTTTGACTGAGGTAAGCATAAACTAACTGACTCAATAAAAACAATAAGAGCACGAAAAAAAGCGGACGCTCCGAATAAAAGGTCAAATTGTTTGCGCATGTGCTGTCGCCATAATTTTGGCGCACCCTGTAGAACTTTCTAGAGCTTTCTAGAACTCGATCCAGACCCAATGAAACGAACATTTCTAGTGCTCGAGCTGTGTCTGTTTGTATCAGAATATGTCTTCTAAATAGAAACGTCGTGCAACGAGCGCTCATATACAGAAGACGTGGCACTGACGTCATGTATGAATTCAGAAGACGAGTCACAAACGTCGCGCCAGATCAAGAAAAATTGCTGCAAATGTCATCTACTATCCACATAATGAGCTCTAACGCGTAAGTATAATATTTATGTTTATATGCCGCAGGAAGGAGGAAAGCATCGCTGCCACAGGAATCAGTCGAATAATGAATTTGCCACAGGACAGTAAGCAATATCGATTGATTTTATATATTTTTCTGCAGAATGGAGGACTCGTGTAGCGCAGTCGGAGAAGGCGCCAACTGTCGCGTGCACCCGATACCAGGTTCCTGGTTCGGATTTCCCGCCTAGGCCAACCAAGCCTTCCATATCTTCGGGATCGGCTAATTGGTACCAGACTTGTCTGGGAAGGATAGAGCGCTGACTTGTTCATCGGCTGGCCACAGCAAGTCATTGTATGGCCAAATACGCATTCAAATCGTCTCGACGATATCACGTAGAAGTAGAATGCGTGGGGCATCCCGAAAGGGATTGAGTAACACCGTCCTTTATCCTTTATCCTTTATTCGGCAGAATGGACACTTCGGCGTGAGTCTTACGACCCTATATATTAGGTTGGAAAAAAGTCTTTTCATTTTTTTCAAAGATTTATTACTTCACAACTACAAAGTCAAATCAATTGAGATAAACTCTATTTTGTTCTACTACACTTCTTCAAAGACGTGGTAATTTTTCTAATTCCTCTCGCGTAAAAGACTGCAGTTCTGAAGTCGAATCACCGCTGAATCCAATTTTTGAGGTCTTCATTCGTTTCGAAATATTTCTCTCCAATTTCTTGCTTGAGAGCACGGAAGAGGTGGTAGTCGGTAGGGGCGAGGTCAGGGCTATACGGTGGATGTGGCATTACCTCCCAGCAAAGCTCCTTTATTGTTTTTCTTGTGAGTCTTGCAACATGTGGCTTTGCATCGTCATGCAGGATCATCACCTTTGACGTCTCCGGCCTCTTTTCTTGGAAAGCTGCGGCGACTTTGTGGAGTTGGCCATTGTATGTGGCAGCAGTAAGTGTCTCTCCACTTCTGGGAGTTTGCCGATAAATCACTCCTCTGATATCCACCAAACACTCAAGAGAATCTTCCGTTCGTGAACATTGGGCTTGAGATCAGACTTAGGGCTCTCTCCCTTTTGTACCCATTGCCTTTTCCTCGGAAGTTGGCACACAGAATCCAGGACTCTTCGCCTGTCACAATCCGCGGAAGAAACGATTTTCTTCCTTATCTGGACAGAAGAGAAGCAGCGATGGAGAGCCGTCGACCTTTCTGAGTGTCTGACAGGGCATGTGGAATCCAAGCTCCAAATTTCCATGAAAGCCAAGATTCTTCAGATGGATTCCCACGATCCTATGAGACACTTCGAGCTTCTCTGCCAGCTGACGTGTCGTCTGCCAACTACCGGTACGAAGAAGATGGTGTAGTTCACTGTCGTCCAATCCAGTTGGCCTTCCTGACCATGCTTTGCCCTCAGTGAATAATTTCCCTTTAAAGACTTTCCGAACCACTCATAACAGGCGCGATGAGTAGTAGATCCCAAGCCATATATGTGGTTAATTTGGTCTGCTGCCTGACGCGCTGCAGATTCTTTAATGAATTCTTGAAGAATGCCGTGCTGAAAACGGCCATGAGGTAGATCTGGCATTGAGTACGGAAGATTGGATGGATAACGAATTACAAGAAGAGTCTTAACCTGTGTCTGCGTGCGAACGGTAGACAAGTGTGATAGGATTACGAAATCAGCAATCAACGTTGGCTAGTGCGTTTACAAGGGGAAGGGTAAAAAAAATTTCGAGGTGTGAAGAGACTTTTTTCCAACCTAATATGTAATGGGCCAGCAAGCGGCCGTCTGCGCCAAATAGAGGCGTGGACAGAAATCCAAGTATAAACAGCAAGTATGCGAAAGAGGATGGGCAGGCTTCATAGGAACATTTTTGAAGCACGCGCCCTACCACATTCACAAATGGAAGAAGGCTTTCGGAGTTCCAAGCCACATGGACGTTCCAGGATCAGAGACGCTATCACATATACTGTCGTCGAAAATTGGGTGGGCCGATCCCACAGCATGCGCTTTGATGACAGCTGCTAGACGATAACCGTGACTGACAGGATTCCACGAAAATCAAAAGATCACAAAACCACGTTGATCGGATTGCGATGTGAGGTGCCTGTGAGGAACTGTGATACTGTTTGAGCTAGTAGCGCGTACTGAGCCACATTGGCACAGGACAGGGACTAGCGCGGATTCCGCTGGCGCCGATTGGGCAAATCGACAACAGATAGTTTGGTCCTACGGCGGCTAAAAACCCGTTCTTCATTTAATGTCCTAGCTATCAGTTGCTGAAGCACTATTGCTGCAGAGTTCCTAGCTTCGCAAACGTTCTACTTCTATTTTCGAATCAGTATTTGCAACCGATTTTAGTATAAGTCGCGAAGACGGGCAGCAGTGGGATATGGGAACGCCCCATCCAATCGGACCGAACTGAATGGGCTGGCCATTCAGAGAGACCGTGTACAGTCATTATCCTGACCGGCTAGCATGTGATCGGTCTGAGCTGTGCTCGGTTATTATTGGCTGGAGCGCTCCCACCTGCCAATGCTGCTCACCTTCGCGACATGTACCCCTATTATTTTTCGCGCCTCTGGTATGTCAGCTCTATTGTCACTGCAATATATCATCCTCTATCCTCATCCTTGGCATAGGTTTCAAAGTGAAATATTTCATTAGGCATTGTTAAACATGTTTGTCAGTTTGCACTAAAGGAGACCGCCATGCACTTTGAGGACAGAAACGCCCGTCAGAGTTTCAAATGATGCCATCAAGACAGTAAAGCGGCTATTTTTGAAGACCATTTTGATGCATTTGATGGATTGCGTTGTTCGACAGACGCTAACAGGTGTCTTTTTGTTGCTTTTTGTAGTTCATCAACGGTTAAAGGCGAACGATATATGTATAGTACGCACAAGCAGGTCTCAAAACCAGCACAACTTAAAACGTAAGGGCAAAGAATGATGGACGACTGTGTACCTATGTGAGATGCATTTTATGCTTCTAAATGGAGTAAACAGTTAATATATAGTAAAAAATAAAGGATAAAGGACGCGTTACTCATCCCTTTTTGGGGTGCGCCACACATTCTGCTCATACGGGATGTAGTGGAGGCGACTTGAATGCGTATTTGGCCATACAATGACTTGCGGTGGCCAGCCGATGAACAATTTATCCTTTCCATACAAGTCTGGTACCAATTCTCCGACTCGGAAGGGATGGAAGGCTTAGTTGGCCTGGGCGGGAAATCCGAACCAGAAACATGGTATCGGGGACAGGCGACAGTCTGTGCCTCCTCCCACTGCGCTACACGCGCCCATAGTACATTTAGTATTTTATTTAATTTTTAATATATTTTTTCGCCAAGCATAAATGAAATGTTACAGTTTTTCCATTTCTTAAAATTGACCAATTTGGAAAAATTGTGACCATTTAAGTTTATAAACCAATTTGAATCGAGATCTTGGTCCGACTCAATAGCAGGTTGTCCGGAAAATTCTCAGCGTTTTGAGTGCTTCACTTTGAACTACCATAACTTTCTCAAATCTTATCGAGTTTAGTCGAAATAAGCACAGTTCGAATCAGCACACTTTTGCCAACGGGCCACCAGTCGGCTTGTTCCATCGGCGAAAAATTGGGTGGTCAAGATTCGACAGAATCCACGGAAGCTGTCTTGGCTTGGTCTTGATTGGTGAAGGTTTTACCAGCGAGCAAGTTCTAAAAGTGCTTGAAAGGGGGTATTCGGTTGGTTAGAGGTCTGGAGAATAGGCGGGTAAGGCAGAACTTCAACCCTTACTTCGTTAAATTTTCGAATAGTGATTTGTGAAAGGGGTGGGCGGGCGTATTGTGCAAAAGAATCGGATCTCTTCTCTTGATCAATGCTGGCCGAAGTTGATGCAATTTTCGGTTCATTTCGTCCCATTCTCCTTACAGTAGGACTCCGCTGTGATCGCTTGGCCTGGTGCCAAAAAGTTGTAATGGATCACACCAGCCGCGGACCACCACACAGTGACCATTACCTTTTTTGGTGGAGGTTCGCCTTTGGAAAACGCCTAGGAGGTTCGTCGGCGTCCAAACACTGTACGGAATGTTTCCTGTTATCATCAGAATCTACTTTTCATCACAAGTGATGACTCGATCCAAAAGCGGGTCAGTTTTGTTGCGTGAAAGTAGAGAAGAACAAATCTCGAAACGTGACAGTTTTGCCCCTTATTCAGCTTGTGGGGCACCCACTTTTCGAGCTTTTTCACCTTCCCAATAAGTTTCGAACCATCCAAAACAGCACTTTTACTGGCGTATAGCTCTTCCGCAATCCAGCGAATGTTTGGGATGGTTCAGCTTCCACAAATTCCTTCAACTCCTCGTCCAGGATTGCTCTAGGTCAACCGCTACGGGATCATCTTCGAGGTTGAAATCTCCGGTCCGAAGTTTACTGAACCACTGGCGCACAGTGCTTTCTCCAACACTATTAGCCACCACACTTGATTGATTTGGCGAGCTGTCTCGGCTGCGGATTGTCCCAATTTGAAACCAAAATGAAATATCGCTCATAATTGCCCCCTCGACATACCTAAATAAGCCCTTGAAGAACAAATTATAAACAATGAATTATTTAGCCAGATAGAGCGAAAAATTATGTATAGGAAGTAGCGTTAATGCGCAATGCAATTGAATTTTTACTCAGGAAGAGACGAATGAAAAATAGTAACACAAAAAGCTGAAAACTTTCCAGACAACCTAATAGCGGGTTCAGTGCAACCCTCTGGTAGAAGGAGTTTCAATCTGGAAACCAGTCATTTCAGAGTAAGGCTCCGAAGGCTTTGTTTGAAGCTGTACGCAATTTCTCAATGACAGCGTTTCCAACGATGCGGCAGAAGCCCCTCTTCTATTATCGCACTGGAGCATGCATGGCAGGCATAACTTCTGACGTTTCCGTCAAGGAAGTTGAAATGAATGATTTTTTATTTAATTTGGAGGACCTTAATCACAAAATAATACAGTCATTAATGAAATCACGATAATGTGATCTAGGTATTCTAACGCTTTTTTCAGCTTAATCCTCATCTAAACAAAGCGAAAACACTGAAAACACAGCGAAAAAACAGCGAAAACACTCTGTTCCCGCCTAGGACTATCAAGAGTCATCTGACCCCGGTGTCGAAACGTTGGCATCGAAATTTCTGGGAGGAACTGAACAGTGGCTTATTTGCCGACAAGGCAGATTACTGAATGAGCGAAATACGCGCTCAAGCTGTTCACTCAAATTCTTTTCAGAGTGTAATGTGTGGCGCATCCCACAAAAAGATTCATGGTCCTAGTAGCGAATGTGAGCAGCACTGAGAGGCGAAGAACGCGCCAACCAATCACTGACAATCAGGCACGCTCCAGCCAATCAGAGTGGTGACCGCCCTACACGTTCTCTCTGACTAGCATTTACATCGATGCCGCCTGATTGGCGTTTCGCTTTAACAACTCCCAATGCTGCGCACATTTGCGACATGCACCAGCTTGATTGACGCCAACGCTTATTCTTTTATCGTTTATCCACTCTAATTGAGAGAAACCATAGCCATTCAAGGCAGATTAGTGGCTTGCTGTATCTCGCTCTTGCTCGGTTAATTTTCTTCGTCGAATTGACCGATACACTTTTATTAGTGCCTTATTTATTATTTCTTTCCTGCTCATGGTTGCTTTTCATTTTTGCCTATGTTTTTTGAGCACCTTTATAACGTAGAAGTAAACAAGTATAGCTACAACGAGGATCATCCTTCCTGTTCGTCTCGTTCCATTGGGCCCTTTTGGCAAATGACAAGGATTAATTCAGACAATGTGGTGTACCTCGATTCTAATACGTAACATGGATCCATCCCTGCCGGAAGATGCAGGCTTCAAGTGGAAACTACTTCCACTTTTCCTCTGAAATTGCGTTCGAACCCCCATATTATGTGGCATCAATTTCAGCTCTCCGCAAAAATTGGTGGAAAGATGGGGTCCTGAGGCGAGGCAACCTATTGTTAACCTACTGCAACCATGCGCCCTGACTAGGATAGATCCCATATTTTTAATTGGTAAAATTATGCAAAAAACAATAGAGAAACGAGCGACTCACATGTTTCCGGACGTCCACACGAGTCGCTCGAGTGTGGCGAAGATGAGCATATAAGGGATGGCAAGCTGCGTGACACGACTAGCCACATAGGCCGGAATGATGTACATGTAGTAGAGGGAGAAAAGGCTCTGAAAAGGGAATCATACAGGCGCAGTAAGCAGCAGTAAATAAATAAATAGTAAGTATAAATAAGCATACATAAAGATCGATAAATATAATATAATAAAAACATAGTAAATAAATATGATAACAGATAAATAAATAATAGGTGACACTAAATAAATGAATAGTTAATATAAATAATTATGCATGAAGATTGATAAATATAATATAATATAATATAATATAATATAATATAATATAATATAATATAATATAATATAATATAATATAATATAATATAATAAACATAATAAAAAAATAAGTAGCACTAAATAAATAAATATTAAGTATAAATAAGAATACATAAAGATTGACAAATATTGTAATATAATATAAAAAGACATAATAAATAAATATGATAATAGATAAATAAATAACAGGGGCACTAAATAAATGAATAATAAATAAAAATAATTATACATGAAGATTGATAAATATATTATAATATAATTAATATAATACAATATAATATTAACATAATAAATAAATATAATAAAAAATAAATAATAAGTAGCACTAAATAAATAAATATTAAGTATAAATAAGAATACATAAAGATTGACAAATATTGTAATACAATATAATAAAAACATAAAAAATAAATATGATAATTAATAAATAAATAAGAGGTGGCACTAAATAGATGAATAGTAAATATAAATATTTATACATAAATATTGATAAATATAATATAATTTAATTTAATTTAATATAAACATAATAAATAAACATAATAAAAATAAATAATAAGTAGCACTAAATAAGTAAATGATAAATATAAATAAGTATACATAAAGATTGACCAATATTGTAATATAATATAATAAAAATATTAAGTAAATGTGATAATAGATAGATAAATAATAGGTGGCACTAAATAAATGAATAGTAAATATAAATAAATATACATAAAGATTGACAAATATAATATAAACATAATAAATAAATATAATAAAAAATAAATAATAAGTAGCACTAAATAAATAAATACCTAATATAAATAAATAGACATAAAGATCGATAAATATAATATAATATAATTGTAACATAATAAATATGATAATAAATAAATAATAAGTAAATAAATAGCAGTAGCAGCAAGTATCTAGCGGTAGTAATAGGATCCCTTGATTCTAAAGGCACAATTGGCATCTAGAGCACTCTAGCTTCAAACATGAAGATTTTGCAGGAAAGTTGCTATGGCGATTAACTTCTACTCCGTCCTAATAAATAAATAAATAAATAATAAAAACATTCCGTGCAGCTTGAATGGGGAATGCGGTGCATTTTTTTCTGTTTGTTTCTGTAGTAACGCAATCAATTAAGAAAGAGCAGCACGTCTCATCACCTGATGTTTCGGAAAAGTGGTGAATGTCGTCAATCTCTTCTGGGAAGCGCCACGCATTCTACTTCCAAAGCACATTGTGAAGGCGACATGAATGCATATTAGACCTATGCAATGACATGCGGTGTCCAGCCGATGGACAAGTCAGAGACTTATCCATCCCAGATAAGCCTGGTGCCAATTCACCGAGCCCGGAGGGAAGAAAAGCTTGGATGGCCTTCCTCTACAGGTTTTCCGACCCTAATAGACCCCAACAGTACCAGACAGCAACGTGATAGTTCCTACTTCGATCTTGACAAAGCTGACAGCAGCGTCGACTCCGAACAGCAGCAAGTACTCCAGGCAGATGGCGAAGTCGAGAAATGCGAGAATCGTCGGGTACAAGGTGGCCGGAGTGGCTGCAGTGGCCTGAAATTCCGACGATCGATTATCGATTCTTTCTTTCCTTCCAACAGGGTTTTGTTTCTCACCTTTTTAATCGCAAATATTCGTATCAACAGCAGGTTGGCAGCGGTTCCCAAAATCGCTATCACCGTGGCCAAAGTGATAAAGATGAATCGCACTGTGGTGTAGGTCTCGTACTGAAATTGATAGGTTTGAAACGTCGTGGAGGTATACTACAGTCGCTTATACACCCTTTAGAACAAAGAACACGTATCCTTGTATTTTTATCGTTTCTCCTCATTTTTCTTCTAAAATGGTCTAGAGACTTTGCCAAGCAGATAAAAAGACGACCTCATCCTGTAAATTGTATGAAAGGCTTCGTAAATGAAAATCCGCCAGGCGTTTTGCTCCTATGCGATATTCTACAGTTTCTCAAAAATCGTGCTGGATTTTACGAAGAATTACGTAAATTGCCAATTCATAATTCCCAGTTTGCCAGCAGCTCACTGAACCCCGATGAAAGGAAAAGTGTTAGATATTTTAGTTCTGCTCGGACGAATGTAATCGAATAATTAAACCGAAAAATTGTCCGGATAGTCGAATAAGCGACATTTCTAGGCTTTCGAATGTTCGTTCGAATTCGAACATCGAAGGGAACCATATTCGGATATTGATTGAAAACCGAATATTTTAGTTTCTTTCGAAAGTCAAATATTTGTATTAAAATATCGAATAAAGTTCAAATGTTTAGGCGCAGAACCTGATTCGAACACACTGTTCTACTATTCGATTACTCGAATAAACGGAAAATGCGACTTATTGGGTTTTTGGTCATACGAAAATATTAGCGAATGAATTCCAACATTCGCTTGAAATTTTTTGAGATCGAATAAATTCGTACAAACATTCATTCGGAAATTTCCGATATCGAATTTATTCGTTAATCTATTCGTTCAATAGCATTTCTCAAAAGCACAACTACACTGGATATAAGTCCGACCCAAAACGCTGGTAAGTTTGGAAGAATCGAAAATATTTAACACAAGCAGTAAAAGAACAAATGTTGATATTTGGTACCTTTCTGGGAGGCGCCACGCATTCTACTTCTACGGCAGGCCTTGGAGGCAAAATATTATATGAGGTGGCAAAAAAAGTCAAGGCGGTGAGCAAGCCAATATTTAATTTTTTTGGACAGGGCTGGCAACAATTCACCAAACTCAGAAGACAGAGGAGGTCCACTGCCAAGGGCACCAAGAATCGAGATCCTTGATTCGGTTCCCTTCCAGCCCACCCAAGTTGACTATTCCTATGATGTTACCGACTTGATACGAAGCTAGCCTGTAGAGGAATAAACACTGGCTCGTCCATCGGCTACCCACGCAATTCATCGTTATGGTTGAAATGAAATTGAAATGAAATTAAGAGGGTCTTTACGACTATCCTGTCGAAAGAGAATGCGTGGCGCATCCCACCCACAAATTAACATTTTAATCTTTTCCACCTATCAACCACTTAATTTACGCAACAACTGGGGTTGGATTTTGTTAGATAAAAAAGAGCGGTGGTGTGTATCTACTATTTGGACAATTTTCCAGGTTTTGAACATTACTCAGATTACTATGGATAGTCGATTCTCATACCTGTGCGCACAGTGGATCAAACTCGTCCACGAAAGAGTAGTTGTTGGGCATGTTCTGAAATTCTGAAGGAATGATAACAGAAATCATGAAAAATGACGAAGAGAAAGGACGAGTCGCAGTGAGAAAGCGACAAGTTACTTCGAGAACGTAACCGCAACACAGATGTGGTAGAGATAGACATCCTCGTTGAAAGAGGGAACCGATAAAGGCAAGCCATAGCGAACAAAGAGGCTCTTCTGCTTTGGAAATTGCAAATAAAGGTGCGACCATGGGTTGGGTGTGTTCTTGAATGGTCTCAGTGATAGGAGCTTCCGTTGGCCAAGAACAACAGGCTTTGCACATTCGTGAAAACAACATCAAAGCTGATTAGTTTTTTGTATTTTGTACGGATTTGGCAATCACCAAATTTCACACGCAGATGAAGTGTGGGACTAGGGCTTCCATGTAACGGATAATCTGGACTTTTAAAACGGTATTTGTCGCGTAGGTGAGCAGCATTGGTAGGTGGAAGCGCCTAAACCAATCATACCGCTTTGAATGGGCATGCCATTCAGCGAGAGCAGTTGTTACACTGATGGGCTGGCATGTGTTCGTTCTGTGCTCTCTTTGGTTGTCATTGGCTGTCGCGCTCCCATTTGCCAATGCTGCTCACCTACGAGACATGGAGCTTTAAAGCATTATAAAGAGGTTTCGGCAAAAGCCATGCACAGAATTTCCGACCTATGCGATCCTCAAATTCTCTATGGGGCTTACAAAGTTTGCATGAACCCTATGTTTGTATATAGCACACCTATAATTTGTCCATCCAAATCCAAAAAAAAAAAAACTTTGGAAGCAGTGTCACACGCAGTTTCACCAGGAAAATGTCCCTGCATCAAGGATGTTTCAATTACAGATCCATTCCTATTTAATAGCGCCGAAATAAAATCCCAGCTTGGTATTGAGACGATAGACTTCGATAGACGATAGAGAAGACGAATTTTGATGCGATCAAGGTCTATTAAATTCAGCGTCGATAGACAGCAATTCTTCCAGTCAAGTCGTCCATCATCAGAGGACGCTAACTTAATATGCATTTTCCAAGTGCTAGGGCCTCAGAAGGGCTGTCAGTTTCCTCATACTGCATCTTCAGGGGGTGGAGTGAATATGTCCAGTTGTGCAAGCGTTTTCAGATACCTTCTAAACTCTCGGCTTTCAGAAGTATCATGAAGAAGTTTTGGAACATACCCAGTTTCCCGCGTTCTGCTCCGAGCCAGGGTCACTCGACAGCATTCATTATTTTCCCCTCTTCGGTTTTCCCCTTGGTTGTTCCATTTCCGCTGTTCCTTATGTCAATTCATTTATTTCTACGTGAACAGCCGCGTAGGTAAGAAGAAACAAACAGGGTCGGTGGTGTAATGCGAACATCGCTGCTCGGAAGGCAGAAGATGCGGGTTCGAGTCCCGCCTGGCGCAAGAGTTTTGATCGCAACAAAACATCCTTCTAACAGTCAAACATCACCTTCTATAACAGCCGCTCTAGGCTTAAGCAAATGTGTTAAAGAATCAAAAATAGTTACAAACCAACAAAAGGCATAGTAAATGAAATCATAGGTTTCAATACTATAAACAAACCCAGAAAACAATAAGTCTAGAAAGGCAGTAAACAATTAGGAATCCTCTTGGAGATATCGCTCAACTTGTGTTCTGAATTGCCTAATAGTGCTAAGTAAAGTAATATTCGCGTAGAACTTCAAGAATTCGCTGCCAGCACTTCTTCTTCTTCTTCTTCTTCAGCGTTTGTCCCGCATCGTAGCGGGGTCCGCTATTCTGGTGTTATGACGCCACCTTTCCCGATCCAGCGCTAGATCAGGGTAAACACCAGTAATCTTCAAGTCCGCATGTAGCGTATCTAACCAGCGCTGCTTCGGGCGCCCTCTAGGCCGCTTTCCAATTACCTCGAAGTTAAGGCCTATCTTGCAGATGCTGTCTTCCTTTCCACGCAGAACGTGGCCATACCATCGCAAGCGAGCTTCGCGCATCTTGTCGGCTATCGGCGCGACACCGAACTTCTGCCGAATAGCCTCGTTTCGGATGCGGTCCATGAGCGTAACTCCTGCCGTCCAGCGCTGCATCTTCGTCTCCATGACGCTGAGGCGCGCTTCAACTTCCTTGGTTTTGGTTCTTTCCAACACTCAGCGCCGTACATCGCTACTGGCCGGACGACTGCTCTGTATATCTTCGACAACAAGCGCTCCGGTATCTTCCTATCGCAGAGCACCCCAGTCAACGAGCGCCACTTGGACCAAGCTGCACTCACGCGTGAATTCACTTCGACCATCAGTTTGCCGTCAGACGCCACTGCTGACCCCAGGTACTTAAAGACCGCAGTGCGTGGAAGCTCGATGCCGTTAACCTTGATGGAGCTGGACTCAGTAACGTCCGTCGTTAGATATTCGGTCTTCTTCACGTTCAATTTGAGTCCAAACCGCTCCAAGCGATCGCTGCCAGCACGATTAGTGAAAAAAGCTGCTCTGGTACATATTGCGCTTAGCTCTTGGAACAGTTATCTTCCACTGTCCACCCCTAGTGTTAGATGGAAAGAAAGAGTAAAATTTCTGGAGCGAAAAGTTACTCATACCATTCACCATCTTATAAATCATGATTAAGTCGTTTCTTTTCCTGCGAAACGAAAGCACGGCTAAGACGACGCAGACTTAAGATTTTATTTCGAGTGGATGGCGAAGGGATGGTGGTGTAATGAAAACTATGAAGTCTTATCCAAAGCTTTCATGTGAAGCTGTTTTGAACAGATTCTAGCCTGGTGATTTTTTTTCTGTTTGTACTTAGCCGTGCCACACTCTAATGTCGGCCTAACATAGGTCTTATCGGCGAACACTAAATGTGTAGGTGATTTGGTGCGTAGAAATTTGAATATAGAGTGCACGACACTACCAGCTTTTCGCGAGAAATTCACAGTGTTCCCGGAATGAAAGATTTGTGGGAAAGTCACGTCAGTCATTTCTAAGTCACGTATAGTAGTTGGGCTACCGAGCTGCATCCCTTTAGGGTGGTGGTAACTCTTTCAATTGTATTAGTTTCACTGGGACCAATTATTGTTTCAAGCTTTTTCTAACAACGTTGTATGTCCAGGGATCTTCCCTGGTCCGTCCCAGATGCAAGTGCATCCTGTCCCAATGAAGATAAAGATAAAGTTCAGGGTGTCATCTTCCTTCAATTCTACCTCCCAAAACGTTGTCGTTGTGAAATCGGAAGAGTGAAGTGCCCCTCCCCCACTAGGATAAAGCGGAAAGGTTTACGCTGTACCGGAAAACTTCTGAAGAAACCAGCTCAGCCGAGACTTTGGCCAACAACGACATAATGAGCCTGGCGTCGAACTTGAGCAATAGTACTACAATTTTACTGTTGCCTAAATGTTAAGGCTGATATATGCCGACATGAAGAAGGAAGTATTGCAACGATTAAAATAGAATACTATGGAATCTGCTTCCGCTGAGTGGAGCTATAAGAGCGCTAGAAACACTACACACAGTCAGGCATTAGACAAATCCAGGCAGAAGCCTAGTTACGCCTTTGAATGACGTTGTGACAACGATGAAGACCAACAGCACCCTAACCAACGGCTTTAAAAACTGCCTCGTTCCAGCTAGTGGCTAGCTTCTACTCCAGAGTGGACGCTCCGCCTGCTAGGAATGTGGGCGTTGTCCTTGTTTTCCGTGGAATTTAATTGCGTCCAGATTTCTGATCGCGACAGAGCTCTTTCAGAGGAGGTTGCTCACATTCTTCTCTTCCTTTGTAATAAAGACATGTCTACGGTCATTCCCATTATACAGCAGCATTGGAATGAGCCACGCATCCTATGTAAACCTGATGTTATTCTGGTTACAATGAGCACAGAAGATCTACAGTGGAGCGATTTCTTTGCCATTCTCCTTGCACATCTTCCTTACGGTAGGTTTGTATGTATCCAGTTCCCTCCGAAGAGATCTCCTTCATGCTGGTGTGGGGGTCGTAGTTTTTGAAGAACTCCTCGGATTTGTCGTGGAGCGGCATCGTTGAACCTGTTGAAAGCCACGACAATGTCAACTGCCGAGGTGAACGCTATAGCTATCGCTTTCTTGCCAGAGGAATTCCTCGCATCAGCGCAGGAGGCGCTATCCTCAAACTTGGGTAATTTAACCCATGTTATGATGGCAATATAAGCTCCCACTTGGCAATCCGAATCGTTTGTAGTAGCCATTCAATAGACGGACTAGTGTCATTGACAGGGAAGCCTAGCAATAGGGCAAGACGGACGTGAACAAATTCACGGCTTACATAGGCATGCTCGGAGTGACACGACTCACGCAAGTGGGAGAAGGCCTCCGGAGTTCCGAGCTTCGCCGCGTTCGAAGATCAGAGACGCTTAGGTGGGCCGGCCACGTAATGCGCTTCGCAGACACCCGCTGGACGAGAACCGTTACCGACTGGATTCCGCGGGGTGTCAAGAGAACACCAGGCGTTAATCGGACTTCTTCGTGAAAGCCCTGATTCGAACGACATGACGCGCTTTATGTCCCTCGAGCGAGGAGGATCCATTGGAGCTCTCTGGCACGCGTCCAGGATCCATTGGAGCGTCAGGGACGAATGGAGACGCTGCTGGCTGCTCGCTCGAGAAAGTCGATAATCAGCTGGACAACAGGTGATACAGATGATACATAGGCACGTATGGATCCCTAAATCGATGACTAAAACGCGTTCAGGGGCGGGATTCGTCAGCACTTAAACCCGTGGGTATGCAGGGTATAGGTGGTAGAGATAAGATAAGAGTCAGGTGGAGATAAGACAAGAGTCAGAGACGCAGGCTTCATCGTGGGTATCTCTACCCCCTATACCCGCGGGTTAGTCGTTGATGAATCTGGCCCCAGGTGCTATTTCCTACCTATTTCTCTACCATTCATTCTGGAACTGGTATAGGAATCAAGCCGGTGTGACGCAAACGCAGTTTGCGATGAATTTTCCAATTAAACTTCAGACCTACCAAACTCTGCCCAACATGGCGTCAGGCGTCAAACTGTGCAAAAGAACATATTCGTCTTCCTAGATTTACCGCTAGTATCGGGCACAAAAATGTGCTTCGTAGCACAGTCAGAAGATGCGCAGTCACTATTATGCAGCTGAAATCGGCTCATTGGTCCCTTTCCTCCCATGCTAGCCAAGTCTTCCGTGCTCTCGGGGTTGGAGACTTTACTGGGAAGCATTGCACGCTGAGTTGTCCATCGACCGGCCTCCAAAAGTCGTTGCGTAAGCCCAATACGCGTTTAGAATATCTCCACTACAATCCCTAGAAGTCCAATGCGTGGCGTATCCCGAACAGGGATTGGTTGACGCCTCCTTTAAACTTCTACATAATCCTTACTTCCCACGAGATCAGAGCCGAGCCCTTCCTTCTACCACCTCGACCCCCTACCCAAAGTTGTGTTGGAGGAGGTAGGGTGTCTGGTGCATCTCTACTGCGTGACGCTTTCAAGAAATTGGAATTGAATTGTTGTGAGGTTGAGGCTCACTGAAGACTGCAATTCCGCCACAAGTCAGTCAATAAAGTCTAGCAACCTCGCTAGACTCAATATTGGAGCCATCGTGCCAGAGAGAGAGACATACTGTAGAAAACAGCATGTTTTGAGGCCAGATACAATAATATGACAAACTCAGAGGCTACGATCCTGTGAGACAGCCTAAGGAGTCGAGCTCCGATTTTCTTCTAAACATTTGATGGAAGGTTTATTTATTTATTTATTTATTTATTTATTTATTTATTTATTCAAAGCCGTATCTAAAGCTTTCGAGTGAAGTTATTCTGACCTCCCGCACAGTTGGAATGCGTGGCGCATACCGCAAGTTATTGACCAACACTGACCTTTACCCTTGACGTTATTAGTTGAGCACACATTTGTGAACAGTATTAAGAAAGAAAGTAAATAAATAAATAAAGGATAAAGGATAAAGGACGGCGTTATTTAATCTCTTTTGGGATGCGCCACGCATTCTACTTCTACGGGATATCGTGGAGGCGATTTGAATTTGGCCAAACAATGACTTGCGGTGACCAGCCGATGAACAAGTCAGCGCTTTATCCTTCCCAGACAAGTCTGGTACCAATTCACCGACCCCGGAGGGATGGAAGGCTTGGTCGGGCTGGGCGGGAAATCCGAACCAGGAACCTGGTATCGGATGCACGCGACAGTTGGCGCCTCCTCCGACTGCGCTACACGCGCCCAAATAAATAAATAAAAGGGAAAAACCATGACCTAGCTATCAGTTGGTCATCTTAAATGCTTTTAAGCCAATTGCGCATTCGCTGCCTCCATGATATCCTTTAGAATCCCTTAGAAAATAGGAAGAAGAGACAGTCCGCGCCTACAACGACGAGAACAAATGCAGTTTGAGGACATCGAGCCTCTCATCAAGTAGGACGACGTGGGAACTACGTCTTGAGGAGGATGTCCATTTTTACGCCTTGGATCCGCTGTGATCACAATTAACGATGCCGATTCGAAAGAAGACTTTCAGGCTTATAGAACGGCGACGAACATCCAAGAAAACATACACAGAAACACAAAGCGCCCATGGGTAAGGTTGTAAAGAAACACCTTCTTAACGCTTTTGAACCTCACTAACGAGATGAATAACGTTTTTAGTGAAAGCCTTTTGATGCCTTAAAAGAGTGAAGACGAGTCCCCTACACGCCTAATTATCTTTCTAGGGAAGGGTTTCGACCTCCCATGCTTCAAGTTGATACCAGGCTCATTAGAAACGGCTCGGAATGCTGATTACGAATATGTGTGTCGAAATTGCAAAATGAAACTCCTGAGCGAGTTACGACCTGCTGAAGTTGGGTGATCTAACCGCAGGGTGACCGTGCGAAAGAGCGGTGCGAGAGCGGTGAGTCATGGAGGCTCCCTGAGAACACGCTGTCAGTTGCGGCAGTGGCGCAGGGGTTGTGATCCTGCTCGTCACGTCGAACGTCGTTGGTTCGGTCCCCACTGCTGCCGGTTTTTTTGCACATCAGGAATTATCTTTGAAATGATCTTTTATTCTGGATTATGACTCGTGTTTGATTAAATAACCGGGAAAACTGTCATACGCGTTTGCCAAAGTGCTTGAAGGCAAAAACTGCTATTGTGACATTTTTATTTACTATTTTGCACAAATATTTATTTATTTATTTATTTATTTATTTATTTACCATACACTCACAGGTGTGCCACAATTCGAAAACTGTAACAATCCATAGGGAAAAAACATCATCGTGATATCAAGAAAGGAAAAGAAAACAGGAACGATCAATAAGGGATTAACAACAAATCGAGACACAACTAAGTAATGAACTGAAATGTTCGATGCTTTTGTGAATTGGGCTGATCCTAAAATACCTCATAAACCTAATGTAAGATCAAAAAAGATTTACTACTCTGATTAAGAGTCCCACTACACTAAAAATGCATTAGGGAGAACAGGTCTCTACTGCGGCTCCACTTAAATAACTTAAAAGACTACCCAGAAAGCAGAAAAAATTATTGCACGATGAAAGAAAACTATGTAACGGTATAGTGGATAGTAAAAAAAAAAGTAAAAAAATGGTCCAAATCTTGTATTGAACAACAGGAGATGTTTCTAACTATCTTGGCATTCATGGAGAGAAGCAAAAAAATGTGAAGCAGACACGTTGGTCGCACACTGCACATCTTATACATGCAGCCTCTCTACAAACAAAACAAAACAGTCAGTTGAAGCAAGAACAAGCAGAACAACCAGAACTGACAGTCTCACCTTGGTGATCATTAATGTAACCTGCCCTATCTCGTCTGGGAAGGATAAAGCGCTGAGTTGCTCATCGGCTGGCAACCTAACTCATTGCATAGGCCTAATACGCATTCTAGTCTCCTCCAGGACATACAGTAGGAGTAAGATGCGTGTCGTATCCGAAGAGGGATTAATTAGGGCCGTCCTTTTTTTATACCATGAGGGAGGACCCGGTACGACTTGCAATCGAAAGCACTTTTTTAATGAAATTGTGCAATCGACTGCTTTTCCTTGAATTGAAGAGAGAGCTTTGACTGTTGACATTTAGAAGCTGTTGTGCACTATAATCTTCCGCTTCAAGCAAAGATGTTAGATCGAAGAGGTGAACCTTCCAACAATTCAACGAATAGAAATTCAGAAAAAAATTGAAGGAAGTCCCGGTTTTAGATGAAAGAGGTGAACATTCCAAAAACTCAACGAATAGAAATTCAGAAAAAAATTGAAAGAAGTCCTGGTATAACTAATGCAGTGCAGCATTTAAGAAATGATAAAGTCATTAGCCATCAGCCATTAGGGGATGAAGAGCAGCTGAAACGTTGAGCTATGTCCTCATATCCTCATTTCCCCAGTCCAAGAACAACAAGCCTATTCTCGATTTGGACCCATTTACACTCTTAGAAGGGACAGTGATACGGTGGAACGCAGCCCCGAAAAGTTGTCCGGTAAGCAAAACAGTCTGCCATGAATATTTCAAAAAGTTTGAAGACCTAGTGGCACAAAATGCACGGTGTCTGCGATAGAACCTTCACCTTCCCGGCTATTTAATTAAACACGTGCCATAATTCAGAATAAAGGGTCATTTCGAAAATAAATCACGACGTGCAAGAAAACAGGCCACCAAACCATCGACGTCACACCTGACATACGGGAGTACTACCAATGCTCCACCGCCCCGGCTGGCGACACATTGTTAGGGAACCCTCATGCCTCACCACCCTCGCGCCAGCTCCTTCGCACGGCCAGTCTGTGGTGAGGCCACCCGATTTCGGCAGGCCATAACTCGCTCAGGAATTTCATTTTGCAAATTTGACACACATATTCGTAATCAGCATTCCGAGCTCTTTCTAACGATCCTGGTCCCAACTTGAAGTCTCATGGGAGGTCGATACCCTTCCCTACTTAGGGGGTACGGTCAATGACGTTTATTTTCTTCGAAAATTCGTCATTTTAAGGTAGCGTTGTGTCACCTAGGGCTTGACTTCCTCAAAGATGCAAAATGGCCGGCTCATATTTGTTTGAGACATTAGAAAAACGCAGTGCTATACGCTTGGAGTTAACTATAGAGCTTTTAGGCACTAACCAGGTCTTAGGGATACGCCACGCATTTCAATAAAATACAAGACGATAAAGGAAGGCACAATCAATCCCCGTTTCGAAAGGGCCACGCATACTAATCTTTCTGAATATCTTGGAGGCATATTGACTGCGTATTTGGCATCTGCAACGATTTTCCATAGCCATCCGCTGAACAGATCAGCGATTTATCCCTCCCAGACAAGTCTGCTACCAACTAGCCCACCCCAAAGAGGCGGAACGCTTTGTTCATCTTGGCGAGACTCGAACTGAGAGTCTTGATTCGGAGTGCACGGGACAGCTGGCGCCTCCTCCGGCTATGCTACCACGCGCTCTCGAACATCAATACAATCGCTAATCTCAGAATGTTCCACTTCCAGTTTAAATGAAGGTTTGGAATAAAATATTATGCAGCTTGCTGTTATGTCGATGCAATTCATAAATACGGTCGTTAATTCGGAAATGGGAGGGGGAAGCACCAGTCCTGTCAGGCCTCTACGAATCGCCATGTCATCAAGAAGAGGCATGCAAGATCGGTGGCTCGATTGGCATATGCGTCCCTCCTGTCGATTGTAGGCCATATTAGCAACCCCTATATTTTTCATAATAATAAGTCGGACTATCACTACAGGCGCCCGAAGAGGAATAAGAGGAGGTGCCGGCTGTCGAGTGCCCGATACCATGTTCTTGGTTTGGATTTCCCGCCCAGGCCAACCAAGCCTTCCATCCCTACGGGTCGGTGAATTGGTATCAGTCTCGTCTGGGAAGAATAAAGCGCTGAGTTGCTCATCGGCTGGCCACCCTAACTCATTGCATAGGCCTAATACGCATTCTAGTCTCCTCCAGGGCATACAGTGGGAGTAAGATTCGTGGCGTATCCGAAGAGGGATTAATTAGGACCGTCCTTTTTTTTATACCATGAGTCTCCGACCGGAAGGGAGGTCCCGGTACGACTTGCAATCGAAAGCACTTTTTTAATGAAATTGTGCAATCGACTGCTTTTCCTCGAATTGAAAAGAGAGCTTTGACTGTTGACATTTAGAAGCTGTTGTGCACGATATTCTTCCGCTTCAAGCAAAGATGTTAGGTCGAAGAAGTGAACCTTCCAACAATTCAACGAATAGAAATTCAGAAAAAAAAATTGAAGGAAGTCCCGGTTTTAGATGAAAGAGGTGAACCTTCCAACAACTCAAGGAATAGAAATTCAGAAAAAAATTGAAAGAAGTCCTGGTATAACTAATGCAGTGCAGCATTTAAGAAATGATAAGTCATTAGCCATCAGCCATTAGGGAATGAAGTGCAGCTGAAACGCTGAGCTATGTCCTCAAATCCTTATTTCCCCAGTCCAAGAACAAAAGCCTATTCTCGATTTGGAGCCACTTACACTCTTAGACGGGACAGTGATTGGGTGGACCGCGGCCCCGAAAAGTTGTCCGACAAGCAAAACAGCCCTCTAATCTGAAGAAATTGCAACAGCAATGAAAGCAAAGTGGCGAGTTCAAGAGGGTGGAGCCTGCGCGACGAGTGGGGCGGGACGAACGGGGCTCGACGGCGCCGCGCCTTAGGGCACAAGTGTCGCAGTGGCTCGAATTTCGGCACCGAGAAGCGATCCCGGAAATGTGATCTGGGATAATGGAATTCCACTGGAGGGAGGAGTGGAGATGACGCAGGGCGAGAGTTGAGATGCTGGTGATGAGCATCCCAAAACGGGCTTGGTTAGAGCCGTCCTTTATTCCTTCACTCCATGTCTTCACTATTTATTTATTTATTTATTTACTTATTTATTGTTTGTGTAGCAAAAACAAAAGAAACTAGAAAATATACGAAGAAGCTAGATCTTGTATGAATAAAGTCATACAATATATGTGTGTATAATATAATATAAGACGGACAATGTAATGCACCTGCTCTTCAGGAACATCTATTCTTTGGGCGTAAACGTTTGGCTCAAATTATATAATATAAAACATAATTAAATGTAAAATTTAAAGAAGTAAAAAAGAAAGGTGTAAAATATTAGAATTTTTGAAACTATAATTAATTAAAAGATTATTATGTCACAAAATACAAGACCTAACAGTGGCAGTGGCAGTATAACAGTGGCTCTTCAGTGAAGAAGAGGAGTACATTTTAAGATTTCTTTAAAATCTGTCTATAAAAGGAGAGAGATAGAAAATAAAATGGAAGAGAGAAGAAATGAAGAAAAGAAGAGAAAGAGTAAATAAGGAAAGATAGAAAACTAGAGACATTTGAGAGAATTAGAAGTAGTAAGTGAAAATAAATGAGGAGATTAAAAAAAAATAGTTAGCCAAACCGTGATGTACAATTCGAAGAGATAATAAAATATGATTTTGTAAGTTATTGTGATTCATTGTTATCAAGATTTATTATTATTATTAAGTTAGTTTATTTATTTATTTTTATTATTTTATTATTTTTTTTTTTTATTCGACCACCAGTGTTAGCACAATGCGGGGTCTATAGATATAGACCCCGCATTGTGCTAAAGATATCCGAAACGCTGAGAAAGTGCAAAAATTTTCCACCAAAATTCTGTATCCCAGAGTATTTCGAATGCTTCATAACCAAGGAGGCTCAATGCCAATTCCGGTCTATAAAGGAAGACTTCAACACTTGGGGCTGAAAACTCTTTAATTTGCTGAGTTACGGTACCTTTTGGGATCTATCCTGCTCGGAGGGGGGGGGGGGCAGGAGGCCACATAACTAAAAAGTATGCAACTAAAAGTCGACTGAGGGTTACCGAGCGGCTCCAGGAGGACGAGATGGAACCGGTGAATATCCAATTAAGAAGTGAATAAAAGAAATGCAGATCCAGCAACTGGGAGTTATCGTTTCCTCTAGTTCTTATTCTTGAATGCAATTAGGCCGACGCTGCAGACACATGGAGACAGTAGACCTATAGGACACGGAAAATCCATACAAAAACTGAGCATAAAATCTTTTTGACCTTGCAAATCCGAGGCCAGCGCCTCACTTACTTTAATCAACTCTAGCGAAGAGGGAACTCGATCGATCTTACGCTACTTTCTAGTCGGATACACAGTGGAAGGGAATGGATGCGCTTGGGTGCACGAGTTTTTCTTTCTTGAAGAAAATATGCAACTGAACTGGTAAGTGAGCTGGTAAGTAGGTAATATAAAATGTGAGAAAGCAAAAATTTTGCACTAAAGTTCTTCAAAGAAATTATGTAGCCAACATCATATGCTGCAGTGATGCCATTTGAGAGATGTTGTTGTTGCGAAAGGGTTCGCCTGAGGAAGAAAGGCCACTGTTTAATATGACACTTTAATATTTCATAAAACTTTCATTTTTCCAAGGTAAAAATAATTGTTCATGGCTCACTCTAAGCTGCGTAAAGGCAATTTTTGGCCTGCTAACACACTGACGACAATATGTGCCACCGGTGGCTCATATCTTTTCGCGCTATTTTTTGTACTCCTGTTGTCGGTTTTTTATAGATATTTTCTTTGTTCCCTAATTGCTTGTAATAGGAGAATGTCCAACAGGAATAAGCAAAAAAATTGTCTTTGCTTTCATTAGATATATCGAATTAAAACATTTTACTAGGAAGCTACCAATTTTACAATAAGATCAATTCAAGTCGGTATTTTGCACTCAAACTTTGCCCAAGGGGGTTATTTGGGGCGCTGATCACAAATCTGACATCTTTTTTCAAGTTTGGGCCGATTACGGTAGGTTACGATAGGTACGGGTGAGCAAGGCTGTTGGAGTCATGGTCACCGACTTCGCCCAAACTTCGCCTATGGGGGACATTTGGGTGCCGATCACGAATCCTGGTATTACGTTTTTGGTATTACGGTGGACTAAGGTAGGTTACGGTAGATACGGGTGACTGAGGCTGTCGGCGATTACCCGTACCTACCGCAGCCTACCGTACTCCATCGTGTTACCAAATACGGATGTCAGACTCGTGATCAGCACCCCAAATAACTCCCCTGGGCAACGTTTGGAAAAAACGGTGACCATGACCTCGGCAGCCTTAGTCACCCGCACCTACCGTAACCTATAGTAAAGGATAAAGGATAAAGAACGGCGGGTACTTGTGAAGCAAAGGGCCCGTGGTGCCGTGGGGTTGCCGGGAAACATGTCAACGCGGCAAACCCACGGCACCATGGGACCGGTATCTATGAAGCAGCCGTCCTCGGGTGCCGTGGGTTGCCGCGTTTCCGTCGCCGTTGCCGCGTTAACATGTTTCCCGGCAGCTCCACGGCACCACGGGCCCTCTGCTTCATAAGTACCGAACGGCGTTATTCAATCCCTTTGGGATGCGCCACGCGCTCTAATTTTACGGGTTGTCGTGGAGGCGAGTTGAATGCGTATTTGGCCATACAATGGCCTACAATGTACTCGCGGTGGCCAGCCGATGAACAAGCCAGCGCTTTATCCTTCCCAGACACGTCTGGTACCAATTCACCGACCCCGTAGGGATGGAAGGCTTGGTTGGCCTGGGCGGGAAATCCGAACCAGGAACCTGGTATCGGGTGCAGGCGACAGCCGGCGCCTCCTCCGACTGCGCTCCGCGCGCCTTAAGTATAGTAATCGGCCGAAATTTCATAAATGCCAGATTCGTGATCAGCACTTTAACCCATTGACGACCGCGCGGCAAATCGCGTGTCTGGCGCGTGAGACCGCGCGCTGGGACCGCCTTGAGGCTCGAATCTCGTGCACTCACTACTTCACGGTATTCCAAATGAAGCTCCCTCTCCAATGGGTGAGCCACATACTGGAAAAGGCCGTAACAGGTTCGAAGCAAAACGTAGAAGATGTATTTGCTGCTACAAAAAGGTCAGCACAGAAAAGGGCGCACGTTCGTCACGAATTGTGCAAATAAGGTGACCACACGATGTAGCAAGTGTTTGAAATATTTTTTCTAAATTGGGTTCAAGTTTTTCGCAAGAAATTTGACTAGATCTCTTAACCATGAGCATTTTTGTAAGATATACGTAGCTGTTCGTGAGTAGTATCTATTTATTTGAGGTTTGAATAGTGTGTAGTGCTGATTTTTTTAATCAAAGCTTTCGTTAGAAGTAAATGATTCTCGGACCACTGTGCAGGTTGCACTGGTAGGATCCATCGAATCTAATGAATACTAGTAAACTATGAAAAATCGAGGAATTGCGCCGCAGCGAACATTTTTTTAACCGCGGGCTAAAATTGGGCCGCGCAGTCCCACGCGACAGAAAAACTGCGGGCCGAAATTGGGCCGCGCGGTCGTCAATGGGTTAAATAACCCCTCTGGTCGAAGCTTGATAGGAAAAAACACATAAGACAAAAAAGTTGTCCGCGAGGGACATTTTGAGCCACCGGTGGCTCATAGCGCGCTTGTCCCAGGAGGCTTTCTGCCGCAAAACGTGATTGTCGTCAATGGGTTGAAAGAACAGATCGTGCCAGGCATTAGTGTAGCACCATATTATCGCTCTCTATAGGTGTTCACTTGGTTGTTAGAAAAAATTCAGTTTGGGTTGATTTACACAGTTGTCAACTGGACAACCATAACAGCTGCAAAAAAAAAACACGCATTTCTCAGCTTTGCAGCTTTAAATAAGCAGCATTTACTCCATATGTCAAATGAATATCGCATCTAATTAGAAGAGGGCATGACGGAATTTCTCCTTCTATTACACTAAAAATTTTAGGCCTTTCTGCGCTCTAAAATAAATTTCATGCCGATCTTTTCTGTAGAAATACATTTTTATAAAGCTCGAAGAGGCTACTCACTTTATCGAGCAGCTGAAGTAAAAAAAAATTCAGAGAAATTCATACTGAACTTTGTTAGACTAAAGGTAGAAGTCGCGAAGATGAGCTAGAATTGGAGGTGGAAGCGAGCCAGGTAATTATGTCGCATTGAATGGACATGCAAATCAGAGCAGAAGTGTACGGTCGGTACTTCCTTGGTTGGTATGAGCTCTGTCGGTGTTCGACTTGGCTATGAATGACTGGCGCGTTCCTAATTCCAAATGCTGCCCAATTTCGCGACATGTACCACTAACCCTATCAAGCTAGCCGACCGTATTAAACTAAAGATTCATAGCAAGTTCTTGTAAAAATTCGACCTAAAACCTTCCAGAGAGGAGGTTGAGTCCGGCTCCAAGAACACACAGCTGCTTTACAGCAACGAAGACTAGCAATAGTCGACGATCACCAGTTTCAGCTTAGTCTTCTGCGTGTTAAGCGGATGCTCCAACACATATTAAGACGTTAATTCTCCTCGATCAGCCATGAATCTGCATATTGTGACGGCGCAACTTCAGTTAGCAGAAGCGCTATTCACAACTCAGCCCTTCAGTCATAATAGACGTTCTGTGTTCCGTCGTGAGATGATGAGCACGAGAGACCGCCTCCGGCTATCGCAAACGCTACATATGATCAAAAATCTGAACTCAATTAAACCCTCAAAAAACAAAATGCATTCTGTCTATTGGGAGAGTAAATATTACGTCAAAGAAATAATATTTGATGTTTTTGAGGCCGCAGTTTAAAGGAGCATAGCTCATTAAGTTAGTAGTTGATCGACTGAATACTTACTCCCCCAATTCCTGGAATGCATTTCATTTCTCAAGGATTTAATTGCGTTCAGATTTCTGATCATATGTGGCCTTTGCAGTAACCAGAGGCGCTCTCACAACCAAGAATAAGCTGCATGAAACAGGGGCAGGAAAGCAGAATGGGTCGGCAATGTGGTGTAGGTTACTTCCAGGCTATAAATGGCGGCGAGTGCTTGGTAGCGGAGTCGGAGGAAGCACACTCTGTCGCGTGCACCCGATGCTAGGCTCCTGGTTCGGATTTCCCGCCCAGGCTAACCAAACCTTCCTTCCCTCCGGGGTCGGTGAGTCGCTACCTGACTTGTTTGGATAAAGCGCTGACTTGTCCATCGGATGGCCTCCGCAACTAATTGTATGGCCAAATACGCATTCAAGTCACCTACACTGAATCCAGTAGAAGAGGAATGCGTGGCGCATCCCAGAGGGGATTGAGTAACGCCGTCCTTTCTCCTTATCCTTATGTTAGACATTGATGTATAGACGATGACGTATAGATATAGATATAGATATAGATATAAATATGCAGATGCAAATAGTATAACCGTTATAACCGTAAAAAGATGGAGAGCAAAATATTGACTTTTCCATCGCCTGGCCACCACGATTCCAAAAATACACCTAGTTGTCCTGCTTCTAGCTTTATAAAGACCAGGGGCCGGATTCATCAACGACTTACAGCAATTTAACGAAGGAAATACAGCCGAAATCTCTGATAGAGCGGCGAATGTTTCGCAATATCGCTTGATAAGCCGCGCTATCGGGGATTTCGGCTATATTTTCTCTGTTAAATTGTCAAAAGTGGCTGATGAATCCGGCCCCAGGATAATCAAGCCGTCCATACCTCCCACTCTTGGCTCTTCTGGCATAGCCTTCCACTGGTTCGGTGAACTGCTACTAGAATTGTTAGGGGCGAGGGAATACACCAAGCTGTCCTTCTTCTGGCTTTATAAGGACTAGGGACCGGATTCATCAACGACTAGTAGCAATTTAACAACGCATCCCACAAAGCATTTGATTAACGTCGTCCTTTGTGATGTATCTTCAATGCCAATCCTATGCAAGACTTCAAAGTGCCACAACAAGCGCTTAAGTCAGCGCTGTAGTGTTTAAGTTTCTAAATTGATAGCCGATGGTAAGGTTATACGGTGCTACATATTTGATCCTTCTGTGCCCCGCAGGTTTGTTATGGTGGTATTAGGTTGGAAAAAAAGTCTCTTCACACTTCGAAATTTTTTTTACCCTTCCCCTTGTAAACGCACTAGCCAATGTTGATTGCTGATTTCGTAATCCTATCACACTTGTCTACCGTTCGCACGCAGACACAGGTTAAGACTCTTCTTGTAATTCGTTATCCATCCAATCTTCCGGACTCAATGCCAGATCTACCTCATGGCCGTTTTCAGCACGGCATTCTTCAAGAATTCATTAAAGAATCCACAGCACGTCAGGCAGCAGACCAAATTAACCACATATATGGCTTGGGATCTACTACTCATCGCGCCTGTTATGAGTGGTTCGGAAAGTCTTTAAAGGGAGATTATTCACTGAGGGCAAAGCATGGTCAGGAAGGCCAACTGGATTGGGCGACAGTGAACTACACCATCTTCTTCGTACCGATAGTTGGCAGACGACACGTCAGCTGGCAGAGAAGCTCGAAGTGTCTCATAGGATAGTGGGGATCCATCTGAAGAATCTTGGCTTTCATGGAAATTTGGAGCTTGGATTCCACATACCCTGTCAGACACTCAGAAAGGTCGACGGCTCTCCATCGCTGCTTCTCTTCTGTCCAGATAAGGAAGAAAATCGTTTCTTCCGCGGATTGTGACAGGCGAAGAGTCCTGGGTTCTGTGTGCCAACTTCCGAGGAAAAGGCAATGGGTACAAAAGGGAGAGAGCCCTAAGTCTGATCTCAAGCCCAATGTTCACGAACGGAAGATTCTCTTGAGTGTTTGGTGGATATCAGAGGAGTGATTTGTCGGCAAACTCTCAGAAGTGGAGAGACACTTACTGCTGCCACACACAGTGGCCAACTCCACAAAGTCGCCGCAGCTTTCCAAGAAAAGAGGCCTGAGAAGTCGAAGGTGATGATCCTGCATGACAACGCAAAGCGACATGCTGCAAGACTCACAAGAGAAACAATAAAGAAGCTGGGCTGGGAGGTAATGCCACATCCACCGTATAGCCCTGACCTCGGCCCTCCCGAATGCTATTTCTTCCACGCTCTCAAGCAAGAAATTGGAGAGAAATATTTTGAAACGGACGAGGACCTCAAAAATTGGATTCAGCGGTGATTCGACTTCAGAACTGCAGTCTTTTACGCGAGAGGAATTAGAAAAATTACCACGTCTTTGGAGAAGTGTAGTAGAACAAAATAGAGTTTATCTCAATTGATTTGACTTTGTAGTTGTGAAGTAATAAATCTTTGAAAAAAAATGAAAAGACTTTTTTTCCAACCTAATATAACTTTTATTTCGGCCTCACGTTTCGACACAACTCGTCTTTTTCAGAGGCCTGAAAGAACATCGAAGCCCTAGATCTGGCAACTCATTTCGTCAAGGCATACTTCTCCATATTTCTAGTTACAAGGAGTTCTCACGAATATCAAGGAGTACCCGTCTAAAGCATACCAAACCCCCGTTGTTCCACCAGCGCTGAGAGAGGGCTCAGGTATAAGACCATCAATGAGCAACTGGGACCTACTATAATGTATACTAGTCCATAATGAGCATAGACTGCGCATTCTCAGAGCTCATGCAACGGGATGAAGGGCAAGAAGTCACTGGTTATTGAAATGCACTCGTTTCGGTTGTTCATTGCTGAATTACGCTCCCGAATCCAGAAAGAAAAGTCTTTCTGGTACCGATTTCACTTTCATATAGCAACACAGTGCATTTTATGTCAAAGTCGTTTCCGCCGTGGGTTTTTTGTCAATGTTTACCCAGTGGGGTTAAAGCTTATTCGGTGCATCGGTCAGAGAGATCGAATGTAGGAAGTGAAATTTGACACCCTGCACCCATGTGGAAGACCATCTCCCATTGTTTTCCTGGTTTCAGTCTAACATAAAAATTTAACTACACGCCAATTAATGGAATAAAATTTTACGAGAAATGTCATCTTAATCAATTTTTACCGTTAAGCCAGACATCCCATTCCTGTGCTATGGCATTCACTAATGAGCCACCGGGGAGATGCTATAACAAAAAAGGTTCGTGTGAAGGTTGTGGCGAAACGAACCTTTTGAAGTTTTTGAATTTAGTAATATGATTTTAGCAGTTTCTTGTTCATTCCTGTTTTTATATTTACAAGAATTGAGCTCTAATTGAGCGTTTCTGTTTGAAAAACACAGTTTCAACCTTTGAAGATACGGGATTGGGTTTATTCCGCCTGACAAAGGAATGGCTCTTCAAATTATACAGGAATCTTGGCCAATATGCCAAGATTCCTGTATAATTTGAAGAGCCATTCCTTTGAATGAAAAATGAAAATTGAGCCGGTATTGTTACGAGTAAGCTCTAACCAATAAACTAGAAACAAAGATACGTAACACGGCGAGAGACGATCAGATTGGAGCAGATGAGGAAGAAGCGCTCTGCAATGATACCAGTGAGGATGAACGCCGCCGACAAAAACCAGATGAGAGTTCCCTCAGTTCGAGCAGCTGAGCTTCTAGGACTGATTTATCAACTATTAAACCTGCGGGTATGCGGGTGTTAGAGGTGGAAATATCCCCGCATGAAGCATTCATTTATGAGCGCGTGTAGCGCAGTCGGAGGAGGCGCCGACGGTCGCGTTCACCCGATACCAGGTTCCTGGTTCGGATTTTCCGCTCAGGCCAACCAAGCCTTCCATCCCCTGAGGTCGGTAAACTGGTACCAGACTTATCTGGGGAGGATAAAGCACTGACTTGCTCATCGGCTGCCCACCGCAAGTCGTTGTATGGCCAAATACGCATTCAACTCGCCTCCACGACACCCCATATAAATAGAATGCGTGGCTCATCCCAAAGGGGATTGAACAACGCCGTCCTTTATCCTTTATCCATCTCTACCCTTTATCTTAGGGCTACCTCTTATACTTCTCAAACCCGCGGGCTCAATTGTTGATGAATCCGGGGGTCCATCCAATTCTTACCAACTAGATCACGCAACGGATTGGTGATAGACATGAATTTTTGCAGCCCACGATGCAGCAGCAAAAAACCGAAGGCAAAAACAGAAACGAGAACAGACAGCGGAATATACGGAGATTGGAATTATAGCTTATAACTTAAGAGATATCGCTGAGACGCTGTTACAAAAACACTCATCCGATCTATCCCTGTCGGGCTGGGCACCGCTAGAAAAGCGAAAAGAGTAGAAACAGAATGACTTCTCATGGATGAGAGTTTCCAATTTTACCGATATTGTCAAAGTGATAGAAGAACGTGCTCCTTCATTCGTCTAATTGACCAATTGAGCAAAATAAACAAATTTATTTTGTAATTCATTTTTATTTTATTAGGTTGAATGTTTTACCGTTTTGAGTGCTTCACTTTGAACTACCATAACTTTGTCCAATCTTATCAGATATAGTCGAAATAAGTACCGCTCGAATTAGCACACTTGACAACGTGCCAACTGTCGATTTATTCCATCAGCGAAAAAAATGAGGTGGTCGAGATTCGACAGAATCCACGCAAGCTGTTTTGGCTTGGTCCTGATTGGTGAAGATTTTACCAGCGAGAAAGTTCTGAAAGTGTTTGGAAAGGTGGAAGTCGGTTGGTGAGAAGTCAGGAGAATATGGCGGCTGAGGCTGAAGTTCAGCCCTTAATTCGTTCAATTTTCGAATAGTGATTTGTGAAACGTGTGGGTGGGCGTTACCGTGCAAAAGAATCGGGCCTCTTTTGTTGACTAATGCTGGCCGAAGTTGACGCAATTTTCGGTGCATTTCGCCGATTTCCTTACAGGACTCTGCTGTGATCGCTTGGCCTGGTGCCAAAAAGTTGTACTGAATCACACCAGCCGCCGACCACCACACAGTGTCCATTACCTTTTTTGGTGGAGGTTCGCCTTTGGCGAATGCCTAAAGGCTTGTCGGCGTCCAACACTGTCTGGAACGTTTCCTGTTATCACGCAGAATCCATTTTTCATCACAAATGATGATCCGATCCAGAAATGGGTCAGTTTTGTTGCGCAAAAGTAGAGAAGAACAAATCTCGAAACGTGACAATTTTTGCCGCTCACTCAACTCGTGGGCACCCGCTTTTCGAGCTTTTGCTCCTTCCCAGGCGTCTCAAAGCATCAGTAACAGCAGTATACTGACGTGCATATTGGTCAGCATTATTTATTTATTTATTTATTGCCAATTCGAGCCATTCACTACAAGGGGAGAAAAATCGCAGAAGAAGCAAATTAAATTGGCTAATGAAAGATGACATGAAATAAGAGAAAAGGGAAAATGAGAAAGAAAAGACAAGAAAAGTGGGCAGGATTCGCGAGCAATTGATGAAGATGGGGGAAACAGAGGACTTTACTGATGCACACATCGCGCATGTGGAAAATGGTGGCTTCTTGTACTTGGTGAGACAGTTAATAAACCGTGCGCGTGAAGAAAGGAATACTGCGAGGCGAAGCAAAGGGCTTACGATACTACAACCATAGGTGCCAGACTAGCTGTAGCCTATGTGGGGTGGACCTTTTAAGTGTAGACAAGGGAAGATGGTACGCACCCCATTAGGCTACCCTGATGGGAGGTCATAAGCCATTTCCAACTCGCGCAAGGTGATCGACATAAGATTCGAAAAGTCCAGTGTATCAGGCATTAAAGTTCGTAAAAAAATTGCTCTTCCGCGATCCCGTGAACTGTTTGGGATGGTTCAGCTTCCACCTATTCCTTCATCTCGTCGTCCAGGATTGCTCTAGGACGACTGCTACGGGGGCCATCTTCAAGGCTGAAATCTCCGTTCCGAAATTTACCGAATCACTGGCGCACAGTGCTTTCTCCAACACTATTAGGCCCCCACACCTTGTTGATTTGTCGAGCTGTCTAGGCTGCGGATTGTCCCAATTTGAAGTTGAAATAAAATATCGTTCGAAATTGCTCCTTCGACATACTTCAAGAAAAGAAATCTAAAACAACGTTGAAATATAAATTATTTAGTCAGATGGAGCGAAAAATTCTGTACAGAAAGTAACATTAATGCGCAATGCAAGTTGAATTTTTAATTAATAATAGTGGAATGAAAAATAGTAGCACAAAACACTGAGAACTTTCGGGACACCTGATATAATCCTGATACAGTTCATAAAAAACTCGAAAAAGTACAGAATATGGAATCAAAAATAAATAAAAGCAAGTAGAGGTCAGTAGAGTCATAATCGGATTATTTCATGAAACTCAAATCTAAACAGAGGATAGCAATGGGCATTTATCTCGTAATTGGAACGAACTGGTAGGCAGAAAAGTACACTGGCTCATTTTGGCACTCGACTGCATTAGGAAAGCATGCATCCAGCGCACGCTTGCCTCGTTTCTTCACACGTAAGCATGTGCATCATTTAGCCGAAGAAGTCGCTCTATGTAAACCCCTTGAGAGCCTGAATTTTAGAGACAAAAAGTAAGAAAGTAAGGGATAAAGTAGAGAAAGTAAGGGTTAAAGTAAAGGTTGCTCATCAATCAGTCTTTGCTGGTGACGCGCCACGCATCCGACTTTTGCGGAACAACGTGACGGAGTTTGAATGTGAATCTGGTCTTTATAGAAGCAGAAAAGGACAACTAGGTGTATTCTCTCGTCCCTAACAATTCTAGTAGCAGTTCACCAAATATGTGGAAGGCTATGCCAGTGGAAGAGTCCATGGGAGGTATGGAGGGGTCATGATTAACCTGGGCAAAACCCGAACCAGACAGCCTTCTCCGGCGATGTTCTACTCGCTTTAGACCATATCAGCCGATTAAGTAGAAGGCTCTTTCTTTGCCATTCATAGAGGATATGGGTTCTAGCTTGCAGTTGGGTTGTTCAGTCGCATCATGGGTATGGTGACCGAAATGAGAGTTGAATGGTCGCAGAGACTGAGTTCGCTTTATGCTATGGTTGAGGAGCACCAACAAGAAACTCAATACTTCTGTTTGAAGGGCGAGTGAACTGCCCTCGATGGGAACTCATCCGGACGCCTCAGAATTTCACTGCCGAAGATCGAATTACTACTCGACAACTGTGACGGATATCCAGGAAGTTGTTCACGGGACTATTACTATACTTTCTCCTAGCAGAGTACATAAGATTGCTGAACACAATACACCTCTCTACGCTTTTTACTTGCTTTTCTTCTCCGTAACAAAATCACTACATTTCGTGACTTTCTTCGGTAGACTCCTTTGCTACGACAGTGGCTTCCAAAAGTAGCGAAAATGAAGAAAAAACGCACTCGTCAAATTGGCTGTAAAATCTACTTCCGATGCTGACACGGCGGATCTGACTGGAAATCAATTGCCCTCATCAGGGACAAGGAGTTGTAGCCACGACACGGCACCTTATAGTTGCATCCTGCAGCCTTAGGAGGAAGTGGCTCTGCACTGCTCCGTTGGACTGCTTCAGCACTTTCGCAGGATCAACCAGGAGAACATATGGTCCAGCTGGCCTGACAGGCCTCCTGAAGCGCTGGGGTGTAGCTATTTATTTAGTTACCACGCCGCTTGACTACGTGCGCCGCTAGACAATCAACTACAATGGAAATTCTCTATGACACTGAATTCAAAAAGCCAATAACGATGAAGAACAGCTTCACGAAGGAAAAAAGAAAAAAGAAACGAAAAATAACATCAGAAAAGGAAGTGAACAGAATTAAATGGGAACCATTGAATCAGCTAGATAACGGAATAACATAATCATTCATAACCAACTGAACAATAAGAAAAGCAAGTTTCATAACAGATGTTCCACTCTCCCAGCAAAGACTTGAAACCGCCTGATGGGGACTTGATTCAAAGAGCATTTTCCATAGAAGAAACAACGGCAGTATTGTACTTTAAGGGGCGCGTGGAGCGCAGTCGGAGGAGGCGCCGGCTGTCGCCTGCACCCGATATCAGGTTCCTGGTTCGGATTTCCCGCCTAGGCCAGTCAAGCCTTCTATCCCTCCGGGGTCGGTGAATTGATACCAGACGTGTCTGGGAAGGATAAAGCGCTGACTTGTTCATCGGCTGGCCACCGCAAGTCATTGTATGGCCAAATACGCATTCATATCACCTCCACGACATCCCGTAGAAATAGAGTGCGTGGCGCATCCCAAAAGGGGATTGAATAACGCCGTTTTTCATTCTTTTATTGTTGGCCTGCTCTTTAATGTAAATTGTTGAATATTATACTAAAATTACTATGCAGAGAAACGTAATCGTTATGTCAACAAGAAGGACTAGAACAACTGGTGGAGTTCTCCTTTCACTCGTTCGCTTCCTTCAGCTATAAGGAAAAGATTGTTACCACTCTTCGTAACGGTAAGCTAAAGTTGGTGATTTCTCAAAATGGATGTTTGTGAAAAAAGAGAAACAGCTGCAAATTCTTCATGCTGTCTTCAGCCAGAGGAAGCGATAAAAATGAAAGCAGGCTGGCTTTGCAAACGGTGTGCGAAGGAGAACCCGGATGTTCCCACTCGGGAAAACAATAGCGCCGTTGTTGGGGAGGGGGAAGGGGTCTCATAACACCCCTATAAACGGTGAAACTCGTTGAATAACAGCCTGGTGAGCACGAAACGTCCACGGACTAACGCAGGGACCATTGCCATAGGGACGTTTCGTGCGTTGAAGGCCTCAGCTCATTTGTTCTTACTCAACGCCTACACTGCAAGAAAGGGATTGGGGAGGATGAGCTTAAGCAGATAAGTCACACAACGTCACTCGAGCCACATCTTCATGGCTGCAAGTGCAATCCGATTTACGTTGCGCCAAATCAGCCGATGGTGTGCGCCATGAGTCACAAGTCTACTCCAAGAAGTGAAGATGGTCTTCAGAGCATTTTGTATGAAATTTAGACCCGTTTTGATGACTTTAGGGGCGCGTGTAGCGCAGTCGGAGGAGGCGCCGACTGTCGCGTGCACCCGATACCAGGTTCCTGGTTCGGATTTCCCGCCCAGGCCAACCAAGCCTTCCATCCCTCCGGGGTCGTGAATTGGTACCAGACTTGTCTGGGAAGGATAAAGCGCTGACTTGCTCATCGGCTGGCCACCACAAAGTCATTGTATGGCCAAATACGCACTCAAATCGCCTCCACGATATCCCGTAGAAGTAGAATGCGTGGCGCATCCCAAAAGGGATTGAATAACGCGGTCCTTTCTCCTTTTATTCTTCGATGACTTCAAATTGTTCTGTTCATTGTTGTTTGAAATGCCGTTTGCTAACCGTATTTGAATTGTTTATCTGCGTAGCTCTCCACGTACAAAATAAACAAGTAAATAAATGTTCTTCTTGCCACTCTTTTGAGAGAAACATTCGAAAAAAGAAACGAGAAGAGCAGCACATTTGACTATTTTTAAATTCTGACTGCAAGAGAAACGAGAAAAAATAAATGTAGGTACTGGAGAAGATGGGAATAATAAGATTGAAATTCGAATAAAAACAAGAAACACCTACCCCTGCAAGTATCGATGAACTTTGTTGCGGCTGCCCTGTCAAGTGTGTAATGCGTCTAATTCCGTTCTAAAGTAAATTGAACATGAAAACTCGACGCTTTCAAGCAGCAAACACCGAGCAAATTCCCGGACGTCAACTGAAGCATAGACGAGCGCGTAAAGTACACCCTTCGTTCGTGTAGTTCTCTCCTAGCGCTGAAAGAGCAACGACAGGGAAATGTCTTGAACTCATTGGAATGAATGGCGAGTCCCACTTTCGTCACATCAACCATGGAGCGTCTTGAATTTAAATGATAAAAAGGATAAAGGACGGTGTTACTCAATCCCTTTTGGGATGCGCCAGCGCATTCTACTTCTATGTACGGGATGTCGTGGAGGCGTGTTGAATGTGTGCTTGGTCATACAATGACTTGTGGTGGCCAGCCGATGAACAAGTCAGCGCTCTATCCTTCCCAGACAGGTCTGGTACCAACTCACCGACCCCGGAGGGATGGAAGGCTTGATTGGCCTGGGTGGGAAATCCGAACCAGGAACCTGGTATCGTATGCAGGCGACAGCCTCCTCCGACTGCGCTACACGCGCCCCATCTTGAATTTAACAATACCTAGTTCAGTCCATGCTGAACTCTGACCTATGTGCTTCTCCATGGACGCCACAGTGCATGAAAATTCGTGTAAATTCAAAATTTGCGCAAAAAAAGACGTTCGATTTAACTTATGGTCCCGTTCAATTCATACAAGTCGCTCACTGCTGTTATCGAATGTGGGCACACCGTTAGGTTAAAGAATAAAGGAAAAAAATGAAGGACTGGGATAATCAAACGATTTTAGCATGCGCCACGCATTCTGATACTACGGTCGTAGAGGCGATTTTAATGCCTGTTTCGCCTACACACTGACTTGCGGTGGCTATCCTCTCGACATGTCAGTGTATTACCTTTCTCTGACAGGCCTGGAATCAATTATCTGACCTCTAACTTAAGATAGATGGCTTGGTTGGCCTGCCGGGAAATAGAAACTAGAATCGAGTGCACCCGACAGAAGACGCCGTCTCCGACTGCGCTAACACGAGCCATTATAATATCTACCGTTCTTTAGTTTGAGCGATACTTGAAAATTGTATTTATTTATTTATTTATTTAAATGCACTCAAGGTGCCCTACAACGCCAACGAAATCCCCGATCTACGCAATGGCCGTTAAAAACAACAGCAAAATAAACGATTAATTACATCAAGGGATAAAAAAGATAAAGGACGGCGTTACTCAATCCCTTTTGGGATGCGCCACGCATCCTGCTTCTACGGGATGTCGTGGAGGCGACTTGAATGCGTATTTGGTCATACAATGTCTTGCGGTGGCCAGCCGATGAACAAGTCAGCGTTTTATCCTTCCCAGACACGTCTGGTACCTATTCACCGACCCCGGAGGTATGGAAGGCTTGGTTGGCCATGGCGGAAAATCCGAACCAGGAACCCTGGAATCGGGTGCACGCGACAGTCGGCGCCTCCTCCGACTGCGCTACACGCGCCCACCTTTTAATTGAATTAGAAAACATAAACCTTTACAATTGTGTAATTACCAAACTACTTATTTCGTGACCCCTTTTTCAGCGAACCAACTACTTGCGTGTATGCGTTATTACGCTGGATTGAGTGCCACTAATTGGCACCGGAGTTCGAAAGGAAATGAAGAAGTTCAGAGTAAACACCGTTCCTCAGATGTAAGAAATTTATAAGAGCTTAATAACGCTGCCAGTATTCGCTAGCTGAAAACGTGGAGTGCTAGAAAAAAATCCAATTTCCACGAAGTAATTAATTGGAATGAACGGATCGCAACCTTCGAGAAGTGTTTTCTTTCAAATATAGGGTAAAAAAGATACAGGACGGCGTTACTCAATCTGTTTTGAGACGCGCCACGCACTCTACTTCTACGGGATGTCGTGGAGGCGATTCGAATGCGAACCTGGACATGGGCGGGATATCCGAACCAGGAATCTAGTATCGGGTGCACGCCACAGCCGGCATCTCCTCCGACTGCGCTACACGCGCCCTTCTTTTAAATACGCTCATAAAAAGGGTAGAGGGCTAGATGTGCACGCATTTAACTTCTATGAAATATCTTGGAGGACATTTGAATGTGTATTTCACCTGTGCATCCTGCCTGACTTGCTTTAGACATCCGATGGACAACGCGATGTTAATCTACTCTATGGTGTGTCAAAGCGCACTCGGAGGAGGTGCCGCCCGTAGCGTGCACGTAATCCCAGGTTTCTCGTTCGGATTTACCCAGGTAAGCGAGGCCTTCCACCCCTCCTTGGTCGGCGGACCTGTCTGAGGAGCATAAACAAGAGAATAGATGATGATGATAGATAGATAGAGATGGATAGAGATGATCTTCCGCATTTTCCGAGAATGAGCAGTACCTTGTGGTTTCATAAGGACGAAATCATCGGCATTCTATCTAAATGGTCATCGTCTTCCTCAGTTTCTCCTGACTTTATCCCTCTTAGTTTTATTTAAAAAATCATCTATTATATTGCTTACCCTTTGGAGCATATATTTAACCTAAGTTATGTTAGAGCTGAGGTGCCTGCTAGATGGAAACATGCATTCGTAACTCCTATTTACAAAAAAGCTCTGCGGTCTGATCCCAGAAATTACAGGCCAGTCAGCATAACATCAATATTTGCGCGAACCTTTGAGAAGATACTCAAGAAACATATATTAATGCATCTTGAAGATCACAATATAATTTCGGAAAATCAATACGGCTTCCTCAAAGGAAGATCAGTCGAAATTGCCCTTCTTACCTCTCTCAATGACTGGACAAGGGCGCTAGAAGAAAGAAAGCGTACGGACGTTATATATTTTGATTTCGCAAAAGCTTTCGATAGGGTCTTGGTGAACAATCTGTTGGTTAAAATGGAAGCGGTAGGAATCCATCCTATGATTATATGTTGGGTGAAGCAATTTTTATCTGGCAGAACATATCAAGTTGGCATAAAGGGTCAGTTTTCGAAAGTGTTTCCCACGTATAGCGGAGTTCCTGAAGGAGCGGTGTTATCGCCAATCTTATTTTTACTGTACACCTACGAACTTCCGAACTATCTTACCAATCTGGGTGTCACCTGTGAAATGTACGCAGATGATGTAAAGGTTCACAAAAAATTGTAGACACTTTTGATGAACTATCCCTTCAGTCCGCGATAAATTACATCTCCAATTGGGCAGAAAAGTGGGGTCTACCACTTGAACATGAAAAAACATGCTTTCTAACAATTGGATCTAAAAGACAGTCACAGTTCCCAACATACAGTATTAATGGTCAGGTTCTAAACAATGTAAAAGAGGCCCGCGATCTGGGATTCATCATAACGTCCAATCTATGCTTTTCACAGCACTGCAGACTTCTCGTTAAAAAGGCCGGCTACCGTATATATAACCTCTTTCGAGCTCTAAAGTCAAATCAACCAGAAATTTATATCCGAGCTTATAAAACATATGTGAGGCCAATTGTTGAATCGGGAATCACGGTATTCAATCCAACTAAGAAGAAAGATATCGGGCTTTCGGAAAGTGTTCAAAATAGCTTCACTAGAAAACTTATGATGAGATGCTTTTCAATGAACTACGATCAGATTCCACATGCTTCTCAAAGATCAGTCTTACTTGGCCTACCGTCGCTCAAGAATAGAAGAAAAGCAGCAGATCGTGTCATGATGTTCAAGATCATTAGCAACAAGTTACCCGTTAACCCAACCGATTTCTTTGATGGCGCTCTGACGAGATCCGTAAGAGGAAAGCTTAAGCTTCGAGTTTCAGTTGCCAAAACTCGAGTCAGATCTGATTTTCTAACATACAGAACACTTGGTGATTTCAATCTGCTGCTAGGTAAATACGAAGTCATGTCAAGGTTATCTGTACAGGTCTGCAAAAGGTTTTCCACACCTTAAGCATTATAAAATATTGCGCAGTCAGTAGACGCTTATTATGTCATCGAATTCAATGTGCATATGACTCATTCTTTTGTGTTTTGTTGTGTCGTGTATGTAAAGTTTTTTTTTGTGTTCCCTCATTCTTTAAACAAGACTGTTGTCTTTGTTTAAATAAATAAAAAAAAATAAAAAAATAAACCACTGACGTGTCTATTGGCTGGCCACCGAAAATCATTGTATAGGCCGAATAGGCGTTCAAACTGCCTCATGATATTCCGTACAAGCAGAAGGTGTGGCGCATCCCCCACGAAGGGATTGAGTAACTCCATTTGCTGTCCTTTTATCGTTTTATCTCCCTTTACATAGTTTCAAACTCTTATTCATCTACCTGTTTTCCTGATTTATTTGACTATATAAAGTATCATTTATTTGCTGTTTTAGGCCTATTTCACCTTGCTTTGATTATGCAATAACATTAGAAGAAGTTTTGGGTTAGTTTTTTGCAATCCCTCCATTACTTATGAACACCGGGGAATGGCACTTTCTATTTCTACATACTTCATATCTTGCGAGTCGATCTCATTCTAAACGAAAGTCAGACTACTACCTCCTTTCGTTTATTTCCTTACAAGTAAAGCTACTATTTACACAGATATGGCTGTATTCACTAACTGTTTCTAATAATCTACCCGTTCCAGACGCTCTGGCACCAATTCTTCGACCCCAGAAGGAATGAAGTCTTGTTTCGCCTTGACGAAGACCGAAGCTTGATTCGATTCGAGGTGCTCAAAAGGGCTAGTGCCTCCCGTGACTGCGCTACATGTGCTGTGCTCTATCAAAGGCTTCTTAGCAGAGCAAAGGCAACCTCAGGCGTGTACTCTACCTGCTTCCGACAGCTGCCGATTACCCCATCAACACTGGCAACTCTGCGGTCCGAACCGGAAAGTACCTGGCTGAGGTCGGATCGAACACGGAAGGCTTGTCATCGCTTAGGTGGAAGGGGGAGAGGCTTAGGAGCTTCTAGGTTTGGTATTCAGTAGACAGAAGTAATTTCGACACCATGTACGTAGGATGATGAGGCTAACAACTAAGGTCTCCATTTACTTACAGCGTATTGCTTACTTTTATTTACTGAAGTTACTACCGTATATACTACCGTATTGCAGGTGTTACGTGCGGTCAAACAACACGGGTGGTGTAAGGTGAACATCGCTGCCCGGAAAGCAGAAGATGCGGGTTCGAGTCCCGTCTGTCGCAAGAGTTTTGATTGCAACAAAACATCCTCTAACAACATATAGCCTCTCTACCAGCCGCTCCAGGCTCAAGCGAATGTGTTAAAACGTATATACACTTGCACACCTGGCTGCACTTATTATGTTAGGTTGATCGGAAATTTCTGTCCAGTTGCCAGGAGTCATGCTTCGCCCTTTAAACCTATTTTTCGGCAAGCTGGGCCAATTTCAAACTCCCGTCCTATGTGAGTAGTTCCACTGCTGATGAAGTTCCTACTGATGAAGTATGGTTCCTACAGCTATAAGTATTCAGCTGCACTTGACCGCTGTGAGTTTCAGGACCATTCTCGCTGAAAGGCCCTGATTCATCAAGCGAAAGATATGTGTAGAAGTAGCGGAGGGTAAAACCACCACCCTCCCGCTGTGAGTACTGGGTACGAGTCGTATTCATCAAACGAATCGAGGGTACGGTAGAAGAACCCTGACAGACGCCCAGAAAAGTTATTTTTCTAGCACTCCGCTAATTCCGCTGCCAATATGGAGTGAAAAACTTTCCCAACATAGAGCAGGAGGTGATGAAAGGCCGCATTCGCAGAGTTCTCCCCGACTGGGAGAAGTATTGAAAAATTTGCTTATTTAATCGGGAATTTCTCTCGGGGTTCCAGATTATTCCTCGCGATTTTGTTTATTTTCTCGATGACGTGAGAAGAAGCAGATCACAGGGCGTCTTGAGAACAGCTGATCTCAGTGGAGCGCATTTTTGTAAATGGAGCGCGAAATAGTAGCGGTATGCAGACATACCCACGACGATCGATGGGATTTCTCGATCCGCTGCTTTACCCGCGGGTAAGGTTTGTCATAAATGCCACATCGTGGGTACTTCTACCCCCTATACCCGCATACCCACGAGTATGCGCGTTGATGAATCCGGCTCCTGGGCCCGGATTCATCAAGCAATGGGTATAGGTAGATATACCGTAAGGGAATCATACCCACTACCAGCAATGGGTAGTGGCTACGAAACGTATTCATGGAAGGAATCAAGGGTAAGGCACAACCTGGCCTTCCCGAAAACAGATGATCTCACCGGAGCGCCATTTTGTCTTATGGGGTGCAAATGAGTCGCGGGTATACGGATGTACCCACAACGATCGGCGGGTTTTCTCCACCCACTGATATACCCACGTTTGACGGGTAAGATTTATCATGAATCGTGGGTATGTCCACATCGTGGGTATATCTACCCCTATACCCAGCATACCCATGGGTATGCACGTTGGTGAATCCGGGCCCTGGGGCCGGATTCGTCAACGACTAACCCGCGGGTATAGGGGGTAGAGATACCCACAATGAAGCCTGCGTCTCTGACTCTTGCCTTATCTCTACCTGACTTTTATCTTATCTCTATCCCTTATACCCCGCATACCCACGGGTTTAATTGTTGATGAATCCGGCCCCTGGTCTATCCCAGTATCCTGCATAAGCGCCTTGAGTTCTAGGGCAGCGACGTCGTCTTAGGAATAGGAGGGGTAAGGGCTCGAGCTCACAAGTGGTACCTACATGTGCATTGCTACTGCAGAACAGACTGCCCATTGAGGTAGCATTCTCCGGGAGTCGGGATGCGCCAGGCATTCTACATTCGTGTGACGTTCTATAGATTCGGTGCGTGTGGAAATCAGAGATTAACTTCCAAAAATGCACATCTTCTTGCGGACGAATCTTTCAGATTACATAACGCCGTCAATTATCCCAATGTTTGTTTCCTGTAATTGAGGTAGAAATTTCCATTTTATAACAATATTATTTTCTATAATCAAGGTAGAAGTAAGGAACGGAGATGGTGACTGCGGACTTCACGCTTTAGCGGATAATTGGATGTTCACTGAGCACAGGAAATCGCGTCTATCAAATTTGTCGGCTCTTCATGAAAAACTAACGAAATCTCTGATGATCAGGAAATCCTGACTTTGACCCTTTCCTGAAACCTTTAAGAGAGAGAATTCTGCGGCACCTGCAGCAAAAACGCGAGGTAGCAAAACAATTGTAGAGGGGTAAGGCCTTAGTTGGATCTCTAGGCGATCTAACACCCAGAAACTGGCTTCAGATACTAACTTGAGGAACGAGCTCACATCATACCAATATGAGATTTCCATAATCGAATGAGGATGAGCTGCAAACGCTGCCTCTGCACACAACAAGGACGGCAGCCGTTCCGGCTTAGGGGGAGACTTTCCTAATCGGAAATCACATGTCAAGGAAACGGATTTCTATTGCATTTGCTACCTTCTTAAAGACTATCGCCGAGGAGGGTTATGCTCAGCATAGCTGTGCTTCTGAGAACTTTCATCGGACGAACTGACGCTCGAATAAATTGACAAAAAAGCACAGGGTCGAAGTGCTATGAAGTGCCACTGGTTTATGATGAGACGAGAAAAGTCTAAGAACAAACCATAGAGGCGAGAGAGAGCGAGAAAGACCTGACCACTACTGGTCCGGTTTAGTCGATAAAAAAAGAGCTCCTAAAATCGATACAACCCATAAGCCCTAAAATTGGGCGAGAGCAGAGATTCAACGGAAGCGTCGAAAGGTGCTAGCAGAAGCACATGAGGGATGGCCGACGGTCGCTGTTTGAAAAATGGACGCCACAAACGTCCACCCTCGCTTCTAACAGAACGCGATTAGATTAAGAATGCTCGGCCACTGCTCTGAAACACTTCCAGAGGACGGAGCTAGAATTATCTGCACCACAATTGAATTCTCCCTATTTTCATTGAAAAGTAAGAGGGTTCTGGAGAACGACGTTTTTTCTCTTGACTCTGGAAGGTCGCCACTATTGTTTCTACTCTAATCAGGCAAGTTCGTCAAGTCTGAAGAACGCGTCGGACACATTCTGTACTGCTAAGGGGAGGCCACCAAGAACGTGAGGAATTACAGTACCTCGTAAGTGACTTGTAATAGGAAGGAAGTGTCACAGCCAGCAGTGCCCAATTGGAGCGAGTTAATTTGAAATGCTCTGCGATTGTCGGAGCTATAGGGAACTCACAGAGGGCTCTATAGAACAGTTGTCAGTTCTGCCCTTCTCCACAAGAAGTGAAGCGGGTGCTGGGTGATTGGTAAGGCTTAGAAGCGCCAGTTGCACAGTGCTGATGTGGAGGTACTCAAATGAGGATGCGAATGAACCCATCATGTGATCGGGATGAACGAAGATGTCAGAGCATTGATGAAGACAGCCTCAATGCAGCTCAAAATAAGGGAGAAACGCCTAAAGTGGTTTAGACCGGGGTGCACAGAAAATTTTGTGCGTTACATTTTTTAACGAAATTCTTTTACGGAAATTTTTCGTTAAATTTCCGTTAAATCGTTAAATTTTGTTAAAAACTACAATTTGCTGCAAACCATTATTTCCAGTGAACAATCAGGAGAAAACTTATACGTTTCAACCTCAAGAGGTCGACAGCTAAAGTTCAGGGAATGGACTGTAACATTGCAATGTAAAACAAACAATTCAACATCAACAAACGCGGAAAAAATAAATAAGCGTTCAGCAACTACATAGTTATCTACAGGATGTGGAATGAGAAAAAATATGGAATCATCTTCAAAATGATCATCACCAAGGCATCTTAAAATGTGCGATCAGGAAGGTACCCTTACATAGTTCCCTCTTTCCTAGTTCTTTTGCCTGTCTGCTCTACGAGTGTATGCAATCTCGATGGGGGCACCAGTCCGCTAAGTACAGAGGGAGTTAATAAAGATTCAAATAAAATCAATAATAAATCAGTGGATTCAAATCAGTTTCATTAAGTCTAAGGTGGCTGGTATCGAGGTTGTAAGCTGTCATAATGATGGTTTGTTGCGATCAAAACTTCTAGCGCCAGGCGGGACTCGAACCCGCACCTCCCTCTAACCGGGCGGGAATGCTCTACGCCATTACACCACCGGCGCCGTTTGATCGAACGCAACATCCACACCTCGTGGGACCGATCAGCACCCACTCATATCCGGGATGAGCTGGCCGCTGATATCAGCATGGAACCAGTTAAGCTGACGGCCTTGATAGAAACGACTCAAATCAGTTTCATTAAGCCTAAGGTGGCTGGTATCGAGGTTGTAAGCTGTCACAACGAGGTGCGGGTTCGAGTCCCGCCTGGCGCTAGAAGTTTTGATCGCAACAAAACATCGTTGTGACAAATCAGTGGATTGTTAACACGATGGCAGCACTATGATTATTTATTTATTTACTTATTTATTTATTTATTTATTTATTTATTTGTTATTAATACATCCATAGGGATGTGCCACCAATGATCGAGAACAGGCCGCGAAAAAATTGAACACGAATAGGAAAAAAACTCAGAACTCAACTTGCAATCAGCGAAAGCGCTAAAAAAGCTATCGAAAACATTGAGGAAAGGCCCACCATCTATGAACCTGCGCATCTATGAAGGAGAACATAACAAGAGAAGGATAGGACAGCCAACCCACAAGTAACATGATCACTACAGAAAACCAGACGAGCTTGCTCATGGTATTATCGAGTGCCTGGTACGCGAACTAACCCATTTCTTGTTGCAAAGTCGGGACCGGACACGAGGTCGTGTCACACGGCCCCATACTGCCGAAAAGGTGTGACACGTCGTCAATGTGTTAACGTTCAGAAATAGCAGCTTTCCTAATTTTTGTTAGTGGCGTTTTTCTAGAATCGGTTAAAATACGTCCAGCGGCTGAAAACATTCTCTCCGTCCCGACTTTTCCAGGTGGTGGGCAAAAGAATTCTGCGATAAGGAAGGATGAGGACAGCCATGTCTTACGAGGAGGTTAGATCAGTATCTTTTTGGATTTGTTGATGTGCTTGGAGGGCTGGGGAAGAAATTTCTAGCCCCAAAATGCATAAAAGAAAAAGGACGCGCCCTTTTGGAATGCGCCACGCATTCTACTTCAACGGGATGTCGTGTAGGCGATTTGAATACGTATTTGGCCATACAATGATTTGTGCTGGCCTGCCGATGAACGAGACAGCGCTTTTTCATTCGGAGACAACTCTGGTAATAATTCATCAACCCCGGAGGGATGGAAGACTTGGTTGGCCTGGTTAGAGGGGGGGGGGAAATCCAAACCAGGAACCTGGCGTCGGATACTCGCGACAGCAGGCACCTCCTCAGACTGCGCCACACGCCCCCCCCCAAATTATGTATTTCCAAATATTTTTAAAATTCATGAAAACACATAAATATTCCTGCTGATTCCAATAGTTTTTTTAGGAACAGTCCTAAACGGGTGGAAGAGTGTACTGAGGGTAAATGTAATAAACTCGAAAGTCCGTTAAAAATTCCGTTCAAATTTCGAAAATTTTCCGTTAGGTCTTTAGCCCAGAATTTAACGAAAAATGCCGTTAATTCGTTAAATTCGTTAAATCGTTAACGTCAAACGCTCCCTGGCTTAGACGATTTCTAGAAGGTCATAGGATTATCCAGCTTGGTCCTAGAGTTCGAAGCATCCGGAAGTGACAACATGGAACCCCAAGGAAAAGATGGAAGGTCGTCATAGAGACATGTATCGCCTACGTCAGCGCCACGGCAAAGGATTCCCTTGTGATGCCTATGATTCGCAAGAACAGCAGAATGTGCGCCTTCGTGGAACTAAACGCTTAAGAGAAAAAGTCAAAAGCGTAATGAAATCAGAGAGAGGATTCAAAATCGAATTTCAACTTCCTTAAACGCATCGATTCGTGCGCATAATAGGGGGTGCTTCTCATCTTCTGCGATCGGAACGCTCCTGAGAATTCACTTTAACAAGCTCTACATTTCCTATACAAATCCTTCCGAAGGTATTGCTTCGATATCCAGAAAGAGCTTCCTTCGCATCACTTAAATGATTTGTTATTCCTTGAAGTTTTTTTTAGTTTAAATACCTATAGAACTATGGAACTTATGGAACTGTTTTTAGAGAAAACGTAATAAAGCAAAATTTGTCTTAAAGCACAGCAAAGAAGCAAGCAAATAGGCGCATTAAAAGATCAGGTCACGCCATGCACTCAAAAAGTTTTCCATAACTTTAACTTGATTGATTGTGCTATTTACATGAATCATGAAAGTGAGGATATATCATGAATGTGAGGATAACACATGTGTGTCTTCTTTGCAGTTGTTTTGTTGTACTATCAACATACAGTGCGTTTCAAAAGTATGTAGCCACCTTAAATTCAAAATTTTTACCCTTCGCCTTTGTTTCTACGAACCGGCGTTTGTCGCATTCAATTCCTCGTAGTCGGAAATACCTATGTTGTTTTTCACTGGAAAAACCTCATCTCTAGATAAAAATAGATCGTTTCTGAAATTTTTTGTTTGTATCAAAAGTATGTAGCCTTAAAAAATACTTTTTTATTAAACATTAATAGTTAATTATATCACCATTATTTCTTATTACATCAAGTACCCTACTACGCATACTACCTACAAGTTTCTGGATCACTTCGTCACCGATGTTGTCCCAGGCAGTCAAAATAGCGGTTTTCAGCTCCCCAACATTGTTGAACTGCCTGTTATTCAAGTAGACCTGCTGTACCAACATACCTCACATGTTCTCCATTGGGTTGCAGTCAGATGAGCAAGCTGGCCATTCCATTACTCGGAGTCGATTACGTTTGAGCCAGTCTGTGGCCGATTTGGACACATGAAGTGCAGCACTGTCCTGCTGCAGAACATGTGTCTGCCGTTTTCTCCCCGTTAGGAAGGGCAGCAGGCTGGACTCCAGTACGGCTTGATACTCTAGACTGTCCATACGACATGATGGGAATCTGAGCTTCAGCTTCCCCCTACTGCAGAAGCCTGCCCAAGTCATCAGAGACCCGCCTCCGAAGTTCCGTCGAGAGAAGGTGATGGGAGCCTGTCGTAGATCTCTCCAGTAATACCGGTAACCATCGGGACCATCCAGATTAAATTTTTTCTCGTCAGTGAAGATGACCTAAAGCAGTAAGCGTGTGAAATTCATGACATCGACGAAACCAGAAAGTTCCTACATTATCCCATTGTGTGCCATGTTTTTGCGGGCAACTCCAGTCGCGCCTGCTTGTGGAAGTTCGTGAGATGAGGTGCTTTCTGCATGGTCTGTCTGCAAATGTGTTCGTTCGATCGAATACAACGCCATATCGTTGTTCTTGACGCAGATAGACCATTCTCAGCGCGAACTTGGTTGACGCTCCACGTGGAGTTCGACACCATGCGGCTGATTCATCGACGATTCTGGCTCGAAATCACACTCGGACGACTCGGTACAGGTGCAGGCCGATAACCATTGGGATTTCGAAGGAAGCAGTCGACACATCTTGCGAACGTCCGAGCTGACGAGCAATGGCGCGGTTTGTCAAGTCAGCATCCTTGAGCGCTCGGATCTGAGCCTGTTCCTCGATAATCAGGACACGTCCACGGACTGGCATAGTGGTTATTTTGAAGAACAGATCAAGCTGGCTATTTATGACAAAAACTTCCCGCCAAAAGGAGCGCAAAATTTGAATAGGAGTGTAAAAATGCCCGATATTCTGGAGTGGCAACATACTTTTGAAATGAACAAAAAAATTCAAAAACGCCTAGTTTTTGCCTGGCTACATATTTTTGAAACGCACTGTATGTCAAACTTCATTCAATCAGAAATTCTGCAATCAAATAAAAATAGCTACGTTTTGGAAGGCGACATGGTGAGTCGTTTTGTCACTAAAAACGGTCGCCTTCCTGTTGTTTAAAACAAGCTTTAAATCAAGATTTTTCCTTCAAAATAAGAATTTTATAACATTTCATACAATGTGTTCACTTATAGGAGGTGAATAACACTTCAAGAAATGCTGTTCTAAAATTCTTCTGGAACAAAAAAATATTCTAGTCTTTTTGGAGAGTCTCTTGTTTACTTTAGAAGAAGCTCATTTTGATTTCGAAGATTTCGCTTCGATTTCAAAAGTCTTAAGTTAGCTTAGAAGAGAGTCCAATATGATTCCAAAAGTGACCCATTTGATCTGAAAAGTGACCAATGCGATGTGAGAATGGTGTGTATAGTAAACGTGTATGTGATTTTTTTTTTCATATGATTCTCCCAGAAAACTGGGCAAATCCAGCAAAAAATCGACGATATCGATCGAAAATGACTATGATTTTTGACGCATATGATTTCCTTCTCTTGTTGTAAGGAGCTCACCATATTCACGTTGCCTGACAACGGTCAGCGACAGAAATAATGGAACGACTGATGCTCCTGAACAGCCCTTCCTTATAGTTCTTCTTCTTTATAGAGAACCTGAAACGGGAAATTTTCGTGTGAGCGCGCAATAGAAGTTACTCTTCTTAAACTGCATGAATTCATGTATATTAAGTGCAAACAGGAAGATTTCGGCACTATCCGCTCTCAGCAGGTTCGCACCAGTGAAACTATCACCAAGACGGAGTTCCCATCAATAATTTGGTCAAACCCCAAAATTACAGCTGCCAACCGCGTCTTCGAAGAAAGATGTGGGTGAAATTCCAAGCCAGAGAGACTACGTTGTTGGCGCCGTCTGAAGGCCCACCACTGTTCTCGTCATACGTTCAGTGAAGCGCTAAGCCTTAAGCTGATCGAAGATTAGCGGAAAATAGTGGAAAATAGCTGAATCACATCAGAAAATGAAAGATTCAATGGATGCAGCAGAGGTCACGCGAATCTGATGGCCGATGGAGATAGATCTTAGCGGGCATGAAGTGGTACAGATCAGGAGGCCAATATCGATCGGCATTACTGATTTTTCCTTGGAGCTGACCGTTCCTTCCTGGTTTACGAGTCGATGACCTTCAGGCGGGATTCATACTTCTGCGGCGGAGCGCCGCAGCGTCGTCAAGCATATCGATATCGATCGTATTTACAGCACAATCGATAAGGGTAGATGGAATAATGCCGTATCGCTCGGCGTTCGAAGTATAAATCCCGCCTGGGCTATGTATCACCGCAGCCACATAATCATCGTGAAATCGTAGATAGGCATAGGATCGAAGACACACACGGGGATGATTATTTGGAGGATAGCGAATTGTATGGTAATTCTTGATTCCCACACTACCCGGAATGCTTTTGTGATTTGAAAAGCGTCCAATTCGACGTAAAAATGACATAAATCGTCTAGAGAATGTGTAGTGTTTCACGAAATAGGTTGAGTAGCGCCATACTTTCTCCTTTTTCTCCTTTATAATAGTAAAAATAATTTATTACGTTTTATAAGTATCACACGGTAGACACTTAGAAAAGCAGAAGAAAAAACACGGCACCAAGAAAGAAGAACATTGTTCTCAAATTTTTAAAAGAGAGACAACTTCTTTCCAGCCATACGTTTAAAGAACCGGAAACCTGCTTGAACAAATTGCGCTTTAAAGACAAATAAGTTGATCCTACTGTGGAAGTGAAAACCCCCAAGCCTTTGTGCAGTTCTAGAGCTTCGAATGGGGATCTTTTTCGAATCGCCTCTTGTTCTAGAAGGCAGGAGAGATTAAAATAGAGAAGCATCGACGTCCATGATTCCTGACGGGATTGTGAAGGTCGCACAGACATCTTTAAGCTTTGATTAAAAAGACGATAAAGCATTGAGACACGATGTCAGATAAACTGGGAATAGTGCGATTCTGAGCCTGCGCTGGAGATCATGCCTTCTAACAACGGACCAATGTGAGTCCCCTCCGTAGAAGATACGGCGTCCCTCATTTAGGATGGATATTCCCTCTCGTCGAAGATCTGTGACGCGCGGAAGGGCGACGTCGCAATTTGGCGACGAACTTGTTAACGGGCGGCTCAGCGGATACTGCTCGGTGATGGACTGCTCTTCGGCCTCATCGAAGGAATCGCATCTCATCCCGTGTCAGGATCTCAAGACGAACATACACTTCACACGAGCACGTCAAGAGCGCCTTCTCTTCGGATGAGTCAACCAAACATTGAGCTTTAGCATCTTAAGTTTTAAATGGGCTGGAACTTGTTTTTGGAAGTTTCACCTCCGGACATATAGTCCACTCTCCAGCTTACAGCGGGCGTATTTAATGGATAAATAAAAAGTGTCCGATTTGGAATGAAAATGGATGGCAGCGTGTCTTAACCGGAGTACCATGGCATTGCCATAAAGGGATGTTGGCCAGTTCGTGAAAATAAAACCACGTTAAATGGGGCTTCTTAGCCGAAAGAGATGCGCCCAGACAATCGCTTTCAGCCACTTGGCCTCGGGCTCATAAAATGCGTCCGAGCCTTCTATCATTTTCAGGTTCGGAATCCCATTCCTGAAGCAATAATTCACGCATATGTTGATGACAAAAAGTCTTAAAGAAGGTAGCTCATGAACTGATAAAGGTTCAGCTGTCCTTTCACCTCCTAACGAGTACGATGACTGCCACCCCTGCGTACAGTATGGAACAACACGATGTTCTAAATATGAGTTCAAAATTCATTATAAAGGATAGAGGATAAAGGACCCAGTTGAGATGCGCCACGCATTCTATTTCTTCAGGATGTTGCGAAGCCGATTTGAGTGCCCATTTGACTATTCAGTGACCTGCGGGGGAGGAAGGCAGCCGATGAAGAAGTCAGCGCTTTATCCTTCCCAGACAAATCTCGTACCAGTTCAGAGATGGAGGTCTTGGTTGGCATGGGAATGAAATTCGAACTAGGAACCTGGTATCGTGTGCACTCGACAGCCACCACCTCCTCCGACTGCGCCCGAAAATTGACTGCATATCCGAAAAACCAGAATCGCTGCCTTTACGTCACATTTTTTGTGTATAAATTGGGGATGGTGAGAGACTTACTACATAGAAAAGGACCTCGATAGGTGTTTCTGGTCTTAGGAAAAGACCAATGGCTGGAGAGCAGGAGAGCTGAGAAACGACTTGTGCCAAAATGAGCTTACAACAGCATCGAACTGGTTCTTGTAAAAGCACATTACTTTAAACTGCAGTAGCAGTTGTTTCGAACTGCTTTCGAATGCGTTTTTCACATAGTGCTATGGGTAACAATAAAGATTGAAATGGCTGGATTATTCTGACATGTCGAGTCGCATGACCGGGCCGCGTGTCCGTTGTAATAAAGCATTCTTCTGAAACCACTTCTCAAGTAGAATTGGGCCTTCGACTAGCCTTCGACTTCAGAAAGAAATCGTCAGAAGAATATTCTGAACTCATGGGGTCAACTGCCGCTCTTGCAAGACCATGGAAACAGAGAACATATTTGCACCTCGACGCTCTTCTGTCGGTTAAAAGGCTTGCTATCTCTAGAAATGGTAAACCTGCGCCACGCCCTCTTCTCAGCAGCCCTTACATAGTTTGACATCTGATCGCCTTTCTTGATGATTGCAGAATGCAAGCATCCCAACAAGCTCATTTTCGTTGATTTTATTGCCAAAAATCGTGCAGATCCGTCTGTTAACTGGACTAGGAATAAAATGTTATTGATCGATATTAATCCGCTGAACGTATCTTTGGGGAGAATGAATTTGGTAATACTTAAAGCTCACATGTTCAATAGCACTAATTACGGGACATTGTGACACGTCTTCCTAATGTAGACGGTCGTCACACGACGTCGGTGACACGTCTTCTGAATCCGAATAGTCAGAAACGCGCGCAGATGTCGTCACTGCAAGCAAAAGGAGCCCGTGCCTCCCTGCTGCGGTAGAATCCCACGTTGAATGAAAAATTTTGCTCGCGTGGAATACGGTGAAGCGTACTCCACGCTAGCTAGATCACTCAAACGTCATCGACGGCTAACTTGATTATATATAGTGGTAGGAAGATGAATTAAGGTATATGTCGCGTAGGCAAGCAGCATTGGTAGGTAGGAACGCCTAAACCACTTGCCGTTCAGAGAGTACGTATTCAGTCGGGATCCTGATGGGATGGCATGTGTTCGAACTGTGCTCTGCTTGGCTATTATTGGCCGGCGCACGCCCACCTACCAATGCTGCTCACCTACGCGACATGTACCGGTAAAACTATAGCCAACTGGGTCACAACTTAGCTGGCGATTTTACCACACACCTAGAAAAATATGACATCCTTCTGAATTCGAAAGTAAAGGAAGAGTAAGAGAAAAAGAAAATAGGGATGAGAGCGAGGTTCATTACGGCATCGGTCTGTGAAAAAAGCATAGATCTGCTTGGTGGAGGTGTAGATTGTGTTAATCTTGAACATATCACGAGAATCCTTCGTTGGGAATGGTTAATCAGCTTATCATTCATTCACTTAGCACATGATCTCTCCATCGGGTATGGAGGATCACTGAGCAGAAAATGAATCGTCATGAAGCAGCTTAATTCAGGTAAAAATGAAAGACTGACACAGAAGCCTGAAAATTACACCGGTACCTGTTTACAGTAGCAACCGATATCGCTAACATTTTTGGATACGTAACTGTCAGACAACACGAGTTTCAGGTGGTTAAGAAGAAGAAAACATCTTGACTAGACACGGCTCATTTGATGGCTCTTGAAAGAAGGGGTATAGAAGGATTGGATGACGTCGACGAGGAAATGAGCTGTACTGGATACGGATCAAACGTGAGCTCAACTCCGAGTCACTCGGCTACGTGTATTACGTGGTGTCTTCTAGCAGCACACGAGAAGGAGCTTATTCTAAGCGACGGCAAATTCGAACAGGAAGTAGTTTGGAGATGAGCTTTTGTTGAACAAGGAAATGTGACCCATTCGCTAATCCTTGTCTTATTTATCATAGAAAATCAGCTGCCGACGTGAAGAGAATCGACTAGATGCAGGTGAATGCTAGTCTGTAGAAAACAACACGGAGCAATGCTGCAAACGGCGGAAGGTGGCTGTAAGCTAGATCAGCTAACTGTTCAAATTTTTAAGGCAAAACAGCAAAGCGGATGTTAAAATGAAAATAGAATAAAATAAATATCGATACCAGGGATGTGCGGAAATTTTTTTCGAGAAAAGCGGAACACGGAATACGAAACGGAAGAGCTCAAAATGGACGTAAACCGAAATACGAAACACGAAAACGGAAGTGACTTAAAACTCATATATTCATTTAAATTTTCATAAATGCCTATCCATAATGGCAGCAATACCCATGCTGCCGTTAGCGAATTTAAAAAGCGGGCAAGCGACTCTTTCCCAGCAACATATCAACAATCAAAAGGCCTGGTACTCGTATCATTACTAATATGAATTTTCAAACATTACTAGTGTAACAAATCAAAGTTTATGCAAAATCTTTCTGTAAATAGGAAGGAAGTGTTGGATTGTTCAGAAAGTAAATACGATTTTTGGAGAACAAATTTTTGAATGCTTGATTTAAAAGGTTTTGGCCACCGTTGTTTGTTCTTATCTTACATATATTTTGAACTTGTGTTGCTTGTATTGCTGCACTATAATTGGATTACTTTTATCTTTATTATTGTTTTCAGGATGAATTCGAACATGAAGTCTCAGAAGGAGCATTTTCGGCGCATCTTGCTTTTCTACTTCCGTAGTGGGAGAAGAGCTGCTGATGCTTTCTACGATATATGTAAAATACATGGTGTCGATGCCGTTTCACAGAAGCGAAAAGTGTTTCCCGAAATTTCGTTCTGGCAATCTTTCGCTTAAAGTGCCTACCAGAATGTTAAAAGAAGGCACAGCACAGGTTAATATGACCAAGTAGTAACAAGATTGCAACAAGCATTCAGCCCATGCACAATCAATCAAGTCTGGAATGCAAAGCTTCAGGCAGGAGCATGGCGCAATCGTGACTATTTGCACGCCACAGTAATCCTGTTGCCCTGCGCTTTCGTGTGAATTTCAAATGTCTCCAAATGCTTTACTAGCAGCAATGTTACAACCCTTCACATAGTACGCTTATTTTTTAGAATACCCTCCATTTTTCGTAAGCCGTAATGTGCAATTAAGTTTTAAACTCCAAAATAAGCACAAATCAATCGAAACGGCCCCTTTGTGTGAGGAAATTATAACATGTATTCAAGCGAAACACAATCAATCGAGTGTAAAATGCAAAATTTCAGACGAGTGCATGGCACATTCCATGCCTCTTTTATGGCAGAAAATTTCTATTTTCTTAGGCTTTCATATGAGCCGTTAACTTTTTTAGTGCCTTTACTATGAACAAAGTTGTCACCTTTCAAACAGTGTATACATTTTTTGAGACACCCTGTATTACTCTGCAGGATGAAAAGATGCCTGGGAGGACAGTTTCATAAGTGCTTCTCGATTTTTCAGGCTCTGACGAAGACGAGGTCGCCGAAACGTAAGCCGAGTTAAATAAATGTGACAAAATCTTTGGCTACAAGCCGAACAAGACAACAAAATCGATCTGAATGTAAAAGAATTGCATGTTTTTTTTTTTGTGAATCTTCCAGGAACTTGGTTTTTATAATCACTTCAAGCACCTCGCTACTTTAATTTTATATTAGGACTTGTAATAGAAAGAAGAGCAACGTGAAGAGGTTATTTGACTAAAATCTCTCCGAGGGGGTGTGCCGGTGCTTTCCTAGAGGCGGCCGGATGCAGCTCAATTCGGACACGTTTTTTTCTGAAGATTACTCGCGGCTCTATGGTAACCTAGAGCGGAATCACAAGCAGCCGATACTGATTTATCGACGCCATTAATCGTACGGGCTCGTCATCGCTCACTGCTGGCGGCTCCGGGTCGAAGTCATTTCCTCCTCTACGAACGATCGTTTCCTGTTGGAGCTTTGCATTTCTCCCGGCCATGAGTGATTGCGGATATTTTTCGGAAGCGACTCCCGCTACTATAAGCGCCTCGGAATAGGAACAAAGCCTAGTTCTTAAGAATTGACGTGAGCTGCAAGTCATTTATTCGTATGGCGACATGCGTCACACGTCGTATGGACTGTGGAGCTTCTCAGAGCGAACAATGACTGATGTATTTTTATGTCGCATGAAATGAGGGGCGCGTGTAGCGCAGTCGGAGAAGGCGCCGACTGTCGCATGCACCCGATGCCAGGTTCCTGGTTCGGATTTCCCGCCCAGGCCAACCAAGCCTTCCATCCATCCGAGGTCGGTGAATTGGTACCAGACTTGTCTGAGAAGGATAAAGCGCTGACTTGTACATCGGCTGGCCACCGCAAGTCATTGTATGGCCAAATACGTATTCAACTCGCCTCCACGACATCCCCTAGAAGTAGAATGCGCTGCCGCATCGCAGAAGGGATTGAGTAACACCGTCCTTTATCCTTTATCCTTTATGAAATGAGGAACCTTTTTTTTAAAATTCAATGCAAAAATCTTTTATTAGGAAAAAGGACTGCAAAAACAGCAGTGCAAATTAAAAGCCATACCAGAAGCTCCATTAGACATAAAAACGCGTAAGGAGAGGGAGCAATATGGGAGCACCTTTTTAACGGTTTGATAGGACTATGAAACGCTAAAGTGCTGACGCCAAAGCAAGAACCTTTTTATCGAAACCATAAGTAGGGCGCGAGCTGGCACTTTCAGAAGAGGCGCTGATTGTCGTATGCTGTACGAGTCGCCCGGCTGATGGTTCGGGTCCCACCCAGGTCAATCGAGCATTCCAACCATTCCAATACGGTTAGTTGTGATCAGAGTTGTCTGGGGGGGGGGGACTGAAGGTGGAGACTTGTTCATCAGTTGGACACCGCAGGCCATTGTGTAGGCCAAAAACGCTACCCTGCCATTTATTTATTATTTATTGTACGCTGTCTAAGGGGAGCTAAAAAAGAATTCTTTGAAAGACATTACACAACACTTTTGGGACAAGCTGGCAACGGATAGCAACAACACTCAACAAGAAGGTTGAATAAAAAGTGAAAAAGAACGAATGGAAGACCAATGTGGAATGCGAAAGCAGAAAAGCAGAATTTTTTCCGAATGAAGTACAAAGGTGTACAAAAAACCTCAGCCGTAAGCAGGGTGAGGAGCTGTTAGCAAAGCACGTCTTTCTTCTTCTGACCTTCTACTCTGATGACCCAAAATTTAAGAAAAAGCAAAACATGCTTCCTGATAAAGCGAATCATTTCCTTTCGAAGGGTATATAACGTTATGCAAAAACTTTTAGCAGTATTAGGAAACAAATGTTTAAAAAACGGCAAGGCTTAGATTCCCACCTAGTTCTTCTGCGGGATATTCTGTATGCGCATTTTCTGAAGAGGTACCAGGCTGTCCAATAATTCCGAAAATCGTCCGAAAATTTTCAAAAATCTATAATTTTCCTTAGAAGTGTTATAATATCTGGCAAGTGTAAAAACCTTCTAGAAGGTTCTCCAGAGTTCCACGCTAGGCGTATATAAGGGGCAGTCGCCGCGTCTAGCTACCAGTACAAGCTGAAATGGACCAAGGTCGAATTCGTACGTTCGTGTACTACGAGTGGCTGATGGGCAACGACACGGCACCGCGGTCGCCAACATCTGCAGAGCGTGCAAGGAGGATGCAGTGTCCCAACGCACAGTCAGGCGCTGGTTCAGTCGTTTCGAGAGCGGCGACACGAGCCTCGAGGACAGGGAACACCCGCTGAAGATCATGCTCTGCTGCTGGTGGGACGCCAAGGGCATGCTGTACTTCGAGCTGCTCCCGCAAGGCAGGACGGTCACCGCCTCCATCTACACCGATCAGCTCGAGAAACTAGCCGCCGCCGTCCGAGAAAAGCGTCCCCGACGGGCCTCGGTCCACCTGCTGCACGACAACGCGCGCCCCCACGTGGCGAAGGAGACCCAGCAGAAGTTGGCGACGCTCGGCTGGGAGACGGTTGCCCATCCGCCGTATTCCCCGGACCTCGCCCCCTCCGACTACCACTTGTTCCGCCCGCTGAAGCACCATTTGGCCGGAAGAAAATTCACCAACTACGACAACCTCAAATCCGACATCGCGAACTTCTTCGAGTCGCATGCCCCCGGAGTTCTGGGCGAAGGGCATCGTCGACCTAGCCAATCGAAGGACCACCGTTGTGGATAACTGTGGTGATTATATTGTTGATTAGACTAGTTTTTCAATAAAGTTGAAAAATTTAAAAACGGTGAAATTTTCGGACAAGAATTATTGGACAGCCTGGTATTTGCGCCGATGAACAAGTAGGCGTATTGTTCTTCCCAGGCAATTCTGGTATTCAACGATTGCGAAGAGGTGAAATGATTGGTTGACGTGGGCGTATACAACAAGCCACAAACGCGTATTAAGGTGCTTGGGACAGCGAGCAACTCCTCCAACTGTGCTATGCTCGAATTTTTCAAAATTGTATTGAATCTTCACAAAATAGTACAAACCGTTTCAGAACCTCAATGTCTATGGAGCAGGCTTCAATACAGGATAAAAACAAATGCATAATTAATGCCGCCTTCCATGGGCGATTCCAGAAGGTACATTAGACGCAAAAATCTCCGAGAGGAGCGTCGATGAGAGCATAATCTCATCGGCGGTTGAGGACGGGCCCTCGAAGACGTCGTTTCCGACACGAGGCTTCGGATGAAAAAACGCCTCTGCTCTGTTGTAGTGATTGGGCAATTCGATAGTGAGACGAAGAAGAGACGGCGAACCGAGCTACTAAATCCGCGCCAGCAGCAGGCCTGGTTTAGAAGGCGATTAGCTCACACTGAATGATTTTGACAGACGACATACGACGATACGACGACTTGAGCCGGCCTTCTCAGAACGGAGTGATGGGATCTTCATCGACTTACACTATGTGGTCTGTCATCATGTTTGTCGAAGAACAAGCATCGTTAGGCATCAAACTTCAGAAAGTTTTGCAGTGTTGCCTTGCATCAAAATTTCTCTCCAGAATTCCGGAAGGGTTCAACTGGAAGACCAGGGAAAGCCGATTTAAATAACAGCTGGTTTAATGAAAGCGGCGTGAAGGCATGGAAGACTGCGACTATTTGCCTGAAAGAAAAACCTTTCTTTGGTAATGAATGCGGAAATTTTGAATATTTGCGAGGATATTAATGAGTAATCTGCCATCTTCCTCCGCAAAACTTCACTATTTCTCTGCAGTGTTCCACATGAGCATCGAAGTTCAGGAATGCTCGAAATTCTGCAGTTAAGCAGTGATATTCATACTACGCATTTAGTAATCCCCAAAGTCCCAACATTTCCGAAATAATTGCTATTTTTTGGTCATCAAACAGATACGACAATAGAAAAAGTGAGCATGGCAATTAAAGAGTAACCAAACAAGGAGCCCTAATCCGCTACTGATTCCAAGGCCTTTTTACTGTAGGAAATTGTTGACATCTAGAAAATGATCCTTGAAATCCCTTGCACAGGTGCATGTTTTGAAAATTCGTGAAGCAAATAGTTCGATTGAATTTTTGGATACATTCTGGTCGAAGGAGAGTACCTCTAGAGAGGCAAAATAGACACCAGGAGCGTTACAAAGAAATAGCCTCTCGTAGACAGGTTCAGCGCGACGTCTTTGTGAAGTAACTTTTTTGCTTTTCTTTCCGAAAAATGTATTTTTTCTTTTGATTTTGGCACAGTTATCAAAGAGACGGAGAGATAGCCTTTCCCCACCAGGATTTCCTTTGGGTCAGCCCCTTCTGACACTCCGGTTGACGCCCTCCGGGGTCAGTCCCCCAGAGGTCGGCAAAAACTGCAATCCACTACGCCTCCAGGGCCTTGCTCGCTGCGATATCGAAATCAAGCGCCAGAATCGTCACCGCCACTCCAACCACTGCGCCACTATGGCATCACATCCGGTGTTCCCCAAAACAGTGGAGATCTTGAACTTGTCCGGTCCATCCACTTGCTCCTTCACTCTGACCAGAAGAGGCCTGCCCATCTCACCGATCCTCGTTACGTTGACTGCAAGTTATGAGGTATACCTTACCCGAGACTCTACAGTCGCCTTGCCCACCGTAATTTAATTTCTCCAACTCCTTTTCTCTTTTGCAGGCTACGAAGAAGACGGTTACGCGGAAACTTAAGCCGAATGAAGCTTCCATGACATTTCTTTGGGAATAGTTCCTAGAAACGTTGAACACAGGAGTTCTGCTGTTAGAATGGATTCCAATGGATTCCGTTGGCGAAAGAACGGCTATATGGAAATTTGCAGAATAGTGGTCAGACTTTTTGTATTGTTCGTTTGGGTAGAATGCCCCTTAAGAAGCTCAGGAACAAAAGGATCGTTCCGCTTTTCAAGTAAAAAATATGCCAGTTTTTTCCTTTTGTACATCGCAGTTCATCAACTGCTTCATGCGAACGGAAGTGCTGCTGTAAAGGTGGAATCAAGTTATGTTGAGCTGAACATTCAAAAAGGCGTTCGACAAGGAGATTCTCTTTCACAGCTGCTTTTGTGTTGACACTTCAACACGTGCTGAATGCAGTCAACTGGCGAAATAGAGGTTTCCGAATGAATGACAAGAAGCTTTCATACATCGCATATGCTGATGATATCGTGTTGCTTGCTCATGACTGCGACGAACTACAAGGCATGACAGAAGATCTTGCAGAGATGTCAGGTCGAGTCGGATTAGAAAGGAATTACACGAAAACCAAGTGGATGGAACTCGGTAAACCAGCAACCGACACGGAAGGGAATGTAATACAAATTAACGGAGAAATTATGGAAGGCGTCAACGAATTTATTTACCTTGGGCAGCTCTTGTCAAACCCACGCAACCCACTAAAAGTGATTCAGAGAAGGATTCAAGCAGGAAGAGAAGTCTATTTTAAATATCGACTGTTTCTTCGCTCTAAGGCCGTCGAATTCTGCCTGAAAAAGAAGCTCATCAACTCTTGCGTGCTCCCTGCTGTTCTATACGGTCGCGAAACGTGGTTATGATCAAAAGAATAGGTTGCAAGACTACGATCCGCACAAAGAAGACTTGAAAGATCAATTCTTGGAGTTCGTTTGGGCGACAAAATGCGGTCAAGAGTTATTCGCCACAGATCAGGACTCAAGGATTGGATTCACGATGCGCTCAAAAGGAAGTGGCTGTTCGCAAATAAGCTCTGTAGAACGGAACGTTCACGCATTGCAGCTCACTGGATACCTGATAAAAAACGAAGTAAAGGGAACCCAAGAACAAGATGGCTGGACGACATCGCAGGATAGTACAGGGGGAGAAGGACAAAAGAGGTCATTAGAAATTGGACCGCTCTGATTGAAGGGAATCCGAACAACAACGCTGAACTCTTCGATGCTTGTTTGTGCCGTTGCGATGAAACAGATGTAATAAATAATATGGAGACTTCGATTTGGCAGTTTTCAAGTTTTATTTATAACTTGAAGAACTTGCTGTGCTTGGCCTTTGTTTTACAGATGAAAAGTTACCGGTGAAATTGCTTTTAGCTTTAAAAATATGTAAAGGCGGCTAAACACAGGAATTCGGAAAACGAAAAATTTGAAAGTTAGGTGGGATAAGACTATAAAAATATATGAAGCAGGTTTTCTAACGGATGGATTTCTACTGTGGGTAAGGTTAACTGGGTCAATAAGAGCCTATCCATAAATTGATGGCTAAATGAACTCGAAAATATAATTGGTAGGCGAGAGCTCCGGCCAGAATGGCGGCTCAGTCCTAATTTCCTGCCCCTATTCGTTCCGGTTCCGCCACTCTTTGTGATGCGCGCAGATGAGCTATCCTGGGCGCTCGCTGGCGCCTCCAACAGGAGAAATTGAATCTCCTAATGCGTTCAGGTCTGCACAGCTTGACGTACAGATGTCGCGGAAGATTTCCTTCAGCGCTTACGTTGCCTGCTATACCGACGCTTAGAGAATCTAGCATTAGGCGCGACTCGAATCCAAACCCTCTGCTTTTAGAGAGGAAGCTGTGCATTACACGAGCAAAGCTGTTTGATTGAACGCTTATGTAACCAGCATGTATTCAATGAATAACAAGATTGAAACAAGCATTCAGCCCATGCACAACCAATCGAGTCTGAAATGTGAGGATTCAAACAGATGTAGTGCGCAATCTTGACGGTCACAGAGCCGTTGTTATTCTGTGCTTAAAAAATAAAAATAAGAATTTTCAAAAATCTTCAGAAGCCTCACAACACCAATGCTAGAACCTTCCAATCAACACCTGCGTTTTTGAAGGTGCGTTCAGAGCAGGATCGCAGTGCGACTCGACGGAATGATAACTACCTATATCGATTGGGCAGCGCGAGTAATCGATACGAGAGATTATCAATACGTCGCGTCGCGCCGCGATGCTGCTCTGAACAACCCCTTAGGACACCCTGCATGCAATCTGTGGTGTTTTCAAGTTTTAAACTTTAAAAGAAACATAAGCCAGTTGATACAGCCACATTATGAAAAAAATCAGTTCAGTGTTTACTATAAGTATTCAAGTGAAACACAGTCAATCGAGTGTAAAATGCAAAAATTCAGGCATGTGCGTGGCGCAGTCCCAACCGTTTGTATATCGGAAATTTTTTAATTTTCTTCCGTTTCATATGAGCTCTTAGCTCCTTCAGTACCTCTACTGGCAGCAAGCTTACTCGCTCTGAAGGCGGCGATTTGATGCCAGACTTGTCTGGAAAGGACAAAGCACTATCTTGTCCATCGGCTGCCCATCGCAGTCATTGTGCAGGCCGGATACGCATTCAAATCGCCTCAGTGAGATCCCGTAGAAGTACAGGGCGTGGCCCCTCCCAAATAGGGTTGCCTAACGCCGTCCTTTTCCTATTATTATTTGACCGCTAAAATAGAAAACGATAAGTAAAGGGGCACTCGAAAATCTTTGACGAGTGTGTTGGTTTGCGCCTCCGCACACTTGAACGTTCATTGAGGACAGCTCTCGACCACATTCAGCAAAAGTGCTTCCCCCATTAAAAGATCCTCGTCATCAGCGCCTTTTCATAGCCATTTGAAAGAGTTTCCATCGGACTTCGCTAAATACTGAAAATGCTAGGGAAGTATGTAGGAGTGAGGAAAAGCTGCAGCTTATCCATCTCGGTTGCCCTCTGCTGCCTCCGAATTTGATAAACTGTGTGGAAAGCTGATGTGTTTTCTTTCTTTTACGAGATTTTTCGGCACTAGTTAAAAATTCCGACTCTACCAACATGACTTCGGTCGAAAAAAAAATTTTGCTGAAACTTTGTCTAGATGGGGGAGTTATTTGGGGTGCTTATCACGAATCTGATATCCGTTTTTCACGATTCGGTCGGAGACCACCAATGCCGTTAACAAGGGTTGTCCAGGCTGGGTCGCCGATTTCGCTGAAACTTTGTCTAAGGGGTTATTTGGGGTGCTGATCACGAATCTGACATTCGCTTCATAAGCGTCAATATCTTATAAAGAATTTCTCACCTTGAAAGAAAAGCTGGAAGAGGTACATAGGTAGTGAGAACGATGCAATGAGAATGAAACAAGGACGAGTTTTTATTGCAAAATGTTGTGGACCACCTTTGTTAACGGCATGGGTGGTCTCGGACCGAATCGTAAAAAACGGATGTCGGATTCGTGACGAGCACCCCAAATAACACCGCCGCTGGACAAAGTTTCAGTGAAGAAAAATTTTTTTCAACCGAAGTCGTGTCGGTGGAATCGGAACTTTTAACTAGTGCCAATTTTTCATTAAAAAGATAAAGTGTAATGAATAGCGCTGGTCTTCTCCTTGCGGAATGCGCCACGTATTCTACCTCTGCTGGATATCGCGGAGTCATTTTTAACAATACTGACCTACACAACAGTGGGGCTAGTCGTTGGACAATTGAGTGATTTATCGCTCCCAGGCAAACCAAAGTCTCGAACCAGTTACTTGACAATGACGGAATGGGTACACCGGTTGGACTGGGAGGGATCCGAACCAAGAACAATTCGCTCAGAGTTCTATTGCCTCCAAATTTGAGCAGAACATTCACTTCATCGGTGAAGCAAGTTGAAAAAAGCTAAAAGCGGAAAGAAATGACGATTTTATAAGTGGAAGATCAGCTTCGTACTGGATTAGGTAAGTACGGTATAATTTTCAAACAACTTTTCGTAACCTTCAAACAGTTGGAGGATACTCTTGCTCGTTATGGCTTACAGAATTTCCCATCGTTTCTGTGAACTTGACAAACATGACATCATCATGATGAGATCATCTAGAACCCGCGAAGAAGGACACACGGTTCCTCTAAATAAAACAAGATCATCAATCAAACAAGTGTAATTGCTTTGTCGATAGAACCAAGGTCGCATTATAAGAGGCCTAAGAAAAACCCTGTGATACCATACAAGATAGAAGCATTTGTTTACAAACCGAGGCCTTAGGACAAAGCTATACCAGGTTTTGTTCTCCTTTCTGTTCGGCAATTATTTTGAGCCAGCTCTCATAGTACGCTTTATCTAACTATAAGACTTTGACATTGTGCCAAAACTTGCCAATTTTATTCAAGATTTCGTCTTATGCAGCTTTTTATTGTTATTCGCATAGATTTTAGCCGTGTAAAAAGGTATAGTATAAAGGATAAAGGTTGAAGGACGGCGTTACTCAATCCTTTTTGGGTTGCGTCGCGCATTCTGCTTCTACGGGATGTCGTGGAGGCGATTTGAATGTGTATTTAGCCATAAATGAACAAGTCAACGCTTTATCCTTCCCAGACAAGTCTGGTACCAACTCACCGACCGCGGAGTGATGGAACACTTGGTTGGTGTGTGCCGAACCAGGAACCCTGTATCGGGTGCAGGCGAGAGTCGGCGCCTCCTTCGACTGCGCTACACCGGTATAGTATAGTGTGGTTAAATCAGAGACTGCAAAGAGCTGTCTCGCTTAAAACATTGCTTTAACCGACAAATAAGAATTCTCCGCTCATTCGAAAAGTGTGCACATTTCTTTTTAAGACACGCTTTAGGAGTTTTTACACAAATTTTTATTAAAATAACAATTTTACCGTTAGTGTGAGGTGTTTATTTGTATTTTAAATATTTATTTTTGTACGAAAAGTGTTTGGTGTACACTTATACCTTTATAGTAAGTCAGAAGGGCACGATAGGGCGTCTCATGAAGACTTATCTATAGGGCTGATTGGGGCAAGCTTCACCTAATCATGTTTCGATGTTGCGCGTGCAGCGCAGTTGGATAATGCGCCCGCTACCGCGTGCACCTCGAATCGATTTTCTATATGACGGTTCTCGTGCACACCACCTTCCTGGACAAAGTAGGTAGTAGAGCTAGTCTCGTGAGAATAAAACACTGACTTATCGATTGACTGGTCATCGTAAGTCACTACTTCTTCCAAATATGGGTGAGTTCCATGTTCGACTGTCTTGGCTTTTTCTTTCTTGTGTTGTAGGATCTCGTGTGAAGCTGCTGAGCCAAGATTGGTATGCTTCTTTATTCGGCTTACGTTTCGGCGTAACAGCCTTCTTCATAGCCTAGAGAAAACAAAAGGAGTTGGGGAAATTACCCGCCCAAGGACCATTTCAAGTTACAGATGCTCCAGGAGCAAGGGATAGAATGGGACGAAAAGAAGAGTAAGGCAGCCCGAATGACCTTATGAGACAGCCGAGAGACGGCTACGTAAGTCAGGAAGAGAGTCTCATTCATCCACGTCCTTTTCCATCACCCTTGGATGGAGAAGGACGTGGATGAATGAGATTCTGGGTGAGGGCCAGAGGTCGGCAAATGGGGCCAGCTCCTGGATAACGCTCACCCGCTCCTCTTTTCTGTTAATTGCGGGGTCCTTGAACGCAATCCACAGCGCCTCCAGGGTCTTCCGCGCTGCGATATCGGGCTCGCGTGCTAAGATCGTCACCTCCACCCATCGCTGTGCCATTGTGGATTCGCAGCCTGTGCTCTCCCAAGGGAGTAGAGGAGACCTTGCACTTATTCAACCCATCCGCATGTTCTTTCACCCTGACCCAAAGAGGTCTGCCTGTCTCGCCGATGTATTCTTCCCTGCATTCGGTGCAGGTAATGAGATACACCGTACCAGACACTCTGCAGTCACCTTTCCTACCGTACGGGCAGACCATGCAAGACGGCGTTGTGCAGGTGTTATAATAGAGGCGGTTCCTAACAAGTCGATGCTCGAGGTTAGCCGGGGAATGTCAACAACCCTTACAAGGTTCTCTAATTTCGCCCTGCGAACACAGTCCCGTACTTGGGTGCTCAGTGCATCCTTGATAAAGGGCACCGAGAAGGGAATTTTGTTACGTTCTGGATGAATGAATTCAATCTGTCTCCGGAATACCTTTGTAGAGCCGAATGCGTGGCACATTTATAAAAGGCTTGGCTAATGCAGCACTTTATTCTTTGTTGTTAAATGTATCACGTATAAATCTACCGAAAGAACAACTATGTAACGGTAGTCTCTTATTTTTTTTAAGAATGAGAAAGTTGGCGTTATTTTGTCCCCGGGCGTCTGTTTCATCAATGATTTTACCACGGATAAACATCCCGAAAGGTAGAAAGTTACGCAGAAGGTAATAGTCAGCATCAACCACACCTGTGGCTAAAATGGTGGGTAGGAGTTTAGTACAATGCATAGAAGATGGAGTCGGATATCCACGCTTACCCAGAAGGGATTCTCGCTCAATTGTTAATTTCGACAGCAGCTAATTGATTGGTCGAGCCGTGCGGTAATTTATGTTTGGGCAATTCTTGCAAATTCCTTGGTAACGCCAGCTGCTCAAGGTGTTGGTGAACAGGCTTTCTATCCTCCACCTCCATTATACCGTGGTATTTCCTATTCCTAAGATCTTTGCAGTTGATTGGTGAATGATTGAATAAATGACAACCGCGTCTTTCTTTGCAAAAACGAAATTAGCTCGTTAACTCAGGAACATGAAAGGAACTGTGTCAAAAGCTTTATTGAAAATTGAGGTTGCAAATTGATGAGCAGTCCGTTTACTGGCGATTGACGTCACTGTTTAATTTTTTCGTTTCGAAAAATCTAAGCTTACTGCTCTATTTATTCACAATTATGTTTGCTTTGTTTGAATCTACCAGGGTTGACCACAATAGGTGTGAAGCGAAATACAGGACACGGCTTTGCAGGAGTCAATTCAAATCAAAATTTAGTTTAGTAGAACATAGAACATTTATTAAGCCAAAAGCGATACAAAAAGAGTTTACACAAAAGTTTACAGCAAAAATTGGCTTTTGAATATTCGCAAAAATGATCACTTCGAAAATTTGCAGATGTAGAAAGCGTTCATTTTACAAATCGATTTTGTATTTCATTCACTGAAAAGGCTACTGTATATTCAAAACAAAATATTGCCTGTTCCTACAAAAAATTGTTTTGTGGTCAAAATCACAAGTATCCTTCCTGTTTAAGAAAATTTTCTAATTTGTAGTTGAATGTTTTTGGTGGAGTTTAGGATTGGTGCAGGAAGCACGTTCCAGATTTTCACAACACGAGCCGAAAAAGAGTTTTGAAATTTTTTTGAGTGCGGTTTTTGCGGTTGAATTCTAAGATTGTGCCCTGTTGTAATCCCCTTGAATGAGGAAAAAAGTGAAGAGTTCATTTTCATCGTTCATTTTCATCCAGGTGATCATTAGCAATTCACTAATATCAAGTTTGGAGGGCTTGTGCGCCCGCGATGCCTCTGCGCACAAGTGGCTCGGAGCGCAGGGGATCATAACGTTGCTTCATGCCAGGAGGGTGGGGGTTTGGTTCTTGTGCGCTGCTGCATTTTTGCATTTCGACTGACTGGCCGAGATTTTGGGGGATTCTGACGTATTTAGCATTTTCAGAAGTCTTCTGCGCATGTTTCGAGCTGTACGCTGTGGAGAGTACCTTTCGTGCGACTTGTTTATTTCTGACCGGATTTTCAACCAGAATGCAATGAGAAAGCTATTCAACATAATGGTGTAACATCAGTGATACACAGGCACAAAGTGCTTGAAACTGAAGCACTGGTCACAATGCTGACAGCGTATAAAGGCTATATGCTCCTTACAGTTTCCGTACATGGACCAATGACGTCGGCTCCGTAGACGTATCCTTTCCTCTGAAACAAGGCTTCCACCCGAAGACGTGATCATATGTCCACTGCTTGCAAGCCTCTCCACGTCCACCAGTTCATCTTGCGGATCCCAATCTTCCCCTTCTTCTTCCACCACTTCCAGCTGTTCGTCTTCGTCAACTTCAAGTTGACGCGCTTCGAAGTCCTTGAGTATGCTGGCCATCCATTCGGCCAGCTCGATTTCTTCCCTCGAAGATTCCTTGTCTAAAGGTGGGCCACACTTCAGCGTGAGCAGGTCGATCACCACTCGAGCATCGGCGGACATTGTTGGTGTTAGGTTTTAGAAAACCTTCAGCCCACCTCTGATTTCCAGGGACCGGATTCATCAACGGCTTACAGCAATTTAACAGAAAAAAAATTCCAGCCGAAATCCCTGATAGCGCGTCTTATCAAGCGATACGGTGAGCGATAAGCCGCGTTATCTGAGTTTTCCGCTGTGAATTTTTTGTTAAAGTTATGTGAGTCGTTGATGAATCCGACCCCAGGCAACAGGCAAAGTGGAGGGAAACAGCGTATCGATGCTGTTTAAGCTAATTTGAGGAATCCACAGACCTCTTTCACATTTGAACCACCTCTGACGTCACATGTTGATCTCTTTTGAGAATCCGAGCAGGATGGCTTTTCACGAGGTCACTGGTCCATGTATAGAAACAGACTCTGAGGACCCTGTAGCCTTTATATGCTTCACATATTGTGCCCAGTGTTGCTTCATGCACTTCGTGCCTGTGCATTACTGGTGTTGAACAGTTATACACCACAGCATACCGATGGAAAATGCACAGAAAACGTCTGAGAATGGTATAGACGTCAGAATCTCCAAAATCTCAACCACAAGCTTGAAATGCAAAAGCGGAGCAGCGCAAAAGAATCAAACCCTGACCTCCCTTGCAGTGAAGCAACGTCACTATCCGTTGCGCTCCGAGCCCCTAAACTCTGAACCCCTAAACGTTCCGAACCCCTAAACGCTCCGAACCCCTAAACTCGTGAGGCGCCGTATTCCATTGTAACTTCATGACCCCCTGTTCATTGGGTTTAACGACTTGGTAAGAAATAGACACATTTCTACACTAGTTGAGGGGATCATTCCTATACGACTCGCTCCCCTCGTTCAGACATACGCTTCAGACCCTTTCCTTGTGAGATGTTCATGTTGAGTATGTTCATTGTGTTTGTCTAAGGCTGTATCCCCGCCCTACGCGCAGCTTTTTTATTATTCAGGCCTCAGACAAACAGAAAGCATAATCAACATGAACATTCCAAAATTTCAAAAAAACGTCTTAGTAATAGGTGGGAAAGCCATGGCTTCAACTTTTCCAGGCTCTGACGAAGGTGACAACGACGAAACTTAAGCCGCAATAAGGACCTTTCCCAATCTTGGCCACGCTGAGGAAACCACCCCTCCCTCGATAACAACGTTAAAGATGCTAGGATTCATCGAGAGTCGGACGTGGAATGTCGCTTCATTACTAATGGAGAGGTAGCCGAAATAACGAGTGCCTGAACTGAAAAGAAGGGGAGACCTGCTGGGTCGGCGACTCCTCCCATCTGCTGAAGCTCCTCAGCTTCGGCCCATATCTATAGCACCTGCTTAATTTGCATGTAGATTAGACGGGGGAGGACTCAGTAGATGTTGCCACACTGCCAAAGAGCTTGGTTAATTTTAGGCCTCTTAAATTTTTTCAAGAATTACATAATGAGCAAGTCAGTGCTTTTTACCTGAGACCAATTCGCCTACCCAACTCTCCTACCCCTGAAAAAGTTTGCTGAACCATACGAAATGCGAACGAAAGCTTGGACCTAATTTGCAAACCCTACATAATTCCTAAATGAGAGGTAGAGCGCAGCATGGGGCATTCACTAAAACTGCCTTGAGTGCTGTCGTGCAGTGATGAGCGGTGATGAGTAGATGAGCAAATCAGGAATGAGTATGTTTGTTCGCATGACGTCGAAGTATAGTTCATTTTTAAAGAGCACTGGTTTATTTACAGAAAAAAAATTACTAGGGCACATTCCAAGGGTGTAGTTCACCGATGACTGGCAAACATGGAGTGGTAATCGAGTAAGAAGGTTAGCGAAGCAACTTCTAACGAACCGCTACTAACAATCGTTGCCGAAAGGCCGCGGAAACGATAGAGCGATAGAGCAGTGTACTGTGCCGAGAATAGCACTCCACTTTCAAGTCTGGAAGGTATGCGTTCCAACTACAAAATTTGTTCTTTCAAAGAATTGCAAGTGGAATTTCGACACTACGACAGCGCTGAAGCTTTGATGGCTTTTCTTGAAGGGGATAATGCGCCGTAATGCCTACGTGAATGATGTCATAGAGAGGATTTTCCATGGATAATGCTTCATCGCCATTATATGTGAAATTCGCCGCAATAGTTCTGATGAACTTTTATATGAAAGTGCTTTCAATTACCTCAAAGCGTGCCTTGAACGCTCGCTGGAAATGATCTCATTATGTCCCCACTGTTTACCTATGATGCCTCGTTTCCCCCGGAGCCACACCTTATATGACTTTCATGTTGGAAGGATGAAAGATTTCTTCGTTAAGAAAACGAAGCTCGGCCGAATGAGCTTCTGGAAATCCTCCTTTTGTGTTCGACAAGAAATTTGGATGCACTCTGGCAACTCGATGAAGTCACGCAATTCTCGAGCCAGGGCTCTCATGACGTGACCATCTGTAGAGTATTGAAGCGTTTAGTTGAGAAGAAGCTCAGACCGCATCCCTTCTTCAGATGGTGCTGCTTTTTCACTGTACTGCAGTGACTAGCCCATAGAAGAACCAACGTATGATGAAGGGATTCGCTGGCCCAGACGCCAATGTAGGCGGAGCTCGCCACGCCAGTGCAACCGTGAGTTGCTCTCGAGGTTCCTGAGTTCTGCTCGAACATCAGAATTTCTCAAGTTCGAAGGCACACCTCTCTCACCCAACAGATCTACCATGTTTTCCACAAGAAGTCAAGGACCTTAAACGATCGCAGGAAAGCGCAATCGGAAGAGTCGCCAGCTGTGGCGGCAAACGACTACAGGTTATTGATTCGGATACTCGCGAAAATGGAAGGCAACCACGCCTTCCATTTCTCGGTGAACTGGTACAAGAACTGACTGCTTAAACACGAAGAAAGGCACCGCTCTGGAATTCCTCTTAGAGTGTGCCATGCTCTCTATTTCTACGGAATGTCGAAGTGGGATTCTAAGTGTGTATTTAGTCGACATAATGACTTCCGGTGGTCAGCCGACGAACATATTTATCCCCAAAAGACCGAAGTGGTTCCAACTCATCGGAAAAAAACAAGCAGAAGGCAGAATTATTCGACAGATTTGCTCTACACTAGTAACTCTGGAGCGATCTTATGAGTATAAGAGACCGGAGAACTTACCCGACTGCGCCACAGGTGCTGTAAGCACAACTCTACCCGGTCCAGAATGACTTTACCAGTTGCTGGCGTAGTTGGTCGTAGAGTTAGTGCGAAAATCTGAAGCTTCTGGCATTTTAACGTTCAACACTGTTATATTCAAAATCTTGGACTACGCTCGAGCTTCGCTAGCTCCATTCCTAGCAAATATCGCTTTAGCAGAGCTTTAGTATGGCCAGTTTCAGATATTCAATTTTTCCTAATACTGTTTCTGATGTAGTTACCGGCTAAAATAAATAAATATAAACACGTTCTCCTAGGGTAGTAGTCAAGAGTGTATGCAATGATGTAAATAACGTTTTTAAATGTTCTTCTCTGCATAGGCAAGACTATCAAAAACCTCCGCTAACAAGAGCAGATCGAGAATTTCAGGACGAAGTCCCACATCATTCTTTTCGCATACTTGCCTGAACAGAGTTGAGGATTGGCCCACTATTCAAATATTTGGGGTTCTGCTCAATTTTACTTGCATCGCTGATTCGAGAAGCAAGATGTCAATGATTCTTCATAATTCTGGCCTTATTTATTTATTTTTGTGGTTAGTTCGCTGGTTAAAACAAATCAAAAGCGAACAAAAGAGAGCATGTTAATGAATAGGATAACACAAGCAGCGACAACTAGACACTGCATGCACGAACACTAGTAATTTGGCAAGCTGTTGAAATTTTATCAAATTTTTTATTTTTTAGAGCGATGGTAGGGCCATCGTAGGAGGTATGTAGCGGCTGTAATGTGCATCCTTTTCCAGATTATTGGTTTGCGCTTCCCACTCAGGGGATTGTAAACGTCGTCCTTTATCCTTACTCTTTATCCTAGGCTTTTAAAGCAGAAAATGGTTTCAGTACAAATGGAAAGGCATAAAAACGCCTTCAAATAAGAATCGTGTAAAACGCGGACCTGTCCTATATACCTACGTATGTGCCAAAGGGTGGAGAGACTTGTATCTGAAAAGCGAAGATGTAAGCGTCTTCTCCGACCAGTATCGCTTCATGATTTATTCCTGCCTTCAATCCCTGCTCGCTGTTCGGTTATTCATTTATGTGCACTGAATCACGCTCTGTCGTGACGCTAATATTCGGTGAGATGATAGAAAAGACATTCAAAGAACCTATTTAAAATGTGACCTTTTCGTCGGTTTATAATAATCTTTGTACTATCGTAATAATATAATATTAACAACAAGGAAAAATACGGTATTAACGAATTATTGTCTGGGATGCGCCACGCATTCTACTTCTATGGCTCTTCTAGGTGGTCAGTGAAGAGTCACGAGAAGAGCATAACGCAAAGCTCCGTCTAAAGGCAGTCACAAAAACCTTTTTGTACTTTTCTTTCGTAACTAATTTTATTTTCTATGTATTTTCTATGAAATCTCAGATTTTTATTTGCTTTCTAGGGACGACTTGGAGGCAATCTGAACATGAATTTAGCATAGACAATAAAACGCAGATGAACAAGTCAGTGTTCTTTTCTTTTCAAAGTGCCAGTTCTCCCCACTAGCAGCAATTCCTCGACCCCGGGAGAGAAGGGAGACTCCGTTGTCCAACAGAGTATATAAAGGGCACAAGATATTGGTTTTCGGGAATAGTCGAAAATTAGGTGGACCAGTGTCGTAATGCGCTTCGCAGTCACCCGCTGGACGAGAGCCGTTACCGACTCGATTCCGCGGGATGTCAAGAGACACCAGGACGCCCACCAATGCGTTGGTCGGACTTAATCGTAATAGCGCTGAACGAACGATATGACGCTCTTTGTGTCATTCGATCGAGGAGGATCCATTGGAGCACTCTGGCACGCGACAGGGACCAACGAAGACGGTGCTGGCGCCCGCTCGAGCTAGTTGATGATCAACAGGTGATACAGGGAATTGGGAATATGATGACGAACAGTTGTTACATTCACTGTGTTGGTGAACCAGTTATTTTTATTAATAGTTGTTTAAATAGCATTATTTTGAATTCAGTCAATTTTTAAAGTACTATCTTCCAAAATTCAAATTTCAGCTAGATTCAAATTAGAATATTACAGTATATGCATACATCAATATACTACACACCTAAGACTGTTATTCTCATTCATTGGTTCAGACTGCTTGGATCTGGGCTTCTGAATGGCTTCAAATTACTATCATAAAAAGTAAAATTCAAGTACGAGATTGTATTGCATAGCGACATTATGTTTTACTTTGTTGATCCGCGTATGTTAGCAGAATTTGTGCAAGCTTGCTTTGCTGTTATTAACATGCTTTGTAAGAGCAATTATGTTACAAATAGATGAAAAAATAAATATACATAACAGAGAAAAATGTTTCAAGTATTTCTAAAGGCTTTATTATGAAAAAATTGTTTAATAAACAAAAATTGTCATAAAATGTAGTCTATCCTTACTTCACTGATAAGCCACCGAACAGATTTTATAGGGAAGCTTTATCTGAAGGAAGGTTGCAAAACGAAGAGTTGAAGTTTCTTTTAATTTTTTTATATTATTCAAGTGAATTTTAGAAGACGTTTGGCTAAAGGAAAAATATCCCAATGATTTCGATGGCGCTTGTCACTTTACTTAGACAAACCCCGCCCATTCTAACTTGAAACGGTAGTCGATTCTGCATCTGCTCCTTTGTCTCAGTGGATGGGTTTCTATTAACCTAAGGAGGGCAGCTTGTGGTTCAGCTGGGTGAAACGATGAAGTAAACCTCAACAACCTTTCACAGTTTGACACTCTGACAGAGAGCAGTTTTATCCTAATTGGATGGTTTAGGTATTTTCGAGTGCTTCCACTAGATTCAGAGGACGTGGATGTGCGGCATCTGATGACGTACGCAGATGGCATTTTACGGTTACCTCTTTCGACTAGGACAGATCCAGAGAGCACTCAGGTGCACCTTGATGTGAATATTCCGTTCTTTGAGCTTCTGAAACTTAGATGGAATAGAGGGCTTACCACGCGCACACGTCATAATGAGTACGACGAGTTAAGCCGAGCAGCGAGGAAGAGCTTAAGCAACCAGAGACTACATTCGCAGAAAAGTTTGATCACATGATGCCTCGCGCTAGTTGGCGTTAAAAGAAAATGTACGAAGTATCGTCGGTAAGTATCAGCCAAAACGCGGCCGGTGGCGGATTAATACAGCGTTTCCGCCGCTTGCCCATAAAGGACAAAGAATAAAGGACGGCGTTACTTAATCCTTTTGGGATGCGCCACGCATTCTACTTCTACGGGATGTCGTGGAGGCATTTGAATGCGTATTTGGACATGCAGTGACTTGCGGTGGCCATCCGAAGAACAAGTCAGCGCTTTATCCTTCCCCGACACGACTGGTACCAATTCACCGACCCCGGAGAGATGGAAGCCTTAGTTGGTCTAGGCGGGAAATCCGAACCAGGAAAATGGTATCGGGTGCACGCGACAGTCGGCACCTCCTCCAGCTGCGCTACACAGCCCGCTTTGCAATCTCTCCTTAAAAAGTTGATTACATCTACTAAATGCACATTGTAGGAATCAGAACAACATGAAACATCCACTGTCTGAAAAACTTTGCACAGTTTTAGAATTTTTGAGTCCGAGAAGACTTATTTAAGCGATCCCGTGTTTGCCTCGCCCTGATCCTTATTCGCTTCTGTGTTTCGCCTAGTTATGCCATCTGCCAGCAATGGATGTGAACCATAGAATTTTTAAGGTCTTAAACGCCATCGAAAATGAATTTTACCCCAATTCTAGGTTTTGCCTCATCATGGCGATCTATTAGATATCAAATTTGCCTAGATTCGCTCCATTTGTATCATTCTGAAATGCTGGTTTTTTCATTTTCGCTAAGTATTTAATACCGTACTTCTTTTGTTCTTGATTTTTTCTCAAGCACTTCACTGAAAAGGCAAGAATGCTCATATAAATCAGAGCATCGGCCGTACCTGGAAGGCGCTTGAGCTATCGAACGATGCGGCTTTCAGTTGGTAGGTTGTGTGTCACCAAGAGAAGGAGAGGACCTGGATCTGGGGCCGGATCCATCAATGACTAACCCGTTGGTATAGGAGGTAGAGATACCCACGATGAAGCCTGCGTCTCCGACTCTTGCCTTGTTTCTACCTGACTCTTATCTTATCTCTACCCCTTACACTCCGCATACACACGGGTTTGATTGTTCATGAATCAGGCCCCTGATCGAGGGAGGGTACTCCTAGTTGTGGGTAATTTAGGCGTGGGTGACTCAGATGAATCCAGTCCTGGCTATACCCGAGGCCAAGTTGAGCGGAAATCTAGTTTTGTGACTTCTGCAGATATTTCCACTCAACTGGGCGACTTGCGTGGTAGCGCAGTTGTAGGAGGAGCTGGCCGTAGTGTGCACTCCGATTCAAGGTCTTTGATTCGGATGCCCCGCCCAGGCCAACCAAGCCTTCTACTTTTCCGGGGTTGGTTAATCGGTACTAGGCTTGCCTGGAAGGACAAAATCCCGAACTGTTTATCACCTGGTTATCGCGAGACATTGCATGGGCCAAACGCACGTTCTGAAATTGCCTATGCGATATGCGATGGAGGTAGAATGCGGGGCACACCCCGCAAAGTGATTGATCGAGATCGAGAAGAACCGACATTTACCACTTCGTCATTCTATTGTCACTCAGTTTCTACAATTTTTTGGTTCAATTTTCAACACTGCGCTCTCAAATCCTGGTCCCCGCCTCAAAGAGGGATAAACGCTGAAGAAGAAGAAGCTCTCCAACCCTGGATTGGCTACAAAAATTGATGCACAATTCGCTTCGACTCATTCTCAGACCTTCTTCACTCCTTCTGCTGAAGAGAATGAAGCTGTTCAACGAGCGCTAGTTTGCAGAAAATTCAATCGAATTCGCAACAAAAGAGTCTCGCTGCACTTAGTCAGAGTGCCCTTAATAGATAAATTAAGACACCGAACAATTAGGTGGAATGGAGGAGAGCGCAACAAGCTCGATGTATGAGCCGAAACGGATCGCTCGCCTCTCGGATCTAATTGCGGGCACCAAAAATTACTAGAATTTCAAAAACGCCAACCAAACTATGAGTTTCTTGAAGACGAGAATTTCTTTCTGCAATTCGTAGTGGTATCTTTGAGCTTCTCAATTCAATTTTGAGTAGGACATCCTCAAAACAAGCCAATAAAGCCATGTATCATGGCCACAAATAGCTAGCAGTCAGTCATTTGCAGTGGATAAAACTTTATTGTGTTTCTATCAGGATGGCACAAACAGAACACGGACACGAAGCGTCGCTCTTTGATGTCATCAAGAAATTCCAAAAGGTACCACAGAGGATGGGGATAAACCTCGGCGTTAATCACACCCCGCTTGGAATGCGCCACGCACTCGCCTCTGTGTGATATCGTGGAGGCGATTGGGCCGCGTATTTTACATTACAATGGCTAAAGATCGAGTGGGTAGACAAAGTGACTGATTTGAGTTTTATTGTTACAAAAAACCTTAATTTTGATAAGCACTGTGACTTCATTGCAAATAAAGCGATGGTGATTGTCTCCAAGCTGTTTAGGGTTTTTCTACCAAAAGACCTGAGATCCTCGTGCAGGCCTATAAGTCCTACATAAAGCCACCCATAGAATAGGGAACGCCGGTTTTCTCACATTATAAGCGCTCAGTTATCGAGAAATTAGAAAAGGTTCAGAATAGCTTTACAAGAAAGCTAATGATCCGAATGCTTGATTTCCAGGGGGGAGTAAGGAAGGTGCAGGTTAATACCGCAAGACACAACTGTCGCCGGTATTTCTTCGTCAATAGGACACTGCCTTTATTCAACAAAAAAAAAACTCTTTTGTTATCCTTAGCTATAACAACATCAGGAGTCACGTACTTTCTCTGCCCGAATGATACCTTATTACGTTCTTGCGCAGACTTCATTCTTCTTTTTTTAATTATGTTCTTCTTCCTATGTTTTATGGTTGTTTACTGTTAGTTTTATTCCATTTAACATGCAGTAAATGCGCTTGTGTAATAGTAAGCTTATACTATAAATAAATGAATAAATAAATAAATAAATATAAGATTTGGGCGCGTGTAGCTGCACCCGATACCAGGTTCCTGGTTCGGATTTCCCGCCTAGGCCAGCCAAGCCCTCCATCCCTCCAGGGTCGGTGAATTGGTACCAGACTTGTCTGGAAAGGATAAAGCGCTGAAGTGTTCATCGGTTGGCCAGCGCAAGTCATTGTATGGCCAAATATACATTCAAATCGTCTCCACGATATCCCGTAGAAGTAGAGTGCGTGGCGCATCTCAAAAGGGATTGAGTAACGCCATCCATTATCCCTTTTATCCTTTAAGTTTTAAAGAGAAGTTAGCGTCAGACAACTAGCTATCAGCTCTCTTACCCTAGATGAACGAAGAGTGGTTGGTCTGAGCGGGACAAAAATCTCGAACCTTTCCACGACGTACATTCGGTTCTTCCGAGTGTGATAGAAGAAAATTTGTAGTTTTGCAGACATCTCATCACATAGGGACACTTTTCTTTTGATTTCTTATTATAGGCCTTATATTATTTTAAGAAAAACCTGCATTATTTTAAGTTATCGCTGAAAGTTGCGCTTCTGCATACATTTAAGACAGGGTCGGATACACAATATGCAAAGTGCTAATCACTCCCTCAATCCATCTATCTTCCGGTCTGTTTATCCGCCTTTCCATCTGTCTGTTTGTCAGTCTGTCTGTCTGTCGGTCGGTCGGTCTGTCTATCCAGCCATCAGTCACTGCTATAATGGCAGAAGAAGGACCCTCACATCTTTGTTATTACTAACCAGTCCTTTAAGGTGAACCTCTTAAGGTAGGAATTACGCAAAAATAATTGACGATAGAATCGTTTTAATTTTTTAAAATAATACTATCGATCGTACAGTGTCTCTCAATCGATTATCGGATTTTTGACAAGAGTTGACCGCTTGAAATGGGAATATGCTGGCTGGAGGACAGCTTCAGAACAAAAAAGCTGTATTCAACAATATCGATCTTCTCGATTTTTGCCCGAAGAAAATGTTGACCGAGTGACAGACTGGACTTCAACCGAACAATATTGAACGGCTGAATATTAAATAAATTTGATTCCTTTTTTGCCAGGAATTGGCAGCGTGAGGTGGGAGTCAAATGAATGCGTCAGCCGGATGGTTGATTTCCAATCAATTAAATAATATTGTGTTATTTATTGCCAGTCTGACGTTTTCAATCATTAAGACTCCAACTATATAGTAGCCTTACAATCCGGTTGAACGCTGGTAATAAAGAGAATAGCAGCAACTGATTTATATTTATCTGTTTGTTTAAAAGACTTATTTAACAATTTAGAAACAGGTGAATATGGCTGTGAAAGGAGAGAGGCGGTTAAACAAAGGCTACGATAAAATGGAAAATGTGAGGCATCTACCACTAATCATTCCTTCTATTCCGGGTCTTAGAGATCATAAACCTTCGGCCACATAACGTCTCGATACCGTTCAGTCCGTGTAGATCTTTCAAACAAAGCAACTTTGTTGTGCGAGTGGAAGCGCAGTGGGAGGATGCGCTGGCAGTCACGTGTACCAGACTCCAGATTCCTGGTTCGGATTTCCCGCCTAGGTCAACCGAGTCTTCCATCTCTCCGCGATCAGTAAATTGGCACCAGACTTAACTTCGAAGGATAAAGTACCAATTACGGATTCATACTGCATGGACAATGTTTCGTAGAAGTAGAGTGCGTGGCGCATCCCGAAAGGAAACGAGTAACGATGTACTTTATCTTTATCCTTACCAGTATAGTAAAGTCCCGAGGTCGTTAAACTTTTTGAGATGCTATGGCTTTGCTTCGATATTTTTTCAAAAACAATGTTCTGGTCATTAAAATCGGATCAACGGGGTCAGTCTCTGAAAAAGGTGTGTGGTCAACTAAGCACAATTCCATTCTACTGAGAGATGTCTCTATATCAGTCAAGACAATTTCCGTCACCTTCAGATATGACCATCAAGGAATGAAGGTGTCGGTTACTGGAAAACCAAAGAAAAGTGGAAATGTGCGCAGCCGTGAGCAGAGTTCGTTGAGTGATGCGACCCGGCGCCGCCGGCACCGTCGGACACACCGCTGAGCCCCGTAATTAGTTGAGACTTCTGCTGCCTACTTGGACCCCCGCAGCCTCATTTAACCCCTTACGATGGAGCGGCAATGAAGAACCGAAACGCTTAAAATTTTTCAAAAATACTCTGAAACGCAGCTCAGAAGCATTAGATGCCTATGTAGGAGCAGAAGACAATGAGGCTGACGTGTGTGCAAAAGGTAAAGAGGGCATGAGAGAAAGTGCGACTCACATTTCTGATTTTCTGATGAGCCCGCTGCAATTGTGTCATTTGAGATAATCCCACGTTTACATTCCTCAATTGCCGTGACATCATGCTCAACAGCTACCTATTAGCCATCCGTTACTGTAGCAACCATACAAAGAATCTCATGCTTTGTCCTTCAGGGACATCGACAAAGCTTTGGTGTTTCGAGACTGTGAAGCCGGCAGACCCAGACGGCGACTTCTCTGGCTGCGCTACGAACTCCCCCCCCCCCCCCAAAATGTGACGGAAAATGCTGACTTTAGTCCGTTCTTCTGTAGGATGCGGCGCTTTCTACGACTACGAAATGCGTTTGAATGCGTCTTTGGCCTATTCGGTGGCTTAAGATGGCCAGCAGATGGGTAATACAGTGTTTTCTCCTTCCCGGGCGAGTCTGTTACCAATTCATTTCAAAGAGCTGGAAAGCCTGGGCCGGAGGTTCAACCAAGAGCCTTGAATCGGAGTGCATGCGGCAGCCCGCGCCTCGTCCGACTGTACTACAGTACGACCGAATAAAAATCACCTGTATCACCTGTCACCTGTCGTCCCGTTGATCATCGAATTGCTCGAGCGGGTGCCATTAGCGTCTCCATTCGTCCCTGTCGCGTGCCAGAGTGCTCCAATGGATCCTCCTCGCTCGAGGGACACGAAGAGCGTCATATCGGTCGTTCAGGGCTTTAACGAAGAAGTCCGACCAACGCGTTGATGGGCGTCCTGGTGTTCTTTTGACATCCCGCGGAATCCAGTCGGTGATGGCTCTCGTCCAGCGGGTGTCTGCGAAGCGCATTACGTGGCCGGCCCACCTAATTTTCGACAACTTGGCCCACGCGACAGCGTCTCTGATAAAAATGACAATAACAGATAAAATATAATAATGGGACGATACACATAAACCCAAACAAAAAATTCTTCGTGATTTTTAGGGCGGTCTAACGTCCCCGAACGCGTGTAGCGCAGTCGGATAGGTGCCGCCCATCGCGTGCACCCGATACCAGGTTCCTGGTTCGGATATCCCGCCCAAGCCAACCAAGCCTTCTATCCCTCCGAGGTCGGTGAATTGGTACCAGACTTGTCTGGGAAAGATAAAGCACTGACTTGTTCATCGACTGGCTACCGCTAGTCATTGTATGGCCAAATACGCGTTCATATCGCCTCTACGACAACAGAAAGCGTACCGCATCCCAAAAAAGGATTGAGTGTCATTATCCATTGTCCTTTTTATTCTTTACATATATGCCCAAACAAGAAATTCCTCATGATTTTCAGAGTCTTCTAATGTCCCGATAGTGAATTAGAGTTGGCATGGCGTAAGAGCCATGAATTTAAAAAAGGAAATGAAACTTGAGATGATATCACTCGAAGGAGAATTTTTCAGATTGTTCTTCAAACGCTTGGCAATTGTTCATAAGATTGTTCAATCGGGACATTAGATATTATCCGCTGGATAAGAAAAATAAAAACAAAAAATGTATAAAAATAAAGGATAAAAAGGATAAAGGACGGCGTTACTCAATCCCTTTTGAGATGCGCCAGCGCATTCTACTTTTACGGGATGTCGTGGAGGCGATATGAACGCGTATTTGGCCATGCAATGACTTAGATGGCCAGCCGATGAACAAGTCAGCGCTTGGCCCTTCCCAGACAAGTCTGGTACCAATTCACCGACCCCGGAGGGATGGAAGGCTTGGTTGGCCTGGGCGGGAAATCCGAACCAGGAACTTGGTATCGGGTGCACGCGACAGTCAGCGCCTACTCCGACTGCGCTACAGCGGCCGTATAAAAATATAATATAAAAACCCTTGCACAGTTAAGATTGCCTAATAACTTATTAACGCACATTTCTGCACTAAACAATGCTGTGTACTGGCTCGTCCGTTAAAGAAGATCAATACGTAAAGCTAAATCAGAATTGTTTTTAATTAATCGACACCAGCAAAGCACTGAAAGCGCTCAATTACCCTTTGCTGGCCTATGGTGGTTACAAGGGGAAGAACTACGCTCTAGTTACTATTTAATAAACGACAACGGACAACTTACACAACTACAACGGCAAGAAGACAAAAGTTATTCTGTCGAAGGAGGGGAGACAAATTCACCTTCTATAAGATAAGATGAGGAAAGCTTGAAGGCATGTCGATATATGATGATAGGTGTATGTATGATGAGCGCTCTGGATATCCGATAGCCAACTTCACCTTGCTTGTTTATCCACAGTTTTTCTTCACCCTAACAAATAATAACAATTTTGCTCAGTGACTTTAAAACCGTGGTGCATGTCGGGTTTTTGGCCAGCAGAGGGATAAAGACACGGCGGAGAGGGACTGACCAATCAGATCACTGATTGCGCGTCCTACATATTCACTTCCGGTAGGTATGCAGGCTCTCTACTACTGTAGCAACATTATCATCCATTGTAGCTGCCTGATGGAAGTTCAGGGTGTGATCTAATTGTAAACAAGGGTTGCGAAACCCCATAGGTACCAACGTTAATGACACAATCCCGCCTGTAGACGCTTTTCCAGTTTTTTTAGCCTCGTCTGGTTAGAGCGAAAACGTTCATCTCACTGACATATGCATTCGTTCCGAGATCTTTTGTCATCGAAAGCCGAAAACCACGCTTCTTTCCTATCACGAAAAATGCCTTAAAATCGGAATTTTTCACGAGACAGCCTTAATATTCTAGACAGCTTCCCAGATACAGGTTTGCCTCTATGTCACTGCATCCGCTGCACTAGGAAAAACTGAATACTAAGGCAGCAAAATATCAGCAAATTTAGAAAAAAGGGAAAGGGAAACTTCTTCACCGTGGCGTGGTGCTAGGCTACAACGAGACTTCGTGACCCGTCACCATAGAAGCCTTGGTGTAAAAAGGGCAAGCCATCTAATCGTTGCCCTTGGCGTGTCATACAACAGTTAGGATAACTAGAAGTGTTCTTGGGTAGGCGACTCGAACAAAACCTCATGAATCCGTTCCCGGTTTCGAGTCGGTGGAAGGAGAAATGTAGGATCGTGAGACTAGCTTTACGTCACTATTCCAAATACATACACATCATTGGTCTCTCGAAAACCTTCTCATAAGTAGGAAACTGGGATTTATCCTAGGAGCACTTCACTCGACCTAATGGTCGACAACGGTGAAACTGAAAGTGAACTGTTTTACAAAGACAACACACTAAACTAAATGCATAACCCATGAGCGGTTTTCAATTGCGATTTTCTAGTAAGAAGAGGGCACCTTGTTGGTGGCTGTTTCTCTATTCTAACAGTCTGCCGGCTGTCGCCTGCACCCGATACCAGGTTCCTGGTTCGGATTTCTCGCCCAAGCCAACCAAGCCTCCCTTCCCTCCGGGGTAGGTGAACTGGTAGCAGACTTGTCTGGGAAGGGTAAAGCACTGACTTGTACATTGGCTGGCCACCGCAAGTCATTGTATGGCCAAATACGCATTCAGCACCCCTCCACGACATCCCGTAGAAGTAGAATGCGTGGCGCATCCCAAAGAGGATTGAATAACGCCATCCTATATCCTTTTTTATCCTTTAATTTGACCTGACCCAAACATTATGCACGTAGAGGGATAATGTTAACGTCAAGAGAACTAATTTGCTTCTTACCGCTCAATAGAAGAGCAGCAAAATAGGAATGTTATGAGGATGGAATGTGGAGTTCCTCAGAACACGAACGGAGACAAAGACGACTGAAAACAAGCACGCCAAAGCTGCTTCAACTATGAAATCTATGAGGTTGTTTTTGACGCTCGCGACAAATGCCGAGACAAATTTGACACTGGCGGTCGGTCGTCGCGAGACGACATTTGAGGACACTCGGCTTAGGCTGATGATCGTAGATCCCCGTGCTAGTTCCGGACGTGCCAAAACAAAAAGGGGGCGAGAGGACAAGCTCGGGGAAAAGGCCGAAATAGACATAACAAGGCCGCACTTACGTTCACTTTCGAAGAGCTCGAAACGAAGACACAAGGACCGCCACGGGTAACCACCCACACTCTCCTAGAATGCCATAGTGTTGATTGGATGCTGCACATAATGCTATTCTATTTTTAGCGTTGCAATTAAAGGACTGCCGATAATTCTGCGAGCAAATTGTATGGTAAAAAAGCTAGGTGTTGTGGCTATGTATATAGAGTTTCAGGGACACACCACTCATTGCATTTTTATTCTGTGCGCCTCTACAAGATGCGTCAAATACTGTCGTCACTTTCCCATGTCGTTTTTGTTTGTTTTGTAATTTTTTCCGTGTTTTCATTGTTTTTTTTTTGGATTTTACGCGTAATTTTAACCAAATAAAGTGATTTTTCATCTTCCCATTGTTTTTCTCAGATATAGTAAGGCCTTGCAGTCAAAGATGAGCAATTTTGAATCTCAGAAGGGCAGGACATTCTGTATCCGACATCGATCGTCTTCTGAAACTGCACAAGAAGACAGTCTATCGTTGTGTGGAGCTCAGCGTGTTGTTACGAATCAACTTAGACTATTTCCTTACAAGCTCCGTCAACTGCAAGTACTGACACCCCACAGATGGAAGGAAGAAGAAAAATGTTGAAGACTCTTTGATTGGACCACACGACACTCCTCATCGGATAGAAACCTTTCTCCATTGAACAGTCTTCTAATAGCAAAAGACACGCGGTTATTAACTGGAAGTGAGGAAAATGCAGAGAGTAAGGGGAGAGTCGTTCAGAGAAACTCTCATGCAGCTTTTACTGTTACGGCTGGAGTTCGCGCCAAAGCAGGGACACCATTGGCTTTTGTTGAAAAAAGCTAAGATCGACACAAATGTCCACTTTAAGGATTTTGAAGGATTTGCTTCCAAGAAAAGAATAAAGGATAAAGGACGGCGTTATTCAATTCCGTCTGGGATGCGCCAGCGCATTCTACTTCTACGGGATGTCGTGGAGGCGAGTTGAATGCATATTTGGCCATACAATGACTTGCGGTGGCCAGCCGATGAACAAGCAAGTCAGCGCTAAATCCTTCCCAGACAAATCTGGTACCAATTCACCGACCCCGGAGGGATGGAAGGCTTGGTTGACCGGGGCGGGAAATCCGAACCAGGAACCTGGTATCGGGTGCACGCGGCAGTCGCGCCTCCTCCGACTGCGCTAAACGCGCCCTGCTTCCAAGAACACTTTGAAAATGGACATTTTTATAGGACGGCGCACCCCTCACGCGTCCAAAGATGCGCGATGCATCCTCCGAACTACATACCTGCTTCTGAATGGGAGGGGGAGGCAAACTCGCCGGATTCGAATGCTATCGACTTCCGCGTCTGTTGTTGAGGAAAAAGTCTGCGCTAGAAGGCACACTACGACTAAAAATCTGAAATTCTCACTGGATCACTGGGCATCGCCAACACCATTAAAGAGATCCTTCCATCCTTCCGTGGTCGGAAAGCATGGAAAGAGGTTCCGTAAGCAACCCCCCCCCCCATGCCGCCATTGAATCGTACTCCAAGCGTCCGAAGGCTCGCGCTCGTGGCGAGGGACGTCATACTGAATTATATCCACTTCTGTTAGCTAGACTGATGGCAAATTGCTGACGAAGTTTCTCCGTTTTCTGGTCAATTTCACGTGGGCAATTCTCTTTTTATTAGGTTGTCAGATTTATAGCGCAGTCTGTATATTTTAGGGTTAACGGTTTAAATCGCTCACATGTCAGAAAATTTCTATTTTCTTGCCCTTTCGTATGAACTTTTTACTCCATCAGTACCTTAACTGCAAAAAAGTTATCACCTTTCAAACAATGTATACAATTTTTGAGGCACCTTTTATTTTAAGTTTGAAGGTTCGAGACCCAGATTACTGGAACCGATTTTTCGAGCGCTTGTTTAAAGTCCCATGGAAAGAGACGCCTGAATAGCAGTCGGAGGAGACTTTCTGTCGTGGGTACTTCCACCCTTCCACGGTTCGGACATTGCAAACAACAGTAAAGAGATTCTTCTATCCTTCCAGGGTCGACTAATTGATAAACTTGATGCGAATCATGAACCACTGCCCTGCTCCGCAGTTGTCATGCTCTCTTTTTCAGAAACCTTGGTGTCCTTCCCTTGGCAGTGAAAGTTCTGCGGTGAGCCACTACCACAATGAAGTACACTTGACTCGTCAGACATTGTTATCCATGCTGCAGTAGTTGAAGGATGTCGCAGACTTCACGACAAGAGGGACCTTATTTACCGTCTGTAAACATGTTTTGACTTCAGCAACAGCTAATAAACTGTGGTTACCCACCATGTTTGACAACCAAGTGCTTTTCTCTGAAGCATCCAAAGCCTTAAAATACGAGCATGTTTTCGGTAGAGCCAACAGGACGATGTTCAAGAGCTGATGCGATCTAGTTAACGAATTCTTAGGGACTCTGCACTTATGCAATACAAGATTCACGTACTGCTTCCTTTATTATGGCATGTATGTAGTAAGATCATTGATGAGTTTGAGCTCTGATGCATTTGACTATTAAATTTCAAGTTTAATTTGCGGCTTTTCTTCATCATCGAAACGATCATTGCATGTAGTTCACACCGTTTTACAGACACCGGCTGTTCAAGAGCCGTCACCGACTGGATTCCAAGGGATGTTAAGAAAGCATCAGGAGGCCATACACTGGATATTCGAATCATTGGATCATTCGCATAACGCTAAATTCAGAACCCCAGGCATTCGGATGATTCGGATAAGGGCAATTTCGTCTGCCTCGGATTTTGAATGATTCGTCCGAAAAAGATTCATTCGGATCCTATGTATTTGTATGTATAGGACGCCCACCAACGCGTTGGTCGGACTTCTTCGCGAATCCCCTAAGCGAAAGCTATGGCGCTCTTTGTGTATCTCGAGCGAGGAGGATCCATTGGAGCACTCTGGCACGCGACAGGGACGAATGGGGATGCTGCTGGCGCCCGCTCGAGCAACTCGATGATCAGCGGGACGACAGGTGACACAGGTGATGTCAGTAACGGTGTGCATTTACGAAAAAGACGGGAATAATCGATGAATGAAGAACTGTGTTCACAAATGAATAATTTTTGCATAGGCACGATTATCATCCCATAAACTCAATTCGATTTTTGAATTGCTGCGTCATTCATTAAGCAAATTCTTTGAAACATAAGAAAGGTCAACTGAAACGCCGGGAAATCCCATACTGCATAATGCATATCTTCCGGAGCCACATCCCGAACTGATTTGTGTGGAAAAATCTGGCTTCTCAAGAAAAGGAAAGTGTTTATTTATTTCCTCCAATGACCTTCATTGCCTCCAATCCTCGCTCAGAAAGCTAACACCTCAAATCCAGTTTCTATGTCGTCTTATGTCCATCTACCCATTCGTTAATGCAAAATAATGGGCGTTGTAGGGTAAAGATAAAGGATAAAGGAGGCGTTACTCAATCCCTTTTCGGATGCGCCACGCCCTCTATTTCTACGGAATGCCGTGGTGATTTGAATGTTTGGCCATACAATGACTTGCGCTGGCCAGCGATGAACAAGTCAGCCTCTATCCTTACTAGACAAACGCGCCCATGTTAAGATAGCTTCCTTAAATTTGTATCTGATGCATTCCCTTATGTTAACCTTCCGTGCCTCCGGTGTTGGTGGAATAGTGAAGGGCTTGTCTGTGAAGAATGAAGCACTGACTCGTTCATCGGCCCCCACCTCAAGTCGTTGTATCGGCCAAATACGAGTTTAAATAGCCTCCACGACATCCCGTAGGAATACAATGCGCAGTGTATCCCAGTGGAGGGTTGATTAAGGGACCGTTTAGTGTGCGCGCGACGCGCGACGCGATGCATGTATACTGGCCAAATTGATCAACGACGTTTTTGATCAATTCGATCACTGAACATGACATCGCGTCGCGCCTCGCGCGCACACTAAAGCCCAACGCGCACTTCTGTGGCAACGCCGTGGCCCTATCCTTAACCATAAGGCAGGGACGCAGAGCTCGCCGTCGGCGGCGTTTCCGGCGAGGTACTGTTCTCTTTCTAGTCGGGACCAACGGGTGCTTTTGTTGGCTTCGACTTAAGTCAGCCTGGACAGCCTAGGCCTATGTGACACCAGCGCTCTTCGCTAGCGAAGGCGATGGTATGACATAGGCCTTAGTGCGCGCGTGCGTAAGCTGTTTTGGCTGATTCACGTCGGAGCCAACAAAACCTTCCCTCCTTACGGACTCAGAATCTTGGTACTAGACATGTTCGAGAAAGGATAGAACACTGACCTGTCTATCGACTGACCACCACAAGTCGTTGTGTACGTCAAATCCGCCTCCATGAAAAAGGTGGAGCGCGTGGCGCATATCACTAAAAGCTCAGTCTCGCCGTCCTCATCCTTTGAAGGACAACGTAGCATTTTCTGCCTTCAAACAGTGCGTAAATATGAAGGCTTAAAGTTTTGTGACTAAAATTTTCTAAATTGAATATGTCATGATTGGCGCAATGCAGGTTGGCTGCTGCAGGTGGGCGGAAATTAGCACATGGATACGCTAGAAATGCTTACATCTGTGATGAATTGTTTAGTGCGTCTTTTGGCTACTACTTATACATTTGTCCTCGCACTTTTATCCCCGGAGCTCAAGGTCACACCTTCTCACTTCCCCATAACTGGCGTTTCGCCCATCACTTCGCAATGCGCACAAAGGAAATGATGTCTGAATCCACGGATTCTATTCTTTCCAGTCATCATCAAGTAAGCACAAATCAAATAAGGGCTTCAAATATACCAAGAATCACAAATACATACACAACTGTAACATACAGGGCAGAAGGTTTGGTAAGGATTTCACATAATTGTATATATGCAAATTATGCAGGACAATACAGTGAATCAATCAATGACGATTTTGATGTTTAAACCAGTACCGAATCTCCTGGATCTCGGCACTACACCTCATAGATCTTCGTCCATATCCCCTCATCCAAACATTTCCTGGAAGCTGAGCGTCAGCTCCACGTATCCGAGTCAGACCACGCAATCAGCGTTTCCTGAAAAGAAAGGCAACTAAGTGATAATGTACGATTCATTAGATCATTCCGACCACATCAAATTTAACATTCAGGCAAACGGATTCTTAAAAATAGTCTGAAAATGAAAAATCAAGCAGCAATTTTCGAACAAACCAAATCATTAGATTCCACATTCGCTAGCAAGAGATCAATTTACTACGGCAAAATTCACATCTCAGCAAGATGTGTTATGTATTTCTTTCATTTAATCGATTTAATAACTCGCAAAAACAACGCAAAACATCATGAACATATACTGCACTAGTATACGAGAGTAAGTGATAAGCAACGCCCGGCTACTCAGACAAACCTCGGGAACGACCGCCGGCAGATCCGCCCACTTTTCTATTTGGCGGACAAAGGGGGGAACTCTGGCGGGGGCGTGTCCCCAGCCTTCGGCCGGCCATCGGCGCGCATCGACGCGGAATGTGGACCGCCGGGCGGTCCGCCCACTTTTGGGCTTGCTGGACAAAGGGGGGAACTCCGGCGGGGGTGTCGGTCCCGGCTGGATTCAGGAAAATTCAGGAAAACGGCTACCGCGGGATCGCTGGGGTCGACCGCCGGTCGATGCCAAAAGGCGGACTTCCCGCGACCGGCTGGCGGTTCACAACGGGTGGCTGGCGGTCCACAACGCTCGCCGGCGCCCAAATCGATCGGCCGCACGCGCGTCGCGGCGCGCGAGGCGTCGCTGCCCGGGGTCGACCGCCGGTCGAAGCCAAACGGCGGAGCTCTGGCGGCTGGCTGGCGGTTCACAACGCTCGCCGGCGCCCAAATCGATCGGCCGCACGCGCGTCCGGCGCGCGAGGCGTCGCTGCCCGGGGTCGACCGCCGGTCGAAGCCAAACGGCGGAGCTCTGGCGGGTGGCTGGCGGTTCACAACGCTCGCCGGCGCCCAAATCGATCGGCCGCACGCGCGTCCGGCGCGCGAGGCGTCGCTGCCCGGGGTCGAAGCCAAACGGCGGAGCTCCCGCGACCGGCTGGCGGTTCACAACGGGTGGCTGGCGGTCCACAACGCTCGCCGGCGCCCAAATCGATCGGCCGCACGCGCGTCGCGGCGCGCGAGGCGTCGCTGCCCGGGGTCGACCGCCGGTCGAAGCCAAACGGCGGAGCTCTGGCGGGTGGCTGGCGGTTCACAACGCTCGCCGGCGCCCAAATCGATCGGCCGCACGCGCGTCCGGCGCGCGAGGCGTCGCTGCCCGGGGTCGACCGCCGGTCGAAGCCAAACGGCGGAGCTCTGGCGGGTGGCTGGCGGTTCACAACGCTCGCCGGCGCCCAAATCGATCGGCCGCACGCGCGTCCGGCGCGCGAGGCGTCGCTGCCCGGGGTCGACCGCCGGTCGAAGCCAAACGGCGGAGCTCTGGCGGGTGGCTGGCGGTTCACAACGCTCGCCGGCGCCCAAATCGATCGGCCGCACGCGCGTCCGGCGCGCGAGGCGTCGCTGCCCGGGGTCGAAGCCAAACGGCGGAGCTCCCGCGACCGGCTGGCGGTTCACAACGGGTGGCTGGCGGTCCACAACGCTCGCCGGCGCCCAAATCGATCGGCCGCACGCGCGTCGCGGCGCGCGAGGCGTCGCTGCCCGGGGTCGACCGCCGGTCGAAGCCAAACGGCGGAGCTCTGGCGGGTGGCTGGCGGTTCACAACGCTCGCCGGCGCCCAAATCGATCGGCCGCACGCGCGTCCGGCGCGCGAGGCGTCGCTGCCCGGGGTCGACCGCCGGTCGAAGCCAAACGGCGGAGCTCTGGCGGGTGGCTGGCGGTTCACAACGCTCGCCGGCGCCCAAATCGATCGGCCGCACGCGCGTCCGGCGCGCGAGGCGTCGCTGCCCGGGGTCGACCGCCGGTCGAAGCCAAACGGCGGAGCTCTGGCGGGAGGCTGGCGGTTCACAACGCTCGCCGGCGCCCAAATCGATCGGCCGCACGCGCGTCGCGGCACGCGAGGCGGCGAGCGCGTGATTCAATTGTTTGAGCGCCACCGAGCGGTCGGCGCTCACAGTTCGCTTCCGTTCGGCGCCCCTTCGATTTTTTTCGTGGCACAAGTTCTTAAGAGCTCAGCAAACCGAAGAGATCTTCGGTTTGCTGAGCTCGTCGTCTGTTGAATGTGCCTGGGTGCGATGAGAAGAAGCTGCTAAGGCGCAAATAGGGTCGGAGGGAGGGAGGGGGGGGGCTTACCCCATACTCAGTGCTGTTGGTTTTACGCCTTGGAGGGAATCACGTGTATGTGAAGTTACATCGGAATGGCCTACCTCAGTTCACCGCAGGAGTAAAACACACCATTGCTGCAAAAAAATCCGGTTGCAGCCCTGTCCTACAAGGTGACCCCCCCACCCGACCCTATTTGCGCCTTAGCAACTTGTTCTCATCGAACCAAACTCTCTGAATGTTCAGCTCGATTTTAATTGATACCGTCTTGTTTTAGAATGTTCAGCTCGATTTTAATTGATACCGTCTTGTTTTAGAATGTTCAGCTCGATTTTAGTTGCTATCAACCGTCTTGTTTTAGAATGTTCAGCTCGATTTTTAATTGATACCAACCGTCTTGTTCTAGAATGTTCAGCTCGATTTTAATTGCTATCAATCGTCTTGTTTTAGAATGTTCGCCTCGGTTTTTAATTGATACTAACCGTCTTGCTTTAGACGAGCATTAAGTCCGACTGACCTGGCATGTCCTAATCAGAGGGGGGGGGGGGAGCATTAAGTCCGACTGACCTGGCATGTCCTAATCATAACGAATACTAAGCTAAGCGAGATCGCGCAGTGTATTCGACTAGCTCGCCGCGATATTTAATTCGATTGATAGCAAGATTTTCTGCGTGAAGTACCACTTGTAAACGGGACAAGAAAAACTGTTATAGGAAGACATATTCTCACTTCTTGTTTCAAGCAAACAGCGTGTACTCACAAGCTGTTGTTCTAGGATAAGGCGATGCTGTTTTCACTACACCACCTTTAGCTGTTCCCTCACTACTTGTGCGTGAATTTGCGTGTGGCTGGTGCAGTTGCGTCGTCTCTTTTTTCGTCATGCCTTATCACATGTCGAGTTGGTTGTTGTTTTTCACTGCTTGCTTGCCCACGCCCATCGGTTCATCTTGCGGATCCTCCTAATCTTCTTGTTCTCCACTACTTCCAGCTGTTCGCCTTCGTCAACTTCAAGCTGACGTGATTCGAAGTCCTTTAGTATGCTGGCCATCGTTCGGCCAGCTTGATTTCTTCCCTCGAAGGTTTCGAGGTTTCCTAAATTTCGGAGCAGTTTGGGTATCTTCTTGGGGCGCGCGATTCTCATCGGGGCGCGTCATTGTCTGATGAAACTAATACTGTCCGTCCGGTCACAAAATGCGCTTGAAACTGGAGTTATGCAGCTATAGTATATGCTAAGTCCAGCACAGCCGATTCAGCCATCTAAGAGGACCCACAAATCACAGTCTTTCGTTGTCGTTGTGCTTTTTATCTCTTTTACAGTCATCTGGTTCAGAGACTTATATCAAAGCAAAGGGTAAAGAGATTTCTGTGGTGTGCAAGTAGTCAAGATTGCTCCATGACCCTGCCTAAAACCTTGCATTTCAAACTCGATTGATTGTGCGTGGCTAAATGTTGTCACAACCTTGTTACTATTGGCTACATTAATCTGTGCCGTGCCTCTTTCAAAATTACCGCATAACTCCAGTTTCGAGCGCATTTTGTGACCAGACGGGCAGTATTAGTTTCATCAGACAATAACGCGCCCCGATGAGAATCGCGGTTCAGCAGACCTCTGATTTCCAGACGACAGGCAAAGATGAGGGAAAGTGTGTATCGATGCCCTATAGCTTTATTTGTGGGATCCGCACACCTCGTTTCTCATTTTAACTACCTCCGACGTCACATCCTGGCCTCTTTTGAAAATGTGAGCAGGATGGTTTTCCCCTTGGTCCATGTATTAGAAATAGAAACAGACTATGAGAGCCTGTAGTGCTGCCCGTATTGTGCGCAGTGCTGCTTCGTGCACTTCGTACTTGTGTATCACTGGGGTTGAACATTTATACATCACCATGCGTGAGGGAAAACGAGACGAAGCAACTGCACCAGGTCTAATAGATGGCACCCAAAGCCCATCTCCAGCTTCTTCACTTCTTGCTCCTTTCTCTAAGTAGTTGACCTGAAAACCAACACATCCGCTACCAATGTTCCATGTGGCATTCAAGAAGTCATTTGTCGTTTTCGCGTCATCGTTTTCGCGTCGTCGTTTTCGCGTCGTCGTTTTCGCGTCGTCGTTTTCGCAGTTAGGATGGATAATAAGCTCTGAGAAACAAGGGAACTAAGCGGGCTGGTGCCCGCTCTGAGATTGCACATGGTCGTGAAACGCTCACATAAGACACGGTTTCTGTGCTCTCCTCGCTGACGTGGAGGAGAGCAAAGAAACCGTGTCTATGTGAGCGTCACTTGTCTCCAGAATTCGACTTTCTATGTGGGAATTTTGGTTTGAAAGTGAACCTAGAAGAGTGGAAACGAGACAATTATAAACGGCGGATATCAGGATCGGCTCACCGTAACCGCAGTGCGGGTCGCGCCGAGACTTTTGCTGTCTGTGCCCTCCTAGCTCATAGATTGCGCGTCAGCGTCCACGTTGCGACATCCGATCGATGTCTTGTGCGCACGCGATGGCACCGTCGGCAAGTGGGTCGTGGTGCAGTAGGTAGTAGATGTTTGCTTCGTGCGAGGGACATCAGGGGTTTGGTTCTCCTGCATCGTGGCATCCTTGCATTGCTGGACAAGCTGAGAGATGTGGTAGAGGAGGATCCACACAAGGGTACCAGGGAGATAGCGAAGGTTCTTGGCGTCAGTCACAACACAGCTGCCCGGCATCTGAAGGAAATTGGAAAGACCAAAAAGCTGGAAAGATGGATGCCTCACGAGCTGTCTGAGGAGCAAAGAAACCGACGATATGCGATCTCGTCCGCACTGCTTCTACGGAACGAAACGGACCCATGGAACGAAACGGACCCATTCCTTGATCGCATCGTAACCTATGACGAGAAATGGATAATGTACGACAACAGGCGACGATCGAAACTCTACCACATCCTCCGTTTTCTCCCGACCCCTCCCCAACAGACTACCATTTCTTCAAGCATCTTGGCGACTTCTTGGTAAGGAAAATATTCAAATACCAACAGGATGCCGAAAGTGCCTTCGAAGATTTCGTCAATTCCAGAACTTCTGATTTTTATGCTACTGGGATAAAAAAGCTTGTGTCACGTTGGCAAAGATGTGTAGAATCAGAAGGTTTTTATTTCGATTAAAAAACTTGCCTACAAGCCGAGATATTAACTGTTTAAATTTACAGTGGTTCAGTGCCATTTATTTCGTTACAACCTAATAGATGGTTTGAAATGCGGCGTTTTACATTACAAAGGACGACATGCACATTACTCCACGATCATATTTTACCCTGGTACTTAGCAGAGCCGTCCACTTCCTAACTAACCAAAATTCACTTAGGAAGTCGAATTCTGGAGACAGTTGTTGTGTGATTTTTTGAAATATAATTTTTGAAATATAAAGAAATGGACTAAGATTTCTTTTAATGGGTAGTAAGGTGGCAATTTGAGGGTGTTAAAAGGTTTTGCACCATGTCCTCATCCGTGACGTCGCTATTTTATTCGATTGATACCTTCGTACACTTTGAACACTTAACACTTCAGTGGTAGTGAAGTGAATGGATCCCCCGCGACCGCACCGAAGGGAAAAAAGAACTATCAGAGAGATAAACGGTAGAAATTGTTTCCTTGCTGCTAATGGAGCCTTGATAGGATGAATCCCTTTTTCGTTTATTGCTTCCAGCATCTCTCCCCGTTGTCTTCCCTCCTAAGAGATCACGTGTAATCGGAATAAGGGAGGAGGTAGAGGGAAACGATAATGTCGCTGCCGATGCCAAGGGTTCCGAAGAGTCGCAGCGGTCCGGAGAAGAAGAAAGTGCTCATACAGGCGAGCACTTAATGATGATGGAACGGAGTCGGAAGTTGATGGACCGCGTGAGAGCCCACTTGCATATGGTTAGCTCCATCCCGACCTCTGATTCTATCGCCGTTCGCTCTCTGTGCGACTCGGTCCGTCAGCAAGCTGATATCATTGCAGTGATGGCTGCCACTGTAAGCGTATCAATTCTAGTCCTAGTTCAGTCTACCACTTGGTTCACTGAAAGTCCTCTTTAGATCGATTCGTTGATAAGTCAAGTCTCAGTCTTACACAGGATACAGCTCTTAGAAAAACCAACACCTACGTCGTCACATCGTCCCGAAGAACGCTGCCACTAGCTATTGGGCATGCACTGTGAGTAGTGCTATTCATACCCCACTCCATGTTCTTCACACACTTCTGCTCCGAAAATGTGAATTTAGGACGGACTTACGCAGCTACTACGTTAAACCGGACGGCACGCTCGTCCCGTCAAATGTGAGGAGAACTAATTCTTGTCTATTACAAACAAGTGATGCACTCTTCATCCACGACTCTTTTCAGAAGCGCAAGCGGCCCGTGTTGCACAACACCGAAAACATCCCTGGTGAATAAATCACCGTCATCGTCGTCTAACACTAAACTTCCCACGACAATCCTCCTAGTTACTTGCAGGGGCCACATCTCAACGATGTCGCGACGAAGAAAGATTTCGAGAATTAACACTCCCACATTAAAGTAGCCAATCAACTTAAGCGTCGCTGTCCAGTGGGTAGCAGTTTTTATTTATATATATAAACAAGGGGTCTATCAAAAAAAAACTGAAGTTTCGACCGAAAGAGCTCGATTCAATTCGTCTACACATAACGCATCGCTGAGATGCGGCCTCTCAATGCTTAGAGATCTGTTTTTCTGTTTGCTGAAAGCGTCAAGATTTTGAGATCTGTTCCTCCTCCATTGCGTGTTTTAGCTGAAGGTGCTATGATTTGATCTCCAGTTCTTGTTGTTCGATCTCCAGTTGTTGTTGTTTTTTAGATGTTCAATTATCCCTGTGAAGCCTGTGTTGATTTGTTTGTTTTTCTATAGTGAAGACAATAAAACGCTCTAGTTAAGATCTTCTAAGCACAAAAAGTAAAAAGGTGTGGAAACTGAAAAGGGACACCATCCGTGACTTATATTAAAAGTCCGGATCTCAGGATGACTCAGAAAAGGGCATTTCCACCAGGCCAGAATTTCGTTGAAAGGGACGAAATCTGAAAAGGGACACCATCCGTGACTTATTTTAAAAGTCCGGGTCTCAGGATGATTCAGATAAGGACACTTTCACCAGGCCACATTTTCATTGAAGGGGGCGAAAAGTTCACCGTCGTCCATAACTCGGGTCCATAACTGAAACGTGTGACGCTATGGGCCGCTGGTCAGCAGTGAGAGGAGGCCGTACTGGTCACCAGCTGCAACGATGGTCACTGCACAGCACACATCGGATCCGACGCCGATGACGGATAATTCGGATCCGATGTGTGCTGTGCAGTGACCATCGTTGCAGCTGGTGACCAGTACGGCCTCCTCTCACTGCTGACCAGCGGCCCATAGCGTCACACGTTTCAGTTATGGACACGAGTTATGGACGACGGTGCAACCGGCGGTCCATAACCCGGGTCGGTAAAATTTCGGTAAAATTTCATGTCATGGTCCGCTGGCCAAAAGCCGGTGGACCGCTGATCATATTCCTCCTCGAGGATGAATGGCTCCTCCTCCGCCTGGGTTATGAACCGCTGCTCATGTTCCGGTGGACCGCAGCCCGAACTGCTTGTGAACCGATGAAAAACCGCCGGACCTCCGGCACTTTAGGTAACCGTCTCCGCCCACGTTTGGATACGGACGTCGAGCGGGCTATCAGAATCTCGTCTTTTCGCCGGCGGTCGCTCCCGAGATTTGTCTGAGTAGTTAAATACATGAAGGGTGAATCCTTGCTCATGTTTGTAAATTTAGGCCAGAGAAATGCCTCCAGAGTCGTATGGAAAGGATAAGGCCTATGTCATACCACCGCTCACTCCGAGCGAAGCCTAATGACAAGCTCCCATATCGATCGCGCGAAGCGATGGAATCGATATGGGTGCACACCATTAGGCGTCGCTCGGGGTGAGCGATGGTATGACAAAGGAAATAGGCCTAATACACCAAGACATGCCCATCAGCAATTCGGCGCGAATCATTACCTTTGGCCAAATACACCCTCAAATTACCCGTCATATCTCGTAGAACTAGTACACATGGCGCATCCCTAAGGGCCTGTTCATACTTCGCGACAAGAGCGACTTGTCGCCCGTGCAAAACATGCATATCGATTAAAACCGAGCCCGCGCCGCCGAGAAGTGTTCATACTCGAGCGCCGGCGCTGTCGCTCCAGTCGCTCTTGTCGCTCTTGTCGCTCTTGTCGCTCTTGTCGCCTGTTCATACTTCGCGCCGGCGCCGGGAGCGACTGGAGCGACTGGGACGACGAATGAAGTGTGGTGTACGTAATCACACCGCATTAGTGCTGGAAGACGCACTAGTGCTGGAAGGAAACGATTCCTGTTCTGCTGTTCTTCGTACAAAGGTATGGAGTGGTTTTATGTTTCGTTTGAGTGTCAGGGCGCAAATAGGGTCGGGAGGGTCACCGTGGCCAACTCCAGGATGTAGGCAGTTTTAACACAGGCGCGTCACTCGAGTCACAACCTGTAGTTCCTTCCCCTGCCCAAATCTGCTCTCCTCCGCGTCAGCGGATGGAGAGCACAGAGTGCCAGATTGACGATGTAGCTAATATGACCGTTTGCTGCTGTCTGTTTCAGTTTCCTATATTTTAGGAGGTCACTGAAGGACAGCGACGTCGGTCGGTTCTTCATGCTAAGGTAAGGAGGAATGCTTTTACGTGTCATTTGAGTGCCAGATCGACGATGTAGGTAATATGACCGTTTGCTGCTGTCTGTTTCAGTTTCCTATATTTTAGGAGGTCACTGAAGGACAGCGACGTCGGTCGGTTCTTCATGCTAAGGTAAGGAGGAATGCTTTTACGTGTCATTTGAGTGCCAGATCGACGATGTAGGTAATATGACCGTTTGCTGTTGTCTTTTTCAGTTTTCTATATTTTAGGAGGTCACTGAAGGACAGCGACGTCGGTCGGCTCTTCATGCTAAGGTAAGGAGGAATGCTTTTACGTGTCATTTGAGTGCCAGATCGACGATGTAGGTAATATGACCGTTTGCTGCTGTCTCTTTCAGTTTCTAACTCCTTTTTTTGACTAAAAACTGACTTTTTGACTAAAAATATGACTGTTTGCTTGTGTCTGTTTCAGTCTCGAAAAACTTATCAGTTGGGAAGTTTGACGTCAAAACCTCTATTCACTTTGTATTTTAGGAGCTCACCAAGGGGATGAATACCGGTCAATTCATCTGCACAGCGAAGAACGATTCCGGAAGGCTACGATCTTGTTTTGTTCGTCGTCCCGGTTTTGTTTTGTTTTGTTTCACTCTGTAAATTAATTAATGTTTTCGTTTTTTTTGAGACTAATAAAGGTGTAAATTGGTGACATTATGCTCATGTATGTGTATAGAGAAATTTTTCGTGGTTGATGGCTTGAAAGTACGAAGTAGAGGAGGGATGTTGGGGAGAAGAAGTGATGTGATGAGTGGTGAGTCTCACTTCAAGTGACATCTTGTCATCACTTATAGTGAAACTTTCTCTCTCTCTCTCCATCTCTCTCTCTCTCTCTCTCTCTGGACTCCACTCGATGAATCACCTATATGTGTGTACTCTGAGGACCGACGGCAGGGAGTAATTCGGTGGTGGGGTGAGTAACAGTATTTCGTAATTCCAACCGCCCGTTTCTTTTTCGGTGTGGGCTCTTTAACCCGGCCGATCGTATAAGTTGTCCATCCCGACTAATCAATCGCTTGCGCCATTCTACTTCTACAGGACATCCTAGAGTCAATTGAGTGTGTATTTGGCTATAAAATGACTTGCGGTAGCGAAATACATCATATTTAATTAGCCTCCACGGTGTCCTATCGAAGAACAATGCGACAACAAGAACATCGAAACATCGAACAACAACAACGCACATTCCACTGTGGGATTTGATAACGCTCACCATTTTCCTTTATTTTCTTATACTATTGTTGACGTTGAGCGAACACTATCACCAAGGCAATGAATGCCCTCTTCAAGTAAACTGTAGTGTTCAATCAAATGTAGTTTGCAATAATTGATTTTATAGTTTTTATAGTAGTTTGCAATAGTTGATTTTATATACATAGGATGCGCCACGCAAATTGTTTTTACAAGAGATTGGAAAAGGAATAGGAACACATATTTAGTTCACGAAGCGACTTGAGGTGGCTCGCCGACGGGAAAGTCATTGCTTTATTCTTCACGGACAACTGTCATACTACTTCATCGATCCTGATGGAATGGAGGGCTTAGTTCGCCGGGGCAGTCGCAAAACTGCGGATCAGGTCCGACTTCCAAACGCACAGGATTCACAAGGATTCCGATTCCTTTCACAATTAATTTACTGCTCGCGAGGGATGGTAACGAGTTTGACATTGAAAGCATGTCTCGCATAACCAACAGCTTAACAAATTGGTTTGGTGAGTGGCTTATCTATTTTTATTCTGCTACCTTGAAACAGGAGAAATCATTGTAAAAACCTGCGCTCAGCTTACAAAGAAGCGCAGAAAAGTGACGAAGGCGCTGGAGTGTTTTTGGGTGTATCCCCCCCCCATATTCCTAATAAATGCTGTAATTACAAACCACCGATTGAATCTTTGCTATTCTTCTTTTATAGGAATTGTGGTTGGAGTTCGCAAGTATATGTTTTCGCACGTTTTTTGTTTTGTCTACTTCAAATTTTGCTGCTTTCGCTGTCAGAAGAAGTAAGTAAATAGACTCTTAAAAATGAAAGAAGTATTAGTAAATTTGCAGATCATAATTGTTAATGAATCTATGCAGGTAAAAACAAACCTTTGGAGAGTGATGTGCTTATACTTTGAAGCATAGGAAGCAGTACATGCTCGGGAGGTTCAGAAATAATAGTCGTACAATGGCTTTCTCTCGCAAGAATAGAGCTGACATGCAACAGAATTTCGATCTTGTAGATGTTTCAAAATTTATACGGAACAAGTTAATGAGCGAATGAAGGCAAGAAGAAAATAAAGAATAGCGTTATGCTGTTTTGGGCGCGTGTAGCGCAGTCGGAGGAGGCGCCGGCTGTCGCGTGCACCCGACACCAGGTTTCTGTTTCGGATTTCCTGCCCAGGCCAACCAAGCCTTCCATCCCTCCGGGGTTGGTGAATCGGTGCCGCACTTGTCTGGGAAGAAGAAAACGCTGACTTATCCATGGTTGGCCGCAGCAGATCATTGCAGAGGGCAATTACGCGTTCAAATTGCATCAAATTGTGTACTGTTCGAGACTTTTGCCTGTCGTTCATTCGCTCCATATTTGCGTGATCCTAACCCGGTTTTTGCGTTTTCTACTTCTTTAATGATTTCGGATGGAATCCGATTCTAGCAGCGTCCGTGGTAGGAGGCGAATCAACGAGCCCCTAAACTCAGCGCAGGCAAAAAGGAGAAGAGGTAAGCGTTCCACTGACCAGGTTCTCCCCTGTTTTATGGAGAGATTATTTTAGTATCAACCTAGATTGTTAATGTCTGACCATGAGAAAGTTTTCAGAGTCCGATATGATGATGGCGTGCGCATCGCTGGTACTCTGTGCTGCACACTTGATTCTGAGCATCATACCATATAATGCTAGGAGAGTCTATGTGCGGGAAGAGCACACCAGTTTCTTGAGTACAAGATTCAGAGTGTTCGAAGAATATTTGGCTAGTTTAAATTCCGAGTCGTTCATCGACTACGTGAAAATCACACCGGCCGACTTCGAGAGGCTCTTCCGAGTACTAGCTCCGAAGCTAACGCATCAGCTAACCCATCGAGGTCCTGTGACGGGAAGGCAACGTCTCTGCATATTTTTAAGGTGATGCCTTCCTCGAGTAGATTTTGGGTTGTATAACGATGATTATTTCTGCCTAAATGTCTTAGATGCGGTTTAGGTTTGCTGGCCATGGCCAAAATTATAGAGGGCTCAGCGCAGAATTCAGCTGCGGCAAAAGTACTATTTGCACCATAGTGAAGGAAGTCACGGAAGCAATAATAAGCAGTAAGTTTTGGTCAAATATTAATCTGTTCAATCATTCTGTCATCGACATCAGGTTTACATGGACAAGCGTTTCCGCCAATCACCACGGAGCAGCTAGAAGAAGCTGCGGCAGCTACGGAGAGGCGCACTGGTTACCCACGAGCGGTGGGATTTCTGGACGGCAAGCACATTCGCATCGTGGTATGACTTAATTTGGTTTTCGATCTATTCACATTTGGAAGTTCACATTTCTACAGAAACCTCGTGGAGCAGGGAGCGAGTACTTCAGTTATAAAGGATACCACTCCGTCGTGCTCTTGGCGATATGCGATGCCTGGCATCGAATTATAGCCTACGACATTGGTGCTCCAGGAAGGTCATGTGATGCTGGCGTGTTCAGAGCCTCTAAACTGAAGGTGAGTCTTCTGAACTCGATCTTATAAACCAAAAACAAAAAGGAATGTTAATTGTATGCTAAATTAAAGGAATTTTTGCTTGCAAACGACAATGTGTTCCCTCTCACAAGGACACTTTCGGGCGTTGGACAAGTGCAACATCATTTCCTTGTTGATGGTGGTTTTGCGCAGGATTTCCGGTTTGTGCGACCGTATAAACTTGCCGCAGAAGACTGTGAGTTGAAGAGACAGTTTAATGCCGTCCATGCAAGGTACTATCTTCCTAACCTTTTATGTTTAAGGCGCAGAAAGTAGCCGTATTTTGTTTAGAGCTCGCACAATGATCGAGTGCACATTTGGGATCCTGGTTCAGCGCTTCGCGATATTCAAGACAGCGATATCTCTTGATCCCGAAATGACGTCAAGACTAGTAATTGCTTTGATGGTGAGCTGACTTGTTACAGCATTGCAGTTTTAGGGACTTCCTTCTTTAGTTTGTTTTCTCCGTTTCAGATTATCCACAACTTGACAAACCGACGTGGATCAACTGAAGTAAGAGTTGTTCAATACGAAAGCGGCCCAACGTCTGCTAGAAGTTCGCTGGATGGACTACAACGACTGCGACTAAGGGGGAACGAACAATCCAAATTGGCTCGTGATAGGATAGCCCGTTACCTCGCTATGTAATATCTTAGGCCGCACCACGATTTGAACAATATGAAGTATGAAATGCGAATAAAGCATATCTTTGAGCAATCTTCATTCTTTTTAAAAGCACCCATATCGAGGTCAATAAGGAGATCATGCATATTATATCTCTACCCGCTATTCGTGAGAAGTTGTCGCGGCCGGTCCGGCGTGCTCAAAAAAAAACAGACGCATCCTGGAAGAGCACAGCGCTTATGGATGCCATTTTCGCCATCGCCACCTCGTAGCTGAATGTTTTCAGCACTCCTGCCACCATCGTACCTAAAACATGTTCAGTCTGGTGATCAATCAACATCAATCGCATTCGAGAACCATGACAAGGGAACCTACCGAAGCTGTCACGATAGTCCTGATGGGCGTTGTTCCTGAGCGCGGTCAATGCCTCAGTTGCCTCCTCCATACATTGGAGTCCTAAGCTACCAATTTGAGGAGGAGAAATACTGCAACAACATTATTTTTCCTCACCTTTTCCCAGCACGTCCTCTCTTCTCCTTTTTTTCCTCGGCTGCTCAAGTCCGACCCCTTCGTTAGCCGTCTCCGATCCAGTTGTACTCCTTTGGGACGCGAACGCGTCATCTTCATCGAACGGTGTTATGTCGTCCACGCTGCTGTAGCGTGTCCTGAAGCAATGCCCATTAGGCACAACACTATACTAGAAAGTAAAGTGTTAAATGATGTACTAACCCTCTTGTTTCGGCTGCGTCCATGAACCGCATGAAATCCTTGTACGGCCAGTTTTTGTCACCGTCCGCTTTAGCCCTCCGCTGTTGATCCTTAATGTTTTTCCACGCTCTCTTCAGATGGTCGACTGAAATTTAACGACATTGATTGCTGAACATAATTATATCATTGTTAAATTTTGCACGAAACAGCTTACCACTGTAGTTGTAACCTCTCGCTGATAAGTTGGTTCGAATCCGTGTCCACGCAGCATTTTTTAGATCGGTCCTGAAGTATTCCGAGCTGGTGATGTTCCATATCGCTTCTTCGTCTTCGATTGCCATAATGAGAGCCACTCTTGATGGATCCACGGCCATCTGAAAACACAACTTGAAATTCAACCATACAAGGGTAGCTGAAATACAACGTTACAGAAAAGGGTTTAGCGATATGTGTACTGGAAGGCATGCTTCGTTGGGCTCATCAGACAAGTATGCAAGAGGGCGAACACCCGGGTTATGCTATCACCCCCTCCCCCCCCCCCCTCACACAAAAACACATTCGATGCTCTGTACAACCAATTCTCTCCTCCACTGAAAACATATCAAGACAAGAAGGACGCCTAGAGCAAGGGTGCACCCTGTACTTACTTCACATCTGGCGAGTTATACCATGGCCATCTCAAACTAAAGCAAAGCCTTAAGCGATCAAACATTAACTCACTTCGAGTGTGCAGAATAACTCCGAGGTGTGGCGTAATCACTCCGACTGGTCGTCGACCCAAATCGGAACTGTTCGTCAGAGAGGGTGACGAGCTCCAAAAATTCCCGGCGTTTGCGAGCCTACAACACCCACAACCATCAGCATATTCTAATCGGGTAATAGCGCATCCTTCGAACTACCAAAGACTAATTTAACAACTAATTTGAAGACTAGTTTAACAACTTCATTTCTTCCAAGAAGGAATTTTCAAAAAAAGAAATGAACTCTTATTTTGCGAATAAGGATATGCTTCGACGCACGGAGTGCTTCTTATTGTGCTGAAGGTTTCGAAAGAAAATTCGGCGCAAAATCGATCGGGGGGAGGGGGAGCACCACATAAAAAGTGTCACTAACACGAAAAAGAGACGATGACACACTGATAGTAAAGAAAACAAACGAAGAATGCTATAGCTCTGTTCTGTGTTCTCCAGATTTGGGCAGGGAAGGGACAGCATAGTGTGGCTCGAGTGACGCACCCGCGTTAAAATTACCTACATCCTGGAGTTCCCTCCCCCGCCCAAATCGGAAGCAAATAAAACACGCATCTGTAATCGAAACCAGGAGATAAAACTGAATTTACGTTCGCTATATGTAGCTATGCCACTCCTGCACGCCACCGCGCTGTGGTAATCCCCCCCCCCCCCCGATCCGTTTTGGGCCGAAAATTCACTTCCAAAAAGCCTCATTTCATTCCCAATTATAAGATAAAGTTGTAACTCACCTGCGCTTCGGAAGTCGATGAAAGATCACAAGTGGCTCAGAATTTCAATAAGCAATATGGAGCTTCTTCCAACTGAAAAACGTCTTCCATATAAAAAATTGAACAAGCCTTATCGGGCAACCTCGCACTCAAATACGGAAGTGATGACACATCGAAGCAGCTTAAAAACCGCTTTAAAAAGACAAAGATATGACACAACTCGTGCGACGCAATGGGCTATTTTGGCAGGCACCAAAGATGAAGGAAAATTTGGAGGCTCTCGCTTGAGCAGCATGATGACTAACAGACAGGCGTCTATTGATAGAGATCAAATGACGTTCATATATCAATCAGACGATACAATGAATGTAAATTATTGTATTGCAACCTTTGCAAGTCTCCCCATACATTACTAACACGAGTCTACGTAGAAGGCAGTTCTTGCGGAGCTCAACAATGGGATGGTTAAGGCAAGTTGTTTGTGAAGCTAAGAGCTTCGCTAAAAGATATCACGCTGCCGACTGGTGCATCCATAAAAGTAGTAGAGAAATCGAAGGTGGGGAACGTCGAGAACATATCTCATCTACAGTCCACTGTGAACAAGAATGCAGTGATTCAGGATGGTCCCTACCGAATTGAATTCTCCACTTGAGTCTACAGTCTAAGGTTCAGTGAGTCTACAGTCTACAGAGTCTACAGTTGACGACCAAAGCTAAGACTGCGCAGAAGACAGTGGATCTTCCGTCTTCTTTTAAAGTGTAAGAGGAATCTTATCTTAGCCTGATCTTATCTTAAAGAGCGAATGAGCATAAATGTGCATAAAGACGGCTGGTATTTGTTCCAAAGAATTTACTGGCCAGAGGTATAAAAATAGTGCCGTAGCATTTCTCATTTTAGGGGTCAACAACGATTATAGAATCTGTAATCCCAAAGCAACCTATATTAACAAATCTAACATGATCTCGTCAGACCAACCAAATCTTTACATCATTTATCCGGAGTCAGTGAATTGCTACCAGGCACGTCTTGGAAGCACGAAACAACGACCACACATCCTGTTAAAGTAGAGCATCTGGTGCATATCACAAAGGATTTATTAGTGCCGACACCTACCACTTTCTACCTAAACTCGGAAGTGTTTGCGATAGACCTGAGCTTTTCAAAATGGTGCATAACAAGGAACAATCGGATGCACAACAACCCCCACATAGCAGTCACAGCGCGCTAACGCCACTGGGAAGCATCGGAAGAGCAATATAGAAGCATAGGCAACCTAAAAAATTACAATGGCCGACGTCGCACGCAAGTAGTGAAGTGATGAAACATCGAAGCAGTTTAAAAACCGCTTTGCCGCCACAAAATAGATGTTATGGTGCAATTACGTACACCACACTACGTCCGTCGCCCCAGTCGCTCTTGTCGCTCTTGTCGCTTTTGTCGCTCTTGTCGCTCTTGTCGCCCTTGTCGCCTGTTCATACTTCCGCGCGCTGCGCACGCCGCGCACGCCACGCGCGCTACGCTCTCGTCGCTCTTGTCGCTCTTGTCGCGAAGTATGAACAGGCCCTAACAGGAATGCAATCGCAGTGGACATCTACCTCTGAGAAACGTTAAGAAGCTCAAAACACCACATTTTCCTAAACGACGACAATAATGGTGATAAGGAAGGATAAAAAGCTGCAGTAGTCTTAAGTGATCTCTTTGCAGGATGTGCCACTCTTTTTACTACTACGAGATGTCACTTGAATGCATATTTGACTAAAGTAGTGGTTACCGGTGACCACCCAATAAGCAAGTCAGTGGCTTATCCTTCCCACAGAAGTCTGCTACCAATTTGCCAATTTCTAAGGAGTGGAAGGCTTGACTGTTCAAACCAAGAACCACATCCGGGGCTCCACCAATTGGGGTAATACACGCGCAAACAAGGACAATACCCAAAGTAACCTATTAAGCAATGAGAGGGCATGCTTTTGGCAAGAAGATCGTTATCAAAAAGCTATACCCAATACACATGCAATACACAACGAGTACAAAACCACACAACAACAATAACTCAAACAACCACTACTACAATTTAAAACACGAATAATCCCTCACCTTCACGAGAGATGCCGGTTCGTCCCCTCGAAGCCGTTCGTCAGGGACCTGAAATTGAAACAGCGAAACCCCACACAAATGTAATAAACGGGTACAAAACCACACGACAACAACAACAACCAAACAACCAGCAGCAAAAATTAAAACACGAATAAACCCTCACCTCCATGGGATATTCCGGCTTGTCGCCTCGTAGCCGATACCCGCCGCGAAAGGAAAGAGCGCAAACAGGCTCTCCCGGCGACGCCCAGGGCTCGCCGCTGGGGCGAGCTCTGCGTCCCTGCCCTATAGTTAAGGATAGCAGCGGCAACGCCGCAGAAGTGTGCGGGGCCTTAACGCCGGGACCATACTTCCATCGCCGCGATGCTGTTGCGGCCCTCACTGTATAGTTATTTCGCCGCGCGCGGTGGAATATTCAAAGGAAACTCCCACGCGGCCGCAACAGTGGCGGCCGCGCAGGAGTTTCCTTTGAATATTCCTGGCATACTTCATGGCGCGGCGCGGTATTTAGCCCTGGTCCTGGATGGATCGCCGTCGCGCTCCCTTGCAGAGCGATGGGCAATGCGACAAGCACTCAGACTACGTCACCATGCCTTTCTTGTTTCTTTATGGTTTAAATCGCAGTTTTTGAAGTTTCGTGCAGTTTCATAGGTTCGGTACTCTCCTCCTAGTACGAATCAGGAAGGAATGTTTGTGGTGAGTTTTTTGGAGTGGAATTGCCATTGGTTCGCACTAGGAATTGGGTGCTGCCCGTTTTTGATTGTTTCCTTGCAGTGATATTCATTTTATTTTTATGATATTTTAACATTCTCCTTCATATTCGTTGGACTAGATAGAACCGAATTTAGAAGGAATGTTTGTGGGGAGTATTTTTGAGTGGAATTGCCATGGTTTCGTAAAAGGCACCCTCCTAGAATGTATTGCTTCGATCAGAACCAGCAAATCATGGAAAAAGCACCCACTCCCCAATCCATACTGCTTCGACCAAAAACAACAAAACATAGAAAAAGCACCCCCCCCCCCCCCTCAACCAACCCGTAATGCCTCGACTAAAACGAACAAAACATGGAAACAAACTAAAAACACGTCATTACAATTGAGAAGCAAATGACTCACCTAGAGATGAAGGCGATTTCCTGCATCGAAGCAGTGAGCCCACGTGGCTCACACCTTCACGGATATCCCATAAAGAAAAATAATAGCCATGAATTAGGTTTCACACCGGAAGCAGCACGAATTGGGAGCGGGCGGTATCTCCTGGGTTTGAAGGTGTTCGACACACAGATCACGAAAAGGTAGGATACTTCACTGTCCTAGCGTGGGCCCAGCACAGCACCAGAACCCGAAATTAATAATGGGTAGCAAGAAAAAGGGAAAATAGGGCAAGGAAAACTCATCATCTCTCGTTGACACGATGATTCATTATTGCGTTTGGTACGCAATACTGAGTCTTCTCGCTTCGCCTCATCGCGCGCGATCACGCCGTCGCGCCGCTCTGCAAAACCCATCGCCGAGACGGAGTCGCGGCGACGGGAAGTACTCCCGAGGCCTAATGCACAAGAGCCGGAAAGGCGAGGGACTGTGTTGCGAAATCGGAGGGCTGGTGGTGCTAGGCACGTCGCAGCAGAGCTGGGCTGTTGAGGGACGCTACTGCTAAACCAGGGACTTGGTGGTGTGAGTCGCGACTGCCAAGCCGAACGCTATCATGGGCCAAACAACGAAGCAATATGGAACAGAAAAATTCAAAAATTTGGAAAAAAATTAGAAAAGTATTTTTCGAAATCCTCAGCCCTATTTCTAGGTTTTGTTGAGTTGTTTAGCTCTCTCCTAGGCCCGGTGTCGCGAGCGCATGTGACGTCTCAACATGAAGTGCAATTATCGCCCGACCCCTTCCGATTCTGAACGCTCACGCCCCGAAGAAGAACGATAATACCGGCCAAAAAATTCCGTATATCGATCGAAGTGGATTGTCTAATAGACATTTTCCACTTGCTGCGAAATAAACTAATCGGCCATCAAATCTCCGCGACTCCTATGCCTAAACAAAGCTGTAGGAGAAATTGATAACAGAAAAATGGAAACAAGGCATCGATCTCGAAGACCGATACCCGAGATTTGTCTGCGTGGAGTTGTACACCAGTGAACGGTAGAATTGACAACATGGTATAAAACACGTTACCTCTACTTTGGAGTATCGACCACCTGCGCCATTTACACTATTAAGGGATAAAGGGATAAAACACGTTATTTGTCAATTCCTTTTCGAGATGCGCCACGAATTCTACCTATACGAGATCCACATCCCAGAATTCCTTCCCTCGACATCTCCGTGGATCTAGGACATGGCAGGTTTACCTGAGCAGGCGAAGGAGCTCTTCGACGCGGGATACGGTCAAAAATAGAAATGACGGCCCTATTCAATTCCTTTTGGGGTGTGTCGCGCATTTCGCGGCGACTTCAATGTGAATTCGATCTGCACAATGACTTGCGCTGGCCAGCCGATGGACAGGTCAGTGTTTTATCTTCTCCAGATGACTGCATCACCAATTCGCTGACAACAGAGGGATACAAAGCTTGGTTGGCTTGGGCAGGAGTATTAACCAGAAACTTGGAATCGGGTGCACTTCTGCACACTCCAGCTCTGCTACCGATCAATGCACGCAGTCAACTGTTTGGTTAGGAAGGGAAGCTGAGACTCGATAGGAAAAGATTCTACGCGACACGACACCTCTAGCCATGTGTGTCAAAACTGCAACATCTCGGAGTTCTGCTGTGCTGCTCCATATTCGAAAGACACGGCAACGTTCATGTGAGTAGGCGAGGAAATTTCGCGACGCAGTCTACTCAAGCTACGCGTGTCAAACTATGGCAGCTCTGGCGAACAATTGCTTTGGAGTTTTGTTTACAAAACACTATGTTTTTGAAGTGTTTTTCACTTTTAATAATTTTTTTGAAATTTGCTCTTTGTGGTGATAAGCTTCTTGGCTCTTCACCCCAAAATAGCGCTCAGGCTAGCCACTTTGTCCTTCCGCAACCTGCCAGACATAGCGATGGCGACTGAGAACTGCGAGTGATTTCATGGGCAGCAGGCTCCTCGGCTACATGCAAGGCCGTACATAGGTTCAACCCCTTGGCGGGATACATTGCTCAGCGGTCGGTGCAGAGGAGCTGCGGAGCCTCCCCCTTACAAAAGGTGGCGGTGGTCAGCGTCGCTTCATCGCTGATAAGCTGGTGAATTCCTCACTCTGCCACCAAGCCGTCCGCGAAGGGAGCCAAAGAGGGCGAGAAGAGGAAAACGGCTAGCCATACTGGGTAGGCAAGAAGAGGAGACATCGCCGGTAATAGAGCCTGTTTGTATACATCCGCCGTGTAGGGAAGCAGGTCCAGGACGACGTTCCCGCTTCGACGAAGCTTATGTGGATCATGAACTCAGTCTTGGACGACGCCTTCATTGCTGCTAAGAAATTCGGATTGATGTTATCCCTACCATCTGCTGTATTAGAATTTCAATCTCTATCGAATGAGCCAGAAATTATTCTGCCTCAATAACCTTAAGGCGATAGGCGTTGTTCATTTTCCATAAAGTTCCAGATTTTTATTTATATCAGAATTAATTACGATATATGCTTCCAGGCCGAATTGCGAGAGAAATCTAAGTGGATAGACGAGAAACCTTCTAAGAAAACCCAAGTGCTCAACCTTTTTGAAAACGACATTATGCTCCTTCAGCCCGTAGAGCACGTTTCCAGTTTGAAATTGCATGGAGCTCGATTTGATAGTCGGTAAACTTCCTAAGAATACCTAGGTACACTAGTTCTCTCAGAGCATTTCATGAGTGTTTCCTAACTCGTTAACTAGTGGAGATGACATTGGTCATGCGAGTACATTGCCTGCATGACCCGAGGTCAAAATACCGCTAGAATTCACATTCACGCGAGCGTCGTCACGCCGTGCGGCAGCATCCTTCCACGCTCCGTCGACCCACGGCACTTCCAATTGTGGCTGCTATGTCTTCTTCACTCCGTCTACTCGGCCGCATCCACGCCTCGCGTTGCCTACGTACATTCCCAGTGGCGGGGAGTGAATTCGCTCAATCAGTTACGCACTATTAACGGTAATTCTTTGAAACCGCTCAACCGGCCAGTCGATAGGTAATCGTTGTTGGTTGCAAGATCGTGACCGTCGATTGAGCTGGTTACTTTTATTGAACGTATCATGGTTTCTTCGCCCTCCCGCTCCACCTCTGTTCCAGCCGTCAAGAGGTCGCGCGTGTCCGACTCTCCACAAGCCCGATGCCAGTCGAGTGATCCGTTTGAGTGTCTGGACTCTTGCCCTCTAGCGACGTCCCACCATACGTGCGGGTGATTATTGATGCGTTGGTCGAGACGAAGAGGCTGCTCACAGAGATCAGCAAGAGGAATGAAGAGGTTATCGAAAAGAAAGCTAAGAAAGAAGAATGACATGCTTAAGTTAAGAATTGAGGAACTGATGTTGACTAAAAACAATCATGACGTATCTCACTCTCAATTGCCTGTATCGTCGGAGCTAAAAGATGATTTTACTAGTGATCCTGACCACAAACGTTCCTTGGTCATAAGAGGTGTTCCAGAATCTTGCTTCAATAGTGCCTTCGACAGAATCAATCACGATTTTGATTATGTTAATTCGATCTTAGACTTTCTTGATGTGGAGTGCTTCCCCAAAACGGAATACCGTATGGGGAGACACCCAACCATGATAGACCTAGGCAGCTCAAGGTTGTATTGCCTACCAGCCGATTTCAGAGGTTAGTCCTTAAGCGCAAGTCCAAGCTGAGGTTCTTCTCTCACAAAGGGGTATATATACGCCCCTCACTGCCGCCGGGAGAGAGGAGCTTTAGAAAAGACCGGCGCTTAGGAAATGATGAACGTGGTGCATCGCAAGATCATGTTATTCCTTCTCAATGCTCATTTGAGTCGGTCCTTACTGATGCTGTATCGCACCCATCTGATCGGCCATCTCTGGGAAACTGACGGATTGTAACCAGTCGTTTTGCACTTCAGTTGCTCGTCCAGTGTGTTACCTATCAAATATTCGTTCATTTTCGAGAAACATTAACGGTTTACGCTTTTTGCTGAGTCAGTCACATATTAGTGTTGTTGCATTGACTGAAACTTGGCTTAATTTGAATATAGACGAAAAATTCGAATATAGACGAAATCTCTCTACTCGGTAGCCTGTGCGACGCATATGACATGTTAAGGCGCGACCGTCTACCAAGAGAGGGGGTGGTGTTGCACTACTAGTAAGAAAGTTCCTCTGTCCTCAGCTCATTTTTAGCGAAACCGTGGATAACAGCTATGATGTTCTTTGCGCGGATGTTATTATTGGAGGTGAGTGCATTCGACTAGTGGTGGTTTATAGACTTCCCGGGTGCACGAAGGCAAACTCGGTGCAACTATTCAAATCGCTGAGTGACATGCTGTCTTGTAATCACTCCTGCGTTGTCTGTGGCGACTTCAATCTTCCTGACATCGATTGGTATCACTCACCAGATCTTCAGCGCTGCATTCCTACCTCAAGGATTTTTTTTGAGCTATGTCTAAACTTCAAGCTCTCACAAATGGTTATCAGTCGTACTCTAGGGCTCAATACTCTTGATCTGGTTCTAACAAATGATATTTATGTAGTTCAGTTTGTGTTGAGGCTCCAATAATTAATAGTGACCATGCCATAGTACGATTCAAACTAAACCTTGCAATAGCCACGAATGATGAGCCTCATCGCTACAGGAGGAACTTTAAGTTGGCTGATTACGATAAAATTTGCAACTACCTATGCAATATTGATTGGTACAGTGCTCTAAATTTGGTAATTAGTGTAACTGAAAAATACGAACTCTTCTTGAGTGTCCTTCACCACTGCATTGATCTTTTTGTACCAGTGGAAAGAGTCCCACATAGGATCGCTCGGTTACCAGCCTATTTGGGGGCTCTGTTCAAAAGAAAATGTGAAGCGTGGAAAGCGGCTAACGCTAGTAGAGGAAACAGAAGTACCGAACTTTGGTCTAAGTTTACCATGATCAATAGCCAGTTTGAACGCAAGCTTAGGAAATTTTACAGCTCCGTCGGAAGGAAGGTTGTAGAGTCAGGTAATAGGAATGACTTCTTCAGGTTTATGAGAAGTAGGTTACAAGGTAAGGCAAGGGTTCGTACGCTTGTAGGGAGTGATGGTAGCATTGCGAGAACGAATGATGAAAAGGTTAATCTTCTGGCCGACGTTTTCGAGCGTTCAGTTAAGAACGTTCAGGATTTGCCAGAGCACGTAAATTGCACGGTCTTCCCAGTTATGGAGGATTTTTTTCGGTGCAGTAAGACCGAAATATTTGAATTGTTATTAAAATGGCCAAAATCATCGTTCATTAGGCCCGACCACACACCCCTTTCCTTCCTTCAAGCCGTAGCCCACCTGATTGCAGAACCTCTTGAATACCTTTACAACCTTAGCTTTATGAGGGCAGAAATACCTCTTCGTTGGAAAACATCCTATGTTACTCCATTACCTAAAAAACCCCCGTATGAGTCGCCGGAAAATTATCGGCCGATCAGTATAACGTCAATGTTATCAAGGTGTTCGAAAAACTACTTAAGAAGAAGATAGTTGGTCATCTCAATAACCACAGAGTTATCTCTTACTGTCAGCATGGTTTCCAGAAGGGCAGATCTAGAGTAACGGCACTGCTGCAGTCCCTTAACCACTGGACGAATTGGGTGGATTCCTGTGGATGTGGTTTACTTTGACTTTGCTAAGACTTTCGACCAGTTTGTCACAGTCCGCTTCTGGTGCGAATTCAGGAGATTGGGATTCATCCAAGAATAACTAAATGGGCTTGTGAATTCATCAAAGATCGAAGGTTTATGGTTCGATTGAATACGTGTTTTTCTACGCCAAGGCCAGTGCTTAGCGGTGTCCCTCAGGGGAGTGTTCTTTCGCCCGTACTTTTTAATATTTAATAATACACCATTGTCGAGAGTACGGGGCTAGTATGCAGCGCATTTGCGGATGACCTGAAATTGTGTCATCGTGTGGTGAATGAGACATACAGGGATTTAGTCCAGGAAGGAATTAATAACGTCGTGTGTTGGTCCAAAAATGGGCGTTGCCTTTATCGGAGGAGAAGACACATATACTTCACATAGGTCCAAAAAATGCACGCCATAAGTACACTGTAAAGGGCAGCCCGGCTAAAGATGTGAGACAAGTCAAAGATCTTGGCTTTACGATTAATGAGGACCTCAATTTTGATGATCACTGCGTTCAGATCGCTGCAAGGGCTACTAGAGTTATGCACAGCATCTTCAGAGCTTTGTACACGAGGAGAATTGAAATTCTGTTACAAGCTTGCATGATGTATGTGCGGCCAATCCTGAAGTATGGTACGGTGGTATTCGCGATTTTGCTATGTGCTAAAGCTCGCAGTGAGCCTTCATGAGCCAAATAGGAAGCCGAATCCGATGTAACTTGAAATAAACCTACCTATCGCAATCCTTCTTGGAGTAGCGCCCGAGGACTCATCGCCCGTATCTGTTCGCACCTATTGGATCTCCATTTATTTATTTATTCATTGGAATACTCTGTATAAGACAGGAGTGAGATAAAATTGTTTTATAGCTTTATTATTTATTTATTTTTGTTTTATTGCTTTGCATTTTCAATTTCCTGTTCGTTCCATTGCGATTTGAAATAAAGCATTTTATTTGATTACGTGTCAATCGGCTCTACAGTACTGTTAGCACGGCTATTATCGGTTAACAACTCTACAGCATTGTTAGCAGACAATTATCGGTTTTTTCAACCCGCGTCATGGCCCACACATGTCTGTAGTTTTTAGTAATATAATGCAAACGCTTCCTTGAAATGGAAGATACAAACGCATGTTTCCACCCAACTGAAGCTTCAGCTCTCATGTAACTGACCAGAGAATTCTCTCATGCGTATTTCTGAACTGCGAAAACAAATACCACTGTGAGATTCTACACTCTTCAATCAGTAGGAAGGGATATTCCATTTTTGAAAAGTCCTTGAACCCAAGAAGCTAGGGATCTTCGAAGTTTACTATGGGATCGCTTGTATTCGCACGTAGGTTTAAGCGGCGAAAACGAAGACCACAGGTAGATTCTCCACCCTTCAACTAGTAGGAAGGAATGTTCCATTTTTGCGAAATCCTTGAACCCAAGGCAATAGGGCGTGTTGCACGTTGAGATACAAACGAAATTACGATTACGGTAGTTTTGCATGTGTGCAAGCGATTCCGTAGGAGACTTTGAGGCTCCCTAGCTCCTTGGGTTTGAGGAATTTGCAAAAATAGAACATCCCTTTCTACTGTTTGAGACTGTTGGAGATTCTCAAAATGGTATTCGAGACCTACATGGTGAGTTTGAGAGGTTTGTCCCAGAAGATAGCTGAGTTATGACTGTCTGAAGTTCTTCGCTCAAGCGCGAACGCGATCCTGGTGGACTCATAAAAGCCATTTCATCAGAACATGATGTCAAACGTTGAGATAAACTTCTTGAAGTTTGGGCCGTTGTAGCGGTGTAGAACACAACACCGAGCCGAGCTTCTTCAGGGTGACTGCTCCCTCTCTTCACTCGCCGAGCTAGGTAGCACCCCGCGGCCATTCACAGAAGCCACCGTACTCTCCTAAGGGTAGTCCCTTTAAAAGGAGAGGTGCGAGCAACTACTAGCGCGGCCCCTCTCCCGGCACCTATGCTCCCCCCTTGACCGAGCTGGCTTCTCTCCCCTACGTAGGCATTAAGGCCCCTCGTCTATCCTTTTATTATCTGTATAAAATGTATAAGTTTGTATAATGCTGCAACCTGTAGATTTATGTAAGATAAACGCTCTTACTTCAGTTGTGTGTGTGCTTTTTACCCACTACGTGTCCAGCTCTTCAGGAGCTTCTTTTACAGTTGACAAACCGAACCGCTAGGTTTGTTACACCGTTTACACCAAAAATTTCTTAAGAGAGGTTTATTGAACACCAACATAATGCCAGAAAAAGTTATAGTATGGCATAGAGGAACTCATACGTCGCAGGATCGTTCACAAACAAAGTGAAACTTTTCGTCACAGTTTCTGTCGTTCCAGAAATTGTAGTATTCCGTGGATAGCCCTGTCAAAATCTGGAAAATTGAATCATCAAACACTTTGATGCACTTTGACTTGCATTTTGACTTGCACCATTTTTAGCTCAAACCTGACACCTTTAAAACAGACCAAATATATCTGAAATCAAACCAAAAACTTGCACGTCAAAATGGACGTGTTAAACAATAGCCTAGACTTTTAAAATGTTACATTTGCTCCTCCATTTAAAATTTTTTGTTTAAAAAAATTTTATTGAATTTCCTAAAAAAATGCTATAATACACTTGCGCATGCGGTATTCCAAAAAGGCGAATATGGTCTTTCAGTGTGTAACATAGAAATTCTTTTCCTTTGTCTCAAGGCTATGAGTGTTTTTAAGCTCATTTTGCAACGCAGAAAAGCTTAAATTTCCTGACATTTTCTGCGAGAAATAACAACTTTCTCTCACTACAATGCAATCATGTCTGAGCTAAACCAAAGAGCGCGTCGTGTCGCAGTCTGAGGGGCGCTGGTTGTTGCTCGCTGGCATCCGGATTAAGGGTGCACATTTAACGGTTAACGATTTAACGAATTTAAGGAATTAACGACATTTTTCGTTAAAATCTGGCTTAACGACTTTACGGAAATTTTTAGATATTTAACGGAATTTTTAACGTACTTTTTTCTCAGAAAGTTTACCACTTTTACCTTTAGTCCTCACTATTGTTGCAGGCCTCATCTCCCGATTATAACAGATCCTGAACAACTATTGAAATCAGCAAGAATACTTTCAGGTTTTCGTGCTATTTTGGTGCCTTTTATGATGTTATTGAATCTTTAGAAATAATGCATTTAGAAACCAGAAATTTCTTAGCCGAGCCCCCAAGCACGTCAACGATTTCGAGTCCCTCCTGGCGCAACAGTTTTGATCGCAGAAAAACATCTTGTAACAGCATGTAGCTTCTACACTAGCCGCTCTAGGCTTCAACAAATGCGTTAAAACATTATCCTAGACCACTTTTGCAAGCCACCAGGAACAGTTGAGAGGGAGAGAATGTTCTCGGACGTTGGACGTATTTTAGAAGATAACAAACGCTAATAACAAAAATTTGGAAAGCTACTTCTGTTAAACGTTAACACGTTGACGACGTGTCACATACTTTCGGCAGTGTATGACCGTGTAACGCGATGTCGTGTCACGGCCTCGACGTTGCAAAAAATGGATTGGGCCCGTGCAAAAGGCGTGCGAAAGTCGTGCGTCCGTGTGTTAACGTTCCACTGATAGGCTTTTAATTGTATTTTTATTAATTCTTTCTGTACTTAGTGGGCTGCTGCCCGCATTGAGATAGTATATGCTCGTAGAACAAAAACGATTTCGCAAAGAACTAGGAATGAGGGAGCTCCGGGGTGTGCCTGATCGCACATTTTTAGATGCCTTGCCGGTATGATGCGGGCACTAGTCCACTAAGTCTCATTACCTTGAATAATAATTCGTGCGGGCACTAGTCCACTAAGTCTCATTACCTTGAATAATAATTCGGTACCTGTTGTTATTCCACGTCCTGTAGATAATTGATTGCTGAAGTCTTGTTTATTTTGCTGTCTACACTTTGTTGATATTGAATTTTTTATTTTACATTACAGTGTTCCCTGAACTTTAGCTGTTGACCTGTTGAAGTTGGAACGTATAATATTCCCTTGATTTTTTCACATCAAATACTAGTTTGCAGCAAATTCCGTTTTTTAACGAAATTTAACGAATTATCGTAAATTTAACGAAAATTTTGCGTTTGAAAATTTCCTTAAAGAATTTAACGCACTGAACTTTTTGTGCACCCCTGATCCGGATTGTCCGCGAAGGATAGAACACTGACCTGTTGAAGAGCTGTTCACCGCCAAGCCCTGTATAGGCGAGATAGACATTCAAACGACCTCCACGAAATCCCGTAGAAGTAGCATGGGTGGAGCATCCCACGTGGACGTTGAATAACGTAGCCCTTTACCTTATTATCTTATCTTACTATATATAATTCGCTTTATCCGTGGGTCGCGTTGTCAGTCACGGTGAGGGAGACTAAAGCCAAAAGATGCCTACGACAGTGCGGCGTATGCCAGCCGGCTCTTCTTTCAGCTTAACCATAGGCGATTTCTGGCGAACTTATAATCTTGGCGGCTGATCACCCAAGTTTACGATATATTCAGTGGGCAACGCGTAGAAATGGTGATCAAGTGCGGAGCGTAGAGATTCAGAAGACGTGCTGAAGACGTCGTCCAACGTGCACGGTGACCCAGAAGACGTGCCGCAGACGTCGTCGAATGTGCGTTGTGATTCAGAAAGTGTCCCGCAGACGTCGTCCAACGTGTGTTGGAATTCAGAAGGCGTCCCGCAGATGTCGTCCAACGTGCGTTAGGGTTCAGAAGACGGTGCCACAGACGTCCAACTTGTTTAGGGATGTCGAGTAAGAGGGAACAGTAGGAGGAGGACCAGCAAAGGGGACCACTAGGGTGAGGAGGAGGGTGGAGGGATAAGGGAAGACCAGTATTTTCCCTCAATGTCGTCGTATGAGCGTCGGGTTTCCACAAAAGACGTGGCAGGGCTGCAGGAGTGCCATAAACGTCGTGGGAATGTGTGGACACGTGAGTCGGGATTCAGTGTCACATGTGCGTGCTTGACTCCCAGCCGGTTTCTTTGCCAGCACCTAGATAAGGAAGCACTAGATGGGAGGGGAGGGGAGGGGGAAGGATGAAGGAACAGTGACTACATGATTCGGAGGAGTAATATTGCCGTCGGACAGTAAGCGATGCCGACCTGCTTTCCAATTCCCATTAATTTTAATTATATTTCTGCAGATTAAGCACTTCGGATTGGGACTCTCATGATTTGTTTCTCGTCATGTAGAGAACGGGCACTTTGGAGATTAAATCGCATATAGAGGGTGAACGGGGTTCATAGGAGCAGTTATGATTTTGTCCTATCATACCTGCCCCTCTAATCTATATAGTAAAATAATTCAACCAGTCTTTAATGTAACAAAAGTAAAAAAGTCTAAAGAATAAAGGAAGAAGATTGGGGTTGTTCTGTCCTCGAGGTTTGGAGGCGAAGCTACCAACCAGACGTTTGGCGGCCCCGAGGCCGCTGAACGTCTGGTATAACAACGATTCATTTTATGAAGCGACGCGGTAATCAGTGGGAGGAAATCAAGCAGGTAGCTAGCGGATGCAATTGCAAAGAGTACGCATTTCTCTAATGCCGGGGGCATACTTCCATCGCCGCGATACCATCGCGGCGCTCAGTTCATCGCCATTCCCCCGCACGCGGTCGAATAGTCAAAGGAAGCTTCGCCGCGGCCGCCGCCACAGTGACGATTGGCATGCGCGATGGTTTCTCGCGCTTATCGCGGACATGGCATACTTTTTCGTGCCGCGCACAGTGCGCGCTCCCTCGCAGGGGCCGTATGCATACCACGCCCCGGCGAGGCGGACTTCCCGCGCTCTCCCCCCAGCAGAAATTACCCGGCGGGAACGGGTGCCCCTTCCTGCGATGCAGCTCGGAAAATGTACGGTCGACCGCCCGATCGGGAAACTTCCTAGCCGGACAGAAAATGTTTCGTACGCAGGCACAGAGGAAGCGTTGCAAATCACGGAGAAAATATCAGCTGTTTTCTAGTCCGGGTGAAGTGACGGCCAAGGAATGACGAAGGACGTGAGAGTATATTATCAGCTGGATACTGGATTCGCTATGAAGCCTATCAAAACGCTGTTATGTCGCATTACATACACCTAATCACTCGCCTATTTATTGTTCTCCTTTGTTTCTACTGGTTTTGGGAATCATCTTACAACAGTGACCAAGTGAGATCCATAGGGGTACTGAATTAAACAAGTCATATGCGTCGCATGGCATCAGGCAAAGTTTTGTTTGTTAGTTAGATAAGGGCATATATGAACTAGTTAAATGAGGTGGAGCTGGGAACAAATAAGCATTTTTTCCTCGGCTCCATTTGACAGTTAACGATATGCAGTTTATGCCCTTTTATTTGCTGGCAACAGGTCAGATAAGCCTTTCAATCAATTTGACATGTGTAGTAGTTCTCACCATCGATGAAAATAATATCGAGAAGCCGGGTACTAAGCGGCTGATGTCCGCTGTTCACCAGGAAGGTATGTTAAAACGGGTAAATAAGATCAGCCACACCCCGGAGTTCTTTTCTTCCTTAGTTCTGTGCTCAGAAACCGTGTTTATTTTAGTGTTCCAGGACCATAGTCTTATAATGGAGCGAGTACCAGCCCGTTAGTACCGAAAGCGGTAGCTGTCTGGAAGAATCCATATCTCTACGGTAAAAATTCGAGGATAAAACTTTCAAGCAACATTTACCCTTAAAAGTACTAATTATTTGACCAAAGGTTTCGGAAAATGTACATTCCAGTAAATGAAAGCACTAACATAAAAACAACCAGGCTAGACTTTGTTATACCTGCATTAAATACACACATACATACGAGTGGTCCAATCATGGCCTCTTCAGGCGTCTCTTATGGGGGCCGAGCGTTCTACCCCGTCCCCCTGGCCCGCCCACCCACAACCCCCTGGGCTTGCTCGAGAGTCAAGTGGCTGCCTTACGAGATAGTGGAGACGCAGGCATTTTCCACGCCTCTGTTTAAAGGGCGGGGGTAGAACGCCACTCCGCCGTCTCTTATACCCAACAACCAACGAAAATACAAAAATCATAACATTTGGACACTGCTTGAAAATTAGCTTCAGTAAGTGCCTGTTTTACTTAATGAGTGAAGGAAAGTCGAACTCCAGAAATGCTGAATCACATATACCAAAACATCAACGAAGTCACCCTCTAGTCCCTCCTCTGCTGCTCTTATGTGGAGGCATAGTTCGAGAGCATCGTCTTGACGGCAGCATGTCCGCTCCAATCAGCAACGTCTCTGCTCCAGTCCGAATTCCCCTACCTTCGAGTAGAGGGTCGCAATTTCCCGCCAGAGCCCCAGAGTACTGTATTCCCAACTTAGTGTGCATCGCGGAAGTACGGTATTTCCTCCCCATTTCCCGGCGGGGCGCGTCGGGGCGAGGTATGCATACGGCCCCAGAGCGATGAGCGATGCGACGAGCACTGAGAAGTTCAAATTCCTTCGCGTCGCTCTGCAAAACTCATCGCCGCGATTCCATCGCGGCGACGGGAAGTATGCACGAGACCTAAGGCCTTGTTTAGTGTTCACGCGACGCGCGACGGATGCGCAGTGTCCAAATTGATCAATTCGGCCACTACACATGGCATCGCGTCGCGCTTCGCGCGCACAATAAACAAGGCCTAAGCGGCTTAACTGACCACCATGTAAACTACCAATTAGTTTAGAAGTGTCTAGCGACGTGCGGAATTTCCATTTCTATGTTCCGAACTTCGGCTTCTGGCCATGTCGAGGCCTTCATTGTTCGGTTTTATGCTTTCCAAGATCCCATGTCCGAATACACTCGTGAGTGGTTGCCCATAGCGAATAGCGATGTGTAAAATTTTGTTGTGGGAAATTGGAAGACGGAACACAAAACGGGTGTTCTGAAAAATGGCCTAAAACCATAACACGAGACAAGAAAACGGAAATATCACAAGATTCACTACTTTTTTGAATTTTCTATGCCCAAAATGGTGGCAGTCAATACTTTTCCATTAACGAACTTCTACAGAAGGCAGATGCAATTCTTCACGCTGCCTCAATAAAATATAATTCGTCTTGATATATCATATAGGCCGAGGATCATGATCGAACTAGTGGTTATATTATTGAAACCTCCGGTTATTTCGCAAGCAGTAAGACAGCTATTTTTTTCAAATTTTGTTCTTCTTTCCATTATCTGGCCATTTTTGGTCAAAATCATCCGTTGATGTTATCCAGGTTCTGAAATTTCACCCAATCTGTTCTCCGTTGCAAGCTGTGGGAAGCGGATGTTTTTCGACATTTAGGAGGCATTTCTACAATTCCACTAGATTGCTGCAAAAATAATAGCCGTTTTCCTACCTTCAGCATTGATATTTAAACAGAATCCTAAACGAATGCAGCCATCCTATACATTATTTGAATTCCTCCTGCTATCGAAGTTATTATCGACTCTTTCACACCATTTTTAGGTGGTTTCGGATTGCTAGCCAAGATGCTGTCAAAACGGGAAATGCACTCGTTTCGCTTCACCACTCCAATTCGGTCATAGTGATGCGGAAGCCGAAATGTCATTAACGCCTGCGATGAAGGCACCACACCACGCGTGCACCACGCGAGAATTGTTCAAGAAACACCCAACTGGAGACATAAGTCTCGAAGGGAATGAGTTGAAGGCGGTGGTAGATGCCAATCGAATAAGGACAATCGCTTAAGAGCTAAACGTTGACCACGCAACCGTAGCACGGCATTTGGAAAAAAATTTGGAGGTAGAGAACTTGAGAATGGGGCGCACTACGAGATGATCGAACATCAGAAATCTCGTCGTCTCAAAATGTGATCGTCTCTTCGTTTACGCAATAAAAGCGATGCTTTTTTTTGGAACGTATTGCGAGATGTGAAAAAAAATAGTTGCTCCACTACAATGGACGATGTTCAGACCAGTGTTGGACCATGACGAAGCTTCGAAGCATTCCTCGAATTCGGCATTGCACTAAAGGAAGTTCACAGTGAAGGTTTGGTGGTGAACAGCGCCTTGGTCTACCACAGCTTCCTGGCTCCGGGCGAATCCACCTCAGCGGAGAAGCATTGTGAGGAATGCGACAAAATACACCAAAAATTGCATCGAATATAAACGGCACTGATAAACAGAAAAGGTGTAATCATACATAACGACAATGCTGGACAGCACGTTGATGATAACAAAAAACTGATTGGAGTAACAGGTTATGCTTTCAATTTTTCTAATATTTTTCTAAATGTTTCGAATGCTCACGTGTTCCTAATATTTTAAGTGGAATATAGTAGAAACGGGATGTTTCCACTATATTGCAATTAAACGACATCCGAAAACGAAAAAAACGAAACGCGCGCGTGTAGCGCAGTCGGAGGAGGCGCGACTGTCGCGTGCACCCGATACCAGGTTCCTGGTTCGGATTTCCCGCCCAGGCCAACAAAGCCTTCCATCCCTCCGGGGTCGGTGAATTGGTACCAGACTCGTCCGGGAAGGATAGAGCGCTGACTTGTTCATCAGCTGGCCACCGCAAGTCATTGTATGGCCGAATGCGTATTCAAATCGCCTCCACGACATCCCGCAGAAGTAGAATGCGCTGGCACATCCAGGAGGGATTGAGTAACACCGTCCTTTATCCTTATCCTTATAGTAGAAACAGCGTTGAAGCTCGGATTTGAATATATTCGAATTGCGGTTTTATGAGTACTCATATTCGAATGAAAATCATTGGAGAATCTATTCGAATAGGTAAATCAAGCACAACATAGTTGGGGAACAAAACTATCGATCATCCTAGAAACACGGCAAGCCTTTCTCCTATCACTATTCAAGCATCCCAACACTTTTCTGCGCGAAAAATGCCTACGGTACTGAGACGACGCAACGAAGTCATTCGGCGATTTCGTCCCATCTATAGTTGTGCTTTCCCAAAAATTTCGAATAACCGAATATATTCGAATCATTTTCGAGCATTCGAATTTGAATAACATTCGAAAATCGCGTTTTTTCGAGCACATGAATACGAATAAATTCGAAAATCGCGTTTTTCGAACATTCGAATACGATTGTTCGAATTCGAATAAAAATATTCGAATTCGAATGCTCGAATATTCATTCGGGCACAACTATAGTCCCATCCAGAACTCCAGAATATAAAACTTCTGGAACTAGTTTTTGGTTGGCTGAAATGCGACAGTTCTTTTAGTTATTATTTCGGTTGAAATACTTTCCACTGGAACAAGTTATAGTATTTCAAATAAATGCTTTAAACGGCCATTATTTTTGCATCACCCTTGTGAAATCCTCGGTGCGGTTTTCGCGCACCATTAATTCGTCCAAATAGGCGGGCGTGTGGGCTGGGCAGAATTGAGGAAACTGAGCACACCACCTCCCCAACCCCAGTTCCCCCAATTTTAAAATCCTGCCAGAGCAACCTATGCAAAAACGCAACCCGGAAACTCATTCAAATTGATGCCATAACGGTAAAATGTGTGGCGCATATAACAAGATTGGAACAGGTCTGCTGTGTGAGTAACACTTACATGCACACAAAACTCATTTCCGAACTTGTTGTCAGGATTATTTTCGTAGCTCGTCCAGTGGGTGTACATGCACTCCTCACCGCTCTTCCACTTCCAATCTTGCGCATTGACCCTCTTCTGAGCGTTCCTCTCTCTCCTCTCAAATCCGATCCAGACGTTCTGTTTGTAGACAAGCGTCATCACTGTAAAGCATGCTAGTTGGCTCCTTTCACTTCCACATTATTCGTGCACTACGTTTTAGGTCTCTACACAACATCCTGTCTTCGGGATAAACTGCCTTCCAAAAAACACAGTTTTTACTTCAAATTCGACACTTTTTTCCTCAAACCGAACACTCTTTTAAACTGACATGACGCTTGCGAGCGAACGTCTTTCAAATTAAAACAAGTCTCTTATGTACGACCGAAAGTACATAACTAATTGTTCTTCTGGCCTTGCCAACTGTACCTCGAAACAAAAACTTTATTCGAACAAATAACAATAGAGCAAGAAGTTAAAGCAGGGAATGCGGGACTGCAGGGATAGAGGTGAGGAGAGGGAGACGGGCGCGGGTGGATCCTGGTGCGAGCTGAGGCGCGTCGGTGGTTGTCGGGATCTTCGTTGTCGGTGAAGAACGATAAAAACTACAACAAGACTCTCTGACGAACTCCTTAGACTTATTTATTTATTTATTTATTTATTGCTGCACGTAAAGTGCGCCAAAGAAAACAAACATGCGAAGGCAGACATAGTAACGATCAAATAACAATGCTTAACTAAAAGAACCAACACCAACAAATTAATGAGCCACTATGAACTGCAGGGGCATGGGAGAAATGTCTTTGCAGATTATTCAGAAACACTCAGAGAAAAAAAAACTTAAAAAATTCGCAAAAAGGATAGCAAGCATAATATTATGTCGAGCTGTTTTGAAAGAGATTGATTAAAGTCAACTGAAATTTATATCGGCATAAAAAGTGCAGACGTTGGCATTCAATATAACTATGGTGTGACTTCCAGTGATTGCAGAGGTCACTTTCGAGCATCCTTGACGAAGAGATAACACCCAGGAGTCCGGCCCATATTTCCGGTCGAAACAAGGCGAGCAGTTGCTACATTGCGTTACCCCTTGCGATGCTTCCATAGAAACTGAAGAGGCCCAACCGCACTTGTAAAGGTATTTTAAGAGAAGAAGATAGAAACGAATTTTTAATGAAACAAAACATAAAAAAGCACTCAAGAAATATGTGCATGGAAACTAGTCGGCAGAAAAATAAAGGTATAAATCCTTTGCCCAAAGGTTCTGAATATTGCCAAAACTATTAGATAAAACAGCAGACATAATGACTCCAACAGTAGTGCGAAAAGAACAGACCGCATAAAAAACAATTCAGAGCTGCCCACGGGACTATCAACAATGCCGGAAAAAGCATAAAATCGCAATAGGGGGTATAGAGTGGCGTTCCCTGTTGAAGTGATCTCGGACCGGATTCCAGATGCCACGGCAAGAAAATATTCCAACAGTTGTGAGGGGCCTTCAAGACAACCTTAGATGCCAGATTTCCCGCGCTCATCTTCTTCTCCTCGCTTCTTTCCCTGCAGTCCCGCATTCCCTGTTTTAATTTTTTGCTCAACTATTGTTGTTCGTTGCTTTATTGCTATACGCATCCAAGGCGCCTACCAATTCTCTCCTGCGCCCACCCACGATCTCTTTGTGGCACGCCCATCCATTTTCCTACTGCGCTCTACGCCTCAGCGGTACCCTGTAGGGCCTACCCGCGTCCCTCTCCGACACTTATACATTAAGCCAGAGACCCTCCAAAACGATAAGAATAGTTTTTGTTCAAATAACATTAGTATATAGTTCTTTGGAATTTTTAAATTACCTGCTTAGTCTGCAATTCAACGTGAAAATTGTATATATGACCACTTCAAAGCCAAACTTTAATCACTTGAGCCTAATTCCAACTTTCACAAATGTTATGCGATTGTTTGTAACTTCCGAAACGTACATATAGCGCTGCTTACGTGCATGCTTTGCCTAAACTGCACGAATAAATGCGAATTTTTCGAGGACAGTAGATTCGCAACCGTTCTTTAACTAGGCGTACAAATATTAGACGTCGTTCAGCTCTTTTAGAAAGCAGTGTCCTGCTGTGCTGAATTTCTTCAGGAAGGAGTGGTATGTCCCACATGAAGGCCTCCATCTATTCGTTCAGATTGCTTAATTACCCTTTATTTGTCGCGGACAAAGGCCATGAGCGCCGTAAATGAAAGGGGAGTCCGTGTTCGAGTCATTAGCACGCGGCCGACCAGTCTTCTCCAATACCTTCGACTCGGACGTCCACCGTCCACCAATAGAGATGATCACTAACCATGTATCTCGAAAACGGTTCAAATCTACAGTTGGCATATACTGCAACAATATTATTGTGGGTTTTCAAACACTGACTGTCTAAGTGTCTCTACGTGTCTTTGCTCAGAGCTAGCAGCTCGCAAGCCCACATTCGCCAATTTGGGTCAGTAACGAAGCAAGCGCTGCTTACAAGTACATGCTTCCAGGTTCCCGCGAAACCTTGAACAAAGACCTCTGATGTGTGGGAGCTACGAAACTGAAACCTGAAACCTTTACACAAAACCTACACTGAAACCTGTAAACCGAAATTGCTAAGTTAGTCTCTTAAGCGAGTTTTGGCCAGAAAAACTTCCACTATCACGCCAAATGCTTTGTGGAAATAAGGTGCGGCGGAAACGGTAGCACTATCGCTTTGAATTAACAGCTCATGGGTTCGTTTTCCGGCAACGCTGTGCCTTTAGCATTTTGCGATTTCTCGTTAGTGATCCCCCTACTTATGTCCAACGCATTTTTAAACAATGCCTGGAAGCAACTGTCATTAACGTTTTTCGAGCATACTGAAAGTAGAAAGGTAATGAATTTCGATTTCCATGCAAAACAAAACAGCGCAAACAGCAACGTTTCCATCACAAGACAAGGAATGAAGCACCCCTGAACTGGTCAACTAATTGAAAAAATGAGATTCAACCTACCGCCAAGAAACTCGTTGACTCTTTCATTACAGATTGTCGCCAGATGACCACCAAGCTTTACGCAAACGCGCTCTGCTTCCGGTTGGGTTCTGTGGTTACAAAACAGCTGAAAGTAGTAGTTTGAGTTAATAGCGAAGCTTAGGCCTATGCTTTAGTCCCGCAGACGAAATACGTCAAATCGGGGCTCTCCGCGTCGCACTGGAGCGCGTTTTTCCGGATTCCGCGGGACTTATAACAGCCCCCTCATCGTCCATCGGCGTCGTTCCGCGGACAGCGGACGGCGATTGGCCAGGTGAGGGATAACGCGCGATTCCAGGCCGTCCCCGGACGGTAATCGTCCCAAGGCGGCTAGCGTCGCATTAGAGCGCGTTTTTGGCGCCAGACACTGCGGGACGACAATCTTGCGTGGTGCAATGCATCGCGGACGGCTGCCGTACCGCGGGCGGGAATTATAACAGCTCCCTTATCGTCCGTTAGCGGCATTCCGCGGACGGCGGACACGATTCTCGGCCGTGCGCAGACGGTCCCGATGCACGTATACCATAGGAGAGAATGCTGAAGACAACTTGAAATATGGCGTGTGGCGGCGTAGGTGGAGAAGACGCCTGCTCTAGTGCACCTCTCGAATATAGGTTCTTGGTTCGAATCCCTGCGAAGGCCAAAAAGCCCTTCATCCCTTTTCTGAAAGTTCATGCGTGGCGTTCGGCTTCTGCTCAAAATTTTAAGAGCTCTTTTTTCTTCCATCACTGTTTTATTACTTATCTGTTCTGAATTCTTCAACATTTATATGATTTTTGCACCCCTTAGTAGGTTGTTGTTTTCATGTGTGGCTTCCACATTGTAGAGATTCGCGCGCAACCTCCTTCACTGAAGACGATCGGAAATTTTTCTGGAAAAGCGGAAGACGAAAGATGGAAGAAACGGCCAAAAATCGCCGGAAACCGGAATACGAAACGCGGAAACGGAAATGACACATGCTCGCCATTTTTTCAAAAGCGCATCTGAAACGGCGTCAGAAGCGGCTTCTTTTGCACCTTTTCTTGTTCAGAACTTTGCGAGCAGCAGAATCTTCCACAGATTGATGCTCATTCTCATTATAACATTACATAACGAACCATGAATTCGTAGTGTTGTTATGATAACCTTGTAGCTATGGCTGAGCAATAAACGAAAACAAATTCAGGGGCTTATTTCACTATTTTTCACTATATCAGCATGCAGTCCTTCCATATCTAGTTCCTGCGACGGGTTTTTTTCGCCGACTTTTTTGATGCTGGTATTTTTTGAACGGTAGGCTTAACCGACTTAATCACTTGTTACTTGCGGACCCACATTTAAACCTGACTCGGTGAAGTCTAAAACTGGAGTAGCCACCTAGATCATTTTCCGACCAGGAAAGAGATTCCTCTCAACACTTTTAGAAACCAGTGGCATCATGGATGACGTGGTGACTGCACAGATATCTGCACACTCAACATTAGTAGTTACACTGTAATCACCAAAACTAGTACTCAGAATTCATTCTGGGATCTAATATGATAACTGGATGACAGACTAGTCATGGTGGGTCCACACTTCCACAAGAATATTCAGTCTGTGCCAGCCTAGAAACCCTACGCCCAAGATGACACAGCTGGACAGTTCCTAAATAGTTCTCGAAGCAATACGTTTGTCTCAGGATTCAATAAGTCACCATAGTCAATCAAAATGACATCTCCTGGAAGATATTCGTGATGCTTCATTAAAAAAATGTGATGCATAACTCTATATGAATGAATATCACACCTAAATGAATTAAAAGTTGAAATTTGCACCTTTGGTCAGGAAAACTGATGTAATCTTGGAGTAGACAACCGCATGTCACAGCCTTCACTGAATCCTTTGTTTCATGATACTGCGCTATATGCTTACAAAGCTTTGTAACCATTTACGACTACTGTATCAATAATTTTATGATCATTCAAATGTTAAGTGTATTTTCTTAGAATACAGTGCGTATATAGCCTTTGTGGAACATTAATTTTGCCCTCCACCCAGCCGTTGCCATTTCTGAGTGTTTTTTTTTTTTTGGTAGTCTAACCCATTTCAAGGCCATTGATACTAGAGTTGTCAAGAAGTATTTCAGTCACAATTATATGAAGGAGAACTTTTTTACTGGTACGCTGATTGTGTTCAATAGAAAACTAGTGTGGAACAGTGCCCATTTCCGTTTTCGTCTTCCGGCGCAAAAACAGGCGGAACACAGAACGGAACGGAAGAGTCCAAAATGACCGGAAGCCGGAATTCGGAACACGGAAAAGGAAATTCCGCACATTCCTGGTTATGAGCAAAAACTGAATCCTTTAAAGTTCTGAAAACTATTTTCTGTTTTTAAAAATAAAGATTTCATGCCAATTTCGAATCAATCACGACGATTTTCAAGGGTGTCAAGCACGTGACACATTTTCTTATCTGAAATAGCGACTCTTTAATCTGAAACCTATTCTATAAAATTTCTAGTGTTAATTGCTAATGGTCTTTTTACTGCTTTCCCTACAATGGTTTTTTGAAGCGTTCTTTGAATCGATGATGCAGTCGCAACCGAAGAACGCAACTGAACGAGCACAGGACACTTGGGGTCGTCGGCGAGACATCCTCGCGAAGACTCCCTCTTGTACAGCGCTTGTCCTGCAGTCATCCTGACGACGTCGGCAGCACAAGAAACAAACAGGAGCCGATGTTCATGCAGAGACCTGCACCCTTTAGGCGCCTTTTATACTTGCTCCGCAGCGCGGCGCGGCGTGATGGTCAGCATGGCTATCGATTTTTCGCGCCGCGAGGCGGCGCCGCATTGCTTTTATACTCCGCCGCCGTAAAACACCACATTTGACGGAATTTTGGGTTACGGTATTCGGCGAATCGCGCCGCTGAGGGGAAGGGCGCGGCGCGAGATTTCACCTCTTCGACCAAACTTCTCCTATTGGGAAGGAGGGAGGGGGTTTAGGGTGCTGGTCACGAATGTGACATCGTTTTTTGAAGTTACGGGCGATTACGGTAGGTTCGGTTGATTAGGGAGTTTGGGCGAAATCGGTGACCATGACCTTAGCCCGTACCTTCTGTAACCTAGGAACAGAATAGAGATCTGTAGACATTCACGAAGCTTCATATATCACTCTAAAGATATGCTTAGTGCACAGTACCCTAGAATGGCCATATGGGAATAAATTTTGAGTGATTCTTGACGATGGGTACGTTCCAGCAGTTTTACTTTTGGACCCGCACATGTCGCAAAATAAGGAGTGGTTTAGCGCCGTTTGCATTGCAGGGGATTCGACTCAATACCACACTCACCAGTTTCAACCGCAGGCTGAGCGAACGACTTCGAGTCCAGGCTTAAGAGAGGATTCGTCGCTCCCACAAGAATCCCACGACAAACATTGACAGGATGCATTGCGCTGATCAGCCAAAAAGTCGTTCCTGTTTTGGTACCTCAATGACTCGTGGACCGTTTCTGGAGCAAGGGCCATAGTGCGCAGATGTTCGTGGCTGCGTGTCGCTGACACTCCCCTTTCCAACTGCAATCGCTCAGCGGCGCGTCAAAATCGTGGCGCGGCGCGACTGGCCGCGCCGCTCCCCAAATTGACGCGCCGCGCCGCGGCGGGAGTATAAAAGGCGCCTTAAGCGGTTGTCCCTCCACTAGACTGGGACTACGTCAGCACGAAGATGAAAGGGGCCGATGTTCTGACGAAGACTTCACCTCCTGTGGTTGTCCCTTCAGAACAGTGTCAGCTCGGAGATGAAAGAGAGCCGACGTGCTGTCCAAAACCACTGCGCCTCCTGCGGTTGCCGCCCACTATACCGGGACAACTTCAGCTAATGGATAATCCTACTGTATAATATACAACAAAGAATGAGTAGCAACAAATTGTAATAACAGACAATAACCAACAATTGTCAACTATTATTTATACGAGATAATTGTTCATTACCACCTGTTATTACTATTACTGTTATTGGATCTACAGGGATGATAAGACTACTTGCTGTTTGGTCGATTCTAGGCAAACATTGAATTGAACCCCGGGAGCACAACAATATGGCCTTTCTATTAATAGAAATAATAATAGAAGCTGCATTTCAGGAAGAAGAACCACCTTCTCTCCTCCATTCTAATGCACTGCTAGTTCTTCAGAGAATCAAAAAACGAAGAAGTTTGGTTTTCTAGTGCACAACAATCAAGGCTCATTTAATTTTATGGGGCACGACTTCACTTCTGGTGCTGTTTTCTACAGATGGATGAAGGTTAACTCCATGACAAGTCAGCGCTTCGATTTGACTGGTCATTGATTTGAGAAGTGTAGACGTCAGCATTAGTTGATAACAATTGAACCGTTATGTAGGGGATGAAATCTGAACATGAAATCTTGAAAGTTCGCCAGGCTCGAGCTCGTCGTGTTCGATCCGGAAACAGCCTTCAACTTCAGAACCTCTAAGGATCCAGTGCTATGGTTACAATATGTCTCTTTCTGCAAAATCCGAATCTCTACAATACTGAAGCCACACCTGGAAAGAACGACGTGTTTCTGAATGTCGAAGCCACGCATCCGTTAGAATTACAACGCGACACACGTTCCAAACCGAGATTGAGCAACGCCGTCCTTCCCCTTTTCACCTACTTTTGAGCGACTGAATGCTCAGGTAACGCAATCATAAGAAAGGCGCTCAAAGGATATGCCGATAAACTCGTCGGGATGAAGTTCTGGCTGTGATGTTCCAATGCGCAAATGAAGCGTATGAGGCACCTTGCCTCCTGGCGACCTCTACCCTCTAGCAGTCGTACACGAAACACTTTACCATATAGCACTTCCCGGTTTCGAAGTGCTTAACCCAGGGGGTGCATGGTTTTTCATCCTCGAAATCGTCCAGCAAATTCGATGAGCAGAGTGCTGCCATAAAAAGTATCCTCCACATTGTCTCTGAAATTTCAACGCGATGTCACACATGGCGCTTCTGGAAAACAGCTGGAAGAGACTTTGAGCAGTAAGAAAAATTTTCCTTTTAGATAGATCACAATTTTTTGGTTCACTTTCAAGTACAAAAAATTATCTTAGAACCTTAATCTCCAGAATGCTCAATTCCTACGTCAAATTGGACACTTTTCAAAACAAATTGAAGCTAGTTCGACAAGCTTAACGGTTCCTAAATCAAAAAGAACCTCTTCCAAATCAAGGCAAGTTTATTAAATATCGGATTCTCCGAGATGATTAGAATATTTTTTGAAATAAAATGTACACGGCTTTCTGTGAAGTCTTAATTCAATAAGTGAACACATTGTGTTAGGTCAGGGAGTCCCCCACTACTGTGCGGTGTATGTTTTGTGCTGTTCTGTTATGTTCCTGATGCCGTTTTAGGTCGTTTCCTGAGCTTCTCATCCTGTAGATCCGGCAGACGACCCGCCACGCATGACATGGCATCGATCGATTGTGAGCGGTGTCGGCGGGGTATGGGAGCGCGCCGAGCCAGCCAATCGCGGCCATGGGCGGGGCTTGGGGCGCGCTCACTCCATATAAGCCGGCCGGCATGAGCACAGGGTCCATTCTAGCATTTGTGCTTACTCCCGGGCGGTCGGGAAACAATCTAATCGAGAGTCGAGCGTTCTATCCCCTCGTGTCCCTGGCCCGCCCACCCCCCAACCCCTGGGCTTGCTCAAGAGTCCAGTAGCTGCCTTACGAGATAGTGGAGACGCAGACATTTGCCACGCCTCTGTTTAAAGGACGGGGGTAGAACGCCACTCCGCCAATCTACTCTTGTCAGCAGTCGAGTAATCGGCAGTCAACCCATCTTAAGTCTCCCTCGGACTGGAAGAGTCCCCCAAGCAGCACAGTCAAGTTCCGGAAAGGACTCTGGGAACCAGGAGAGGCAAGCATCTCCCGCCAACCTTGCGTCCAAGGGGAAGGTCTGCGCATAGTTTGTTAGCGTCGCGGCTAACTGAGTCATGGCTCAAGGGCGCACTCCCGCTCAGCCGACGCCGCGGGTCTAGGTCCCACTCCTCTTCGTGAAGTAACTAGTGTCTGTGCTTCAGACTCTCCGTTCATCGTTGTGAAGCTTTAGATAAACTTTTATATACACTGCGGAGTGCTGTGTCCGAGAACTGGTCAACGGGCCAGAAGTATCGTTGGAAGCTGTCACGTACTGGTGCGGTACGAAGCCGGAACCTTATACTTTCAGATCGAAACGTTCATCCCACTCCGGAAGCGAGTAATGAGCCAGCAGGCGGACAGCCCGGTAAGGGATTTGAGCATCTCTGAGCCGGCCGGCAACGAGCGGGAAAGGTTGTGTGCGGATAAATCTGCCGGCATAGCCGGCATGGGGGCCTGGCCGAGCTTCCCATGTCAAATTGCAGACCCAGCCACAAACCAACCATCCACTAGACACCAAAGGGTCACAACCCATACGGGCAATACTGACAATTGTTTAAAATGCAGCTTTCTTGAGAAAAACTAATCGGTAAGAGCATGTTTTAAAGTGCAGGAAGGGAACTATTTTTGGTGTTAAAACAAGACGGTTTTACACCTATAAACAGTACAATGAAAAAAGCGAAAAACACATATCCTTACTTGGGTAGTATCCCCGCGTTAGCAACATTACGCTAGCAATCAAAGAAAACTCGCAACAAGCTAATCAAGTGCATGGCGCGATCTCGATTTTAGTGTATTCCTATCATATGCAATGCCAGCCGTCAGAGCCGCCTCTCGGCCGCCCCGGCGGCTTCTCAACGGCTTCACCATAGTAATAACTTCTCATTATTAATTTAAGCTGCAACCTATGTCATGGTTTTCGCAGAAAGAACACCTTATGTGCGGTGTATCTCAAACAGAAAGTCTTCGTTCAGACAAGTCTTTATCTCTTCGCTATTTCCCCTTCAAGCGGTTCTAAGGGTATAGCATCCATGAAGCATAATAAAACAAGGACCTGAGCTATCAGGTCTCACGTGAAAAGATACCTGAACACTGGATCTATGGGATGTAAATGGAAGGACAAGGGACGGCGTTACTCAATCCTTCCGGGATAGGCCGCGCATTCTATAACTTCGTCATCTTGGGGAGATGATTTGAGTGCGTATCTTGTCCTAGACAATGACTTGCTGCGGCCAGTCGATGAACAAGTCAGTTTCACGGACGAGCCTGGTGGCAGTATTAATGCATTCACGAGGTAGCCGACAGAACACTGCAGCCATGACGACATTGTTGTTTCTGCTATTCTCCTTCTCTTCATCTTACTTCATCTTTCTTCCTATCTGTTTCTCTTCGTAACTCGTTTTATCCACATTGTAATCGGCATGTTCTTGTCAGTTCTGCGTTTGAGAATTAGTACAGTTCGCAGTTTTATATTCGTTCGATTTATGAGGAGTCTCACGTGACGCGTCCATGTCATAAACAAACAATTCACCGACCCCCCGGATGAAGGGCTTGGTTATCCCGGGCGGGAAATCCGAATCAAGAACCTGGTGTGCGTGTGACAGACGGCACCTCCTCCGAGTGCGCTCCACGTTCCCATCCGTTGAATGCACCTCATATACTCCACGTGTTGGGCCTTTCCTACTCGGAAAGGGGCATGTGGTGTTTTGCCTCTTCACCACATTCCTTTACCTCTATCTAATACCAAATTATACGATGCCACTCACGCGAACGCAGGGATGTCATTCGTGCTATGCTGGACGCAACTCTAACTTTAGCGCTGGCTCCCCTCCTTCCCACTAGGACCGACCCCATATGTGCTCAAAACTGCATATTTCCCTTCATCTGTTAGAGTCGAAACCGTTTAGAAAGGGTCTGAATAGATTATGAGAGCTCTGGAAGAGGTAACAGAGCAGACTCCCTCCCTAGAGGGCAGTAGTTTCTCACCATTCTTCGATAAAGTTCAAAACCAGACCTATCGGGATCACGTCTCGCTGCCGACTTCACTGCAAAAACTGGGCGAGTGAGGCCTACGACGGCGCCCCGGCGCCACGTGGGGTACATGGCGCCCGTATCGGTTCGTGATCTCATGTGAATCACTGTTCTGACTGGTGGCCACACATATGTAGACCGACGTTCAACGTATCGTCTTCGCCGACGATCCTTACGTGTATCTCCTATCGCACCGCCCTTTACAGGTTGCGGAGGCGACCTTACGGTAGATAGAGGGCTCCTCTCCTGCTCACGAGAACCCCTTTTCGGCTTCTTTTTCCTCTCCCCTATTCCCTCCCCTTCCTCCTTCTCACCACAGCCGCGACAAGGCTATCTCTCCCGTATATTACCTATTCATCATACCCAGTACACACATTCATCGTAGTACCTATAAACTTCTTTACCAGTTGTTCTGTCTTCTCGTCCGACTTCACACTTCAAAGCCACTGAACCACCTGCTCTGGAACACTCAGTCCTAACTGCCTCTGTCAGCCTTTACACCACGGCGTGCCGGCCGCCAAAGGTCTGGTTGAGGGCTTCGCCCCAAATCCGGGAGATAGGACACCCAGACCTTGTTCTTGTCCCCTTTAGGCCTTCCCTCATTCATTACAGTCAAAAAAACTGGGTTTGCCATATATAATGGTATAGTGGAATACGGCAGGACAAAACCTTTAAATCTGCTCCTATGGGACCTCACACTCTATTGCAGATGCGCGATTCATTCTCTGAAGTACTCGTTCTATTTATTAATTATGGTCCCCTTTAATGGTTCTATTACTGGACTCTCTACTTAACTTCCTTAACTAAAGCTCCCTTTATTGGTTCCCTTACTGGTCCCTCCTTGACTGCTCCTTCATTGTACCCCATTTATTGGTCTCCTTCACTGGACCCCTATCTCCCTTCACCGCTCACCATTACTGGTCCTACCTTCGCTGGCTTCCCTTTATTGGTGAACCCTTTACAGGTCCCTCCCCCACCTTCACTGGACCCCCTCCTTCACCGGTACGACCCTGACTGGTCCCCCCTTTACTGGTTGTGCCCCCCCCCCCTTGCTGTCAACCCTTTCCCGGTTCACCCTTCACCCTTGGTCCCCCCTCTTCGTCGGTCCTTACTACTGCTCTCAACTTCACTGGACCTTGATTTACTGGTCCCTTCTTCACTGGTCCCCCTATCCTTCACCGGTCCCCATCACTGGATCCATCCTGACCGGTCTCCCCCTTCCCTCCACTGGACCCCTCCCCATCACCGGTCCTCATTGTCTACCTTCACTGGTAACATGTCGTCTGAATCCGGACAGGCCTTTCGCGACATCGGTGACACTAATTCTCAACCCAAGCACGTGGTGAAGGACGTCGGTCATATGTCTTCTCAACCCGGACGTCCTTTGCGCGACATTGGTGACATGTCTTCTGAACCCAGACGCCTGTCGAACGACGTCGGTGACACCTCTTCTGAACTCGGACGCCCCTTGCGTGACATTGGCGACACGTCCTCTGACCGAAATACTGTCACTTCTTTCTTCAGCTGAGCACACCCTGCACACTTGTAGGAAATAGAGCGCTCAAAAGTTCATTAGGAGCTCCCCTTTGCAGCTGCTAAACAATGTAGCCTTCCACGAGACTGAATTCTTCGTACGGAACCACAAACAGTGCGATATGTGTAGTCAATAAAATTGAATAAAATCGCGACGTCTTGGACGAAGGCATGCTACAGTTCTTTTGACTCTTTGTCGCGCTACTACTCTTTAACACATTGACGACCAGAGCGATTTTCGCGCGTCTGTCGTGTGGGACCAAGCTCCTCGCGACACATCATCCCGTGACCCGAACGTCACTCTAAAGCCCCTTTCATACTCGTCCCAGGGGCGGCGGCGGCGGCGGCGGCCCAATGGTTTAGCATAGGAAGGCGGCGGCGATGACGTGCCCGAGCGGCGGCCACGGCGGTGGAGGGGTTTTCATACTGGCCGCGGCGACTTGGCCGCCGCAGGTCTGAAAATCCCACCACCGCCGTGGCCGCCGCTCGGGCACGTCATCGCTGCCGCCTCCCTATGCCAAACCATTGGGCCGCCGCCGCCGCCACTGTGCCGGTCTGAAAGGGCCTTAAGGGTTCCTTGGGATGCTGAACACCAATCCGACGCTTGTTTCACCGAATGCAGCCGAAGGCCACCCATATCAACAATTAAGGTGGTCGGGTGAAAATCACCGACTTGGCTCAAACTTCGCCTGCTGTGGCTGCTTAGGGTGTTGATTATTGAAAATCACGCAGAGCGGGCGTGATAGAGCGCGCGAGGAAGTGAGATACGGAATCGCGCCTCAACATTAAACAGTAACAATCAATCCTCAAGCCCCAAAATTATTCATTAACAATAGATCCATTATTTTTCTATGGGTGGTAATACCTGCATTGCTGGACAGGTATTACCACCCATAGAAATTTGTGCTGAACACCGGTATAAAAATCAGAAATTTGATGTGAGTGCACTTTACCTTAGTTATTTCGAGAATGAGACGACTGATCACCCTCATTTACCTATATCTACCGAAGTATTAGATACTGTATTCGGTGAAACGGGCGTCCGACTCGTGTTTAGCATCACAAAACCCCCTTAGGCGAAGTTTGAGCCAAATCGGTGGTTTCGAAGTAGCTTTATTAGAGGTGCGTCCCAAATTGGGACGCATTGTCCGAGCGGCCGAAAAGGAGCGTTCCAATTTGGGACGCATTGCCGTCAACGTGTTATACCAATCCTTAAACCGTTATTCTTTCTCACAAAATGTGCAACTCACTGGATAGGTGATTATTTTATTTATTTATCTATTTAGACATGTAAATAATTACAATTACACTAATAATAATAATTACAATAATTACAATGATAATTACAATAATTACAATAATAATAATTACAATAATTACAATTGTGCAAACACAAAACACTCACTGTTTTCGTTAGAGCCGCCCAGTTAACGAATTCTTAGGGACTCTGCACTTATGCAATACAAAATTTCAGGTGTTGCTTTCTTAATCATGGCATGTAGTGAGATTATTGATGAATTTGAACTTTGATGCATTTATGTGCTTATCACCGTTTCGCAGATACCCGCTGGACGAGAGCCGCCACCGACGGCGGCGGGATGTCAAGAGAACACCAGGATGTCCACCAACGCGTTGGTTGGACTTCTTCGCGTATCCCCTGGGCGAAAGATATGGCGCTCTTCGTGTCCCTCGAGCGAGGAGGATCCATTGGAGCAACTCGGCACGCGACAGGGACGAATGGAGACGCTGCTGGCGCCCGCTCGAGCATCTCGATGATCAGTGGGACGATAGGTGATACAGGTGATGGTCAGTAACGGTCTGCGAATTGTTTGCGTAGGCACGAATATCGCCTCACAAATCCAATTTGAATTCTATGACTGTATCATACACATTGGATCCGAATGAATCATTTGCGGATATCCGATTCGGAAATCCCGATAAGAATTATCCGGCCAATTCGAAGTTGCCCTTATCCGAATCATCCAAAAATCCGGGGTCCTCAAAATTGTCGTTATCCGAATGATCCAAAAATCCGGGGTCCGCAAAATCGCCCTTATCTGAATCATAAATCCGGGGTCCGCAAAATCGCCCTTGTCCGTATAATCCAATTATCCGAACATTTCCGATCGGATCCAATGTATACTGTCTCATTCACTCAGCAAATTGTTTCATACCTTAAGAAAAACCAACTGAAAACGCTGTAAAATTCCTAGCTGAGTAAAGCATATCTTTAGGAGCCACATCCCGAAATGATTTGTGATTTGTGTGGAAAAACTAGTTTTTCATGAAAAGCGTTGATTTCTTTCCTCCAATAACCTTCATTGTCTCCAGTCCTCACCTCAACAGGAGCTCTTCAAATCCAGTTTCGATGTCGTCTTATGCCCATCTACCCATTCGTTAGTGCAAAACTAATTGGCGATGTAGGGTAAGCATAAAGGATAAGGAGACGTTACTCAATCCCTCTTGGGATGCGCCACGCATTCTACTTCTACGCCGTGATGATTTGAATGTTTGGCCATACAATGACTTGCGCTGGCCAGCGATGAACAAGTCAGCCTCTATCCTCCCCAGACAAGTCTGGAGGGATGGAAGGCTTGGTTGTCCTGGGCGGGAAATCCGAACCAGGAACGTGGTATCGACTGCACGCGAGCGCGGCACCTCGTCCGATTGCGTTACACGCCCCCATGGGCAATGTAAGGGACTTCACATTTCGACCCGTGTTATTAGTCTATACCCAATCATAGCCAAATGAGGTCTCCAAGCGAATATATCGGTTGTAGTAAAAATCGATATATTAACCAACATCAATCGATATTATCCATTTTGTTCACGAATGAGTTTGAAGTGGGAATCTCCAGAGCGTGTTTTGCAATGCATATTCTACTCCGCTAGCGAACTGTAACCGCCGGCTTTTGCACAGAGCTAACTGTTTGAAGTGGACATCGCGTATACTGGTCTTTTCAAAGAGTTTACAGCTGCGAACACAACTAACAGAGTGATCAATGTGTAATAAACCTGGCCCCTCAGGTTTATTCACGTGTAGATCATACGGCCTCTTAGGCCCGTACATAACAAAACATAGCGATAACACGAAGGTTTTATTAACAGTAGGAACGCATGTGGACAGAATTGAAGTCGCAGATATAAGGCCTCAGGGGGGGAAGAAGGGAAAGGGAGGATCGGGGCTCAGAAGCTCCTCAAGGGCGGGGAGGCGCCGGAGCTGAAACCACACGGCCGGCGATCGGACTAGGACGAACCCCGCAGCATTCGTAGGGGTGCTTTTATATCCTTCAGCCAGTGGGATGAAACAACGGCTGTCACTGTTACAAGATGCTGAAGACACTCGAGAGTTGATTCCGAATAAATGCCTACGCTCATTACATCCTACCCTATTTGGAAGTCCCTGTCCCCAAGGACTGAAAGGTGGAGAGAATTTTGTGAATTCTGCCATACGGAGCGCACTTTTCTTCCGATCACATGTTGGCATTCGTGGCAGCTTTCCATTCCAGTCTAGAGTGAGAAGACGCATAATAGATACCTGTCGTAAATGTCGTTCCTCACTCGTTTGGAAGAGCTTGATGAATATCATCGTCAGGAATAGCAGATCAGTCGATGTAGTTGAGGTGAAGAAGGGATAGGTGAATATGATAATTATTATCTTCAGCCATGGAGTGAGTAGACAGGGGAGGTATGCGGAAGAGAAATGTTTCGGAGGGAGTGGGGGAGGGGGAACAGGCGGTACTATTGGTAAAAGTGTAACTTGAAGCAGTTGCCTCCAGTGGGGTGGTGGTCGATCGGTAGAGCTATAGTTTGCGACCGGAGCGACTTCGTTGATTGATATGAGACTGAGTATCGGGGATGGCAAAAATAGCAGAGAAAAAATGGAGAACAGGAGCGGCTCTCTGCGGGCGCGCGCCTGTCTATTCAAAAATTTCTTATTGTAATGCTACGAGGTTGGGAGAGTGGCCTTCTATTATTGGGTGCAAAGCAGTTGGCCGGTGGATAAGATTAATTGCACGTAGGGCACGATGTGGAGTTACGCAAGTATTGGGCTGTAACACGGCAATGTGAATGTTCGCAGGATCTATTCCTAGGATAAAAAACTGGGCTTATGAAGGCAGCTGCCGTGTAAAAACTATTGCGAAAGACGCACGGGAGAAGAGATATTAATAGAACATAGATTATAGCGCTATGAGGAACTAAAAGGATGATGCTGTATTTTCTCGTCAGTAATTAATTTTTTAATGTGTGACATTCCTTAGAATTCTAAACTTTTTCTGCATTAATACTTGGGAGAATTTGAAAATTACAGCGCTTATTCCGGCACCATCATTATTCAATGAATAACTTTATTGCACGAGGTGTGGTGCGACCTGGCCAGGATTTCACTTGTTGCTCAGAAATATATAAGAATATATGCAATTTCTGGTTGGCCTCGTGCTAGAGGGAGCAATTCATGCGCTTCGACTTCGTATAAGACGAAGGAAAAAGAAGAGAAGATCAATTTGGCATATCAAAGACAGGAATGTCACAAATTCGAATTTCGCATGAAATATTGTGATCTTGCAGCATCACGAAATTATATAGGAGATTTTGATCTACAGAAATGGAGGGGGTACTATGAAAGAGCTCGTTCATTGAGGTTTTTACTAAAAACCCTAGCCGGGACCTCCATTTAATAAACCTGACCCCGGAGGTTTATTTACGTGTAGATCATACGGCCTCTTAGGCCCGTACATAACAAAACATAGCGATAACACGAAGGTTTTATTAACAGTAGGAACGCATGTGGACAGAATTGAAGTCGCAGATATAAGGCCTCAGGGGGGGAAGAAGGGAAAGGGAGGATCGGGGCTCAGAAGCTCCTCAAGGGCGGGGAGGCGCCGGAGCTGAAACCACACGGCCGGCGATCGGACTAGGACGAACCCCGCAGCATTCGTAGGGGTGCTTTTATATCCTTCAGCCAGTGGGATGAAACAACGGCTGTCACTGTTGCAACATGCTGAAGGCACTCGAGAGTTGATTCCGAATAAATGCCTACGCTCATTACAAATGCCAATCGATGTTGCTGATTTTTCCCAGAACGGAGTCATAGAAACAGAAGGCGGGAACCATTTAAATGTGTTAGTGAGTGGTGAAAGTTCATAACGTGCTAACACAATCAATCGATCACGTTTGTCCATCTTGTTTGCGAGTTTCACATTAACCAGGCAGCCAATCGATGCCGATCGACATTGCCAATTTTCTTGAAGCGATGGGACGAAATGCACAGAGATAGAAAGGGGAGTTAATTGGGGCTAAAGATGCCTTGTTCGTCCTCAGGCGCTGTCCTCGTACCTATCGTACTCTCCACCGCCGAAGTTGGTTACCACTACATACCTCCAGGGGCCAGATTAAATCGACAGTTAAACCCTCGGAACGCGGGGTGTAAGGGGTAGAGATAAGATAATAGATGCTCCATCGTGGGTATCCCTACCCCTATACTCGTGGGTTAGTCGTTGATGAATCTGGGCCCAGCTCTCGCAGTATCTTAAAAGGTCATGAACATTCATCACGTCACATAGCCGGTTAACGACAATAGGTCTTCACTATACATGCATCAGGGGCGCGTGTAGCGCAGTCGGAGGAGGCGCGACTGTCGCGTGCACCCGATACCAGGTTCCTGGTTCGGAATTCCCGCCCAGGCCAACCAAGCCTTCCATCCCTCCGTGGTCGGTGAATTGGTACCAGACTTGTCTGGGAAGGATAAAGCGCTGACTTGTTCATCGGCTGGCCACCGCAAGTCATTGTATGGCCAAATACGCATTCACGTCGCCTCCACGACATCCCGTAGAAGGAGAATGCGCTGGCGCATCCCAGAAGGGATTGAGTAACGCCGTCCTTTATCCTTTATACATGCATCAGATCCGAATTCGGATATCCGATTTGACCATACCAATCCGAATCATCCAAAAATTCGGGACCCACAGAATCGCCGTTTTCCGAATCATTAAATTATCTGAAGACTTCAGTCGGATCCATTGCGTCGAATGAATCGTTTTCGGATATCCCGATCCGAATCATCAAAAAATCTGATGGTGAGGCCCGCAAACTCGCCGTTATCCGAATTTATCCGAATCATCCAATTATCCGAAGATTTTCGGTCGGATTCGCTGTATAGTGCTCACGGTAAGGTAGGTTACGTGTTCTGGATATTGGCTTGATAAATCAGGCAGTTTTGTGTTTCAGACTCGACGCTACACTTACAACGATGAAATTTTCACGGACGAGTTGTCCGTGGCGGGTTACAATGGTGGAGTGGCGTTCTACCCCCGCCCCTTTGAACAGAGGCGTGGCAAATGTCTGCGTCTCCACTATCTCGTAAGGCAGCAACTGGACTCTCGAGCAAGCCCAGGGGGTTGGGGGTGGGCGGGCCACGAGGAAACGAGGGGGTAGAACGCTCGTCCCCGGGTTACAACAACAACAACGTGGTGGAACATAACCGTATCGATTTTTGCTTTCTTTGCCGCGAGAGCGATTCTCGGACAACCCGCGCCGCATACGCCACAGCCTGCATAGCGACGAGGGGTGTTTCGCAGTGCCCAGCTTCGGGCCCACTGCTTCGGCGGTTGGATTGGATCGCATTGGGGTGCTCGGGGCATCCGGGCGGAGCAAAGGTCGTAGGGTTGTGGTGAAGGGCGGGGCATTCTTCTGTCCTCACCAGGATACTATCTCAACGGTAGGTCGGAACGGCGCAAGTGTTGTATATGGGCAGAACCGCCTCTCCCTGGGAAGTAACAAACTGCCGGTATCTCGACCCCAATACAACTCTGCGCAGAGTTAGGGGCGACGGAAGTCGCCTGTTGGTGCCCTGTTGGTTCACGTGCTCCACAGCTGACGGGCGCGCGCGGGATGAGGGTTGCTATCGAGTGCCGGCGGAGTACACAGGTGGCGTAGTAGGGAATAGCTCGGGATCGTGAGCGAGGGGTCGGGGGTTTGGATCCCGCAGACTGCGTTTGTTTTGCAGTTTTGCAAAATCCATGTTTATCATATAGGTAATCCACCTAGGGGTATTATAGTGTGTTATAGAGGATGTTTACATACAACATATGCTTCAAACTACAGATTAACTAAAATGTTCACTTCTGTGTGTCACTTATTTTAAGCCTATTTTGCGTGAAGCTATAGTTATGTAACGATAGATATTTTGTGGCACTAATTGAAAGTTGCGACTCCACCGACAAGACTTCGGTCAAAAAAAATTTCGCTGAAACTTTTTCTAGGGGGGTTATTTGGGGTGCTGACCCGAATCTGACATCCGTTTTCACGATTCGGTCGGACCCCACCCATACCGTTAACAAGGGTGGTCCAGGCAGGGCCACCGAGTTCGTAATCCTGTGCCTTCCTGTATCTATAATATCCAGCATATCGTAAAGAACGGATATCAGATTCGTGATCAGCACCTCAAATAACCCCCTATTCAAAGTTTCAGCGAAATCGGTGGCCCTGCTTGGACCACCCTTGTTAACGGTATGAGTGGTATGTTACATGTAAACATGCTCTAAAACACTATAATACCCATAGGTGTATTACCTATATGATAAACATGGATTTTGCAAAAGTGCAAAACAAACCCAGTCTGCGGCATTCAAGCCCCTGACCTCTCGTTCACGAACCCGAGCTCTTCCCTACTACGCCACCTATTCACTGCGCTGAGTCGCGATACGAGTCCTCATCCCGCGCGCGCCCGTCAGCTGTGGAGCACGTGAATCAACAGGGCGCCAACAGGCGACTTCCGTCGCCCCTAACTCTGCGCAGAGTTGTATTGGGGTCGAGTGTAGCGTCGAGTGTGTTTCAGTTGTTTTTGTTTTGTTTCGTTTCTCGTTTGTTTCTGTCCTTGGAGAAACTCTTTCTTTTTGGATACTGAAGAAGTGTCAACACATGTGACTGTCGATGATTTTTATTTCAAACAGCTTCTGTGAATCGAAAACGTTCTTAAAGCCAACAGTTTCTTCATTGCCGTCCTCATCGTTTACCTCCTTCTCACTTGCAAGGATTACATCAGAAGCAGCTCTGAAATTGAGAAACGTTACCAGCACTGACGACAACTATTATTCCAGCCACAATGTTTAACAATGATACCCTTTTTGAACTGCACTCGAACAGCATTGTTGAGAGAAGACCACTCAATGTCGTCACACTCAATTTCAAAGCCAGGAGGTAAGTAGGTACATAGCTCCTCCAATGCGTCATGCACCAGCGGGTTCAGCCAGTCACTTACTCCTTGTTTCACCTAAAAATGTCTGTGATGAGCTGTTCTGCTAGAACACTTGCTCATATTGATTCCCATTATTAAGGCCTTTCATGAAGGTATTTTCTTCATTTTTTCAGCTTACAAAAATAATAAATATCGATGCCACTATTTAAAACAATTTCAATAGAACGTTAGTGCTTAGAAGAAACGGTTGAAACTACAAGGAAATTCCGAATGGAAAGTACAGGAGAATTCGGTTTTATCCTACTCGAGGGGAGCACACATCTAAAAATTATATAAGCAATTGACGTGAGGCTCACGGAGCGGTTTCAAGAGGACAAAATAAGGATAAGGATAAAGGATAAAGGACGGCGTTACTCAATCCCTTCTGGGATGCACCAGCGCATTCTACTTCCACGGGATGTCGTGGAGGCGGCATGAATGCGTATTTGGCCATACAATGACTAGTGGTGGCCAGCCGATGAACAAGTCTGTGCTTTATCCTTCCCAGACAAGTTTGGTACCAATTCACCGACCCCGGAGGAATGGAGGGCTTGGTTGGCCTGGGCGGGAAATCCGAACCAGGAACCTGGTATCGGGTGCACGCGACAGTCGCGCCTCCTACGACTGCGCTACCCGCGCCCAGAGGACAAAATACGACCCAAAAAACAAACAAAAACAAATCGCGGCGGTTGAAAAGGCATCTTGGCGGGCCTAGTGCACTCAAATACACCGTCGGCTCACATGTTATAACCCTGATCCATAGCGTCTATTAGATAACTTTGTCTGTTTTTTACAACCGCGGCGGCGTAGTTTTTTGTGCATTTTTAGGCCCTATTTTGTCCTTCGGAAGCCTCTCTGTGAATCCCAACTTAATTTGGTGCATAATTTATATGAGCCCCCGCCCCGATTAGGATAGAACCAGAGACCTCAGATGGGTCTCCCGCTTCTGATGTCGAGGAGAATGAAATGTGATTTAGTCATGGCCTTCAAAATTTTAACGGGAAAAGCACCAATCAATACTAGAGATGTCTTTACAGCGATCTGCTCGAGAACAAGATGGGCGCCTATGAAGTTTAGGGTCGCCTCAGCAAAAACCACAGCCGAGGGTGAAGGTTTTTGCCAATAGAACTGTTTCCGCCTTCATTTATGCTTCCAAAACCAGTCTTCTCAAAGTGTTTATGGCTAGAGTTTAGAGCACTTGCTCATCGTGGTTCTCGATCAGAAGATTGCTAGGACATCATTGTTGTCTGTCTCCTCCCTCCTTTTTCCGGTTTCGATAATAGTTCAGGCTGGAAATTGCATTTCGGTTAGGAGTTTGGTTCATTGTTGTTTGTTATCATGTGTGATTCTTAAGTCCGCTTTCCGTAAATAAATAATTATATAAATCAATAAATAAACAACGCGCGCTGGCGCGATCGGATGAGCTGAACTGCTTGACCTCTGAATCGAGGTCCACCTTCCGGGAGCGTTTAGTGTGCACGCGACGCGGGACGTGATGCAGTGATAAGCCCACGTATTGATTACGCGACGCAATGAATCGATACGGGAACTTATCATTATATTGCGTCGAGCTCGCGTGCACCCTAAATGCTCCCTTACAATGGAAGGGTCTGAAGCGTATGTCTGAACGGGAGAGCGACTCACATAGGGAGAATCCCCACCCCTCAATTATTATAAAAATGTGTTTCTTTTTTGCGAAATCGTTAAACCCAAGGAGTAGAGGCCTTGAAGTTACAATGGAATACGGCGGATCACCAGTTTGGGGGCCTTATACGCTCGCGATGCCTTTGCCGGCAAGCGGCTCGGGGCGTAGTGGAGGTGGGTTGCTTCACACGAGCAAGGTCGGAGGTTTGGTTCCTCTGCGCTGCTGCATTTTTGTATTTCAACTGAATGGTTGAGATTTGGGGATTCTGATGTCTATATCATTTTGAGACGTTTCCCAATCTTCTTCTTGTTCTTCCACCACTTCCAGCTGTTGGTCTTCGTCAACGTCAAGTGGACGTGCTTCGAAGTCCTTGAGTATGCTGGCCATCCGTTCGGCCAGCTTGATTTCTTCCCTCGAAGGTTCCTTGTCTAAAGGTGGGCTACACTTCAGGGTGAGCAGGTGGATCACCACTCAACCGTCGGTGGACATCGTTGGTGTTAGGTTCTAGGAAACTTTCAGCAGTCCTCTGATTTCCAGGTGACAGGCAGACATGAGGAAAAGAGTGCATCGATGCCGTTTAGCTTAATTTGCGGGATCCGCACACCTCTTTTCTCACTTGAACCACCTCCGATGTCACAGCGTGGTCTCCTTTGAAAATCCCAGCAGAATGGTTTTTCCCGAGGCCTTTGGTCCATGTATGGAAACAGACTATGAAGAGCCTGTAGCCTTAATACGCTACCCGTAAGGAGCCCAGTGGTGCTTCATGCACTTTGTACCTGTGTATCACTGGTGCTGAACATTTATACATCACCATGTTGAATACCACAACGTACCGCTGGAAAAATGCGCAGAAAACGTCTGAAAATGGTATGGACGTCAGAATCACCCAAATCTCTATCAATCAGATGAAATGCAAAAGTGCACCAACGCAGAGGAGCCAAACCCCTGACCTCTCTCGCATGAGTCAACCCTCTACCCACCTGCGCTCCAAGCCACTGGCTGCAGGAGCATGGCGGGAGTACAACACCCCCAAACGCATGTTGCGCTGTATCCCATTGTGACCCCTTATTCCTTGAGTTTAGCGACTTGGCAAAAAATAAACACATTTTCATACTAATTGAGGGGTGGGTATTCTCCCCATGTGAGTCGCTTCCCCTGTTCAGACATACGGTTCAGACCTTTTCCTTGTTAGAGTAGCGCCCACACCAACCAAGCGTTTTATCAGTCCATACTCGATGAATTGGTCCCAGACTTCCTGGGATGGTTGAAGCACCGACATTCCTTGACTGGATATCGCAAATCGCCTTCTTATGAGACCAATAGCCCCACGATATTAAATAGAAGCTGAATGCTACCGAAGAAAGCTTTTAAAATTTGCCTTTTATCCTTATTAAGCCTTTCTTCTCCACATGCACAATCTCCTTTTCAAGTATCAAAAGGTGACCTTCTCTCACAAGCTGTGCGACACTTGGGCGTCGTTTACACTTCCATCGTCGCGCGACGCGATGCCGTATATAGAGGCAAAATTGATTAGTCGCGTCGCTCAGCCAGAGTAAATCGCGTGAAGCCGCGACCAATCGCGTCGCTCAGCGTCGGATCGCATCGCTCTCGAAATCAACGCGATGCGATTGGTCGTGGTCGACTGGGACATAATATTGCTGCTTCAGTTGTCCTTTAAAGTGAACCGGAAATGTGTGCACAATTGCGTGCGTGCAAGTGCGCAATTGTGCGTAATTCCGTAACCGTGTCGCTGGCTGTTCGGAGTCGAAACAGCGCGACGTGATGGTATGCATTGCACCGCTCGAATGCGTCGCGTGGCGACGGAAGTATAAACCCGCCCTCTCCCCATTGGGAAAAATCGTCGCGCTCCTATCGCAGCGATAGGAGGTATGAACACGGTTCTATGGGATACAGATCGGGTTAACTTTTCCCGTGTTCGTCGAGAAGGTTAAGGAACTCCGGTACCTCGGGAGTGACCTATCCGAAGAAGAAAGGCATGTGTCGTGACGTTCGCCACGCTCCATCACGACTCTTCAAGGGCACACACGCTGGAAGGCGCACTGGTCCCGCTGCGCAGGGCCGCAGGGCATACGGTCGCGCACACGCGCCGCGACGCACTATAAACGCCTTCCCGCGCGCACCCGGCAGTCTCCGGCTTCGTCGTCGCTCCGGTCGGTCCGCTCTCCGCTCCGGCACTCCATCGTCAGCGCAGTGTCCATACCATCAGGACTTCGACGCGACAGGCCGCGCAGGACTCCAGGACGACCAGGACAGGACGCGCAGAGACGACTACAGAGGTAACCGCAGAGACCGACCAAGCCACCGCCCTCGTGAGCGCAGGCTCCAGGGTAGGATCGAGGGAGGATCTGCGGCTTGCGCTTGGGGCTGACCCGTAGGTAAGCTGGCGGGGCTCAGCCTTGACTCGTAGGCATTGTGTTCCATATTGATGTGTATTGTCTGTATGTTGGGTTGATATGAAGTATAATGTCTGATGCGCACTGTCATGTGACTCTAAAGCGGGGGAAGGTTTATTCTGAGCGCAGTGGCAATACTGCAGAAGGTCGACTGGTTCAATTGTATCACGCGAGTGATGTGAAGATGGGCGAGAGTCGCCGGGGGCCAGCGCAGGTGCAGACTGCGCAGGAGATCCTAAATAACATCCGCATTGGTGAGGTGTGCTAAGTCGGTGCATCACTCCTACGTGGCAGGTTAGGTAAGAGCTAGCGCGCATAAGTAAGACCTCGACACCGGTTGTGCCTCACACGTGGCCTAGGGTTGAGGGCCGCATGAGTTCTACCACCGGTGCAGCGGACTCACCCGGGGCACGACAGCATGCAACATATCGCCAAAGAGTCTTACATGTTACAAAGCATTGGCAATTTTTCCTATATCCTACCAATCGTTAAGAAACCTACATATTCGGTTAGTTGCGGATCGACTTCGTTCATGATCTCCTCAGCAATTTGGTCCTTATTCCCATCAATGAGTACCAGACCACCTGTGCGCGGCGTGCGCCGCGTGCGCAGCGCGCGGAAGCATGAACAGGCGACAACGGCGACTGAAGCGACTAGAGTGACTGGAGCGACAGCGCCGGTGCTCGAGTATGAACACTTTTTGGCGGCGCATGCTCGATTTTAATCGATATGCATGTTTTGTACGAGCGACGACTCGCTCTTGTCGCGAAGTATGAACAGGCCCTTAGCGCTCTGGCAGCTTCCTCATTCTTGCATGTCTCGTGTTATAAATGCCCTATAAAAAGAGAAACGCCTTGTGTAGTTTGTGACAAAGCAACACATTTTCATACATTTATTAATTATTTAATTTTCTCTACTCAAAGTCAAGAAAGTCTATTTTTGAGCATAGCTGAGGAATGTGAAGATCGTCGAGGTCACCACGTACGTCTATACAGAAAGAACAAAGATTTCCGACACATTTGATATTTGGATCTTCTGGAGAAGCATAACACTCGACGTCTAGATCCGCCGCCATCTTAAAGCATGACGCATTACAAATGGGCCTGTTGTAGTCTAGAAGAAGACATTACCTTTTCAACATTGACTTCCATACACATCATTTTGTCGGTCTGGTTGATAGGAACTACCTCGTCCAAAACGGATCTGAAGTGGCTTGAGCTTTTTATTCTAGCTAGTGCTATAATGAATGTACTCTCTCAGAATTATCATTTGAAAGGACAGATACCGTTTCGGTTTGAACGCCATTCGCAATGTGTGATTCTGTGTCGTCCATTCAATATCGTACTCAACTCTAGCCCGTGAGTTCAGTTTCTCCTTGAATTCTTGCATCCACGGGTTCAGAATGTCTCTGACGCTCTCTTTTACCTGAATGCCTGTAAACGCTCCCGTCGTTTTCAACAAATGTTTTGAATTCTGAAAAGAAAAGATCAGGAGTGAGGTCTTGAAGAAGAAAGTGATCTATCGACAAGGCATTTTGGTACATTTTTGGGTTAGTGTATGGGCGCGGTCGGAAGAGGTGCCGGCTGTCGCATGCACACCATAAAAAGGATAAAGACGGCGTTAATCAATCCCTTTTGGGATGCGCCACGCATTCTACTTCTACGGGATGTTGTGGAGGCGATATGAATGCGTATTTGCCCATACAATGACTTCCGGTGGTCAGCCGAGGGACAAATCAGCGCTCTATCCTTCTCAGACAAGTTGGTGCCAATTCACCTACCCCGGAAGGCTTGTTTCGTCTGGGCGGGAAATCCGAACCACGAACCTGGTATCGGGTCACACGCGAGCCGGCGCCTCCTCAGACTGAGCTACACGCGCCCATGCACACCATATGATTCCGATTTTCCACCCAGTCCACCAAGCACCGATCCTTTCGGGGTCGGTGAATTTGATTCTGGGAAAGATAAATTGTTCGGCAGGCCACCGAAAGTCATTGGTTAAATACGCATTCAATTAGCCTTCACGGTATCCCGTAGAAGTCGAATGCGTGACGCATCCCTAAAGAGATTAATTAACGCCGTTCTTTATCCTTATTCTTATTTGGTGAGAGTGGCGCAGTCAGAGGAGACACCCTGTTCCTGTGACTCTGCTCAGGACAATTTGTTTTTGAAACCGTGAAGGAACCGGTTTGAGACCCGTTGCTTACTAGTAACCGATCATGAAAGGGTTTGAAACCGTCCATGAAAGGTTTGGAACCAAGCACCTAAGGAGGCCACGCCCCCCGCAACACGTGTTGCTATTGCGCAGCGAGGGGCGTGGCCGCCCTTTCGTGCTCGGTTCCAAACCCTTTCATGGTCGGATTTCAAACCATTGGTTTACGGTTTCAAACGCAAATTTGTCGGAGTGCGTGCGCAGAACATCAGTGTTTACGATTCTGATCGGCTACGATCAGCCGATTCTTCCGTCCCTCATTGTCGATTGGTTGGTATCAGACTTGTCTGGGAAGAATAACACGCTGTCTTGCACATCGACTAGGTACGGAAAGTCAATGAATAGCCCAGTTGCGAATTCTAAGTGTCTGTTCGATAATCTGTAAAGGTAGAGTGCATGGCGCATCCCTCAGAGGAGCCGATTAACGTCTAGCTTTCTCCTTTATATCTCTTTTACACAGGAACTTGATTAAAGCAATAGTGAGGTCCATGATCAATTTTTCCCTTTAATACTAATTTCAAGTATATGAACTCAAAGGCCGTGCCGAAATGCATGCTTTTCCCGAGCGACATTTGCACCTGCACAGGAATTTTTGTGATTCGTATGAAACCAGCGTCTTCTTGTGAATTCATTTCACTTTCCACAGAAACCTTATTCATCAACTAAAGCTTTTCGATAGAGGGCCGAAGTAAAGTGTTTTCCGGGAAAATTTTTGAAATTTTCGCCCATCCCTGTTCCGAACGCGTGGATAGGCTCCTTACATCAGCCCATCAGCCCAAAGTCACTCTTTTAGCGGTGCGTCGACTCGATTGATTCTGCCGGGCCTATATGCATTGTTCACAGAGCGCGCCATGCCGACAGTTAGTTGCAAACAGTAGACCATTCTCGTTCGAAAGTGTCGTAAAGCTCCTTCCAGCAGCCTGACATCCAGAAGTTGAGGGTGCCGCGCCCTAACGCGACTTGCTTCAGACGCGACGCGTGGCGAGCGGAAAATGATGCTCTCCGGCGCCCTTTTGCGCCGCTCTTCATCTTTCGCGCTGCCTGTGCTGGTTGGACGAAGCGGCACGGCGGGTACTGTACAAGTTTGGCCCACAAATGATTTCGGATTCTGCCACTCACGTCCAATTGCCGTTAGCACGAAAATTCTATAGTTTCTAGAAGCAAGTTGTCAATATTTTGACAGCACAGCGTGAGCTCTAGCTTTCTAAAGACTATTCAGAAATATTCTCCTGAATTTTTGTAAGGTTTTTTTTTTCAGACGAAAGCGAGGGAACGACGGCTCATTGAGGAAGAACGCACCACTAAATGTAGATCTTGGGTCTGGAAGAGCCTATTAACACACGTATTCAGCTCAACACCTTCTAATAACGCACGTGTTACATCGCTAATTGCACCTCCACACATTGTGGCATTGAAACAACCTTAAACCTGAGTGGATGGCGTCAATGTTAGGTCATTCTGTCACCATCGCGAAGATAAGTTACTAGCTATGTCATCGAGGTACGGTGGGTCGACACACATCGTGTTTCCACAAGCTTCATTGGCACGTAAGCGAATAGAATCTCCAAAATGTCACAACATCACCAGGATCCCCATACGTTAGAGAGAATTCTTCATGAAAGCTATTAAGGAGAGATATGGTGCTCTTCGTGGGCAAGTGGACTGTAGTCGGATGAGGTGTCGGCTGTCGCGTGCACTCGACAAAAGGTTCCTGATTCGGATTTCCCTCCCAGGCCAACTAAGCCTTCCACTCCTCCGTGTACAACAATTCAGTAGCAACCTTCTCTAGAAATTAATGCCTGATTAGTCCACCGACTGGCCACCGCAGGTCACTGTATTGCCAAATACGCTTTCAAATCGCCTGCACAACGTCTCGCTGAAGTAGAATGCGTGGCGCATCTTAAAAGGAGTTGGTCAACGCAGTCCTTCATTCTTTACCCTTACGGCGCTGTCCGAGCCCGTCAAGTGAGTGCCCACCGTGAGGAGGACCCTGACACCGCAAGTCGTTCGTAACAGATGTTTACTACCTCAAACTTGTGTAATTGAACCAATGTAATGCTTGTTCAATGAAGCAGAATCACTAGACATCATAGGTGAAAAATTGAGGAGTGAATAATCGGAATAAAACGATAAAAAAGAGAAATGGGCTTCTACGCGCAGGCTTCCACTTGAGGAGCTGTTCCCGCCTCCCCCGCCGCTGCTTATATGCGAGCTAGAGAATGAGTTGTATTTGCCGGCGCCGACGAAGAGATCAGCTCTTCTGATAACTATGAGCAACACTTCCATTGATCGATTGGATAAATTCTTATACAATAAAACCTAGTACATAAACACTGAAAGACGCTGTAGCGAGACAGTCTGGCCAAAGCCTTCGGTTTGGTATCAGGAAAGCACAGCCATCATAAAACGCTAGCTTTTTTGCATGTTTTATCAATTACTGTTTATTGCGTAGACATTAGGAACATTTGGATGCCCCGCGACATCCATAGAATTAGAACACGTGGCATGTTCTATCGACGGCTTGATTAATGGCGATCTTTCTGTCTGTACCTTTCAATTTTCGATCAACCATTAAAGATACTTACGAGCTCGACCAATTTCTTCTTGAACACCTGAGTGATGAGCTTTCTAAAAACGCTCTTGAAGCGATTGAACTGTTGCAGGTCATCCTCGAATTGAATCTCAATTTTCGAATCAGTCGACACAGAAGGTATAAACTTGAAGTCACTCCATTCCAACAAGATGTCGACTTCAACGTTTGACGAAGACAATCTGGAGAAGGAACAACAATTTCGTAGTTCTTCAGAAAAAGGACATTACATATCGTGAACTTACACAATTCCTCCAGTGAATAAGTCGACACGATCATCATCTCCAACGTATAGCGTGATCTTCACCGGTATACGGAACGACATATCCTTTATCTGGGTACAGAGCATTCCATCGTAGATTAAAGGCATTTCATACTATCACGTGAAGTACTTTTAAATGAACACCGTCGTCCATATCTTCGAAGGAGAGACCAGTTTTTGGTATTTCGAACTGCTCCAGCTTGTAGTCCATCTTATATTTGATGAAGTCCAAAAACTGAAAGGAAGGAAGTAAGGGAAGGTATATTACGCATCGCCAACCGTAATCTTTAATGGCGTCATTTGAATGAGTTGAAATCTCTAAGCAGTTGGTAATCACATCTGCAGCGACACCGGCAACGGCGCCCGTGTAGCACCGCAGTACAAGGCTTGTTACGCCCCCCACATTCTCCGTGGGTAATCTGTACTTGGGAAACATTTAAACATTAAGGTTCGTGAAAAAATATCTTTTTATTTCTTCTAGTATCTGTAGAAAATCGTAAGTGAAGGTGGAACCCAGATACTAGAAAAAATATATAGATAATGTTGTTACAGGATGTTTTGTTGCGATCAAAACTCTTGCGCCAGGCGGGACTCGAACCCGCATCTTCTGCTTTCGGGGCAGTGATGTTCGCCTTACACCACCAGCGCTGTTTGACCGCACGTAACATCCGCGATATCCTCGAGTCCCGCCTGGCGCAAGAGTTTTGATCGTAACAAAACATCCTGTAACAACATATAGCCTCTATATCAGCCGCTCCAGGCTTAAACAAATGTGTTCAAGTATATAGATAATTTTTCACGAACCTTCTTGTTTAAATGTTTCCCATGTACAGATTACCCACGGAGCATGACCAACTACAAGGAGCGGCTAAGATTTTTCAACCTTTGTAGTCTTCTATATCGAAGAGCGGTCAGTGACCTACCATTTTAACACAATTGTTTCCTTCATTCCTTTTCTTGTGTTTTTTTACATATTAAACTGATAGCTAGTAAATATTAGGTTGGCAACTAATTTCGTGGACACTCAAGCGACTTCAACAAAAGTGTTCATAAACAAATAACAAATAACAGTTTTCAACCAAAGTAAGATCTGTTGGAACGCGGGACTGCTTCCCATTTACCAGCTGCCTGGCCCATCCCACAGCTGTAGAATTCTTGTGCTTTTGAAGCCAAGAAACCTTGGAGGTGCATTTTGACATGGTCCACATTAATAAATCGTCCTCCAACCAAGCAGTGCTGCAGCGTGCTATCAAGGTGCTAGTCATTTGGCGCACAGCCTGTGCTGTAAGGTGGGTGAGTTAGACGCTACCAGCTGAGGTCTTCGATTTTTTGAAGCTCCCAATTCGTGACGTGTGATTCGGCGTTATCTTGCTGATAGATAATTCCGCTCCTGAAAATCTGTCTAAGCCGATTCCAGCGGAGTTCAGCCTGCGCGCGGCCAGGATGAGAAGACTAGATTACAGCATTAATGCTGGAACCGTTCTTGAAGAGCTCCCAGAAGTTAATACCTTCTTGACACCACCAAACGGAGGGAACATAGCGAACCGGACGCCTCAAAAAATAGAAGACCTTGACTGGGAGCGTCAAACTCATCCACCTTACAGCCCAGACCTTGCGCCGAGTGACTACCGCATTTTTAGTGCGGTGCAGTACTTCTTGGTTGGAAGACGATTTAATAATATTTACCGAGTCAAAATGCACCTCCAAAGATTCTTGGCCTTAAAAGCACAATAATTCTATGGCCGGTAGACAGACCAGCTACCTGATATATGGGAAGCACTTCTGCGTTCTGGGGGATCTTATTTCAATTAAAGATTGGCATTAGTTATTTGTTAATAAATACTTTTGCTGAAGATTCTTGAGAGTCCACGAAATTAGTTGCCAACCTAATATTTGTCATTTGTCACTTTGAGTTCATGAGACTTTGAACTCAATCACATAACTCCTCCCACTCATGAGAGGATAAGAGTGGATCGCTCCAGCGATCGGGGCTTCGGCTTCGGTTCTTCTGCTGATCGCTCCCAGCATTCGATCGCCCTCTCGGACTCTCTTCTCTTGTTCGTCCGGCATCGTCGGTCGAGTTCAGCCACACGTTCCGACAGATACGGTCAGCTCGAGTCTAGCTGCCGGTCGGCGGACTCGATGAGACTCAAGAGACTAAGTCTCAATGTCAAGACTCAAAATACAAGCACAAAATTCAAGATATCAAGTTAGGTTATTGGCTTCTGTTTTTTTAGATATGGTTTTAGTTGTAGGTTTAAGAATTGGTCAATTGCTGATTGTAGATTAGTCGAAAATAAATATGTATGAAATAAAAGTATGTTCGATAAAACACCGGAACCCTTTTACATTTGGAAAGTGGTGCAGCCTAAAACAATATTGGACTTTCAGACCCAGCCGAGGTCGTATGAATGCGCTATCAGTGCAATGTCAAAGAATTCATAGTAAACACGGAAACGGGCAGCTAAATTCACTGTTTTTCCAGCAGCGAGATGGTTTCAATTAATCCTACGCAATATTGTAGAGGCGCCTAACGTTCCGATATTTAAGAAGAAACTTCAAGAAGTAGATCTGCTATCAACTCATAACATTTCAGGTCTGTGAACGCCATCTGTACAGGTCAATGAAGATCAGAATGAGGAGTTCTTAATTTTCCTGACATATGAAGCACGACGGCGTAGAAAATTGTTTTCCATGGATTGAGTGTTTTCGATGTCATATTTTTACCTACTTTTAACAAAGTATTTATAGCAATTGAACAGTATCTGTATTCCATCTCTATTCTATACTACATACTACTCTATCTATATGTGTCTTCTATATACTCAACATACGACTTATACACTACTTATCGCGGGATTGTCCGCGATTCGAGCAATTGATCGACCATAGGAGGCCGCGACTTGACCAGATGGCCGCGTTTGACTGGTTGATCCTCTCTTGAGGTGGTCTATATCTGATTATGGGTGGTCAAATTCCCCTATATAAGGCGCTATCCAGTGTGCTAACCCGGTCATTGTTACTTATGCACTGGTTGTGTTAGGTTGTCGTTCGCATAGGCTCTTTTAGTTAACAGTTCGTTCATAACACAGTTCGTTCGTTACATGCTACTAATGTATGTTGTTATTAAAAATGGTTTAATTACCCAAGTTTGAGGTACTAATAAAGTGTACAACTACTGGTTGTTGCGGAGTCGAGTCTATCATCAACAACAACAACACTGAACCACCACAGCCAGCAATCTTCACACTACTTACGAAGAACAGCTTTAAGCCGTATGAACATAATCGCTTCAGAATTAACTCTTTGAAAGCTTTAAATTACTAGAACCCATCCCCTGTTGAGTGCTTGTTAATCAGAACAGAAGAGAAGCAATTGATCCACACCTCTCCTTTGCCAGCGTTTGACTCGCCTTCCGTAGCGATAATCCTGATGTAGTCTGCGTTCTCCTCCACAAGTTCCCATATCTTCGGTGAGATCGTAAATGTTAAAGCAGCACTACTGTTGACAGCGTCGTAGGCTTCAGCCCTTAAAGCATAAGATTTTGGTGAATAATCGTAGCCACGCACATATATGTCTACACCTGTCACAGTTCCTCTACGACTGCTGTAGCCTTATTAGGTGTATGTCTTGGCTTTGTAATCCGCTTATCCATGCCCTATGTATTCAATGACATGTACTATTGGGTTTTTTGATAACTAACATCGTTTTTTAAATATGTTTCAAAGTGAATTTATTTATACCATTTTCACGTCGAATTGGACGCTTTTCAAACCAAAATGAACACTTCTCTAATCAAATTGGACACTTTTCACGTCAAATTGGACACTCTTCTAAGCTTGTTCTAACTTTTGAAATCAAAACAAACTCTCCCAAATAAAAATGACCTTTAGGCAGGTTAAACTACAGCCTCACTAACACGGTTTGAGTAACCTTTTGTTCGAGAAAAATTGGGTATAACTTTCTTTTTGAAATGCTTTGTTCACCTGACCGTAGATGTGTATACATTTTAGAAAACTTTGAGAAAAAATAATAAACTAAATTTAAACTTTGAGTCCAACAGAACGTTTGAACGAGGAATGCAAGCAATGGAAAGAAAACAAACTTACGACGCGCATTTGAAGAGTGTGAGCAGGAGCAGAAAGGTTTTTGACGAAGAACAGAAATCTGATAAATAGGTTGTCATAGTAGATGTACTAATGGAAAAGGCAGGAACGGTTGATCCTGCTATCACTGATAAGGTATACGGTACGCGATACGCCCCCTCCCCCCAGCAACGAGAAAAAGATCTATTTCAGTAAATTAGTATGGAATGCCAGGCAAACTCGTTTTCCCGAGAAAGAAGTACGCGTTCTAGAGTATATACCGCTAGAATACCAAATTTTTAGAAACTACTTTATTACGGGAACTATTTGAAGTTCATCGCTGAGTAGCACTCATATACCATCAGCTTCTGAAATATGGTAGAGAAACGTCAAACGCTCGACAGGAATGATTCGTGAGATCCATTTTTCTGAGACATTGTCGAACGTCTAGTACTCTCTATGTTCCTTTACGGGCAAATAAATGAGCTACTGATAAGAGATGCCGACAATAAAGTACGGGAACCAGACTGCAAAAAGTCGTTGTTTTCTATGACAAAGGCTACATAAGATTTGAGTTTAAGGACGACTTTATTGAGGCATTCAGTATAACAACTATCGATCTACGACCATCGGTCGCCGTGTCAGCAATTTCAAGGAGAATGAACGACTACATAGGTGAGTATCTGACGCGCCAGCAGCGTCCATAGAGCGTGAATCGTAAATAGAGAGAGATTCTAGGATTGGCAGTTCTCCTTCTGCACGCAGCAGAAGGAACCACATGGAGACATCGTCGCAGCTGAACCGTGCTCAGTCAATACAATTAGCAGCACTCACAAGGAGAGCCTCCAAACTGGCGGTGATCTTTTGCAGTGCAATTTTTACAGGGTCTAGGGTCCCGTGTGCGAGGTCCAAAACTATAGTTGGTTTATCCGCAATGTTCTTCTGTGGTCGAAAAAACGCTTGTTGGCACGTGAGCGCGAAGATCATCGGCAATATTGTACTCTCGAGCCTCTAGAGGTCAACGAGAGGTAGAAAAAGAATTTAGAAAAAAACTTCGCCTAAGGGGAGGGGTTATTTGGGGTGCTGATCACGAATCTGACATCAGTTTTTCGTATTGCGTTGGAGTTCGTTCGAAATTGGTGACCGTTCCCTTAGTCACCCGTACCTACCGTAACCTACCGTAATCCAGCGTAAAACGAAAAACTGATGTCAGGTTCGCGATCAGCACCCCAAATACCCCCCCCTCCCAGGCGAAGATTGACGGAATCGGTGACTATGACCTCGGCAGCCTTAGTTACCCGTGCCTACCGTAAGTTACCATAATCGGCCGAAATTTTAAAAACGGATGTCACATTCGTGATCAGCACTCCAAATAACCCCCGTAGGGGAAGTTTGAGCGAGAAAATCTTTCGACCTCTCCTCGTCCTCTAGAGTCCCGAAGGTACAATAGTGCCACTTAATCACACCCTGCCACCCGCCACCGGATGTGGTCGATTGGCCTAGTGCTAGTGTTGTAGCTTCACAGGTGCATGATCGTGAGTTCGATTTCCCCTCGTACTGTTGTGTCCTTGCACTTTGTGGTTTATCGTCAGGGGGACCTTTATCCACATTTCCAACACATCTTTGAAGAAAAAAAAAACACGGCAACAAATGCCGTTTACGTTCATCGAGCTCTTTGAAAGTGGAAAGGTGAGAATTTTTGACTTTCAGGTTAAGCAAGTAAAAGTAAGTGATGCGAGGTTCGTGATCAGCACCCCAAATAACCCCACGCACAAAGTTCGGGCGAAATTGGTGCTTCTGACCTCGCCACCCTCACTTACTCACACCTACTCTAACTCTCATAAGAAGACGGGAAACCCAGAAACCGATGTCAGATTCATGATCAGCACTCCAAGTAACACTCGTAACCGAAGTATGTATAAATAACTATTTTTCGATCTCGCTAGTACAGTGCATGAGCCCCTTTTGATTTTCGAACACTAAAGCTGTTTCAAGATGATAAGGTGTTGTAGATGGCAAATTCTGATAAAATCTTTACATGGATGTAGTCAAAACGTAGTAATAACAAACTGAACATCTATGCTTCTGTGTACCACCTGTTTTAAAAAAAGGACGTAGTAGCACCGACATTTTACTTTCTATGTAACCCTCCACCGCTTAACATATTCAATTGGTTTCCACGTCGAATAGCTTCACACCTCAATGACCGCCCTTGCTTGACCATGAAGACCAAGGTGCAAAGTCCGCTCAGGCCCAGGTTCGAGTGAGGGTGATGAAGGTCAGATGAACGAATTTCGCCCAAACTTTGTGAATGGGGGTTATTTGGGGTGCTGATTACGAATTTGGCATCATCAATCTTTGACTTGCTTAACCTGAAAGCCAAAAATACACACCTTTCCACTTTCAAAGAGCGCGATGAAGTAAAAAAATGAAAATAGGGATAAGGGTTCCCACTGACGATAAACAACAAAATGCAAAGATGCCAGTACAGCGGGAGTCGAACCCACGACCATGCACCTGTGAAGCTACAGCACTAGTACTAGGCCAATCGACCACATCCGGTGGCGGATGACAGGGTGTGATGAACTTCGCGATCACGCGTCCACAAGCTTTTTTTTTTTTGACCACATAGGAGCATTCCGAAAAAACAAACTATGTTTTTGGATCCCACACACGGGACCGTACACCCTGTAAAAATTGCATCGTAAAAGCTCATCGCCAGTTTGGAGGCTCTCCTTGTCAGCCCTCTATTTGGGACAATGATAATTTTAATTCCCTAGCCTCTGGTGATGACCCAAAACTATAGGAATCCATCCACTTCTCTGCGACGAATTACAAAGCACGGAAACGATGAACAGTCGAATCACCGGAAACGCCTCTGATAAGGGACTTCTGTGGACTTACGCGAACGATTCTCAACAACACCTATATGGCCTTATAGAGCGTTTAACAGGGAGCAAAGTGGTGAAGTTCGGTTTTGCCGCACTCCACTGACAGTGGAAAGGCTTGAAGCGTATATCTGAACTGGAAAAACGAGTCATATAGGAAGAATCTCCACCCTTCAGTTAGTATAAAAGCGAATTTCGTTTTTGCCAAGTCATTAAACCCAAGGAGTAGGGAAACTTGAAGCTACAGTGGAATACGGGCATCACGAGTTTGGGGATCTTGTACGCCCATGATGCCTCTTCCGGCGAGCGGCTCGGAGCCAGTGGAAGTGACGTTGCTTCATGCGACGAAGGTCCGGGGGTTCGGTTCTTCTGCGATGTTGCATCCTTGCATTTCAAGTGATTGGTTGAGATTTGAAGGATTCTGACGTCTGTAATATTTTCTGACGTTTTCTGCGCATTTTCTAAAACGGTCTAAAACAAACGAGTAGGTGAACCCCGAGATTACTAGGGAGCAGGGGTGCTCGTAAATAAAAAACAATAACATAAGATTAAAGGTAATCCAATTTTCGTTTATGGCGCTAATTTCAACTAAAGCTGAATAGTTTTCTAGTCAAAAGGACACCCTTGAAGTGAGCTGAAGACCTTAACACCTTTAAAACCGAACTGGCACGTTCTAAAAAGATTTCAATGAATTGTTGTTTGTTACACTTTATCTTACTTAAATAGGATAGGATTACATAAGTCGTGATCAAGTGAAAACCACAATCATAAAATAAAATTCCCATCCTTCCCGCACCCTTTAGAAAGCGTGTAAATCTACTTTGCCACAAACAATCACAAAAAATTCACTGTTTAAATTTGAGAAAAACAAAAATTACCAAACCGCTGACCAACCAAAAAATGTTTACTCAAGTTATCCAACAAACATTGCGTCCTGAGCGAATGCACGTCAGAACCCTATCGTATGGCGCACAAAAAGAGCCCCTTTTCTCTGCATATTGAGATAAGCCTGAAATAGACCCAGGGACATCCCTGTTGCAGACGAATAGGACTGAAGCGTTATGAGCATATTTTTCTGGACTGTATAGTCAGATTGTTCTTGTATCTTAAATAATCATGAATGCTATTTCTTCACGGTTTCGTCTCAGTTCAATACGATTGGGTTACATAGTTTGATTCGATTATGAACAACTAGACGGTATATGGCTAGCTAGTAAATATGGATGAGCGAATGGACGTCTTCTTTCATGTGCAAGGCGATCTTGCCTTGACCACGCCTTTCTGTGTGGGCCAGAATGGAACGATCACCTCCAACAATTTGAATGCGATGCACCGTACTAGCACCCGGTAGAAAAAAAAATGGAAGGAACCCGATTTTTGTGAGGAGTTGGTTTTCCATTTACTTGTGGCCCACCTTCCTTCTTCTTGAGAACAGGTCCGATGCCATGCCTTAGCATTTACAAAGGGGTTCAGCCACAACAATGGCCTACTAGTGAAATTATTAAGTACAGAGACAATTTGAACTCGATCCGCCTGGGCACAAGGCGGTGACTTTTGATTCGATTCCAAATCAGAATATGAACGAACAGACAATCAGACAATAAATGGTAATGCACTGTGAGGGAGACTCTAACACTGAACCCGTTATTATAAATCGGCCTGGTTGGGGCTTCGCCGCCAAGCCCGAGAATAGGATGGGTGTTCGGTGTCTGTTAGGCCGCGGAGAGTATGGTAAGAAATAAGACAGTGATGGAGACAGAGGGGCCGTTCGAAAACAGCTCTGGAAGGAGTCGTAAACATTCGGAAAAATCGAACACCGCGCTTGACCTTGCATGAAAGACAGAGAGTGCTTACGGCACTAGTTAAAAGATCCGACTCCACCGACACGACTTCAGTCGAAAAAAAATTTCGCTGAAACTTCGCCCAGGGTGGTTATTTGGGGTGCTGATCACGAATCTGACATCCGTTTTGCACGATTTGGCTTAATAATGTAGATACTGGAAGGCACAGGATTACATCCTTGAGGTATGCTTTCCTTGCCTTTTTATTCCTCTGCTGATACATGCATATTGACGCTTATGAAATGTCAGACTGTGTTTTTGTCGATATCAGATTCGCGGTCAGCACCCAAATAACCCCTTTGTTAGACAAGATTTCAGCGAAAAAAATTCGACCGAAGTCGTGTCGGTGGAGTCGGAACTTTTAACTAGTGCCAAAGGTTCTTTTAGATTTTCATGATGATTAAAAGAAAACTCGGACTACTTACAAGATTCCTACAGTTCAAACCATTGCGGTCCTCATATGCCGTAGTCATATCAAGTGATTGCTCCAATCCAAGTCTAGGAAAGGAGCAGGATGTTCTTGAAGCAGGCGCTGCTTTAGATCCGGATTTCAACGATCTTCTTCTTCATCGACTTCAGTTTTGCAGTTAGGCACACTACGCTCTGTTATCGCTCCCGTCGCTGTCATCGCGAAAGATGAGCAAGCCTATGTAGGACAAACCCTCGGCTAGCAGTTGGCTCAAGGGCCAGCCTCCTGACGGTTGCTGACAGCGCCACTGATCGATAGTTGGCGCGTCACCAACAGCGATCGATTCGCACGCCGTGCCAGCGGCGTGGCGTCGCCTGGGAGGTATAGATGGCTGATCCGGACTCATTGCTGTGCTTGTATGTTCCGTTTATCGTGTCGTCTGCTGTCAGCTGTAGAAGTCCGACTGCCAAAGTTCTCTTTACGTTCGCGTGTTCATCATGTTCACTGCTAGTCGAGCCATGGTGCTAACAACAGCAGCTAATGTTAGATGTTTATTCGCTTCCGCCGCCAAACACGCTATCACTGTAGGAGATTGGCTTCAAGGGCCAAGATGATGGGGTAATCCGGACTGTGAGGCGGAGTGGCGTTCTATCCCCCGCCCTTTAAACAGAGGCGTGGCAAATGTCTGCGTCTCCACTATCTCGTAAGGCAGCCACTGGGCTCTCGAGCAAGCCCAGGGGGTTGGGGGTGGGCGGGCCAGGGGGACGAGGGGATAGAACGCTCGACCCCCGGACTGTGAGAGTAGCCTTTTGACTATGTGTTTTTCTTACCTTTCCTAATAGAAGAGTTATGTACACCATTTTCACTCGAATCGGACACTCTTCTATGTTATCCCACAAGTTTTGAGATCAAAGCAAGCTTTCCCATCATTAAACTAAATACTCTCCAAAGAGGTTAGAATAATTTTGGCACGACTTATCAATCGAATAAAAGTTGCGAGGTCTTGAACGAGGGCATGGCGCAATCTCGCTTTTGGCAGTAAAAAGTCGCCGCCCTCCTGTTCTTTATAACAAACTATAAACCATTATGTTGTTACAGGATGTTTTGTTGCGATCAAAACTCTTGCGCCAGGCGGGACTCGAACCCGCATCTTCTGCTTTCCGGGCAGCGATGTTCGCCTTAGACCCTTCGACCTTTTTCACCGCACGTAACATCAGCGCCGGTGGTGTAAGACGAACATCTCTGCCCGGAATGCAGAAGATGCTGGTTCGAGTCCCGCCTGGTACAAGAGTTTTGATCCCAACAAAACATCCTCTTACAACATACATATAGCCTCTCTACCAGCCGCTCCAGGCTTAAGCAAATGTGTTAGAACATTATAAACCTTTATTTTCTCATAAAATGCGAATTTTATAAAATATCAAGCAAAGTGTTCACTTATTGGGCAAACTAAAAGTTCAAAGAAATCATACTAATATTTTACTCGAACGAAAAATTAGGCACTAGTTAAAAGCTCAGACTCCAACGACACCACTTCGGTCGAAAAAAAATTTCCGTTGAAACTTTGTCTTGGCGGGTTATTTGGGATGCTGATCACGAATCTGACATCCGTTTCATAAGCGTTAATATATTATAAAAGATTTCTAACCTTGAAAGAAAAACTGGAAGGGGTGCGAACGACCAACCTCTACATACCTGACGTCAATAGCAGAAACTTTAAGAATGTAATCCTGTGCCTTCCTGTATCTATATTATCTAGCCAAATTGTGAAAAACGGATGTCGGATTCGTAATCAGCACCCTAAATAACCCCCTAAACGAAGTTTCGGCGAAAAAAAATTGTAGTCGGAACTTTCAACTAGTGCCTAATTTTTCGTTCAAGTAAAATATTAGTATGATTTTTTTAACTTTTAATTTGCCCAATAAGTGAACACTTTGTTTGATATTTTATAAATTTCTCATTTTTATAAAAAATACGGGTTTATAGTGTTTTAGAAAAAAGGAAGGCGGCACTTTTTACTGCCAAAAACGAGATTGTGCCACGCCCTCGTCTAAGACGCCGCAATTTTTATTCAATTGATATCAACATTTCGGTTTTTATGGAGTTTGACCCGTATCAACAATGCAACATAGATAATTTAAAAGACACATATTCTCACTTTGGTGCTTTATGTAAGCAGCATTTACACTATCAATCAAATTAAAATCGCGATGAGTCTTTCAAGTGCATGGAGCAATCTGGTTTTTAGTGCGCTATATGACTGCTGCTCTGTTGTGCTTCAAAACGAAATTTAATTTTTTTTCTTGAAAATTAGAAATTGTATAAAATTATTACATTCATTGGAGTAGCTGATGTTAAAAAAAATAAAAATAAAAGTTATTCTAAATTTTCCTTGAACAAAATTTTTTTAAACTATCTTGGAGAGTCTGCAGCTTAACATGTGAGAAGTTCCCCTCGATTCGGAAGACGTTCAATTTGATTTCGAAGTTCATAGGCCAGCTTAGAAGAGTGTCCAATTTGATTTGAAAACTGTCCAACTCCACGTGAACATTACATATTTTCACACAATCTTCGCGTGGTGATGGGTCACAGCTAGGGAAGCGAAACATTCTCCCTTACCATGAGCTGTAAATATCTGCGCCTAAGGCCCATCCATACTTCGACGCCGAGCAACACAACGGCATGTAAAATGGCCAAATTGATCGATCGCGTCACTCAATCAATGTGGCCACTATGCGTGGCGTCGCTTCGCTCGGCGTCGAAGTATAAACGGGACCTAATAGGGAGTGCTCTCCTGCACTGTATTGCGTATTGCGCCAAAGTTGGTATAGGATGTAATTCCGGGTAGAAATCCAGAGCGTGAGGTCCATCCCGTATCTCTTCCACACCATACAAGTTGACTCTTCCCGAAACAGGCTTACATGACCCTCAACAGTAGCAAATTGGACACTTTTAACGTGAAATTGAGCACTCTTCGAAAAATGCTTAAAGGTTTTGAAATCAAACTAACCTGAACATCTTTCAAATCAAAATTGGCGTCGATTTTATTTAAAAAATAAACATTTAAATTGTCACACTCACGCTTTGAACTTAAAAAATCCTAAGGAGATTATACCAAATTTTCCTTGAAAAAAAATTAATCTAACCATGTTGGGTAGTTAGCGTGTAAGAAGTTGGCTTCAATTTGGAAGACTTTCACTTTGATCTGAGTAGCATCAAATTTGTTAAGAAGATTGACTAATTTGACGTAGAACTGTCGAGTGTGACGTGAAAATGCGGTGTATTATTTTCCAAGCGTATCATCTCTTTTTTAAAAGCTTCCAACAAACGCCAAAGAGGCTCAAACCAGTCCGGGGGGGGGGGGGGGAGGGGAGGGGGGTCATATTGTACTCAGTGCATAATCCCTTTGGCAAGAAGACACATGAATATCCAATAACATCAGTGATGGCGTAGCTCACCAGGAAACCGTCTCAGGAGTATGTCTGAATGGTGAAAATAAATACCGCTATGAGAATCTCCACCCTTCACAAGTAGAAAAGTTTGCAAAGTCCTTGAACCAAAGGAGTTAGGGGCCCCTGAAGGTCCGGCATTGAATTGAACTGTCGGCACGCACCTAACACGTTTGTGCACGCCGCACGTGGTAATAAGTGAGGTGGTGAAGGACGTCGGTGCAAGCAGTTCGATGGCTCAGTGAGAAGCGGCGGTTCCCGCGACGACTGCTGCGTCAAGCGCGACGTCTGCATAGTGTGTGCTGCTACAGTGACGAAGTCTAATGCTCTCGTGACCGCATAAGTTTGTTTTTCTACCTCTGCTCAGCTGTTTGAGGGTTCTCCGGTCCACTTAATCAGAGAAAATGGATATTTCGAGAGGGAATTGGATGACCTAATCGAGGAAATATACAATGGCTTCCATTGTTAAAAGATTAAGTCTCTCTTTTTGATGAGAAGCTTCATTTCTAAAAGCCACATATCTACGTGCAATAGAGCGTAACTGGGAAGTTTGTTAGAGCTCCATCTCCCTCATAACAGCCCACCCAGTAGCGATGCGTCAGCGGCTGCTCGTCGCGCGCGCGGCGAAAAACTGTATGTTCAGCCAACCTTCACACCCCGTAGCCCCTGGTCGAGGCCGAGAAAAGGTAGAAAAATTTTCACCCAAAGTTTAATTAAGGGGTTATTTGGTGCGCTGATCACGAATATGATATTCATTTTCAAAATTTCGGCCGATTACGGTAGTTTATCACGTGTGAACGCGATCCCCTAGTAAGTCTTGAGGGTCCGCTGCTCTTTGGGTTGAAGGACTTTGCAAAAACAGAACCTACTTTTCTACTATATGAAAAGTGGAGACGCTCATAGTGGTATTCATTTTCGCCCCTCAGACATACGTGTATGTGCATGCGATCCCTTAATAAATTATGAAGGTCCCTAACTCCTTGGGTCCAAGGACTTTGCAAAGATGGTACCCTCTTTTCTACTATGTGAAGGGTGGCGATTCTCATAATGGTGTTCGTTTTTGCCGTCCAGACATACGCCTGAGACATTTCCCTTGTCAGTTCATAATAGGGGTAGAACACAACGATGCTGCATAAAACTTCTAATTCTGAACGACACAAGACGTTGTATAACGCTGTCCTGCAAGGTGACACACTCCGACCCTATTTGCGAGGGCAAAGTTTTTGTGAAGGAAGTGAACCCCCTTTCTGGACTTGACCTGGAAATCTAAATTATTTGGGGAGGTAGGAGAGAAGAGAACCGGTTTGCTCGAGATCCCAGTGACACAAGACATTCTTACTAGGGTACCACGTTTTCAAAACTGTTACCGTAACAACAATCGTTGCGAGACCATCACGTCTCAGGTTCAGCGCTGGCGCTATGCCAACGGCAGCGCGACAGGAGGTACACCCGCCCCTGCTGGGGGGCGTGGCGTCAGGAGGTACACCGCTGTTCTGCGGACCTGAAACTTTTGTTTTGCGTGTCAAAGGTTTCGTAAGGAAGCCGTTAGACTCTTGGTGAAGCCTAGGCGGTTGGGAGGTGGGTGAGCAAGGGGGATGAGATGAAGATCGCACACCCCCCCCCCCTCCCCAGCAGGAGGAGGGTGTATCTCCTGACCTGCGAACTGCTCAGTAATTAATGCATAATATAGCCGCGGAACAAGGTCTTAGGTGTTGGATGGAGCATTTTTGGGAAGAATTACTACTCGGCGGCTCTCTAATGCTGGACTGCAAGAGTGCCCACTTCGTATCATCAAAACTCACTATGGTGTGTTCGATGGCATGTTAGGTGAAACAGATCCTCATAACACTTACTATGGAATGGTTTTGACCTCCCGTGGAACTTCAACTACTTGAGACCAGGATCATTAGAAAGAGCTAGGAATGCTGATTACGAATATGGGTATCAAAATTGCAGAATGAAACTCCTGAGTGAGTTATGGCCTGCCGAAATCGGGGACCTCATCACAGGTTGGCTGTGCGAGGCACCGCGCGCGAGAGAGGTGAGTCATCTGGGCTCCGTAAGAAAGGTCCTACAGCTGCGGCGGTGGCGCAGGGGTAGCGCTCACGCTCGTCGGGCGCGAGGTCGTTGGTTCGGTTCCCGTTGCTGCCGTTTTTCTGCAAGTCATAATTCAGCTTCGAAATGGCCTTCTGTCCTGAACTATGACACCGGTCTGATTAATTAGCCGGGAAAACTACCATACACGTTTGTTAAAAAGCTTGAAGGAAAAAAAACTGCTATGGCTATGGAGACATGCCTGTGGTGAGGCCCCGATTTCGGCAGGCCATAACTCGCTCAGGAGTTTCATTTTGCAATTTTGACAGCCATATTCGTAATCAGCATTCCGAGTTCTTTCTAATGATCCTGATCTCAACTAGAAGTTCCATGGGAGTTCGAAACCCTTCCCTAGTTAGCTGCAAGAGTGTGCCCGAATTCTGTAACCCATAGGAGCGAAGCAATATAGTTAAACGACCACCCACGCGATAGGTCTGCCTCGAATCAGTCACTTTCTCCTCGAGCATCATAGAGCTAAGATCTTCAAGCAATATATTCACCACACATCTATATATGTATGGTTACATCTTGTATAATATTCCTAAAGAATAACACACATTTTCTGTGTTTCTGAAACTATGACTGATTGCGGAAGCGCCTCATTTACATTACGCCAGCTCTCCGGAAACAAACCAAGGTCTCTTCCCAGTAAAAAAAATATGCTCGGCAATTCTAGCAAAGGGAAAAGACTGTTTCAATGACTGTTTTAAGGTCTACAGAGGAAGCCGCTGCTGCAGCGTTTTGAGAGCTTCTCTCTGTGTAAACAGCAGAACTAAGAATGATTGACGGAAAGGAATGCTTTGCAAAAACATGATAACCTGATTCTGTATCATTTGGTATTCGTTTCCTTACAAAGGATTAAGATATTTGATCTGCTTTCTTAACAGTCTAAATCCGTACGCAACTCCTTTTTTATCATTTAGGCAGTCAGCTGCTTATAGGGTAATTCAGCATGCTTCTACATAATTCATAAACGTCGCGAATATTGTTCTTAGGTGACACTGCCTGAACACTCTTACAGGTTAGCTCTGTAGAACCGTCAAATAGCAATTTCTCACGAATTTCCTCATCCAGAACCTCCGCAAAGAGTACGAAACCCCTCCTTTCCGTAGTTCAGTAGCTTCATTACTGATTACCGTGGAGCATGATGCCAGCGGTTCATCAGAGACGTGATAGTCCCGCAACGATTGTTGTTACGGTAACCGTTTTGAAAACATGGCACCCTAGTAAGAACGTCTTGTTCCTTCCCGTGGCTCCACTATTGATTACGGTGGAGCTGGCATGATACCAGCGCTGCATCAGAGACATAATGGTCCCGTAACGATTGTTGTTACGGTAACCGTTTTGAGAACGTGGTAGCCTAGTAGTAGAACGTCTTGTCGCTTGGGATGACATAAGGCCCATGCACACTTCGGCTGCGGGACATTATGTACGAATGGTCGCCGCGAACGCTGCGCCTCGCACGGCGAGCGCGGCAGAAGACGTCGCAATTGGGTGACTTCAGCTTCCAGTGGTATCTAGACCTGCATCGAAACTTGCACATCAAGTGTTAGAGAGCGTATACAAAGTCAGTTTCACTGCGATAGTGTGTCATATTTTCAGCTTTCCTGAAGAAGCATCATATAAAATTGAGCATTAGAACGTTACTTATTTTATAACTCGAACTCAATTTCCTAACCAGAGCATCTTTTCCCGCAGCTCCTGCAACAGCAGAAAGGGATATCAACAATTCAAACCTAGCGTCTGCAGCAAGTCATGAGGCACAGCTCCCACGACCGCAGCTGAGCTCATCGCGCACGCGGCAGTCGTCGCTGCGGGCGCGGCGACCATTCGTACATAAAGACCGCCCCTCGCACACTTCTGCGACACCGCGGCGCGGCAACAGGAGCGACGGCCTCCGCGAAATCCGGCGGTTGCGGCGCGGTCGCGTTAGAGCATCGTTATAGGCAACGGGACCGACGTCCCAGTGCATGTTGCGCCGCTTGGAATGATTTGAACCATTCCAGTCTGCGGCACTCAGCGCGGCGTCCCCTGCGATAGCCGCCGCGACATCCGCAAGAGTGTGCATGCCCCCTCCCTGAGGCACGTGTCGCGATGATGAAGCATGATGAAGCATGATGAAGCCACGATGAAGCATAGGGCCGCGGCCGTCGCGGCCCTATGCTTCATCATGGCCGCGCCGCGCTGTCGCAGAAGTGTGCATAGGCCTATAGGAGAATGAAGCGATTGCCGCAATATTGTGAGTAGCCCGTCCCCCCCCCCTCCCCTTCACCCCCGGGGCTAGGACTGCATCATCTTGTTTAGCATTAGGTGGTATTGACGATCGATCAATATGCATACTTTCTGCAACCTCTTCGTACAGATACTGACTACATGTTTGTAACAAGTTCTGCGCACTCTGACATGTTTCAACCTGCTTCCCGATGACGCCGTCCAGCAGAGGGTTGGCGCGGTGCCATGACGCTTCTCCGGCCGGCTCCTACCTTGGTCGTTCGTTCATTTCCCTGTTCTTGCCCTTGTTTCTTTTTTTTTTCACCTTAAACTCGCGTAATCTGATGAACGACTCTGGTGGCCAGGAGTCGTTGGTCAGATTAAGCGAGTTTTTCGCCCATCAGCGGGCTGTTCTTTTGGGACCTGGGAAATGCTCCTCATTCTGATGTTCAGACCAACTTTTGGTCTGAAATCTTATAAAAATCTATCTCCAATCTCCTTTGCGTTTGTTGCAAGCTCGCACAAAGTAATTTTGAAATTATTAGGTTGTCCAAGTCCCCGTCATAAGTCCCCGCCGTTTTTTCCAACGATTCATTGCGGAGTTCGCTGGCGGTCTCTTGCATAGCGCTATACAGCATTCGAAAGAGAATGATTTGGTCTATCAGAGAATATATTGCGTTTCTTTATCGTCCTGAATTTTATCAATTTTTAGGTCGTTTAAGTGAAAAGCAAAAAAGTGGCCATCTGCGCAGTTGCTCTCTCCGCTTAGGTTTGGAATTTTTTGCGCAGTTTTTCATAGCATTTGGAAGGCAATGTTCTGCACAACAAGGATACGTGTTGGTCCTATTTGCTCATTTGTCGTTTATTGATTCTTAGTCCATCAAATTGGGACGTCCGACTTTTCCGTCCGAATTTTTACCGACAGCTCGGTTCTGTGGCTGAACTTTTTTGGTTGATGTTATAGGTCGTTCGGAAGAATGTGTCTTGCTCAATGAGAATTTGTGTCGCGTTCATTGGCTCACACAGGTTTCTGTCGAATATCAACAACTGAACAAGGAGAAGGAGTTGTTAGTGAAGATGGTTTTCTTCTTTTTGGCATTTTGTTGATATTCGACAGAAATCAACATGAGCCAATAAACGCGACACAAATTCTTATGGAGCAAAATTCTTCTCTTCCGAACGACATATAACACCAAGCAAAAAACCACAGAGCAATAGCTGTCGGTAAAAATAAGTCTTCTCCTTCGGACGTCGCAATTTGATGGCTTTAAAATCAATAAAGGACAAATGAGCAAATAGGATCAACACGTATTCTTGTGGTACAGAACATTGTCTTACAAATGTTATGAAAAACTGCTCGAAAAATCCCAAACCTAAGCGGAGAGAAGGAGCTCTCAGCGATGGCCACCTTTTCACTTTTCACTTTAGCGACCTAAAAATTGACAAAATTCAAGATTAAGAAAGAAATGCAATATATTCTCTGTTTGAGCAAATTATTTCCTTTCAAAGGCTGTGTAACGCTATGCAAGAGACCGCCGGCGAAATCCGCAATAAATCGTTGGAAAAAACGGCGGGACTTATGGGACAACCTAATATCTTGGTTTTTTCAAGTCTAGGTATGTTCTTCTTCTTAAGTGGATAAAATGTTGGTTTTTCATACCTCAAGCATAGGCCTAGCGTAAATCTAAAAGGTTTTGACGAAGAAAGGGGTTTTGAGGAAAGGCCTCTAAAGAGATTGTGTACTACAGCAATCGCTTTATTTGCACTTCGCCCGCAATGCCCGTCTAAAGTGAAATTTGCACCGAGAAGAAACCCAAGATCTGTCGCTTGTTCAGTGTTTATGATCTCATTTTCGCCTAACTTGTATGTGTAGCCGGGATTTATTCTTCCTAAATGGATCATCTTAGTTTTTTCTTTTGACAATGTGTTAAAAGATCAACATTGAAAAAGCGTAGGAGCGACTCCAGGAGTCTCAATATGGCCTGTTGAATGAGCAGTTGGACACTTTCAATTTATGAGCAGTTAGCTAGGAGCCAGATGACTTGTAACAGCGAGCAGATGACGTGACAGAAGGTCGAAAGTTCCGCTCTTAAACCGTAAAATCGATGTACTCGGTTGGTTTTCGATTTTCTGCACGCTTTCGATTTTTTGTTCTAACCGCTTGGTGGTTTGGATCACATATGAAGGATGATCGCGAGCTGTTTTTATGAATCTACGATAAGTTTGCGTCGTTTAAAATACCAGTCTTCACCTAACGCTTCACACTTTTCATTTTGTACTTAGTTTTACTCAGATTCATTATTTATTCTACAGAGCTCTATAACAGCATGCGAGATTGTGGTGGAAGTCTAGGGGTGGGGTCAATGCTGTATTTTTCACATCTGAAACGTCTTCCTACAGTTATAGCGCATATAGCTAATATATTAGTTTCCTTGTGGAGTTAAATTATCCTATTTCAGTACATTTCCTACGGCAGTGTATACCTGGCGTTGCTGAATCTTCTAGGCTCACAATGTGTTTTGAACTTACGTGCTAGGTAAATTTGCGTAAGGCGTTCCATAGGGCCACAGGTGCCTTGTTCCAATATATTCTACAGTCCGCTTGGAATTATTCCCATACTATTGATAGCCTCTTCTATAGGACTGTCTACGGGACATGCTCTTCGTTGGTCCTCGCCGACATGCGTGCTGCCCGTAAAGGATGGTTTATTTGATTGATTTGAACCAGCAATCTACAAACTTAAATAAATAAATAAATTTAAATTTAATTAATTAAATAAATAATAGCTGGCTGATGTGGACAGGTAGCTTTGGTGTGAACCTGAACAAGAGTAAGCGACAAATTCACACTTTTAGAGGGGCATGCTCTTTTCTTCCGGCTCAGCTGCAAGTTGTGCCACTTGTTCCCCTAGTTCAAAATTGGTTGCCAAAGGGTTGCAACTGCCGGGTGATTTGTAGTTCTCGTTGTTTTAGTGTTGTCTTTTTTTTCTTCACTGCATGGCTTGTTTCGATCTTACTTTCTGGCGTTTTGTGCACGTCTATTTGACGTATAAATAAATAAATAAATATTCATTCTTACTTAGTGTTATCATTTTAACTGCTTTTGTATACGTTCCTCAGATTTTATGGTGGAAAATGAGGGTGGACCCCACGTCTAGACTTTACGTAATTCTTGTAATGAGTGGCTAACTGATATGCATGTGGATCTAACAATTTTCGGAGTAGATTCATGCATGAGAGGGCAGGGCTGGGTGCAAGTATAGAGACGAAGTTCACAGGAATTCCATCACATTGCACCAATGTTGCAACAGGCCCTTGTGCGTAAAATTGCGTGTTGATGGTGTAGTTGCATAGGAATGATTTTCTACACCGTAATCTTTTGCTGTCTGCGTCCTCCTAGCTTAGGGATCGCGTTTCGGAGTCCGTGTTGACATTCGATCGATCTCTTGTGCGCCCGCGATGGCACTTTCGGCAAGCGGATCGTAGTTCAGTGGATAGTCGCGGCGCTTCTGCGAGGGAGATCAGGGATTCGGTCCTCCTGTGTAGTGGCTTGCTTGCATTTCAACCGGCTTCTTGAGATTTGAGCGGCTTTGGCGTGTAAGCAATTTTTTAGACACTTTCCGTACATTTTTCAGTCGTAAGCGCCTCTCCGCTCGAAGAGCGCAGAACTCAGCCACGGACTCCCCTTGAGAGACGAAAGCAATTTCCACACGAGCAGCTTGAATGGCACCCACCCTGGAGTCCCTTCCCTAGCCGAATTCTGGAATCAAGTGATGTATGATGCTTCGTTTCCTTTCGTCTAGATTCAGTTCTAAACTATAACCCACTTAGGAAGTTCAATTTTGGAGACAAGTGATGTGTGAAACTCCGTTTGCACCCGTCTAGGATCATTTCGTAACCAACTCGACAAGTGATAAGGCGTGAGGGAAAATAGACAACGCAGCTGCACCAGCCATACGCAAATTTACGCACGAAGGCCGTGTTGCAACATTGGTGCGATGTAATGGAATCCAGTCCACAGTGCATGTCTTCCCGGTTTGGTAGCTTTACCCAAGACAAAGCTAGCATACGTTTCCTTCTACGGTTTTAGAATATACAAAGTATTACTTGAGGCTTTCATTTTAGAAGATTTTTAAACAAATCGTCAGGATTTTATGGAAGAAAATAAAGGTGGGCACCCATACAGAATTACTGCCGCGTAACTTCGTTACGTGTTAGACATCCTATGTGGCGTGACGTCGTCTTCGTTATACTGGTCACATGGGCACTGGGTAATTGCGTCCAATCCATCACACTCTTCGTCGGTTTTCCTGGTTTTTCTGTAGGGCGTTCTAGGATACTCCTTCATTTTCAGTCCAGCCGTCGAGTGGCTTCGGTGCGTCACTATGTTTCACCCTGTTGCGATGCTGAAGAACGCCGCCGACTTGGGGAATATGATCGCTAACTTGTTGTGAGTGTGGAATCTTACATTTTTCTTCAGATGTTCAACGCATTTTTCTATTTTATGTCAGTTTCTTCCATTACGGTTGGTTACCTTAGCTACGGATGACTAAGACTGCGAAGGTCATAATCACCTATTCCGCCCAAATTTCGTCTGAGGGTTATTTGGTATGCTTACCACGAGTCTGACTTTCATTTTTCGTATTACGCTGGAGTACGATTACGGTAGGTACGGGTGACTAGGGTTATGGTCACCGATTTCGCCCAAACTCCATCGTAATACGGAAAACTGTCAGATTCGTGAGTTTGGGCGAAATCAGTTACCATAACCGTACTCACCCACACCTACCATAATCTATCGTACTCTACCGTAATACGAAAAATGAAATGTCAGATTCGTTATCAGCACTCCAAATAACCCCTAGCCGTAGCCAAGTTTGGGCGAAATCTCAGATTATGGCCTTGGCAGCCTTAGTCATCGCACCTACCATAATCTACCGTAATCGGCCGAACTTTCAAAAACGGTTGTCACATTTATGATCAGCCCCCCTGAGCGAAGTTTAGGCGAAAATTCTTTTTGAGCTCTTCTCAACTTCTGGAGTCCTGGGGCCAGATTCATCAACGACTTACAGCAATTTAACGGAGAAAATACAACCGAAATCCCTAATAGCGTGGTTGAAATGTTTCACCATATCGCTAGGTAAGCCGCGGTATCAGGGATTTCGTCTGTGTTTTCTCCTTTAAATTGCTGTAGTCGTTGTTGAATCCGTCCCCTGAAAGTACACTAGTGCCAGACAGCCCCCCCCCCATAATGCATGTTTTGTTGCATGGAACTAAAAGTTTGATGGGTACATGTCCCAAAGATGGGCAGCATGGATGGTCGGGACCGTGCCAGCTAATCCGATCGCATCAAATTCGCATACCATTCATAGAGGGCTTGCACGGTCGGTACTCTGAAATGAATTCGCCCGGTACTTTGCTTTTTTATGGCTGGCGTACTCCCACCTCCCAATGCTGACCATATTCGTGACATGTATTGTTTGGTGAGGCGCAGGTGTGTTCTACCCCTGTGTTGGGTTGTGTAGGACTACTAACGTAGGTGGGTATAAGTTTGCATTCTGCCGAAGGGTCGTAACCCTGAAGACAGGGTGACCCCTCTGAATCCGTTTAGCGGCGATACCTTTCGGCGGTTTTGGGTGTAGGTGGTTGTCAGTGTTGTCAGTGGCACTGTGGCCAACGAACAACGACAATTTTGACAGCCGTTTATACCTTTCACCATATCCCATTATAGCCAGATCGCGTAAACTTGATCACTTGAGCGATTGATTTAGGAACTCCGGCCGTTAAATGATTCACAGAGTGGGATCACCTTATATTGTTCACCTTTGTCATCAGGAGCTGGTATATTCACGTACGTTAAATGTGGCCAGTGCGATTAAGTACAGCACACCAGCGTGACTCAAAATGTACGTCTACACCCAGTCGCAGTTCGGGAGGTTCATTGGTGTTTCACCCTGGCCTGTCTACCTCTGCTAAACCTTTTCTTTAAGCAATGTTTATACATAATTCGCCACACGCCGCGGCAGAATGCAACAATCGATATTGACAGCACATCGCAATTGGCCTATTTCGCATTGCCGCCACCTCCCCCTCCCCATACGTTGATTAAAGTATAAGAACCTACTTGAGAACACATTTAGCGTTGTCCAGCTCGCATGTATACATTATAGATGGTAAAGCTTTTGATGCTGCCTTAGGGTGCATTTACGATGGTAAACTTGACTGCACTGAATACTGCAATCATATCAGGAATAAGGCTACGCTTCAACTTTTGAATCTGTTCAGATGTCTCCTTTCCAGAAACGCTAAGGTTATCCTCAAAGCCTATAGAACCTACATAAGACGTATTCTAGAATACGGTGCCACTTTTTTAACCCCACGAAGAAATCGGTCATTAATGCTTTGGAAGGAGTCCAAAATAGCTTCACTAGGAAGCTCATGACTAGAGTTACTGGTATGGACTATCGTGATCTCCCTCGTAGTGCAGAGAGGAACAAAATGTTCAATGATCACCGGTAATGCTTTCTTTGTCCTGCAGAACTCAAACACTAGAGGTGCCACGGGAAAGTTAGTACTACCTGGAGTCAAGACTGCAGTGCGCGCAAACTTCTTTACTCGCAGGACGGGTTCTGAATACCAAAGGTTGAGCAAAACGGCAAATCTTCCAATCTTCCTATCCCATTACAGTTGACCAGTCTCTCTGAGTCCACTTCACCCACTTCGCTCTTTATTGCTTTCTTTTGCTTCTAGCTATCGTTCATGTTGTCAGTTCTTGCAATGTTTTGTGATGTTCTTGTTCTACTCTCACATGTACTGTTTGGTTCGGGAGGCAGTCGTTAGTCCCGACTCGGATGCGCACTGACGATGCCGACAGTGCCTGTGGTGCCAAATATCGTCGACTCGCACCGTGCCACCCGCCGCTTCGCGACGATCTCCAAGGCAGCCCTCGCCGCCGTGCGATGGTGACCTAGCCGAGCACGGGAGCGTGTAGATCGACCGCCACCCCACTGAAGCCGAACTTCACAGATCGACTAGATTTACAGTTACAGCGGATAACTTATTTAGAGGGTTTAAAAGGCAGTGCAAAGAGTCGTACTGGTGCGAGTCCTACACACTTTCGTGTCAGAATTTCGAGCTCTATCTGATGAGCTGTACAAGAACACTTAAAAATTTCTCTATAGAAATATTGTGACCAGGGATGTGCGGAATTTCCGTTTCCGTGTTCCGAATTCCGGTTTCCGGCCATTTTGGCTCTTCCGTTCCGTTTCGTGTTACGCCTGTTTTTGGACCGGAAGGCGGAAACGGAAATGGGCACTGTTCGACACTAGTTTTGAACACAATCAGCTTATCAATTGAAAAGAGTTATCCTTCATATAATTGTGAGACAATTACTGTTTGACAACTCTAGTAGTAACATTCTTTCAATTGGTTAGACTACCAAAAAAGGTACTTAAAAATGGCAACGGCTGAGTGCAGGGCAAAATTAATGAGCCAAGAAACGCTATGTATGCATCATATACTAAGAAAGTGCACTCAACATCTGAATGATCATAAAATTCTTAATCCATTAGTTACAAACAGCTACAAAAACTTTGTAAGCATATAGCGCAGTGTCATGAAACAAAGGGTTCAGTGAAGGTTGCCCCATGCGGTTGTCTGCCCCAAGATTTCACCAGTGCTCCAGACCGAAGGCGCAAATTTCAACTATAATTTCGTTAGGTGTGATATTCATTCATATGGAGTTACGCGATTCATTTTTTTAATGAAACATCACGATTATCTAGTATTGACTATGGTGAGTTATTGAATTCTGACACAAAAGTATAGTTTCGAGAACCGCCTAGGAACTGTCCAGCTGTGTCGTCTTGGGCGTAGGATTTCTAGGCTGGCACAGACTGAATATTCCTGCGGAAGTGTGGATCCACCATGACTAATCTGTCATTCAGTTATCATCTTAGATACCAGAAGCAATTCTTAGTACCAGTTTTGGTGATTACAATGTAACTGCTATTCTTGAGGTGCAGATATCTGTGCAGTCACCACGCCTTCCATGATCCCACCGGTTTCTAAAAGTGTTGAGAGAAATCTCTTTCGTGGTCGGGAAATCATCAAGGTGGCTACTCCAGTTTTAGACTTTATCCAACTTGGTTTTTTTAGTGTGGGTCTTTATGTAACCTCAACTGGTTAATTCGGCTAAGGCTCAAAAAATTGAAGCATCACAAAAGCCAGCGAAAAACCCGTCGCAGGAACTAGACATGGAAACAGCTTAGAGCCTGCATGAAAAAATAGTAAGATAAGACCCTGAATTTGTTTTCGTTTATTGCTCTAGCCATAGCTAAATGGTTATCATAACAATATTGTGAATTTATGCTTCGCTATGCTAGGCTATGATGAGAATGAGCGTTAATCTGTGGAAGATTCTGCTGCTTGCAAAGTTCTGAGCAAGAAAAGCACAATGAATCCGCTTCTGACGCCGTTTCGGATGCACTTTTGAAAAAATGGCGAACATGTGTCATTTCCGTTTCCGCGTTTCGTATTCCGGTTTCCGGCCATTTTTGAGCGTTCCCGTTCCGTCTTTCGTCTTCCGCTTTTTCCAGAAAATTTCCGCACATCTCTGATTGTGACGCAGGCTTCGAGCCAAAGGCTTCACGAACAATTAGGCACGGATTTCGTAGATTTATAATGAAAATTTTATGGTCTACCTGAAGGGCTATACAAGAATGCTTAAAAATTTCCCCGTAGAGACATTTTGGCGAAGGCCTCCAGATAAAGACTGCACGAACAATGCAAAAAAAGCTTCACCAGGGCATAGACTAGGAGGTGAAATGATTACTGATGCTTAAAATAACGGTCCTCCTCCTCACAAGTTGTTCTTCATTCATGAAGGATGCAACTTTCTTCTACTGGCATGTCACTGGAAGAACAATTTGATATGCTGTGTGATAAAATTCAATTACCATGAATTTTTACTCTTACCTATTCACTCTTAGTTCCGAGGAATATCGTGCTAGGTATCACAAAGGTTCATAAAGATGTCGAGGATCTTAGAAAAACCTGAGAAATACTATGAAAAAACTAGAACAGGGTTCTCCTAGGAAGGCTGCCTACTAAATAGATTGTTCGTGTAGTCTTTATCTGGAGGCCTTCGCCAAAATGTCTCTACAGGGAAATTCTTACGCATTCTTGTACAGCCCTTCAGGTAGACCATAAAATTTTCATTATGAAGTCTATAAAATTCGTGCCTAATTGTTCGTGAAGCCTTTTGCTCGAAGCCTGCGTCAAAATATTTCTATAGAGGAATTTTTAAGCGTTCTTGTGCAGCCCATCAGATAGAGCTCGAAATTCTGATACGAAACTATGTAGGACTCGCACCAGAAAGTCTTTTTTACGCTGCCTTTGTAAACTCTCTAAGTAAGTTATTCGCTGTAACTCTAAATCTGGTCGATCTGTTAATAAAGAAAATTCAAAGCGTAGTGAATAAAATTACACATTTTTCTTTTTCCAAAAGGTTCGTTTCGCCACCTATCTTCAGACGAACCTTTTGTTATAACACCTTCCCGGTGGCTCATCAGTGGAGAGGAAGGTGTTACAACATTTTTGGACGTGCAAATTACCAACTTACCAACTCAATTTCTGATAATTTTAATGTTTATTAAACTTAAAAGCTTTTTATTTTAATTTATTTTTATATTTTATGTTTAGTTTAAAAGTTTATTTTATTGATATATAATCTATTTTACTAATATTGGATTTAAGTTAAAATTATAAAGGTTTTTAAACTCACACTAGTCGATCAGCTGACGATCAGCTGACTCTAGTCTTCGCTTTAACAAAAATAACTCAACTGTAGTGCAGTATTTGCTATCAGAACGGATAACTCGTATCATTCCACAGTGTAAGTCATTTTGCTTTGCTAGGAATGATATCACGGCGGCATTATTTTCTATCTTAATCTTGTTTTTTGGCTTTAATTTATTATTTTCAAGTTTAAATGATTGATTTAAGTTTTGTATTAAATTACAAAAGCAAAGTTTCATGAATATAAACATACACATATGTGAACAATTTAATGACGAGTATATTTTAGTAAAATTTCAAATTCAGCTTAATGTTTTCACAAAGTTTATAGCCTTTTTGCTATGGTCTAGCAAGTTGTATTTATACAATATTTGTCTATTTTTAACAATACACCTACCAATGTTACTGACGATAAAATTTCTATTAAATCCATTATTTACAAGAACTTTATAAAAGTCTTCTAATTTATTACAAAAATATTCAAATTTTGAGCAAGCATTTGCTATTCTAAGGATTTCTGTATATATAACGTTACGTTTAACTCTGATAGAAACTTCAGAATCCATGTGTGGGAACCTATTAACTTTAAAGTTAAAAGAATCTGTTTTATTATACAAGTTGGTTTCTACTTGGTTATTTACAATTTTTAAGGTTAGATCCAGATAATTACACATGTGTTCAGTGGTATGTGTCTTTTTAAAGGCAAGTGTGTTTTTGTACACTAATCCAAGAGTATTGTCTATGAGGTCTTCAGTAAAGTTATGAATTATAAGTATGTCATCCATGTATCTAAATGGTTTAAATAACTGATGTCCTTCTAAAGTTATATTTTTGGAATATTCAAATTCAAACATAGACATTGTTAGATCTGCAAGTAAAGGGCTAAAATTTCCTCCTTGTGGTACTCCTTTATTTTGTTTGTAAATCATACCAGCAAATACACAGTAGCTATTTCTTAGTAGATAGTCGATGAAATATAGAAGATCAGAAGGTTTGTAGTATCTGTATCTATTATCTTTATCAGAAGTGTCCGTGTAAAAAACATTGAAACTGTTGCTAGCAATGAAATTTTTACCAGAGTTTTTGAAACAAATGTTAATAAGGTTTTTCATTTTTTCAATAATAGTAACATGAGGAAGGTTTGTAAACATATCTGTAAAATCTGCTGAATATAGTTTAACATTTTTTGAATCAAAACTTGAAAGTTCTTGTATTATGTTTGAGTTATTAATAGACCAGTACGTTTTAATCGTTCTGGAGTTGTTAGCTACAATATTTGCGTAATTAATAAAATGAGTTTTTAGGTGAGAAAATATGCAACAAAGTTCTAGTGCTAGTGACTTAACACTACTATTGTATGCACCAGTAATAAACCTAAATTTGATAGGGTCTTTATGAAGCTTCGGCAGAGAATAAATAATTGGCAAATCTCCTTCTGTTTCAATTTTTAGTTTGTTTGTAATTTGGAAATGTTGATGTTTTTGAATGATTGACACTTTGTTGGTGTTGTTTAGGTTAATATAGGTATTACTTGTATTAACATTCACTAATATTCTTGCTTTATTATCATATACAACACCCATTTCTTTCATTAAATTGATTATGTAGAATTTTTTGCAAATAATGCCGTAATTATTGCTTGCTTTATCTAAGGGGCAAATTACAAAATCATTTTGAATTTCACGAATTGCACGAAAAGGTATATGATCTTTTATCCAAATGTTGTGACTATTTAGCAATGGTTTTATTTTATTTCGGTATTGTAAATTGAAGAAATTTCTTAACTCTAGTATTTTTTCTTGCTGCACTCTATAGAATCGTCTTATTTGATTAACTATTTTTTCAACAGTACTTTGATATGTATTATATATATCATCTCTACTGTATTCCAATTTTGGTCTAAACTTTGTGCCTTTTCTAAGTATTTCTTTAAGTTGTTTGTTCTCTATAATATCCATGTTTCCTGTGATTATATGTTCATGAACAGGATCTATAAAGCCACTATATTTGTGATGTCGTGTGTTACAAATGCAATCTTTATTTAGTATTTCTTTACAGTTTTCTAAATTGGTATTCTTAAGAAATTTATTATAGTTAAATATAATACTAGATATTGGTCGTTTATAGGTGAAAACGACTCTGAAGGGTATGAAGTTTATATTTGAACTATTTTCAATTGTTTCTTTGACTTTAATGTCGTTAAATATCTTGTTGAAGTTGATGCGGTCAAAAATGTTACCCTTATACTCCATGTCTATATATTTAAATGTATTTTTGGATTGTTGATTGGTGTTTTCTTTTCTGCTGTATTTGATATGTGCCAACAAACATAACACCATAAGTTTCCTTTTTTTACTAACGTTTCTAAGAAAATCTGAAGTTAAACTAAGATTAACGAGTGTCTTTAAACTTTGTTTGTTTAATTTTTTAATTCTATTATATACATCTGCTGTTTTTACATTCTCTTCACTGGTAATATATTGTAGAAAATTGTCAATATTGTACTGAGAAGCGTTTTTGCATCTCTTTTTGTTTCCTCTGTTTATTCTTTCTTTTATAATTTGGAGTGAATAAAAAGGATGATTAGTTTTATAGTTAAGCGGATTACTAATATTAGATATATTACCATAACCTTTGATGTTATCGTTCAATCCAAATGGGTAAGCACTATTAAGGAGTTTGATCCAGAACAGTTCTTTGCTGAACAACTTGTTTTTATCTGTGTTTTCTTCCAATGAGTCTAACACTGTAAACTTTGGGGAGGACTGGCATTTGTGAAAATGTTGGTATAGTGGTGTAAATTTCTTCTTGTTATTAATGTAATACATATGTTCTCTCATCCTGTTTTTAAGGTTTCGAGAGGTAACTCCCACGTATTGTACGTTACAGGTGTTGCAGCTAATGCAGTATACTACTGATTTGCTTTTACAGTTAGTATTTTGTGCTTTGTAAGTATTAATGCAAAGGTTAGTAACCGATGAAATTAAAAAATGCTCGAAATTAATTTGTTTGCAATAGTTACAATTGGAATTACATGAAGACCCTTTGTTAGTATTACCAAAATTTCTTAAAACGTAGTTATTGTTGCCCCGTTCTCTAAATTTGAGGAATTTGTTGCGGGTATAATACATTTCTATATTATTAGTTACTTGACTTGTAGACCTTAAATCAAAGTACTTGGGAGGTCTAGCCCAAGTACAGTGAGCAGTTTCCCATAAGGGTTTTAGGGGGCTGCCCTACGGGGTTGTCAGACCCGTTTTGTACCCTAACGGTACGGCTAGCACTGGAGGCGCCAAAACAAACTGCTCACGACTGTTTTGACTTTTATAAACCCCATCAGCGCTAACCCCTATTTTTAGTAAGAGGGTAGGTCCTCTTTCTGTGTGTAGTGAAGGTGTTGTAGAGGGGATGTCTGTGGTCCCCATTTTTATGAAAATAGAAAATAAAAAATAAAAAGAAGGAAAAAAGAGGGGGGGGGTGGTTAAATGGTATGTCGTAAATATGGAGCAACAACATAAGGGTACCATGCAGTAAAACTTTGTAGTGTTATTAAGGATGAATTATATTTCGGCACATGTCATGAACTGATAATTTATGGTATAGAAAACTATACATCTATGTGTAATTAATAAAATAAAAAATGTATGTTAGATAGATAATATTTATTTGAAAATATACCAGAACGCCAACTTGGCGCATTCATAGACCACTGGTCCAAATAAATCACCACTGGTGACTGAGGCAAGTATCCTCTTCAAGTGGCTTATGAAGAAAGGAATTGTGAAAAAACCCGATAAACGGTGCTGAAGTAACGCATAAGTTCGCCTCAGTGGGGTCGCGCTCGATCTACACGCTCCCGTACTCGGCTAGGTCACCATCGCACGGCGGCGAGGGCTGCCTTGGAGATCGTCGCGAAGCGGCGGGTGGCACAGTGGGAGTCGACGATAATTGGCACCACAGGCACTGTCGGCATCGTCAGTGCGCATCCGAGTCGGGACTAACGACCATCACCCGTTTGGTTCATGTAACAAACAAATACAAGTGGTCTATTTTAACCTTGAAATGTATGATGAAAACTATCGAGAAATAACTGTGAGAAGAGAGCCTCTATTACAGTTTTTTTTTGAGATTCTGTTGTTTCAGCATTAAGAATAAGGATGGCCGGCATTCTCACGCAAAGGTACAGGGAGTGCGGAAACGCAAGAAGTGCCAGATCGCTGCTAATAATTCCTCGAGAATTAGAGTGTCGGCACTTCTGACAACATCTGCCAGCACCGCCACTACCGGTTAGTTTTGCTCCTATAATTCTCCCTTGAAGTGCGTTTATTCAGCTACTGGTAAGAAAAAGGAATAATGTGCCACTCTTTTTCGTGTAATTAATCATTTGGTTGGACACACTTCATAGTTTGCCGTTAACCCGTGGTTGCTGGAATCAACTGTGCAAATTAATCTTATTGTAGAGGGTCCAGTCCGAGGACTTTCCAAACAAGACTGATAAAGCGACACAGTTTCCAAACTGATTCTTTGCTGTAGCTGTTGTGTTTATTTCTACTACTGCATAAAGGACTTTGAGATGTCCACATCTGTCGCCAATTGCGGATTACACCGAGAAAGCGTTCAGGTGTTTGCTCGAACAGCTCGAGCACGACAAGTGCAGGTGGAACCGATTCTAGTGCAGGCAGAGCAGAAGGCGAAGCGAGTGACACGGCCAGTGTTGCCGGGATGAAATCCGACGATGTTGTATCCATCTACGATCTGCTTCCGTCGCTGCATGAATTTCCATGTAATTTGGGCTTTTGTTCTTATTTTTTCGAAACGTATGTGCATTTCTAGAGATATGACGAGGACAGTGGGAGTGTTTCAGGCCTATGCTCCAGCGCTGAAGATCTGGGGCCGTTCTACGAGCATCGATCAAGGCGTCAATGCGCCGCGTTCTCCGACGAGAGATCAAGCCTCTCTGGCGGCAGTTCACTGGAAGACATGAGCACTACTGGTAGCTCGTCAGTAGACCGATCTTTCCACTGCGAACTTCTGGACAGCATCCTGAGGAATTCGGAGACCTCAACTTCGCCTTCTGGTACGTCTTTTTTAGATTTGAGGCGATGATGCTTTTATTATTTTTTAATGAGTTGTTGAAACAAGCACCGCTCCGTAATTGTAGTTGATTCATGGATGCGTTACCTTGTCACTTTGTTCGCTAACATTTTCGTGGAGTCATTTTGAGGTCTGAAAGACTTGGTTAAATGTGGCTATAATGTTTTAATTTCACGAAATTGCAAACCAATTTTCTGTTCACTAAGGTAGTGAAGAGAGAAATAGAACCTCATCATATGTATAAGAAGTCAAGATTTAACGAGGAGGCCACGTTTTTTTCCCGTTCAGGTGGATTTTGCCTTAACCTGCTTGATTTATTCAGTCCGAACAGTTCAAACCATTTCGACAGGACAAGAAACACAGTAGATTGGAAGAACAAAGTGCATTTTTGTAAGAGCAACAGGTGTTGTTCTGCTTAGTTCTAACTCGAGGAATCGTACCTGAATTCTTGATGATTTCAAAAAAGTGCATTGTCAACTGCTTTACTACTAAAAGATATATTCGCGGGCAGCCTCTATAATTTACCGTTTACTCGATTTTTATGTATTTTAATAGTGTATTTTGTTCTTTTGTTATCTGTTCTCTCACATGTTGTTAGTCACGGATTATTAAATTACATATTCAATTAAATATTAGGCTGTCCCATAAGTGCTTGCAGTTTTTTTCAACGATTCACTGCAGATTTCGCCGACAGTCTCTTGCATAGCGCTGCATAGCTTTCGAAAGAGAATGATTTGCTCTATCAGAATGTATATTGCGTTTCTTTTTTCATCATGAACTTTGTCAATTTTTAGGTCGTTGAAGTGAAAAAGTGAAAAAGTAGCCATCTGTGCACTTGTTCTCTCCGCTTAGGTTTGTAATTTTTTGAGCAGTTTTTTATAGCATTTAGAAGACAATGTTCTGCACTACAAGAATATGTGTTGGTCCTATTTTCTCACTTGCCCTTTATTGATTTTTAGGCCGTCAAATTGGGAATTCCGACTTTCCCGTCCGAATTTTTACCAAAACTCCGGTTCTGTGGTTGGACTTTTTTGCTTGGCGTCATATGTCGTTTGGAAGAGGATGTCTTGCTCAGTAAGAATTTGTGTCGCGTTTATTGGCTCACGCTGATTTCTGTCGAATATCAACAACTGAAGAAGGAGAACTAGTTGCTGGTGAAGACGATTTTTCTCTTTTTGGCATTTTGTTGATGTTCAATAGAAATCAATAAACGCAACACATATTCTTATAGAGCAAGACATTCTCTTTCGAACGACATATAACACCTACCCAAAAAGTCCAACCACGGAGAAGGAGCTGTCGGCAAAAATAACCACCTTCCTTCGGAAGTCCCAATTTGATGACCTAAAAATCAATAAAGGACAAATGAGCAAATAGGACCAACACGTATTCTTGTAGTACAGAACATTGTCTTCCAAATGCTTTAAAAAGCTGTGCAAGAAATTACAAACCTAAGCAGAGAGAACAAGTGCACAAATGGCTACTTTTTCACTTTTTCACTTTAACGACCTAAAAATTGACAAAACTCATGATGAAAAAAGAAATGCAATACATGAGTTGATAGAGCAAATCATTCTCTTTCGAAAGCTATGCAGCGCTATGCAAGAGACCGCCGGCGAAATCTGCAGTGAATGTTGAAAAAAAAACGGCGAAGACTTATGGGACAACCTAATAGATGAATACTTAGCCTTCCAATGTATGTTAATGGAGCGAAAACTCAGTAAAGAATGTTATCACTCATGACAACGCACAAAGACCTTTAATTGTGTCTAAAACGGCAAGGTCACATTGAACGGTATACTTATCAAGACCCAAGAAGCGAGGGGATCTATAGGAAGACGGGAAGTGCTTAACCACAGCAAAATATTTGGGTTTATAGGTATTAGGCCGTTGCATATAAAATGACCGATTTGCTACCTCAATTCCTGGTCGATTTTTCGTGACTACAAATGTTTCCGCCTTAGGCACTATATATAGTTTCTGAAAAGTGGAATCTACTTTTTCTTTCGCTTTATGACCTTTGTGACATAATTGCCTCTTGCCGAGTTCTTGACGTCATTTTTACAGTATGAGTCAACGTAATATTCGGGTGCTCTACTTATTTGAATGGAAAAGTGGACACAACGCCATGGCCGCAGCCCTTACATTAAAGCTGCATTTGGGGAGGATTTCGCTAAGGAACGCACAATTCGCCACTGGTTCGAAAGGTTTCGATATGGAGATGAAGGTCTCGAAGACGAAGACCGAGGTAGGCCCCGTCACGACCAACTCAAAGACATGGTGGAAGCGGATCCGCGTCAAACTGTGAGAGGGCCAGCACAGCATTTCGGCGTCGACGGCAGCACTAACAGTCGCCGCTTAAATGCGATCGGAAAAGTAAAGAAGCTGAATAAGTGGACCCTGCACCGAATGACCGCCGGGCAGATGCTGAGGCATCACGACACCTGTGTTTCGTTAAGGCTGCGCAATCTGTCACAATCCTGTGCCAAAAAAGGTTGCCTTTTTGGGATAGGATCGTGGCATGTGACGAGCTATGGATCCTTTATGACAATCGTCGTCGCTCTGCACAACGGCTGGACATGAATGAGCAACCGAGGTAATGTCGAAAATGGTTTCTTATGTTTCATTAATTCTCGTAGTTCTGATTTCTACAAAGGAGGAATGTCTAAGCTGTTGTCGCGATAGGAAAATGTATTAATTGTATTGGTGCTTATATCGACTAATGAAATTGCATCCAAGCGAAGTTGTGATCTTTCAAAGTTTTCAGTCAATATCGGCCATTTAATATGCAACGAACTAATACAAGTTAAGTGCACCGTTTCACCGTTGCTTCATCGTTTTGGTAATTTCTTTCTCATAATTGGTACTTTTCTTCTGGTCGCAACTGACATAGATGTGACGATCCAAGTGGCAGGTATCGATGTTATGAATTGTCATAACGATGTTTTGTTGCGATCAAAACTTCTAGCGCCAGGCGGGACTCGAACCCGCACCTCCCTCTAACCGGGCGGGAATGCTCTGCGCCATTACACCACGGCGCTGTTTGATCAAACGCAACATCCACACCTCGTGGGACCGATCAGCACTCACCCGTATCCGGGATGATCAGGGTTTGAATCGTTTCTGTCAAGACCATCAGCTTAACTGGTTCCATGCTGATATCAGCGGCCAGCTCATCCCGGATACGGGTGAGTGCTGATCGGTCCCACGAGGTGTGGATGTTGCTTTCGATCAAGCAGCGCCATTGGTGTAATGGCGTAGAGCATTCCCGCTCGGTTAGAGGGAGGTGCGAGTTCGAGTCCCGCCTGGCGCTAGAAGTTTTGATAGCATCGTTATGACAGCTAACATAGATGTCTCTCTCCAGGTACAGTGCACGTAAATCCTTGCTGTTTTTTATTTTATTTTTTGAGGCAACTCCTTATTGGTGGACAGAAACAATGGCTCCATGATTCAGGTGATAGATGCAAGATAGCTCCCCTGTGTACGACCTTCATCCACGTACTATGCTAGAATACGGGATTTAGGCCGTTTTATCCTTGCTGTCTTTGCAAGAGAAGGTCTATGTTCCTGCTTTGATTTCGTACCTGCATCGCTTTGATACTCTCGTGGTTGGAACGGCGGAGCGATGAGGGAGCTTAACTCGAAATTGTTGCTTGAAATGTTCGTGGAGAAGTCTGGGTAGAATATGAAAACAAAGTCGTTTCCGGATCATACCCTTGCCCTCTCTCTACCTAGGGTTAGCTGGCTCGAACAGCTACCGTTGCTGAAGAGCGCCTCGTCTCGTATGTCATGCTTCTCTTTGCGCGCGTTCGAGACAAGTGCTGTTGTGCGGCTGAGACGATGTGCAATCAAATGGACATCCTCGGAGTGGCTATCGTGTGCATCTCGCTATTGTTCTGTAGGACACAGTGTAGTAGAAGAGAACTTTAACAAGAGCAATGGGGCTGGCATTGGAGCTTATAGTCCCCCGTAGTATCTTATCCAGCTCTTTTTTAGATATTGGCATTTTCCCATTCATGAACAGTTGAACAATTGTGCTCCAGTTCAATTCTTGTCTAAAATGCAAGCAGTTTTTAGGGTAGTGTCGGAAACAACCACTACTTTCTGCAGCGAAAGTAGCCGAAAATCAATGAAACGAGCGAAATTCTCCACAGCAATTGAGATATGTATCTAATAGCAGTTGTGTAGGTTTTCTGAGTCAGCTACGTAGGTATCTGGCGATTTGTTGGCATTTGATTTGGGTGCTGTTGCCCTAGTCTGCAATTGTGTGTAATCTCTATAGCGCGACAGCTGGTGGCGTCTGCCGCCGTTCGAGTACCTCCGTTTTTTTTGTCCACTCTGTATTTCCCTTACTCAGCGATCGTTTTTCTTTTATTCGTTGCTTTTGATAGTTGGAGAAAATAATCAAAGGAATCTGTTTTTTAACCAGGTGCTTAGCTTTGATTGAATCAATTGCATTTTTTTTTGAAAAATTCATTAACTGCACTTGGGGGTTGCTGTTTCCTAATAACCTTTCTATTACTACGATTAAATGAAAGTGAAATACGGCACGTGTTACACATCAAGAGACCGACGTTTGTGAAGTATTTCGTGTTTGCTTTGTTTTAATACTCATACCGGGCGTTCAGCATAGCTACTAACCGTCTGGGGCCAGATTCATCAACAACTTACAGCAATCTAACGGAGCAAATACAGCCGCAATCCCTGATAGCGCGACTCATCAAGCTATACGATGAGAAATTTCACCATATCCCTTGTTGATAAGCTGCGCTATCAGAGATTTCGACAGTATTTTCTCCGTTAGATTGCTGTAAATTGTCGATGAATCAGGCCCCTGGTTGGCGGCCTTGTCCCTAAACTTTTACGGAAGAATATGTTGACCGCAATAGTTCTTTTCTTCTTAAGGCCTTTTTACTTTCATGTAATGATTAAGAGTGGGAATAATTATGATCTATATCTTTATAATTCAGAATTACATATACCTTTTGTCTACGTCTGGCTGTTGTTTTGTGACTTTTCTGATAGAACTTGCTGCTTTTGCGCGTTAGTGTCATGCTTACGCACAGAATAAATAAATAATAAACAGAAATCGAGAATAAATAAATAAATACAGAAGAAAATCGTACGGTATGGTAGTCTTTATGATAGTTCCTATAAAGCCTGTAATCATCCGTTGTATTCATGAGGTTTATTCCCCGCCTATGCAGTATACATTGGATCCGATGAATCATTTTCGGATATCCGATTCGGATAACCCGATCCGAATTATCCAGAAATCCGGTGTCCGCGAAGTTGTCGTTATCCGAATCATCCCAAAAATCCGGGGTCCGCGAAATTGCCGTTATCCGAATCATCCAAAATCCGGGTTTGCAAAATCACCGTTATCCGAATCATCCAATTATCCGAAGATTTTCGGTCGGATCCATTGTATCGAATGAATCATTTTCGGATATCCGATTCGGATAACCCGATCCGAATCATCCAAAAATCCGGTGTCCGTAGAATTGTCTTTATCCGAATCATCCAAAAATCTGGGATTCGCAAAATCGCCGTTATCCGAATCATCCAATTATCCGAAAATTTTCGACCGGATCCAATGTATGTGAATGTGCATTGATTGACATTGACACTCCTCGTTAAACGCACACAACAAAAAAAAACTGCGGACGAGTTGTCGCGGCACGGCCACACACTCATCGCAGTAGTCTTTTGCTCTCTGCGCCCTCCTAGCTTAGAGATCGCCTCGGCGGCGTCCCCGCCTCGTTCGATCGATCTTCTGTAAGCCCGCGATGGACGCATCGCCGAGCGAGTCGTGGAGCAGTGGATAAGCGGGTTGCTTCGTGAGAGAAAGGTTGGTGGTTCGGTTCTGCGTTGTGGCATTCTTGCATTTCAGTTGACTATGTGATACTTTTTCGACGTCTTCACGATTTTGTGCGCATCTTCCAACTGTATACACTTCGCCGCTTCAAGAGCGCAGAACCCAGCGCCGGACTCCCCCTCCCCCCCCCCCCACTGAGGACGAGAGCTTCGCTCGTAATGTTTGGAATGTGTAAATTTTTTGAGACACCCTGTATTTCAGCTTTTTCAGCACCATGTATGTTTATTACATAAGTGGTACTTATGCACAAAAACAACTCAAAAGTAGAGCCAACAATACAACGCATCTCACAACATCGTAAGGTAAAGTAACAAAAAGAAAACTAAGGGATAAGCTAAAACTGAAAGAGAGTTTACGACCTACGGAGTAAGCTCCTTATAGACCAGTTTTTTGAAGGTGGTGTAGCGCAACCCATCCTGGCCCCTTTTAGCAGGGTCTCAAATGAGCCGATTGTTCTGTTAACGAAAAAATACCGCTCACAGTTGAGCTTAGTCGTTTTAACCTGGAGCTTGATAGGCCCACGCCTGGTGACTGAAGTGGCCCTCACCGGTAGGAACTCCTCCGGCTTGATGTCACACTTACCAAACAGAATTTTGTGAAGTAGTAGCAAGTCATTAGCCTTCTTTCTAGAAGACAGCTTGTGAAGACCGAGATTCTGATTCCTTTCAGTACTAGAGGGAATCTGGCTGTAAATAAAACCAAGCATTCTAACCATCACCTTCCTAGTGAAACTGTTCTGTACCTTTTCCAATAGGTCAATGCATTTCCGTTTAAAAGGAGAGAACACTTGAGTGCCGTATTCCAATATTGGCCTGACATATGTCTTATAAGCCCAGAGCAAAACCTTAGGGTTACGCGTTGAGAGTGCCCTGAACAGTTTAGAAACCAGTGCCATTCCTTTGTTTGCATTCACCTCACAGTGTTTGTCAAAGCTGAGACTCTTGGTATTTGGTAATAGTTAACCCTGTGGCACTTCATCATCGACTTATGAGTGGAACTATTTTGAACATTTATTTATTTATTTATTTATTTGGACGTGCAAATAGGTACAACTACACGCAGTGAAAATACAAAACACTCAACAACAAGAAAAACAACACTACAATACAACTTTTCAAATGGAATTTTCAAAAAGATGAATGTTTCTAACAAGACCATCAGCTTAACTGGATCAATGCTGATATCAGCGGCCAGCTCATCCCGGATACGGGTGGGTGCTGATCGGTTCCACGAAGTGTGGATGTTGCGTTCGATCAAACGGCGCCGGTGGTGTAAAGGCGTAGCTCATTCCCGCCCGGTCAGAGGGAGGTGCGGGTTCGAGTCTCGCCTGCGCTAGAAGTTTTGATCGCAACAAAACATCGTTGTGACAGCTTACAACCTCGATACCAGCCAACTGAGGCTTAAAGAAACTGACTGGAATGTTTTTTCTTTTCGTGGTAACCACATCGCTACAAAAGGCGATCGAAAATGAATTCCAATTATCACGTTTAGCCGTTCCTATTGCTCATAGGAACGGCTAAACGTGTTCTTCAAAGCAGAGGAAGATGGAGAGATCCGAAGATTATTGTGTTGTTGGCTCAGCCAGGTGCTCAGTACGTTTGTGGTAGCGCATAATGTCATTATGTATCTAAGCGCAGCATGTTTGCCGTTCGGCCTTGGCTCGGCGTCTGCAAATGCCCTCAAGACGCGCTGGATCGAATAGGTCGGACATACGACTCGGTGTTGTACTTACGGCTGTGTGCGTGCGGATCATTAGCCATCAGCTGTGCGACATCATCCAGCCCGGTTATTGCGTCTCATGGGACATCCGTGCTTAAACTCTCCTGCTGTATACCATTAGGCGAAGTCTTCGGGAGGTTTTTCGACTATTACTCCACACGATGCGTTCTGAGGTTCTGAGCCGCTTCGTGATGCTCGACAATCGATTTGTCGAGGTACTTGCTACAGCTGCTGATGTTCGCGTTCTATGGGTTGCTCTCTGATTGTACGACTATAATGATGTGATTGATTTGTTACTAGCCAATTAACTCTAAATGAAGCGGTGATGCTGCTCGATTGCTATGGATATGCCTCAGGCTCTATTGTTATACTTGGTGTCCAATTAGACCTATAAGTTCGCACAATTATCTTTAGGAGATGTATGGCAGATTTTTCAGTGTTTCATTCACAGAAGTATGTTTGGAGCCAAATCAATAACCAAGCGTCTAGCAGCGATAACGCTGTTTTTGGTGGCTTAAAAATAGCGTTATTGCTGCTGGATGTTCAGCTGCCAACCAAACTCATGCACCAAGCAGGACTCGAACCCACCCCCTCTACTTTTATAGCGGGATGGTACGTCTTACAAGGCTGTTATTTGATACCAAACAGCGCCAGTTGCTGTAAGGTGGCGATCCCTTCCTGGTAAGCAGAGGGTGCGGGTTTGAGTTTCTCCCGGCAGAAGAGTTTTGATCGCAACTAAAAATCCATATCACAGCTTATATCCTCGGTAACGGCCGCTGTAGGCTTCAACAAAAACGATGTTATAACTGTTTGAATGTTCCCGAAATTCTCATTTTTAATTCATTATTCTTCTGCATTTTTTATTTTATTTTGTATCAATTACCTGGCGTTCAGCGGCTTATCGCCCGCCAAACGTCTGCCCGTCTCGCCCCCAAACTTCGAAAACAAAACTTATTGGATCATTGGCCTGTCGATCCCCATGAGAGTGCATGGCATAGGGTAAAGTAAGGCCCTCAAAACCGTTGATGTGAGGTTTGATTACCTTCCAGCGGTTTCCTGCAATTCCCACTTCGGAGGGTCTAATTTGCAGAAAAAATTGATAGGCCCGATAGATTTTGCTTGGTCGGTGATACAGTTGAGGTGCTGTAGATCTGTCTGAACGCCACTTTTCTGGAGTATTTCCATCGAGGGATGGTAATTCTTTCGAAGAAGCGGACGTGTGACACCCACCCGAATGGATCAAATCTGAGCCAAAACCCGTAACTGCGATCGAAAAATCGATACCGTCGATCGATATTGGTCATCCGAATGAACCCTACAGCCCGCTGCGATGTGGATCCAGCGGCCATCATAATCGCGTGACGCCCATTCCAATCGAACAGATCTGGGGGAACCGATAATCGATCATATCGATCGATATTGGTCGCCGGATCACACCCCTCCATCCTCTTTTTCTCAATCTGACCATTTTCCTCCAATTTGGATCCCTTTTTATTGATTGCACGTGAGAGTAACCTTGACAGGTTTTACGTGTACGTGCAGGTTACCCTCACGTGTTCGACACGTTTCACAGGCTTATACAGGTCTGTGACAGACAGTCATACAGACACAAATACAACTTACGCACACCACACACACCACACACACACCACACACACCACATACACATACACATACACCCACAGACACACACACACACCCACACACACACACGGACAGACGGACTAATGCTTTTATATAATATTAGTAGGATTCTTCTTAATTCTGCAACCGTGGAAAACTGTTAGTTAGTAAAAATACTTCAAGCTGTAATACAAAGTTGCTTGATCACACATATTTAATCCAATTTAGCGACTGTGTTTCATAGAATGTGTAGCGAATCCTTCTACCTTTTTACCACTATCTGAGCAGCAAGAAAGTGGTGGTCTTAGAATGTGGGCTTCCTGTTGAGATAATTTCCAAACTTAGCTTGATTAGTGGTGTAAATTCCATTTCCACGAAGTTTCACGGTAGAAAATTAAACAATGTCTTCCGTCTAGTTTGGCTATTTTTTTATCAAGAATTTTGTTCATGCATAAAAAGCCGTCTTATGCTCTGAGGCGAACCAGACATTTGGTCTCTGTGTTATTTTTCGACTAGAAAAGAGTTTCTTGTCTGATATTGCCTCTTAAGTGAAATTTGTGATGAAAATCTTTCTTTGTAAACGCCACACAAGTTTATGCAATTTGCTGGCAGTTGCTTCGGATACAGGGTGTCTCAAAAAAACAATGTTTGAAAGGTGATAACTCTGCTCACAAGAAAGATACTGAAGAAGTTAGAAGCTCATATGGAAGCTTAAAAAGATAGAAATTTTCTGGCCTAAGCGCAGCACCGATTGCGCCATGCATTCGTCTGGAATGTTACGATTTACACTCGATTGATTGTGTTTCGCTAGAATAAAAGGATAAAGGACGGCGTTACTCAATCCCTTCTGGGATGCGCCAGCGCATTCTACTTCTACGGGATGTCGTGGAGGCGACATGAATGCGTATTTGGTCATACAATGACTTGCGGTGGCCAGCCGATGAACAAGTCAGCGCTCTATCCTTCCCAGACAAGTCCGGTACCAATTCACCGACCCCGGAGGGATGGAAGGCTTGGTTGGCCTGGGCGGGAAATCCGAACCAAGAACCTGGTATCGGGTGCACGCGACAGTCGCGCCTCCTCCGACTGCGCTACACGCGCTTCGCTAGAATACTTGTTATAATTTCTTCGCAGTGGCCGCTTCGATTGATTTTTGCTTCTCTTAAGGTTTTAAACTTAAAAACACACTACGGCTTGCGAAAAATGCAGGGTGTCCTAAAATGCAGGTACTGTTTGGAAGATTCTAAAATTGCTGCTAGTGAAGCTTCGGAAGGTGTTTGAGCCTCATATGAAAGCCTGGGGTAACGAGATTGGTGCAATGTGTAAATAATCAAGATTGCGCCGTAAACCCGCCTGAAGCCTTCCATTTCAGACTCGATTGATTGTGCATGGGCTGAATGATGTCACAATCTCTTCACTACTTGGCCAGTTAACCTGTGCTTTACTTCATTAAACGTTTTCTGTCGCTCAGTAGCTGGAATTATGCCGATTAGCCTCTCCATTCAACTTGATTATTGTTTCAGCAATCCACAGAATCCTGCTTGGAAAATGGGGCCTCTGCTCAAATTTAAATTGTGCAATCAATAAACTCGCTTGTGTCGTGCCTTTCACGTGGTTTTCAAGTTCTAAACGTTAAAAGGTTAATGTGATCAAGTAGCAACAAGATTGTAACAAGCATTCAGTCCGTGCACAATCAATCTTGTCTGAAATGCAAGGTTCAGGCGGGGTCACAGCGCATTCTACACATCGCAGAAACTTCGTTACCCCAGGCTTTCATATGAGTCTCAAAATCTTCGGAAGATTCACTAGCAGCAATGTTAGAACCTTTCAAACAGTACCTGCATTTTTCAGGTTACCCTGCACTTTTCACAAGCTGTAGTAAGTTTTTAGGTTTTAAACCTTGAAAGAAGCAAAAATCAATTGATACGGAAACTTTGTGAAGAAATTGGAACAAGTATTCGAGCGACGAGTGTAAATCGCAACATTCTAGACGAAAGCATGGCGCAATCCGTACTGTTTTTGTGTCAGAAAATTTCAATCTTTTTAAGCTTCCATATAAGCCTCTAACTTCTTCAGCACCTTTCTTGTGAGCAGAGTTATCACCTTTCGAACAGTGTATACATTTTTTGAGGCACCCTGTATATCGTTTGTCTAGTGTGATTTAACTTACGCTTTATGCTCTTTCAAGAACACCTTAGGCGCCCATGCAAACTGGAGGAATCGATAGTGCTCTCTGTCGGTGGAGGATCCGTTTCTGCGTTTTTTACTGCAACTGCGAACATCTGCAGCGGAAACATAATCGTATTTTAGCGCTCCGTTCACGCAGCTCACTCATCTCACGTTATTTCTGCCACATTTTTTACGCTCGCGTGCAATGCAAAATGTTGAAGAGAAGAATGCGCTGAGTATAGATGACTATTGACACTGTTTGGGTCAGTTTTTAGCGAATTAACCTTGAGTCGCCATATCTCTCTGTCCGTGCCTACATTCTAGGCTGCACGCACTTTTCTTCACGATTACTTGGTAATTTGTTTCCCAACGATTCCGAAGCAATCTGCAGTCAATCGAGGCAAGTCTCTGCCATCTCTGTGCCAGTGCGACTGTTGAACCTATAACCTGCAATGTGTGATGTGCTGTGCAGGCGCGGCGGCTAGTGCAGGTCACCGCCGCCTGTCGCCTATACATCATTCCCTGTGTCATCTGCAAGACACCCTTTAGAACACTGAGCTACTGCTGGTCGCATTGATTTATTTCTGGCTTATTGGCCTTGCTTTTTCTGCTCAGGATAATCTCCACGTCTCATTGTGATAGAGTATCTTCAGATTCTAATGAACGAGCTTTTTTAGTCGATGTTGGCGCTGGCATTGCCAATTGTTTGTCTTTTTCGGCGGTTTTTGCCGTTTTGCATCGTAATGCTATTGGAAGTGCAGAGAAGGCGTTCGTCAAGACATTTTCTGCTTGACGTTGAAATCATTTTCAGTTGAATTTGGAGGGATTTTCTAGAATTTGGGTAGGGCATTCCGTGCTCTTCTGGAATGTTGCAGGTGTCTCGCAGCGATTTCTTGAGCACATTTCACTCTTCCCTCATACGCATTTAGTCGTACCAAGCAGCCTGTTTCTTCAGCGATGCTACTCTGACCTAAGATGGAGCCTACTTTGCAGAGCACGAATCGTTAAAGATTTATTGCTTCGTAGTGATGGGTTTCTTCTGTTTTCTATCGCATTGCGCTGCGCTATCATGCGTTCTGTGCACCTAGACTAGATGATTGATGCTTGCTCTGTTTTCAAAATACTCTCTGGACAAATTCGTATAAACTACCGGAATTTTAAAAATTGACTCCCTCGAAGACTAGAGGAACACCCTATAAAATATGGTATCCAAAACCATGACTTGAGACCAGGAAGCATTCATTCACAGTAAGGGCTGGATCAGCGTGTCTGGGACTGAACAGCAATATCAACCGTACTCCAGAGTCTTTTGCATCTTTCACACGAGTGCAAAACGCTCTCCTACAGTACTAATGATTGCTGTTTTAAGTTTCTGAGATACAGTCCCACGTTTTATCCTTTTCGTTATGTTTCACAAAGATGTTTAAACTTTGGTTAATGCTATGTTGAATTTCTCACGACTGTCTTTTATGGTCGTAATAAATTGAATTGAATTGAATTGAAAATAGATTCTACGAGAAACTTCGGATCTATCCTAGTCCGGGGCGGGCACATAACTAAAAGGTAGGTAACAAAACGAATTGAGACTTACCGAGCGGCGCCTAGAGAACGAGTTGGAACCTAAAAGGAACCAAAAACGAACGAACAAACAAAAAATAAAAAATCGCTGAGGTTTACGACCGCCTTGGCAGGCAAAGAGCGACGGAATGGAGGCATGCCGCTGCTGCTAACCGCCGGCTGACATGTTATAACCAGGATTCAACATGGTGAGGAGGTCACATAACTTCGCCTCCTTACAACCGCGGCGAAAACAAATGTAATTTATTTATTCTTTTCTTTGCGACTTTTTCTTGGTCAGGGTCCTATGTTGTTCTGTAAGAGCCGCTCGGTAAGTTTCAAATGGATTTGTTACATGTAATACTTTTTAATTATGTGACCCTCTCCCGGACTAGGATAGATCCCAAATTCTTCAAAGTTCTGTACGACTTGATAGGCAACCCTTTGGTAATGTGTTTAGTTGGGGTTGTGTGGACTTATAACATTTTGATCTCAACACACGCCAATGATATCAAAATGTTTTACATTCACAAAAAATTGCTTTGTACCTGGAATTTTGGGAAGCATCCTATGCCGTTCATCGCCATTCAGAACTATAACTACATATTCTTTCCAACTCCATATCACTTTTTCACTTGGGGAGGGAAGGTCTTCAGAAAGACGTTTGCTACATAAAAATGGCGGCAACTTCCACTCTGTCCTGTCAAATCACTGAATTCTTACGAAGATCTCGAAACTGCTTGATATTCTGTATGGAGGACGTGCTTAGCAAAATACGCATGGATATGCCCGGAATGATAGACCTAATGATTCCTACACTTCTTGCTCTATCCTTGTTCTTTATTGGACAGTAGAAAGTTGGTCGCTTTCATGAGCGCTCGTACTCGTATTCCTTCCTCTTCTACAGGATGCTGTGCTTTTGTGGCGAATAATAGGAACAGCTTCCGCATATGCAGCTCTACGCGTCAGAGCTCGGCTCATTCTTCGTGCTGGTTGGCACGTATTTGAAGACGTGCTGTAGGCGTTTTGACGTGGACTGTAGCAGCTGAATGTTCAACTTGAAATTTCCGGGTGTAGGCGCTTCTAAGGACGGCATTGTGGCGTTTTCCGTACTGAAACAACATTACCTACTCTTTGTTTTTGTACCAGATATATGTACTATCTGTTTTCTTCTGTGAAGCTTTCTCATTTTCGCTTGTTTCTTTCTTTAGAGATTTTGTCATATACGCACTCAGTGCAGTACAAATTAATAGTTTGTTAATTTACTTAATAGCCTACTTTTTTATTAATTCATACTAAGCCGTTTTATTAGTTTAAAAGATGGTTTATAATATGGCTAATTAACTACGAAAGGTATGACATTTCTCTATTCGCTGACAATTTATTGATGAATTCTTTTAACGAAAGGTTCGTCCGAAAGAAAGTGGCGAAACGAACCCCTTATTTCTCCGTCCTTCATGCGCCATGCACCCTTTCGACACTTTTCCATTTTGATTCGATTGGCAGTAAAAGCTCTGTTCTCATTAAGTTACGCATTGGTCAACGATAAAGCGGAAAAAATTGTTAAAAACATGTCTTCACCTCGCATTTTTAAGTAAGCCGCAGTTGCATTTACACTCAAATGAGAATCACGATGAGTTAGACGAGTGATGGCCTGACCTCCGATCCAAGTGTTCAGTTTGGACTCACGTCCAAGTGTGTGTGATGTCCAGGGGTCAGAATCATCAACGACTTACCTAACTTTAACAGAGAATTCACAGCGAAAAACTCAGATAACGCGGCTTATCGCTCACCATATCGCTTGATAAGCCGCGCTATCAGAGATTTTGCTGTAATTTTCTCCGTTAAACTGCTGTTTAGGGCGCGTGGAGCGCAGTCGGAGGAGGCGCCGGCCGTCGCCTGCACCCGATACCAGGTTCCTGGTTCGGATTTCCCACCTAGGCCAACCGAGCCTTCCATCCCTCCGGGGTCGGTGAAATGGTGCCAGACGCGTCTGGGAAGGATAAAGCACTGACTTGTACATCGGCTGGCCACCGCAAGTCATTGTATGGCCAAATACGCATTCAACACGCCTCCACGACATCCCGTAGAAGTAGAATGCGTGGCGCATCCCAAAGAGGATTGAATAACGCCGTCCTTTATCTTTTTTATCCTTTAAACTGCTATAATCGTTGATGAATCCGGCCTCTGTTCGATGCGTCAATGGTATCTTCGATATCGATATTCAACTTAAGGAGGATAGACACGTGCTTGAGAAATCGTGATGTATTCTTCGGCCTTTTGTGACCATAAAATTTTAGTGACTCCCTCAGATGAAACGCATTTTTGCTGATCGAGAATTAACGTGACTACCCAATTCTTTCTTCAGCTCGGATCATTGATGCTGTTTTCTATGTGATCGATTTTCGGCTGAATGTAAAGGTTCAGCTTAGCCGGGTGCAAAAAATTACTCATCCGTCGTAGGTTGTAGAACCTAGTGGAGATAACATTCAAACCACTAATCATGTAAGCATTGCGCAAAGCGCACTGGACGGGAAAAGGAAAAGTTGTGCGATCTCGACGCGAAACCCAGAGCGAATTTGTTGCTTTCTTACTATTCAGCATAAGATTTGAAGCCTCATTGTGGCGATAATTTTAACGGCGCTCATCACCTGTATCACCTGTCGTCCCGTTGATCATCGACTTGCTCGAGCGGGCGCCAGCAGCGTCTCCATTCGTCCCTGTCGCGTGCCAGAGTGGTCCAATGGATCCTCCTCGCTCGAGGGACACGAAGAGCGTCATATCGGTCGTTCAGGGCTTTCACGAAGAAGTCCGACCAACGCGTTGGTGGGCGTCCTGGTGTTCTTTTGACATCCCGCGGAATCCAATCTGTGACGACTCTCGTCCAGCGGGTGTCTGCGAATCGCATTACGTGGCCGGCCCACCTAATTTTCGACGACTTGGCCCATGCGACAGCGTCTCTGATCTTCGAACGTCGGCGAAGCTCGGAACTCCGGAGGCCTTCTCTCACTTGCGTGAGTCGTGTCACTCCGAGCATCGTCCTCTCGATTCCACGCTGCGCGACGCTGATCGCGTGTTCATCCTGCTTTCGTATAGCCCAGGTCTCTGAGGCGTATGTTAGGGCAGGAAGAACAGTGGAGTCGAATAGGTGGGCACGGAGTCGGACGTTCTTCGTTTTCTTCACGACTTCTTCGACGCTCTTGAAAGCGTCGAAGAAGTCGTGAAGAAAACGGCGCTCATAGAATGACAAAATTTTTTGGAATATCAACATCGAAGATCTTGTCCATGGACAGAATTTTCAAGAGGGTTCCAAGATCTATGCAACTTTTTCGTCACGTTTGTACAATTTGACTAGACATTTCTATGATGTGAATTATTTGAAAGTTTTTTGAATGGTTTTTCGGTTTTTATAGCGTTACACTAGTCATTAGGATATAGGTTTTCTTCAGTTTACAAACGCAATATGTGCTAGGCAATAAATCATTGAGTTAAGAATGTTTCAATAAAGAACTCTGCAATTTTGTATAGAGAAGCGCGGAGAAAGTAGTTTTTGAGTCTATCGTGCTAATTTGTTTGCTAACATTTTTCTAAGCTACTATTTCACACCCATTTTATCGGCGTCAGCGGCTTAGAAATAATATCGTGCATACTTTTACAGTTTCTACCCATACTTGTCCTTTTGCTTGCTTCGGCTTAGTTTTGTTTGAGTTTGTTTTATAGAGTCGAGCTCCTAGGGCAGATAACTTGTGGTGGGGTATATTAATGATAAAGAATAGGCGGTGTTAGTCAATTCCCGACTGGGACACACTACAATACCGGCTTTACTGTTCGGTCTTTAGGGCCTGTTCATACTTCGCGACAAGAGCGACAAAAGCGGCAAGAGCGACAAGAACGACTGAAGCGACTGGGGCGACGGATGTAGTGTGGTGTATGTAAATAATTGCGTACTCTACACTCCGTCCGCGACGAATGTAGTGTGAAATGCGTAATTATTTACGTACACCACACCACATCCGTCGCCCCAGTCGCTCTTGTCGCTCTTGTCGCTTTTGTCGCAAACTATGAACAGGCCCTTAGGCGAAAAAGCGGAAAAAACGCCTTTTACGCCGCTTTTGTATAGCGATCTTCAATTTGTGTGCCTTGAGAAATAAATTCGATATTTCGAATCGGCATCGATTGATCTATCCGATGAAGAGAAAATCGCATATTAAAAATGTTGATTCGATGACCTGGGTTAGGTCAGCGCGGCTGACTTCTCTCTAGCGAGGGATAATTGTACCCAAAGGTCACATTTTGAATATAGCTCGTCAAATCAACATTTTTAAAATTTACTGCGTGTTTTCTCTTCATGGGATAGAACATTCGATGCCAATCCCAAATCTCGAATTTATTTCTCAAAGTACGTAATTTGAAGTGCGCTTTGAAAAAGCGGCGGAAAAGGCGTTTTTTTTTTCGCTTTTCCGCCCTAAGGTCAAACATTAAGGCCGGTTTTGTACGTATTCTGCTTGTACGGGACGTCGTGGAAGCAATTTGGATGCGTATTTGGTCTACACAATAACCTGGAGAGCTAGCCGATAGATAAGTAGATGTTATAAACTTAAGGCTCCCACACACTTCTGCGACAACGCCGCTCGCCGCTACGGTTAAAGATAGAGCAGGGACGCCGACGACGGCAAGTTTTGCGTCTCTGCCTATAGTTAAGGATAAGGCTGCGGCATTGATGCGGAAGTGTGTGGGGGCCGATTCTGATACCAATTCACCATTCAATTGACCCTGGTGGGGTGGAAGGCTTGGTTGGCCTGCGCGGGAAATTCGAAACAATCGAATCTGGTGCACGCAGGCCCAGCCGGCACCTCCTCCAACTCGATTTCATGGATTTGAATTGGCGAGAGCGGTTTCTTATCTCATTCAACGAAATAAATGTTTTTTAAAGTGTCTTCGTACTCTTGTGGGTTATTTTTGAATGAATTCATAATTGTGTACAGATGATCACAAATAATTATATGGATGAAAGTTGCTAAAAGGATGTGTAGTTGAGGCTTTTACGCTAGAAAGGACTTGAACTCACATCCCGTGCTTTCTGGGCAGAATGGTAGCCCAGTGCACCTCCAGCGCTGTTTTGTCGGACCTTCACGATATCCCTCTAGTGACCTATGTATCAGCGCTCAGCCGTGATATCGGAAAATGTAAAACATTCATATTGTAAAAGTCCTCAACTTAACCGGTTTCATGCTGATATCTGCTGTCAGCTCATCGCGATATCACTGTTGAGTGCTGACAGGTCGTTGCTTGGAAGATATCGTGGATGTTGCGTTCGATTAGATAGAGCTGATGGTGTGATATCTTAGCATCCTGCCCGGAATACAGAGGATAGTGGATCGAGTTCCACCTGGCGCAAAAGTTTTGCCTACAACTAAGCATACGCTTATCAGCTTCCATCTCCAATAGCAGCCGCTCAAGGCTTTAGCAAAATGGAAAGCATTCTATAGATGGCAAAGTTGCGGTCGCGTCAGCGGTTAACTTTTTATCAGTTTAACAGGAAAAATGAAGTGTACCTACATGGGTAATGCGATTCTTTGCCAAGTCGCACAATGCCCTGAAAGGTCACAATTTTATGCACACCAGGGTGCGGTAGTAAAACTGTCATCTCAAAAAGTGCAAGAAGATAAGAGTTTACTAGGAGCAGATAAAAAAATGTCAACGAAACTACGGGTTAGTATTTTTTGCGTCTCTGTATCTTGGTATTGGCTCTGCAAAAAATTCAAACTCTTTATGTTATCTTGAAGGAGCTACAGAGAGGATGCTGCCAGTTGCTACACGTTTCAAGAGGCACTAAGAATCACTTCCTTCTTGAATGCAATATGTTTTGAAGATGGTGCGAGTGTAGAAAGACTTAATGCCGTCAAAGAGATTGAATATTTAACTTGAATTGAGGAGACGGGGCCTGGTAGAGCAGTCATAGGAGGCGCCAGCTGTCGCGTTCACTCTGAATTGGAATTCTTTGATTGGGTCCCGCCCAGGTCAATCAGGCCTTCCTTCCCTTCGCGGTGGCTGAGTTGGCCACAGATCGATGGTTTTGATCGAGATCTGAAACTCTTAATCGGCGATTATGCGAACGAAGGAACGGCAAACAGGCAAACGAAAGGCAGATGAGCTCTTAGAGTATATAGTTGGGGAGTGGGGGGGGGGAGGGTTACTAGGGAAGGTTTTGACCTCCCGTGGAACTTCAACTACTTGAGACCAGGATCATTGGAAAGATCTTGGAATGCTGATTACGAATATGTGTGTCAAAATCGCAAAATGAAGTTCCTGAGCGAGTTATGGCCTGCTGAAATCGGGGGGCCTCACCACAGGCTGTCGGTGCGACACAGCTGGCGCGAGAGTGGTGAGTCATCAGGGCTTCTGAGAGATGCCCGACAGCGCTGCGATGATGCAGGGTAGTGCTTCTGCTCGTCAGGTGCAACGTCGTTGGTTCGGGTTCTCATTGCTGCCAGTTTTTTTGCAAATCATAACTTATCTTCGAAATGACCTTTTATTTTGAATTATGACACGAGTCTGATAAAATGGCCGGGTAAACTACCATACACGTTTGTAAAATTACTTGAAGCCAAAAAGCTACTCTGGTTTTGATGTATTAATGTAATATCGATGTAGAATGTGTTGAGAGAAGCTTCCACGTCAATCAAAAGACCCCGATGACTCACCGCTCTCGCGCCAGCTGTCTCGTACGGCCAGCCTGTGGTGAGGCCACCCTACTTCGGAAGGTCATAACTCATTCAGGAATTTCATATTGCAATTTTGACGCCCATATTCGTAATAATCATTCCGTGCTCTTTCTAATGATCCAGGTCTCATCTTGAAGTTCCATGGGAGAGGTCGAAACCCTTCCCTAGTTAGGGGCCTTCGTACTTTGTATGTAGGCTTGGTCCGCTTCATGGTGAAAAACAACGATATGCCTACGACATAGAACAGTGTTGCGCTCTGGTGTGCTATGAAGTCCCAAAGGCTCTAAGCACCGTCGTTCTACGTGAGGTTATTCGCAAGGAATTTATCTGACCTCAAAATCTCAGTGTGGTGGAAAGACTGAACACCGCAGCCAGAGAATCAGTTAGGCGCGATCTGCGAAAGAAGTCCTATTAAAGCCTGCGAAGGATACTGTGCTGAGGAAGTCGGATCGCGCCTAATCGTACCTGCATTCATACCCACTCTGATGCTAGAGCCCTTCGTATACTATGTCGCCCCTCATTTTTGATGAAATAAGTGAAAACCGTTTCTATTATGATTTCTATGAATATCAAAAGCATTTTTTTGTATACTTTTCGCCACAATTCATCATTGGAAACGACCCGATCGTTGTTTTCAACGTGCAATTTTGTACTTAGTAGCAATCAAAGCCAGCTAATGAGGTCACCTACAAAAAGGGTAGAGACGCCGCGTGTTTCTGCCGCATGAGATTTGTATGCGCATGAGTTTTCAGTGTTGAAATTTTGTCAAAATCTTTTCATTTTCAAGCGGCTAACCCTGCTTTTCAGAAGTCGTCCTTCATTCACTTTTTTCGCACAGCTGTGGATTTGATTGTAGCAAACTGCGCTATGCATATATTTTTCAGTGTTTAATGAGCACAACCTATTATAGAAGATTTCATAAGGTCTTTGGGATCTATCCTGGTAGAGGGAGCACTTCACTCTGTCTTTTACACAACAATGGCAACATTTAAAGTGAACGATTTTACAATTTGACGCACAGAACTGGTCCACGAGTGGACCTTTCCTTACCTCTTTGCTGAGAAAGGCCACGTTTGTTCTTTACTCCTTAACACGTTGATGGCCGCGCAATTTTCGCGCGTCGGGCCAGCGGGACCACGCGTATTGCGCGCGTGTGACACGATATTTCGTCACTTTAGCTTAGCATAAATTGAATTTTGAAACTGCACACCACCAATTGATATCCGTTCTCAAAATTTCGCTTTTGTTTTTGCAATATTCCCTAAATCTTTTCTTTTCCGCAATGAGCTTCCCTCCTTTCTCCATTTTTATGGTATAATTCTTTTTATGCGGAACTTAGACTGAAGAATTCTACAACTGCCATCAGAAATCGCAACCGACCGCAAGGAATCTGGCTAAGGATTAAGACAAAATGCAGTGAATGCAGCAAATTCTGTTCTTTAGATTGCTTCCAAACAACTCACAGCTGTTGATTGTCGATTAAAAATGTTTTCTGCCTGGACTTTGTGAGGTTGATCTCCTTAGTGACGTTTGATAACATCCAAGTAGTTGTAGTTTGTAATCATGCCTGTTTGTTATCTTTATTGAATGAAGTCTCAAAAATAACTCTGAAGTTCTATGGATAGCTGGTCGATGTCATAATAGGTTGCCTCTGATATATTCCCCCGTAGCCATGCCATTCGTAGCTTATCGCAATAGAACAAAATTCGAGAAGCGGATATCAGACTCGTGACCAGCTCCTCAAATAACCCCATTCAGGGAGCTTGGACAAAGGTGGTGACAACACTAGGTATCGATGTGGGTGGTAACCGGGCGTCATTTACCAAACGGGCATCGCCACTGTGTTCAGCATCTTAAATAACCTCCTTAGGCAAAGTTTGTACGAAGGTAATGCCACTCCATATTTTTCAATATTGAGTAGAGAAGATAACCTACAGTTGCTAGATTTCCGAGTTTTTTTTTTTTGTTGTTGCCAAATGTGCTTGTAGTAGAATATCCTTCTATAGCAGTGTGCCGCTCTGGTACTAATCTAATAAAATGTGTCCTTTGTCGCAGGTGGAGCGAGAAATCCAATCTCTTTCTTTCGTTTTCGGCTTCATTTCAAAGGCCGCCCTAGCTTCCCATGGAAGATGATATATAGCATTTTTGATTCGCATAAATGTACAGCCTAAATAAGTTCTCCACATTAGCTCTAGAAATGCAGTGCTTGATGCATCCCAAAAGGGATTTTGTTAAAGCCGTCCTTTTTATCTTTATGAGTTCACACCAAATCAACTGGAAGCGATAAGCTCTGTGCCCATTGAGTATGTAAACGGCCACATTTTTCGTGGACTAAAGACTCATAAGCAGGTGACGCAGTCGCCGTTATTTGACGTGGTATCCTGGAACCCGGGGAAACACCTAATGACATAGTTGCCGGAGCTTCTTCATAACGAAAACTTATGCGTTTGCCGGTCGTCATAAAAGTTCCTCAGCTCGTTAGAGGTACCGGTTCATTTGCATGGGTTGTCAACGGATTCCTCGCGTTCCATGTCTTAATGATGCGGGCTTACATTCACTGGTTGTTGTCATAGCGGTCTTTGTTGAAAATGGTTTTACCCTTCGCGTGCAAAGCTCTTCGAAGTCAAGTGATTTTGTGGACTTCTCCAGTTGAAAGTAATTCCTTGGTCTTTGCAAACTTCTAAGTAAATGGTACAATATTCTGCGAGGTGTGGATGTTGCGTTCGATCAAACGGCGCCAGTGGTGTAAAGGCGTAGAGCATTCCCGCCCGGTCAGAGGGAGGTGCGGGTTCGAGTCCCGCCTGGCGCTAGAAGTTTTGATCGCCACAAAACATCGTTGTGACAGCTTACAATAGCCTGCGTTTTACAGTGTTTTCTGTACGATTTTTTCCATTTAGTTGGTTATTTAACCCTTTCACGACATTGTCCGACGATGCCTTCGGACATTTTTTTTTGCCGCGCGGGGCGTTGTCCGACGACGGCGCTGGTCACCATCATAAAAATAGGTCATGGAAAGCTAGCAAGCATTCAATAGTGCAATATTAATCACTGAGTCCACTAATATATGTGGTCAAGATGGTCCATGGGAAACTTCATTGATTAGTGTTTTATTCATATCTGACAAATAGTGCAGGAAACGACGCCATGGGACACCATTATAAAAATACTTCATTAGTGATTTTTGACTACTTGATGGTATAATAATACAAACACAGTTTACTGGTATGTACATCTAACATTGTCCTTAGAAATCTTCTTTGGTTACTGGTGTATTCACATCTATTTCGCGCATCATATCTCTCGTCCATGATAGGCCGGAAAATTTTGTGCGCTCTCTGGGACATTGTCCGACGACGTCGTCGGACACTCGGCGCGCGAGCGACAGACGCGCTGTCCCACGCGACAATCACGTCAAAATGTGCGTGCCGTGAAAGGGTTAAGCCAATAATCTTCATCGTGTGCTGCACTACCAATAGTGATAAAAGGTAAAAGGTAAAGGAAGGCGTTACGCGATACCTTTGAGATGCGGTGCGCATTCTAAGGCACTAGGCAAGTTCCGACTCCACCGACAAGACTTCGGTCCAAATTTTTTTTGCTGAAACTTTGTCTGGGGGGTTATTTGGGGTGCTGATCACGAATCTGACATCCGTTTTTAAAATTGCGGCCAATTATGGTGGTTTACGGTAGCTAAAGGTAACTAAGGCTGCCGAGGTGTTAATAATCGATTTTGCCCAAACTTCGCCTAGGGGGTTATTTGGGGAGCTGATAACGAATCTGACATCCGTTTTTCCTTTTACGCCGGAGTTTGGGTGAAATCGGTGACCATTATCTTAGTCACCCGTACCTTCCGTAACCTACCGTACTCCAGCGTAAAACGAAAAACGATGTCAGATTCGTGATCAGCACCCGAAATAACCCCCCTAGACGAAGTTTTAGCGAAATCGATGACCCTGCCTGGACCACCCTTGTTAACAGTATGGGTGGTCTCCGACCGAATCGTGAAAAACGGATGTCAGATTCGTGATGAGCACCCCAAATTCCCCCTCCCCCCCCCCGCCAGATAAAGTTTCAACGAAAAAATTTTTTTCGACCGAAGTCTTGTCGGTGGAGTCAGAACTTTTAACTTGTGCCCATTCTACTTTTATGTTAGGGATGTCGTGGAGGTGATATATTGGTTGGAAAAAAGTTTTTTCAAAGATTTATTACTTCACAACTACAATGTCAAATCAATTGATATAAACTCCATTTTGTTCCACTACACTTCCCCAATGACTGGGTAATTTTCTAATTCCTCTCGCTTAAAGAACTGCAGTTCTGGAGTCGACCCGTTCCTGAAACCAATTTTTGAGGTCTTTATTCGTTTCAGGGGCGAGGTAAGGGCTATACGGTGGATGTGGCCTTACCTCCGAGCCCAGCTCCTTTCTCTTGTGAGTCTTGCAACATGTGGTTTTGCACCTGAGTGTCTGACAGAGCATGTGGAATCCAAGCTCCAAATTTCCATGCAAAGCCAAGACCCTTCAGATGGATTCCCACTATCCTATGAGACACTTCGAGCTTCTCTGCCAATTGACGTGTCGTCCGCCTACTGTCGGTACGAAGAAGATGGAGTGGTTCAGCGTCGTCCAATTCTGTTGGCCTTCCTGACCTTGCTTTGTCCTCGAGGGAATAATCTGCCTTTAAATACTTTCCGAACCACTCATAACAGGCGCGATGAGTAGTAGATCCTAAGCCATATATATGGTTAATTTGGTTTGCTGCCTGACGTGCTGTGGATTCTTTAATGAATTCTTGAAGAATGCCGTGCTGAAAACGGCCATGAGGTAGATCTGGCATTGAGTCCGGAAGATTGGATGGATAACGAAGTACAAGAGGGGTCTTGACCTGTGTCCGCGTGCGAACGGTAGACAAGTGTGGTAGGATTGCGAACTCAGCAATCAATATTGGCTAGTGCGTTTACAAGGAGAACGGTAAAAAAATTCGAAGTGGGGAGAGACTTTTTTCCAGCCTAATAAGTGCGAATTTGGCCATACAGTGACTTGCAGTGGCAAGCCGATGAAAAAGTCAGCGCTTTATCCTTCCCAGACAATTCTGGTACCAATTCACCGACCCCGGAGGGGTGGAAGGCTTGGTTGGCTTGGGCGGAAATCCGAACCAAGAACCTGCTATCAGGTGCACGCGACAGTCGCCATCTCCTCCGACTGCGCTATACGCACCCTAATCAATAGTGATATCATGCAAAATTAATCCGTTAGTGTGCACTTGTTTTAAGCTTTGACCAAGATTGTTATCGCTTTTATTTGCCTTTCCTTACCACGAATTCACTTTTAAAGCGTGAAATGTTGGAAACATCTGCAGCACTAGGAGCCTGTACACCATGTACACCATCTCGCATTATAGAGTGCTAATCTCGAAGGCGGAAGGGCGCGTGTGGCGCAGTCGGAGGATGCGCCGGCTTCGCGTGCACCCGATGCCAGGTTCCTGGTTCGGATTTCCCGACCAGTCCAACCAAGCCTTCCATCCCTCAGGGGCGGTAGATTGATACCAGACTGTCTGGGAAGGATAAAGCGCTGACTTGTTCATCGGTTGACCGAAGTCATTGGATGGCCATATACGCATTCAAATCGCTTCCACGACATCCCGTTCAAGTAGAATGCGTGGCGCTTCCCAAAACGGATTAACTAACGCCGTCCTTTATCCTTTATCCTGTAATCTCGAAGGAAAAGGAAAAGAATTCAACTCATAGATGATATAGATGAACGAATAACCTTGGGTGGATGCTAAAAAAGACTAAGAAACACGGAGACCAACTTAGACTCCTGTAGCGATGCGCCTGCCAAAGATAGAATAACAGTCTTGGTCATCGGCTAGAACAAGGACCCATCAGCAGTCTAACAAGATCATGCCAAGATTTATTGAAACTGGAACATTGGCCATTCAGAAATATTCTTACTTACTATTGATTTACTATTGTTGTGAGGATGTCTGGTGAAAACTTGCTGTTTTGGGTACAAGTTCGAAATGCTTTCTTCATACTTTATTCTTTTTACCTTGATTTCCATCGTTCTTGTGTCATATTCGCAGTCTGCTCATTAACATTGGAATTACACTGTGATTCAAAACTTTCGTCAGAGAGTGACATGTTTCGGGCGTCTGGCCGACGCCGATATGTTTTCTCCGAGCAGGTGTTTGCCATACGACGTTTCATTTCATGACAAAGACTCTTATGTAGCCGCGGATCTCTCACAAATCAAACGCATGGACTACCCGCGCGTTTTTCGATGTTTCAGAAAAAACTGTCGTATGTATGTGCCTATGCGACAGTGAGGAATATGCACAGCCGAACGTTTAGGAGTCAAGTAGGAATTTATAGAGGCCTGTGCTGCCCGGAGGGGCACCTTTAGGTGAAAATTACCGTTTTCTTGACGTATTATATAAATTTTTATCGATGGGAAGGACACTTACCAGGCAAGGGTTTCCGCTTTCAACTATCCCTCCTTCGCCAAAGCACGGCATTTTGCTATCTATATGATGCTAACTTCTGTTAAACGCCTATTGAAAAGCACGGAAAGCGTCTAAGTGTGATCCTCCCTTAAATTTTTCGAAGATGTTACTGAGAAGGAAATGGGGAGAAGTGTTGCCGGCGGTTGTTGCAGGTGATATAACAACAAAACTCGAAGTAAAAAGAAAACTGGAGTAGGATAGATGAGTAAAGTTGGTTGATGGCGTGTAAAATTGCCCAGATAGTAACAATCTCAGTCTTCTGATTTTCAGCTCTTCAGCATACAGCGAAACTATTCCTAGCTATTATGGGCATTCAAACAGTGTAGTTAATCTCTGGGACACCCTGTTTATTCGAGTTTTAGAAATTGAGTTTTTAGTGGGAAAAATCCAGGCGAAAGTCCAGCAAGCATTTCTGAAACAAAAACTTGTCGTTAATGGGACCTACATGGGGGAAGCGGGACAACTTCAGCGACCCACATAGGGCCTGTTCATACTTCGTGACAAGAGCGACTCGTCGTCCGTGTAAAACATACATATCGATCAAAGGCGCGCGCGCCGCCTAGAGCCCCGTTTAGGCCTATGTTATACTCCCGCGTGAGCATCCGCGGGACGTCCGCGGGTGGAAGTTGCACCGCGGACGGTCGTCGTCGTCCCGGAGCGGCTACCGTCGCATTGAAGCGCTTTTTTGGCGCCGGATTCCGCGGGACGACAGCAGTCCGCGATGCAGTGCACCGCGGATGGCTGCCGTCCCGCGGGCGGAAAGTATAACAGCCCTCTCGTCGTCTGTTGGCGGCGATCCGCGGACGGCGGGCGTGGAGGGGCGCGGTGATTGGCCAGCTCAGGGATCCCGGCGCGATTCCCGCCCGTCAGCGGATGCTCCCGCGGGAGTATAACATAGTCCTTATACTTCGACACCGAGCGACGCGACACCACGTGTGATGGTCGTATTGATTGAGCGACGCGAACGATCAATTTGGCCGCTTTACATGCCATCGCGCCGCTCGGCGTCGGAAGTATAAACGGGGGCCTAAAACTGTTCATACTCGAGCAGCGGCGCTGTCGCTCTAGTCGCCTGTTCATACGTTATTCATACTGCGCGCTGCTGTCCACGCGCGCTGCTCTCTCGTCGCTTCCGTCGCCCGTGTAAAGCATGCATGCCGATTAGAACTGAGCGCGCGCCGTCGAAAAGTGTTCATACTTGAGCGGCGGCGCTGTCGCTCCAGTTGCCTGTTCATACTTCCGCGCGCTGCGCATGCTGCGCTCTCGTCGCTCTTGTCGCTGCTGTCGCGAAGTATGAAAGGCCCATACAACCACTGCTTCAAAGCAACGACCCAACACGCGGCATCTTATCAGGACAGCGATGATTTGACAATTGTGGTCTGCCCTAGTGGAGGACTAGGTCGGGGTAAATCATTTCACCCTGTTTATTCAACAACTCACGACTCCATCCGTCTACAAGAACAAGTCTCAAGATGGAACGTAAGCTGTTATACAACAGCAACACACTAATCTAGCCTATGAGAAGGCTGCGTATTGCATTTGACTGAACTTGAACGCCAACCAATGTGTTCCATTGACGTTTTTAGAAGTATTTTCCTCCACCCAGAAGTTAGATCTGTTAAATGTGCAGTTTGATTTGAAAAGTGTTCAATTTGAGCTGAAAGTAGTCTGAACCATTGATGTCTGCTTGGATTTTTTTCTGCTATTAATGAAGCGGCAGGTCTATAGACATGTCGATGCAAACGATTCATCTCTAGTCAATTTTTTCTATTCTATCTTCTTCACTATGTACTTTCGTTTTCCCTGTCGCCGAGACTCCTCGCTATTGTCGGTACGTCCTTCTCGGCTGAAATAAGCGTCAGATCAAGCGCAATTCAGGTATGGAACGCAAACCTCTACCGCGACATCATGAGCGGGTGAGCACCGGGTCAGTGGGAGAGAAGATCATTGTTCGAATGACAAGTTCGCGCGGCTCGATGCGGGAGACGATCACAAAGGCCCTGCGCTCGACGCTTCGCCGCACCACCACCGAAAAGACGACCACCGTCCATTCGACGCCCAACGTCTACCACAAGAGCATGTCTGACATGCAGTCAGTGACCAGCCAGAGGATCTCGTCGTTCGACAGGCTGCCGCCTCCCGTGGACATCATGTCTCAGAGCCTAATTCAGCCGTCAGCATGCTCCCATCGTGACGATTGCCCGCTCTATTCGTCGCCCAGTCTGACTACTCTTAAAGATTTCGATATGATGAACTACGACGATGGACGGTCGATGATCTCGACAGCGTCCACCAGCCGACTGTTCACCAAGGAGCCGCTTCAGATGCCGAAGAGATATAAGTCGCAGAATCTTCGCAGCTTCCTCAACTCGCCCGGTTGGTTCGAAATTTCTTCGCAGTTTCTGGTTGGAGGCCTTTCGTCCACGTCTTCTTCTATCATGCTCTTTTCAAGGCTGTACCACTAGATCCTTGTTCAGTGCTTATTGGAGAAATCCAGAAATCCTAACGCTTCATGACAAGGGCTATCATTTCTTTTATTACAAGAAACAAACTCAGGACTACTCTTTGGCGAAGCAAATACCAGTCCTTTATTTGGTGTTGTTAGACTTCCTTATATGGCCAATAATAGACACCTTTCTTGTTTATTTTTGTTTACTTGTTGTTGTTTGGCTATCATAACCATGAAACATGAAACAAGGGCAGATAAATAGGGGTCTTTTTAACTTGAATTTATGTCATAGGAAAATTATGGAGCGAATAACTCTATAAGGCCTGCACAGGATCTATTTCACGGTTATTGTCTTTGAAATTGTTAGATCAGTGAGCTTCATTGCTGGTAATGAAGTTCCGTTAGTATGATACAGTGCTTATAGTCAAATGTTGCTATAATAAAGTCGCTCATAGTCAACATTGATTGGCGAGTTTGCGGTCATAGGTTTTTCTTCAGTTATTTTGCTTCGTATCCTAACTACAATCACCATGGATCGGATTCATCGACGACTTACATAACTTTGATAGAGAATTTACAGTGAAAAACTCAGATAACGCGGCTTATCACTCACCATATCGCCTGCTAAGCCGCGCTATCAGGGATTTCGGCTGCAATTTTCTCTGTTAAAGTGCTGTAAGTCGTTGGTGAATCCGGCCCAGGATTTGAGAGCTATGTACGTGAGGGTCCGTGAGGTATAAGAACTCCTTATTGTACTGCACGGATCGTTCAGAAATGATAGGATGGAGAAGTGTTGTGCTTCTTATATTATGACGGACTATGACCGGTCCGGTCACTTTTGTATAGCACTTTCCTCAGCGGTCACTACGTTGGTCCCATTGGGTTGTTAGTCGCATGGCCATCTACATTTCCTCGCTGCTATTGAAATTCTTTGGAATGAGTCTATATAACAAACGGAGGAACCGCTGAGGATGGTTAAAAGGATAAAGGATAAAGGACGGCGTTACTCAATCCCTTCTGGGATGCGCGCGCGAATTCTACTTCTACGGGATGTCGTGGAGGCGACATGAATGCGTATTTGGCCATACAATGACTTGCGGTGGCCAGTCGATGCACAAGCCAGTGCATTATCCCTCCAAGAGAAGTCTGGAGTCAGTCACCGACCCCGGAGGGATGGAAGGCTTGATTGGCCTGGGCGGGAAATCCGAACCAGAAACTGGTATCGGGTGCAGACGACAGTCGCGCCTCCTCCGACTGCGCTACACGCGCCCTGGTGAGGATGGTTACAACACAAAATTGACCGCTCACAGTCCATCTTCGTATAACATAGAAACTCATCTCTCGTAGTTCTTGGTCTGACCGATCCGTGTAGTACAATAAGGAGTTCTTATTCCTCAATCGACCCCTCAGCTCTCAAATCCTGGTGATTTTATTGCAGTTAAGATACAAAAGACTGAAGAAGAAGAACTTATGGTCCCAAATCCTCCAAAAGATAAGAGCTTATACCACCAAACTTATGGCCCAAGTCGCCAATAAATGTTGATCTCGAGCTCACACCAGCGGAATCATCCATTTGTTAAGTGGCAATCAAGAGCTTCTGGACTTGGAATTCTTGTCGCCAATTATCAAATAGGATGTCTAAAGTCAGTGCTACCAGTGCGCTTTTAATCCTCACAACACTGCCTAGGCACCGCGAGGCACCACTTACATTTGTACAGTTATGCCCTAGCAATTTTTCGAATATTCGAATGGTTTCGAATACAGGACATTCGAGTATTCGAATTCGAATGCATTCGAAGAGAAAAGAGGTTTCTTGAATACTCGAATTCGAGTACATTCGAAAAACACAGTTATCGGAGTATTTGAATTCGAATGGAGATCGTTCGAGTACTATCGATTGATCGTTTTATTCAGTAGTGAGGTTCCCCAATGGTCACTGTGTTCCACCCTTATCAGAGGCAGCTATGCGCAACCAAAAATTGAGCGTTTCGACCGGCCGGATAGCTGAGATTTTTTTAGATTTTCCTATTTTTATACAGCTATCTAGCTTGGCGGTAATAATATTTGAGCAAACCTTATTCCGAATGGACAGCTTAACACAAAAATTGATTACATGGATCGATATTATTCAATTGCTCGGTTTTTCTTGTTTGTTGTGGCGCCTTATTCGCATCTCAAGCCACCTCATTGGGTAGAAATCGAGCGGAATGATGGTAGTTAATCAGGTAGTATCGCTTTGAATAAACCTTGTTCTTTTTGAGTCCATATGTAGGCTTAATGGGTGAACATGTACAAGAGACCTATGGAACAAGCAACACAGATACGAATGGAAGATTTAAATTTGAGAATTCCATGACTTGACTCAAGCGCAAAGGGTAGGCAGAAGTGGACGAAGAAGAAATTTGCTTCTAAATTCGAAGCTGTATCTCATTAAATATCTCATTAAACCCCGATAAGTGCTGGTCCTCCAGCGATAATGAAAGCCGTTCTGGGAACTATAGCATTGCGAGTTGCGCTTTCCTTTCATTTGAACTCGCAAGGTGGCGGGAAGAAGCCATTTGCTCAATGTTTTGAGTACGGGCTTCACAACAGTGCTCAAAAAGTTACAAAAGATTTCGTCTTCCTACGCTCACACCGAAATCTTACATTCGGCACGAATCAGACTTCGTTGGAGAAAATCATATCCATAAGAGGCGATTGGACAATCCAGCACCCTACTACATATTTTTAAAGAGACAGAGCAGCTGGATTTTGATCGCCGCGGAGATGTGTCCGCATTTCGTTTCTTGTGCTCTGTCTCTCTAAAAATACGTAGGATGCTGGACTATCCGTTCACATCTTATTCCATATGATTTTCTCCACCGAAGTCTGATTCGCGCCGAATGTAAGATTCTGGTCTGAGAGCAGAAAGACGAAACATTTTGCAACTTTTTGAGCACTGTTGTGAAGCCCGTACTCAGAACTTTGAGCAAATGGCTTCTTCCCGCCACCTTGCGAGTTCAAATGAAAGGGAAGCGCAACTCGCATTGCTATAGCTCCCCAGAACGGTTTTCATTATCGGTGGAGGACCAGCACTTATTGGAATTTAATTGAATATTCTGTGAAATAAATAATGAAATAATTCAGCTTCGCATTTAGCACTGTTTGCAATTGCTAGTGATTCGAGCCACCTAGTAGTTGCATAAGCCGGTTGTAGTTGATTCGCTTTTTGCGAAGCACTTACCTGCGTTCATTATGACGGAATAGCCTATGAATCCAAGGCTTCTTGTTCAGCTATGGGACGGCGGATGCTTCGTTACGGCTCGGCGGGTTTTCTGTCGTTGCGGCCGCGTTTGAAAGCGGTGCTGCTGCGGTGGGGCAGCGCGTGTGTGTGTCGCCTGCGGTGGGACGTCCATTATGATTGCCTGACAAATGGTTCATCGTAAACGCCTCTTCCCAAGTGGCGCTGGCGCGCGCATTGTTTCTGAGTGTCGTGCTGCATCTCCGGCGCTGCTTATGCGCTGCTGCGCTTCCAGCGGTGGTGGCTGAGAGCAATCGCTTTTAGTCGCCGCAGCGCCGTGTCTGTGTATCTCGTAGCGCTGCAGTGATGAGCATTTTTAAGAAAGGTACTTTTTTTTAGAATCCTTGCTTCTGTGTTTAATCCTTATTGCTCGCTTTTAAATTTTAATTTCTACAGATCCTCGATACAGGATGTCCTAATGTCTAAATCTGCATATCGTACCTTGAATTTGAACACATACTACTGCTCTGCCATTGTCATATACAGGGTGTCTCAAAAAATGTATACACTGTTTGAAAGGCGTTAACTTGGCTTACAGCAGAGGTACTAAAGAAGTTGAGGCTCATGCGAAAGCTTAAGAAAGTGAAATTTTTCTGACGTATGAGCGGTGTGTAATGCGCCATGCGCTCGTCTGATATTTTGCATTTTACACTCGATTGATTGTGCTTCGCTTGAATACTTGTTGCAGTTTCTTCACAAGGCGGTTGTAATTATTGATTCGCGCTTGTTTAAAACTTTAACGTAAGGTTTAAAACTTAAAAGCACACTACGCCTTGCAAAAAATGCGGTTTTCTTAAAAAATGGAGGTACTATTTGAAAGGTTCTAACATTGCTGCTAGCGAAGCTTTTTTTAAGATGTTCGAGACTCATACGAAGGCACAGGGTAACGAGATTTCTCTGGTGTGTAAATGGTCAAGATTGCGCCATGCCCCTCCTTCCCCCCCCCCCCCCCGACACCTTGCATTTCTCAAGATTGCGCCATGCCCCTCCCTCCCCTCCCCCCCCCCCCCCCCGACACCTTGCATTTCAGACGCGATTGATTGTGCATGGGTGATGCGAGTGGGTGGTGCTTTGGAGAAGTAGTCGTTGAATCGCGTCTGCACTTCGACCATGTTTCCGAACTTCTAATAGCCCTTCAGGATAAGCTTCTCCTCGAAGGAAAGCCTAGAGCCGGGCATGACTCTTGTTATGGGCTCAGTTATATAGAGAACGTTATTAGAACAGTATCCAGATCGATAAATTGTGCAATCAATAAACTCACATGTCACACGTCTTTCACGTGATTGTCAAATTCTAGACGGTAAAAGAAACAGCACAGGTTAATCAGTCCAAGTAGTAACAAGACTGTAACATGCATTCAGTCCATGCACAATCAATCGAGTCTAAAATGTAAGGTTTCAGACGAGTGCATGGCGCGAGATCTTGACCATTTAAACGTCACATAAATCTCGTTAGCTAGTGCCTTCATATGGGTCTCGAACAGCTTCAAAAGCATCATTATCAGCAATGTTAGAACCTTTTAAATAGAACCTGCATTTTTTAGAACACCCTGTATTTTTTTGCGAACATAGTGTGTTTTTAAGTTTTCTTAAAAAAGCATAAATCAATCGATGCGGACCCTTATAGGAGAAATCACAACAATCATTCAAGTAAAACACAAACAACTGAGTGTAAAATACAAGAATTCAGCTGAGTACATGGTGCAATCCATACCGCTCATATGTCAGAAAATTTCCATTTTCTTAAGCTTTTATATGAGCTCTCGTGTTGTTCAGTACCTTTACTGTGAGCAAAATGATCACTTTCGAAGCAGTGCATACATTCTTTTTTAAGACACCCTGTATAACATTTTCACGTCGAATTGGACACGTCTAATCAAATTGGACGCTCTTTTAAGCTAGCCTAAGACTTTTGAAATCAAAGCGAACTTTTTCTTTCAGGCAGGTTGAACTACAGACTCAACGAGATGGTTTTTATTTATTTATTCAAAGCATAGACCGGGGTCTAGCGTAAACAAGTTTACAAACAATTCAATACAACAACTAAAACAGTTTAGAATTACAACAACATACGTAACTCAAAGCATCAGCCGAATAAAACAGGACATCATCATCAGCACGGCGCCTGTCATATTGAAGCACTCCACGGTTAGAACAATATTTTGATCGAGGAATATTTGGTTTGACATTCTTTAAAATTGTTTAGTTTACCTGCCCCAATAAGTTTAACAATTTTATAAAAATTGCATTTTTAGAGAAAAAATATTAAATTGAAATTAGTCTTAAAGCACAGCAAAGAAGCAAGCGCATGGCGCATTGAAACATCAGATCGCACCATGTTCTTAAAGGTTCACCGCGACTTTTATTCGATTTATGGGGTAAATGCCACTTAGATGAACCATCAAAGTGAGGATATGTGTGTTCTTTACAGCTGTTGTTGCTATGTCGTCAACAGGTGTCAAATTCTACACGTACAGAATTTCTGCTATCAGTCGAATAAAAATAGCGACGTCTTGGAAGAGGGCAATGCGCAACTGCAACCTTTTTTGGCACTAAACAACGGCCGCCTTCCTGCTATCTAAAATGAGGTTTGAACCTTATTTTTCCTCAAAAAGTGAAAATTTTATAAAATTTCAAACGATTTGTTCTCTTATTGGGTAGATGAATTAAAACTCTAAACAAAATTATAGCGAAATTTAATTGAACAAAAAATTATTCTAAATTTTTTTTGGAGAGTCTCTAGTTTAATTTAGAAGAATTCGCATAGATTTCAAAAGTCTTAGGCTGGCTTATAAGTGTCCAATTCGACTTGAAAATTGTGTATCTGGTCGATTGTCCTACGTGAGCGCTTCATTGTTGTACATTTTTGATAGTCTCTTATAGAAATAGATAGTGTTCTGTTTGGTGCTAGATTTGTACATATGTTATGTAGAGACATGGGATATACTTTATGTACTAGTAATAGTAACTATTTTTATTCAGAGATGACAGCCCATGTGTTTCGTAAAAAATGAGGAAGTGGGAACAAGTTTTCTCATTTGCTCGGTTATCTAGAGTTTCTGAAGAGGAATTTGAATGTTTGTTTGCTATTCTAAAACTGCAGTCTTTACTTATAATCATTTAATTTGTTATTCAATTCTCGAGTCCTTTTGGGAATTTGAAACTCGAGCTTATTCGTTTCTTCAAATTTTCAAAGTTTCAAAGTCAAAGTTATTCATTTAGTCCTATACAAAGCTCAAACTATCTTCATCTCGGTTCTTCTATTTTTATTCGTTATTCTTTGCATCAACTTTAAGCACATAAAGCGAACTGGTGAATTGACTTAAGCACTGTAATAGTCGGGGAGCTGTTCTACGAATATGTTGCATATCGTTATTTGTGAGTCTACTTGTTTCAAAGCCCTACTTTTCAGCTTTATTTTTTTCGTTATTTATCGCGCTGGCGTAATTTGCGCGAAGAAGATAGGTAGGGTATTGTAGAGCTACAAACAGTATGGCTTTAATACGTGTCAGGCACGTGTGTTGGAGTATATACGCATTGTTCTTCAACTTTCTGGAAATATTCTTCTCTTGTTATCCGATTTCCTAATTAGGCATCCCTCACTTATAGTCCCATGGCTTAGAAACTCTGGTTTATTCCTTGCTTCATTGGTTCCTGAATAATCGAGTGTAATGGCTATGGTGGTCGTTTATGATAACTTGGCTAATCCTGAGTTTTACTTTCCGCATATTGAGGTGTTGCACTTTCACCATGCTTGCTTGTTAGGGATATTTTAGAAGCGAATACTGGAGGATGCAACTTGAAATTTTCAATTAGATTCTGAAAAGCTTCAGGATTCGATATAGTACTAGCGGAAAGGCGTTAGCGATGGTTGCATGCGTGCATTTTTATGTCGTCTCCGTTCCTGTGTCGTTATGGCGAGAGACCGATATGCTAATGTGACATGGGTGTACTGTGTGCGCAGTAATTGTCTTCTTAGAACAGTGAAGATACGGTTTCTCAGCCTCGTAATCTAGAAGATTCAGTGAAGGAAAGGACGAAGATTAGCCAAAATTGTACGGAAGGTACTAACAAGGGAAGGGTCTGAAGTGTACGTCTGCGGGGGGAGCGAGTCATATAGGGAGAACCATCACCCCTCAATTAGTATAAAAATGTGTTTGTGCCAAGTCGTCAAATTCAAGGGGACCATGAAGTTACAACGGAATACAGGGCATCTCGAGTTTGAGGGTTTCGGATCCCGCGACGCCTCTCCCGGCAAGCGGCTCGGAGCGTAGTGGATAGTGGCGTTGTTTCATGCGAGGAAGGTCGTGGGTTCGATTCTTCTGCGCTGCTGCATTTTTGCGTTTCAACAGATTGGTTGAGATTTGAGGGATTCTGACGTCTATACCATTTTCAGGCGTTTCCTGCATATTTTTCCAGCTGTACGTTGTGAACAGTACCTTTTTAGCGACTTTTTTTTATTACTGACCAGTTTTTTAACCACAACGTCTTCGTCAACTTGAAGTTGACGTGCTTCGAAGTCCTTTAGTAATGCTGGACATCCGTTCCTCAAATGAAACAACGTCACTATCCACTGCGCTCCGAGCCGCTTGCCGAGAGAGGCATCGCGGACTTCATGACCCCAAACCGTGATGCGCCTATTCCGTTGTGACTTCAAGGACCCCATACTCCTTGGGTTTACCGACTTGGCAAAAAATGAATACATTTTGATACTAATTGATGGGTGGGATTCTGCCTATATGACTCCTCTCCCCCGCTTCAGACCCTTCCCTTGTAAGTGCAGTAAGACAGCAGTTATTCAAAGCCGAAGGGTTCTCACTGATATCAGATCAAATTACTACCCTTTACCTCTTCAGGGCGAATGGTTTCTCTAGATTTACGAAGCATTAAGACTTCCTGTTCTGCCAATATGAAAATTCAAAAAATTGAATTAAAAGGCAGGTTCATTGTTAGTTTGCCGGTTGCTAAAGTAGCGAGTGTGCAGCTGCTTGGTTGTTTTTGGTCTTAAAAGGTTACAAAAATATAATAATGCTGGACATAAAATTGAAAAAAATGAAATAACCCTTTGTGTTCAGATTATCGATCAGAAGCTGATACTCACTGCAGCTGCCTGTCGCAGCGCAATAGGATCCCTACTAGATAGAACAAGCTGTCGGCGTCATAATGTAAACTCGATTGCATATTTTTCAGCAACGGTCGACCTCTTCGACGAGTAGGGGTGATTTTGATTTTCTGATAGTCTGTTAAGATGTAGGAACCCTATAATAAGGTTCAAAGCTTGTTTTGTGTATGGTTATGGTGCAAGCAACCTGTTGTGCTGATCTAATTTGATTCCTATCGTGTCCTGATTATGAGGTCGTTGCGATAAGTTCCAGTTTCTGATCGATCATTCGGAAACAAAACGCACAAGGAGTGCTCGTTGATGACTCCGAAATGGCATTCGAGGCGATCACGACGTCCGCTTGAGGCTGCGTCGTCGCTGAAGTAGGATGCGTGTTCAGAGTTCACAGCAAGGGGTTCGAACTCCTTAGTTCCCATTGTTTCTGAGCACCCCGTAAAGAAGGTGAATTGTGAATTACCTTTGGGTGCACTGTATATAAAGACACCCTGAACGTGAGGGAGTAAATGGGCTCCTTCTACCACGGGTACAATATCCTTGCTGATTCATGGCCCTTAATGATAAATTTCAGCTCAGGTTCTAATAGATGGGTCATCGACGTACTCATATACGGTTGAATGCCTAGTCCAACTGTGCCATTTCGGCGGGAATGTCTCACTTGTTTGACAGTCATTTACCAAAAAGAAGCGTATTACGCAGTCATAAGAGACGCTGGCTCTCCCGTGATTCCAGAACTGATCCAATGTTCGAGCTCCGACTTGCCGACCCAGACTTCTATCCATACCGCATCGGAGTTCTACATTGGATCCGATCGAAAATCTTCGGATTTTTGGATGGTTCGGATCAGGTTACCCGAATCGGGTATCCGAAAATGATTCGCGATTCGCTCGATACAATGGATCCGATCGAAAATCTTCGGATAATTGAATGATTCGGACAAGGCTAATTTCGCGGACCCCGGATTTTTGGATGATTCGGATAAGGTTACCCGAACAGGATATCCGAATATGATTCTTTCGGATCCAATGTATAATCGGAGTATATATTGCTACCATGTCTCATATAAAACACATTAAGCTCTAATGTTTCCATGGGTTCGGAATCGCAAGTGATTGTATGCTTCGAGCAAGCATTCACTCCTTCTTCAAAATATTCCAAAGAAGTCAAATTCGTGGTGCATCTGAAGAAGGTGACATTTATGTTTCGTGTTCTTTACAATCTATAAGGTTGGCGTCTAAATTCTAGACTCTTAAGCACCTTCAACAGAAGTGTTTATTAAGAAATAACAGCAGTTTTCAACCAAAGGAGGATCCCTTGGAACGCGGAACTGCTTCCCATTTATCAGCTAGCTGGTCGACTCTACAGCTGTAGAATTCCTCTGCTTTTGAGACAAATAATCCTTGGAGTGCATTTTGACTTGGTCCATATTAATAAATCCTCTTCCAACCAAGAAGTGCTGCAGCGAGTTAAAAGGTGGCAGTCACTCGGCGCACAGTCTGGACCGTAAGGTGGATGAGCTGAACGTTCCCAGCCAAGGCCATAGATTTTTTGAAGCGTCCGATTCGCGACGCGTGATTTGGCGTTATCTTGCTGAGATTAATCCCACTCCTGAAAAGCTGTCTGAACTGACCCTGGTGGAGTTCAGCCTGCGCGCGGTCAAGCTTAGAAGAGTGGACCTCGGCATCAATGTCGGAACCGCTCTTGATGATCTCCCTGAAGTCAGCACCTTCTTGACACCACCAAACGGAGAGCGCTTCGCGAATCGGGCTCTTCAAAAAATTGAAAACTTTGGCTGGGAGGGTCTAACTCATCCACCATACAGCTAAGATAGTGCGCCGTGTGACTACTTCCTTTTTAGTTCGGTGCAGCACTTCTTGGTTGGAAAACGTTTTATTAATATGGCCCAGGTCAAAATGCTCCTCCATGGATTCTTGGCCTTAAAAGCACAAGAATTCTACAGCCGTGAGATAGATCAGCTACCTAATAATCGGGAAGCACTTTTTCGTTCCTAGGGATCTTATTTTGGTTGTAGATTGTCTTTTGTTATTTGCTAATAAACACTTTTGTCGAAGATTCTTGAGAGTCCACAAATTTAGTTGCCAACCTAATAAAGAACGTATAAAATTTCTGTAGTGCAAATAGGAAAAACCAATTCAAAATCCTTGTGTCCTTCACGGTTGACGTGTCTATCCCGTCCGAAGGCCGTTTGTCACATTTGGAAGAAATATAATTGTTCCACCTCTGGTAATTATCTTCGAGCAGGGTTAATGTTTGGAATAATTTGCTGAGTTCTTCCGTAGATGCACGCCATGAAGTAGTGACAACCCTTGAGTGGGTTATTTATTGATGGTAGCCAATTGAAAGACTACATCGCTGCAGTGGGTGTAGCGCAAATGGGGGTAGCGTCGGCTTTGACATGACTCCGAGTCGATCCGAGGTTCTGGTCCCACTCAGACCTAAAACTGAGGAGATTGTCGGATATACAACAAATTTCCGCTCGGGAGTATCTTATTCTGGGGATTAGCTTGAAATGGGCAGGGCATTAGAAAAAAGGTCCCTTCATGTCTAAGGAAAATCAGACTATTCTTCGCTTAGGCACTAAACATGTTCACTGATGAGAACCGAGGCAAGTCGTACTAGAAGAACCACTCCACCCTCGAAAACGTCTTTAAGAAAAAGCCCTTCCTTGCAACAATAGCGTTTCTGCTCTAAACCACTGAGTGGAAAGCAACGTTGTTCGCATGCAATAAGACAAGCAAGCCCACTAGATCTACCTACTTATCGATAGCTTACGTTTCTGTTGCAGAAGTTGGTAAACCTGTGGAGTGTGGAGCTCCTTAGCTGCACGACATTGGCAGTAACCACAGGAAGAATAAATGCGTGGGAATGGAGGGATTTTAAGTTGATTTTCCATCACGGTTGACCGACACTCTTGGTTTTCCGGGGGCTTAGCTTTTCTGGGCTCGGAGTCGATAACGGCTTGCCTACTGGCTATCGCAATAGATTAGTGTCTTCTGAATTCGCACTCTCATTGCACGACGTTTCGGCTGTATGTACTTAAAGGCCAAATGCGCGTTCATTGTGCCTCTGCGATTCCTCATAAAGGTTGAGTTCGCGGCGCCTTCCGAATGTGTTGATTAAATCGAGCCTTTGTCCTGTTATAACGATGTCTTGTTTCGATAAAAGCTTTACAGCCGATCGCATAGCGTCGGCAATACAACGGCCTAGCATCCTTGTTGGTAAGCAGAGGATGCGCTTTCGATTCCCCAGCAAAATACCGTTATAACACAGCTCATCACCACTGTAGCAGCCAATTGAGGCTTAAAGAAATTTTCTTGAGGCTTTGTCATTTATTCTTTAGCCCAACTTATCGTTAGGGTCTCAAACAACTGACCTTGTTCATACTCTTCGTTTATGAATGTCTGGCACTTGTTTTTTCTAGAAACATGACGAAACTTTCGGCACTCTCCAAGGGCTGGGTTAATAATTAAGATCCTCTTCAAATGGCATGCAAACCTTCGTTGTCCCTACCGTAACGATTTTCCCCGAAACAACCTTTTGTAGTTATCCGGACTCTCGTAAAGCACTGCAACTTTCGATCCAATTCTTGGGTAATTCGGTTCTTGACATGTACACCACTTTCACGTCAAACTGAATACTCTTTAAAAAAAACATGCATCTGACGACAAAGTGAACGTCTTCCAAATCGAAACGAGCTTCTTACAGGTAACTACAAACTCTCCAAGATGGTTACATAAATTTTTTATTCAAGAAAATTTGGTATTACTTTCTTTAAAATTGCTTGTGTCATGTGCACTAATGAGTGCAATGGGCGCGTGTAGCGCAGTCGGGGGAGGCGCGACTGCCGCGTGCACCCGATACCGGGTTCCTGGTTCGGATCTCCCGCCGAGACCAACCAAGCCTTCCATCCATCCGAGGTCGGTGAATTGGTACCGGACTTGTCTGGGAAGGATAGAGCGCTGACTTGTTCATCGGCTGGCCAAGTTATTGTATGGCCAAATACGCATTCGTCTCGCCTCCACGACATCCCGTAGAAGTAGAATGCGTGGCGCATCCCAAAAGGGACTGAGTAGGGCCGTCCTTCATCCTTTGTCCTTTAATGCGTGCAATAATTTCATATAATTTTTCTTGAGGAACAATAATTATAGTGTGTTTCAAAGGGCAGCAAGGCAGTAGTCATTTGGAGAAAAGAAAGAAAAAAGGGGATATCACGCCATGCACTCGATTAGATCGTTGCGATTTTTATTCGATTGATAGTGTAAATTCAGCTTAGATGAAGCATCAAAGTGAGGATCTGTATGTTTTGTAGAACTGCTTTTGCTCTGTTGTCTACAGGTGTGAAACTCCATGCATGGAGAAACATTGCTATTATTCGAATAAAAAGTATTGACTTCTTGAACGAGTGCATGGCGCAGTCCCTTAGCACTAAAAAACGGTCTCCGTTTTTTAAGCAAGCATTAAACCATTGTTCCCCTAAAAAAAGCGAATTTATATGAAATCTCAAACAATGTGTTCACTTACTGGGCGGGTGAATTATTTTAAAGCTTTGCTGAAAGTCATTCTAAATTTTTTAAAGCGAAAATCTATTCTAATATTTGTTTATGTTTATTTAAGCCAAAAACAACAACAAAGTTGACAAGCTAAATACGTAGCAGAACAATGGTTGGCTATACAACAAGAAATGATGGGACTGATATGAAGGCATATGTTATGCCAGAAACAAATTTGTTAGCTGAGAAAAGCCCAAGATTTAAATTCATTCCTCATCAATGTTTAGTCACTGATTCCGTAGAAGTCATTTCCATACAAGATTATAAGAAGATATATTATCTTTCTTACTCATACTTAGTTTTTTTATATATTTATTTTGGAGAGTTTCTAATGCAATATGGAATGGGCTCATTTTGATTTGGAAGATGTACACATCGATTTCAAGAGGTCAAGCTCGCTTAAAAGAGCATCCAATTTGACGAGAAAGGTGTCCAATTTAATACGAAGTGTTCAGTTTGATTTGAAAAGTGTCCAGTTCGATGTGAGAATGGTACATATAGCAATGGAGCTCAGGCTCAGGTTGACGCCTGTACCGACTACGGAGGCACACCAAACGCGCACTTGGCCTTTAGGCACATTCAGCAGACACGTCGTGCACTTCAAGCAATAACAGAATTCAGAAAACTTTGGTCTGCAACTATAGCCGATAGGCAATCCGGGTCCGGATTCACCAACGACTTACAGCAGTTTAACAGAGAAATTCAGCCGAAATCCCTGATAGCGCGGCAAAATGCTTCAGCATGTCGCTTGATAAGCGGCGCTATCAGTGATTTCTGCTGTATTTTCTCTGTTAAATTCCTCAAAGTCGTCGATGAATCCGGCCCCCGGTATCGACATTATCCCAAATCCCGGAAGACGAGTTAATTATGATGCAAAACCGAACTTGGTATCTATCTATTCCCACGTATTTGATGCTTCCTGTTGTTACTGTCCGTGCAGTTCAGTTCAATTCACTTGGTTTGGGTTTCCCACCCAGGTCAATGAAGCCTTTCATCACTCCATGGTGAGTGAACTGGTCCAGACTTGTCTGGAAAGGATAAAATACTGACTTGTCCATCGCTGACCACCGAATTTCATTGTATAGGTCAGAGATGCATTCCAACTGCCTCCATGACACCCTGTAGAGGGAAAATGCATGGCGCATCATAAAAGGGAATGACCAACGCCGTCCTTTATCCTTCATTTTTCAGGCACCCGTAACATAAATAGGTCTGGTGTTGAATGCTAACAAGGCTATCATTTACTATGAACCCTGGATCGGATCTCTTGCTGCTATTTCCTCTACTTGTTAGGAGAGAAAGCATTCCGGCATGAAGGTGAATGGAGGGAGGTCGAGCGGAGCAGCGTGGCGCGGAATGAGTGGAGATGCTTGGTGCTCGGCGAGCATTGTCCATGGCTCGTCGAGTCGACGACCGTCTTGTTGTCGTCGCCACTTTGTGCTGCGATGGCCGCCGATGAGGGTGCTGGGGATGTCAGAGGGGGTTGGCGGTGTATGGTCGCGGTCGGCCGGTCTGGGCTCTCTGCGCATCATACGTTCCATGCGCCAAGAAGCGACGGCGTGGCTCGCACCTGCGATGACCGTCGCATGAGTTAGCAGCAGCAGCAGCGGCAGCGGCAGCGAGCGTCCAGACAGTAGCGAGCAGCAGCCGATTGATCACATCCCCGTTACGGACGATCGGAACTCAGAGCTGGATATTATGCTCTGTAGCAATCTGTTCGGTATTTCTTTTCCTGGAGGTGGGTTTTCTCGGGTTTTCCCATTAATTTTGTTTTAATTTTGTCGTTATTTTGAAGTAAGATTCGCTTTCAAACGCCTCGAACTTTTCTCTTGGGCTGTCTTACGCTAGTCTCTTTGGAAATTTAGCACATCTCGTGTTAATCTGCATTTTGCTGTATGTTCACCTCGTTTCCTCCTTTACTCACCTCGTCGTTGTGGCTCCAATGCGCCGCTTTGGCTCAGATTCTAACCAGTGCCAGATGGCACGGTGGTAGGAATTCCTGACTTCAAGCGTCGCTTTTCCTCGTTATCGTCAGTTTCCTCTGTCCGCGTTTCCGGTTTTCACGCTGGCTTTGCACGTAGGTTTTTCCGTGCATCACGTTTCTCTCCTCGAAATCGAGAAGACGTTCGGCCAAACTGAACGAACTCGGTCATCCATCGATTGAGGGGATCTGTGTGTTCTTTGTCGATACGAGCCTCGGCCATATAATTAGTGCCGTCACTAGCTCATTTGGAGGCGTGTGTGGCAAATGCTAGGCGCTGGCTTTGTTTCATCGTAAGTCCTGCCTCTCGCTGACTTTAGTCAAATGCTATGAGAGTGAGGTACCCAAGCTTATATGTCGGGCAATGACCCGCTGCGGCCCGAAAGTAATGGCAGTTTTCTCTTATTCAAGTCATCCAGACGGTTTTTGCTGTTTGGAAGTGGCTATTGTTCCATCCTGCGGAAATATTCTATAGGATTTATTTTACTTTTTTGTTATTTGTTTATTTTCTTTTTACTCAAACGCATTTTGTGGATGTGTAAAGGTAAAACGGATTAATGCAGCGTTGGTCAGTCCCTTTGGGATGCGCCACGCATTCTGCATACTTCCACGGGATGTCGTGGAGGCGATTTGAATGCGTATTTGGTCATACAATGGCTTGAGGTGGCCAGCCGATGGTCTCTGCGCTTTATCCTTCCCACACAAGTTTGGTATCCAGTTCAGCGACCTCAGAGGAATGGCTTTGGTTGGTCTAGGTGAGACTCGAACCATGTACCTGGTGCACGCGACAGCCAAGACCTGCTCCGAATGCGCTGCATGCTCCCTTATTGCTAAGTACACATATAATATATTAAAATAGCGAACTAGCGAAAGAATATATAGTCTAAGTTGTAACGAAAACTGTCGATATCGTACAAGGATGTTCTCCATTGTACGTGCTATGTCGTAGCCTTCCATCGCTCTGAGGTCGGTGAATTCGTACCAGACTTGCATGGGAAGGGTAAGGCGCTTACTTATACATGGGCTGCCCATTATGTACTTATATTGCTTCTAGAATGTCCAGTGGAAATGAGATGCGTGGCTTACACCAATTCGGAACAGGTTATAGCCGTCCTTTATCGTTATTATCCTTAAAGGGTAAAGAGTAAAGGACGGCGTTACTCAACCCTTTTTGGATGCGCCACGCATTCTACTTCTACGGGATGTCGTGGAGGCGTGTTGAATGCGTATTTGGCTGTACAATGACTTGCGGTGGCCAGCCGATGAACAAGTCAGCGCTTCATCCTTCCCAGACACGTCTGGTACCAATTCACCGACCCCGGAGGGATGGAAGGCTTGGTCGGCCTGAGCGGGAAATCCGAACTAGGAACCTGGTATCGGATGCATGCAACAGTCGGCGCCTCCGACTGCGCTACACGCGCCTCGTTATTATCCTTACGTTGGTGTATCCGCAAAAGTACCTTCGGTCTTTTTAAGGTAAAAATCTAGGTAATATTTATTTATTTAGTTCACGACTATGTCCGTGTGCTACATAGATTACAGCAGAAATACAGCACAATGCAACACATCGTAAACAATCATTGCTATGCAGTTATTTAGTATTTAAAGTGTAAATATGAGAATCTGAATAAGAGTTCATCTGAAGCATCTTTCTCCTTGAGCATATACGTTCCCTGAGTAACACTTATGCATCTTACTCACGGAGCGTATATGCTCATGGAGGAATTTTACGGGTATTGAGGAACTGGTACAGTCGCCAAGCTCCAATAGGCTTTTATACCAGCCGCTTCTATTCCAGTCATTTTCAGAGCTTTTCTCCAGAACAAGAATCGAAAAATCGCACCTCATTTAGTCGGTTTTGTGGTGTTTTTAAACATTAATGAAGATTAAATGCAGCAAGGTCTGAAAAGGGGATTCAAAGCTGGTTCTATGCTAAACCTGCACGTCCTCACCTGCTATCATACTCTAGTTCTCTCCCGCTTTCTGGGAACCTCGAGGAAGATCGAAACACTGTTCAAGATGTTGCTCAAGGTTTTCTGGACAGGAATTCTTAATGCTTTTTTAAAGGGATATTTCGGATCTATCCTAATCTGAGGGGGCATATAGTGATTCGCGTCTCCAATCCTTTGCTTGAGCTTCTGCAAGAGCATCAGCTGTTGTCATATGATGCGAGGATTTCCATTTAAATTCAGAGAACGTGGTTATGTGACATAGAATGACATACAAAGCGATACTTAACGGTTACCCCTTCCCGACTAGGATAGATCCGATATTTCTTCTAGTTGAATGGGTCTTAAAATCGGTAATTCTATGAATTTAATATGTATGGCATTCCTTCGGCTACTCTAATGGCCGTTAAAGCAAACTTTTATTATTGGATGAGGTTTCGGGCGCCTTAAACTCTTCTTCAAGCTCATTATAGGCGAAACCTGTAGTGGAAACTTAGTGCGTTTGCGACGACTGTGTTGCCTGTTTTTGCTGTAAATAATTCCATAGCTCGAATCTTTCTGTTTGGATGGCTGTACGATTGCTTCACATAAACAACCCATGGAAAATAGAACCTTTTAAAAAAGTTGTTTTGTTGTTTTTTCTCGGACTTTTTTGTCACCGAAAAAACCTCTTCACTACCACTTTGGAAATGTTGGCTGGCAGAAAAAGGAGCTGAAAGTGTCTGTGAAGGTGACTGCTGTGACAGCTGGGCTGAACCCTACCTGAGCTGGAGCCTTTGACGAGCTTCCAAGCGAAGTTCTATGGCCTCTGTTCAGCTGACCCCCAGTAATGTTCCTAAGTAAACATTCAGTGAATTCACCTGAAACGACTATTTGACTGCCAGGACCGACAGCGTTATCGTATGTGTACTCCCACTTATTATGTCCGCTGATTGTTGAATGATAAGCTTCGTTCAAGTGCTAATCGGACAGCCTAATGGCCAGCAGATGTCACTTCAATGCGCTGCCCTTCAAGTGATAGTGAATTATAGATCGCAGCGAACGTGAATGGCCAAGCAGCACGTTAGCATATGGTGGCTGGGTTCGAAATGTTGACTGATTACTCGGGAAATGAATAGGAAACGAGCAGGAAGCGCCGAGGAAAAACGCGGTCGCGTGCCGCATAAACTGGGCGCCGCCGGTATTGTACATAATTGCTCGTTTGGGAACGAACTCACTTCATGGACGTCGGCGTTCTGCTTGATTTTAACGAGGCCGTTTTTTGGCCGTGCTTTATTGATATTGCCGACGCATGCGCGCGTCTTCAAGGTGCAGATGCACTTGCGCAACACACGCAAATAAACAGATGTTTGAGTTGGCGGCGATATGCAGCTGAGCTCTACTAGTTTCCTTCTCCAGCAGTTCTTTCACCTACATTGAGAGGAGGATGACCCATGTAGGCGAATAAAAGTGTGGCGATGGTCTCAGAGTTGCGGACGCTATGTTTCACCATGTGTTTATGTTTATATTTCTGTTTATGATAGCCATAAGTCAACAAAAGAGACAGATGGAAAAATGGGGTCTGTGGTTCCAGTGAAAGCTGCAGACGCTGTCAAAAAATCAGTGTCTGATATAGTTTAGTATCTTATAGTTCTGATATAGGTGAACGACGCTTGTTTCCATGGAAAATCCGCCTAGATTAGCGTGATTGTTCGCCTGCTTTTTGCCGTTGTTTCTGTTTTTTTCCTTATGTGGCACGTCTTATGACGTATCCAATATTTAAATAAATAAATGAATAGTTGTGCTCCCGCAAGATTTTCGAATATTCGAATGGATTCGATTACCCGCAATTTTCGAGCATTCGAATTTCAAACATATTCGAAAAACCCGATTTTTGGAACATTGAAACATTGAATGCATTCGAAAAACGCTACATTTTGAACATACTCAAATTCGAAGGAAAATCATTTCAATACCTACTCGAATAGGTCATTCGAGCAGAACTATAGTGTCTGATAATTCATTTCGTGTTGACCTCTTCTCAAAGCGACGAAAACCTGGCGTAAGGGCCTGTTTGTACTTCGATGACGAGCGACGTGATGCGACGTGTTGTTGCCATATTGATCGAGCGACGTGATCGACCACCAGTGCTGTTTAATTGCGCTTAACAGCGCCGAGGACGCGTGTAGCGCAGTCGGAGGAGGCGCCGACTGTCGCGTGCACCCGATACCAGGCTCCCGGTTCGAATTTCCCGCCCAGGCTAACCAAGCTTTCCATCCCTCCGGGGTCGGTGAATTGGTACCAGACTTGTCTGGGAAGGATAAAGCGCTGACTTGTTCATCGACTGGCCACCGCAAGTCATTGTATGGCCAAATACGCATTCATATCGCCTCCACGACATCCCGTAGAAGTAGAATGCGTGGCGCATGCCTAAAGGGATTGAATAACCGTCCTTTATCCTTTATCCTGTAACAGCGCCAACGGTGTAGGGCGTATCATCGTACACTAAAAGCGGCGGCTACGGGTTCAATTCCTGCTCACGCAGTAGTTTTGATCGCAACTAAACATGCATCTTATGGCTTTTGAGCTCTGCATCAGCCGCTCTAGGCTTCAACAAATATGTGGAGCATGAAACATTCTATTGTTCCTCCAATTTCTCACTTCCTTAAACCTAGCTATTTAAGTTGTTATTCAGTCGTTTTTTGTACCACTTAGGTTTTAGGTGGATCTTTATTTGGCAGGTCCTGACATTTCGACTTCTCGTCGTCTTCAGACGCCTGAATTCTTTCATTTAATTTTAAATTTTTAAAATACTATACACTTTATTAATTGATTTTGCTGTAAATAAAACAAACCTGTTCTTCCATAAAATTGCAATGTGGTATCTCCATGTATACACTGGCATTAGCCCTGTGTTACCAGTGGTAATTGTCGCGCTATCTAGCAGGTCATCTCTCGGTATCTGATCCTCTTCGCTACCGGCGTAAAGTTCAGCTGTTTTTTTCCCGAGCCTGGATCTAGTTCAATACTATTCTTCTTCGGCAGAGGGTGTTCATAGAGCCGGTTCTGTCGAAACGCGGTGCGTCTCGGTAGAGCTATCTATGTTCCGCATCGTGGCCAGCCCACGGATTATCGCGTATTGTTTTCTTGTATCTGACCCGGATCATAAACCGTTGGTTTTTGACGCACAGCCAAGGACATAAGCGCGGGCACGGGTGTTTTTTCGGCGAGATAAGGGTCCGATAAGGGCCTGAGTTTTCAAATTCTGAATGAAGATGGCTAGGCAGACAGCCAGCCAGCCAGCGCCAGCCAGCTGCCTGGCCGTGTTCAGTGTGAATGTTTTGAGCAAACATTGTGTGGAAAGGCCGCGCCAGCACAGTCCTGGCAGAGCGCGGGGCGATGGTTTTTGTGGAGCGGACGTCGCCAGAAAGAAAAGCGTCAGTTTGGGGTTTTGCCGGTGAACATCTGGACGCGGGGAGCACACGAAAAACTGACCTCTATTACGGTTGAAGTGCGGGGACATTTGTTATGACTCGAGTGCGTCGGACGCACTTTGAAGCGCACTCCTTCAAAGACAACTAATTGGACATCAATCTTCCTTCGGCGTGATGTTTAAGATCTCACTCCGACGACTAGCAGTACAGGATCTGCAGTGGTCTCTATCTCTTGATGGCGCTGGTTCTCCAAAGAATAGGTGAATTCCGCGGTGGGGATGGCTGCAGTCAGAGCGCAGAGATGAGGTGTGCACCAGTTCGCAGGAAATGACCATTGTTGTCCATTCTGGAGATCAGTGGGATGATGACTACTGAAGTGAGGCGGTTTTTCTGTGGTGGTAAATGTCCACCTTCTTCGATTCTATAGTAAGGCTATGGATAAAGGACAGCGTTGCTCAATTCCTTTTGGGATGCGCCACGCATTCTACTTCTACAAGATGTCGTGAAGGCGATTTGAATGCGCATTTGGCCATATAATGACTTAAGACGGTCAGGTGATGGACAAGTCAGCAGTTTATCCTTCCCAGTGAAGTCTGGTACCAATTCACCCGTCCCGGTGAATGGAAGGCTTTTGGCTATGCACGAAATCCGAACCAAGAACCTCGTAGTCGGGTGCACGCGACACCCGGCGCCTCCTCCGACTGCGCTGCACGCGCCTCGATTCCATACTGCGCACGTTTTAAAGAGCGTGGAGACTTGGCCTTTATGAGCCGTTTTTTTAAAGAACGATCTCGGTTACTGTAACGATGGTTGTGAGAAAAAATGCTAGCGCCGCCAAGTCTCCACGCTCTTTAAGTCGTGCAGTATGGAATCGAGGCACGTGCAGCGCAACCGGAGGAGGTGCCGGGTGTCGCGTTTACCCGACTACCAGGTTCTTGTTTCGGATTTTCTGCCCAAGCCAAAAGCGTTCCATCCCTCCGGGGTCGACGAATTGGTACCAGACTTCATTGGGGATGATAAACCGCTGACTTGTCCAGCGCCTGGCCACCATTTGCTATGTGAGCACGCGATTTCAACTCCTACACACTTTGATCGACCGCAACATCCATGTGCGATCTATAAGCACTCACCCCTGATATTCGGAAACGAGTTCGAGTCCTGACTGGCGCTAGAGTTTTGACCACAACCAAGCATTGATAAAGCAGGTTATAACCTCAGTAACAGTCATTTGATGAACAATTCAAATCAAATCAAATTAGTCTTGGCTGTCTCAATTTTATAGTAGGAATAGTAAAGAACTACACTGTGACATCACGTCACGTCAGTCGTCTAGTATATGGTTGTTTTCTAGAGCGACAGCACAGCTCATATTATGTGGAGATTGCGGAGGGGAATGCACTTCACTTCTCCGAGACTTGTTTTTTTTTCGAAAATTCTGGAAAATTTTTGATCTGAGTAGGGCACCCGAACATCGTCCCTTCCGACGCATGACGTTCGTATACTTGCTTTCCGTCGGCGTTTTTGAAATCTGATTCATGCCGAGCAGGATTGTATTTCCTGCTTTGTTTTGATCATGGCTCCCTGATGAGGTGTGATAAACTTCACATGGGGGCCAACATTTCTACGAGAACTGCGTTGGTTGCCACTCACCTCCATTAGTTGCATTACCGTGTTGAAGTAATCCAGTGACGTTTTTCTAAGCACGCGCGCACTTTCAATGTGAGAGGCGTCCTTCAACGCCTCTCGCTACAAAAAACCTGAAGCGCGCGCAAATTTGAACTTCTTTCATCGCGGTTGCGCATGACCTTCCGGGGAGTGCGCTCTTCTAGTGGAGTAATCTGAAAATTTGAAACTTTGAAAGAAATTATAAGATTACTGAATATACATACATACAGGGTGTCTCAAGAAAACGTATACACTGTTTGAAAGGCGATAACTTTGCTCACAGTAGAGGTACTAAAGAAGTTGAGGCACATATGAAAGCTTAAGAAAATAGAAATTATAAGACATATGAGCGGCATAGAATGCGCCATGCACTCGTCTGAAAATTTGCGTTTTACACTCGATTGATTGCGTTTCGCTTGAATACTTATTATAATTTCTTCACATGATTGCCGTTTCGATTGATTTATGCTTGTTTTAAGGTTTAGGACTTCGAAACACACTATTACACACTACGGCTTGCGAGAAATGCAGGTTGCATTAAAAATATATGTACTGTTTGGAAGGTTCTAACATTGCTGCTAGTGAAGCTTTTGAAGATGTTTGAGACTTCTGCGAAAGCACAGAGTAACGAGATTCCTGTGACGTGCAAACAGTCAAGATTGCGCCACTCCCTCGCCTGAAACCTTTTTGGGATACCTGCACTTTTCGCAAGCATTAGAGTGTCTTTCAAGTTTTAAACTTTGCAGGATGCACAAGTCAATCGACACGGCTACTTTGTAAAGAAATTATAACAAGTATTCAAGCGAAACACAATCAATCGAGTGTAAAACGCGAAATTTCAGAAGAATGCATGGCGCAATCCACACCGCTCATATGCCCTTCCATTTTCTTAAGCTTTCATATAAGTTCTCAATTTCTTCAGTACCTTTACTGAGAGCAAAGCTATCACCTTTCAAACAGTGTATGCTTTTTTGGAGACATCCAGTATTCTTGCTGGTTGGCTAGTTCGATCTATCGATGCTGCAAGTGAATCTTACAGGGATAAGTAACTACGAGCGTTGAGGGTGCGTGTAGCACACTCGGAGGAGGTGTTGTCCCGATGCGAGGTTCCTGGTTCGGATTTCCCGCCCAGGCTAACCAAGCCTTCCATCCCTCCGAGGTCGGTGAATTGGTACCAGACTCGTCTGGAAAGGATAAAGCGCTGAATTGTTCATCGGCTGGCCACCGCAAGTCATTGTATGGCCAAATACGCATTCATGTCGCCTCCACGACATCCCGTAGAAGTAGAATGCGCTGGCGCATCCCAAAAGGGACTGAGTAACACCGTCCTTTATCCGTTATCCTTATGAGCGTTGAATTTCTCGCTCGCTTTTCAGTTACCAGGAGGTTTTCCAGTCTTTCGAAGAGGATTCAAGGGTAGATGGTTTTGTCTGTAATATCACATTTGCTAGCTGGCCGTGGAAGCTCAGAACAGAATCGCTATTTATGAGCGTACGAATCGAAAGCATTCAATTTTATGCATAGTATATCCTGGGCTCGTCCTCGCTTCAAAGGCGATGCTGCCATAGTTTTGTAGGAGAGAGAATGAGAACGTGCATGCCAGGGATGGGCGGAAATTTCGAAATTCCCGGAAAATAGAAAATCGAGTTTGTCAGAAGACGGAAATCATAAAACAGAAAAGCCAAAAAACGCCAGAAAACAGAAAAATTCTATGCATTTTTTACCAATAACCAACACATTTATGCCATTTCACATCGATCTGAACATTTATAGACGTAAGCTGGACAGCTTTGAAATCGTACTGAACACCGCCAAGATAAAATCTATTGTACATACTAGTAAAGTAAATTCTCTATCTATTTTTTGAAAATTCGTAATGCGCTTGTCACGAAAAATTGAGTGCAGTGCTAGACATTTCGGAAAATTTGATTTTTGTAGCTAAAATAATGGCCCAAATAGCAGTAAAGCATCAATTTTTGAGTGTATGAAAAGGAGAGATCACGCCGTGCTCTCGTCTACGCGGTCACGATTTTTGAAATAAATAGTGTAAAGGATACATACTTGAAACTGTGGAAACGTTATGTGTCAAAACTTCGCGACTCATGGACGGGTGAGTTAATCTAAAGTTTGCACTTCGATTTCTCTTTCCTGCCATTCAAAACAGGCTAGAATGGTTGCTAGAAAGCAAAGAGTTTTATGACCATTCAAACACTGACAACGTTCTTTCGGAACAATCTGTATTGATACACTGGTTTCATAGCCCTGTCTATCGTGAAGCGTTTCTTAGCTATTAGCTTTTCTTTTTTTCTTTTCTTTCCTCGAAATCGCTACTTAAGCTGGAGTTTAACAGATCCATATAATCTATAAAAGACGAATCCACTACGGAGGAATTGTGTGATCGTAGCGCTTAAGGCCTCCCCAGACTTCTGCGGCGTTGCCGCTGCCCTATCCTTCATCACAGAGCAGGGACGCAGAGTTCGCCGCCAGCGGCGTCCCTGCCCTATCCTTAACCACGGCGGCGAGCGGCGTTGCCGCAGAAGTCTGTGGAGGCCTTTACACCATCAATCAGGCGAATCAGAGAAGTGCGTGGCGCAATTTTTAGAGAAAGGCCCCAAATAGCATTTTTCGAATTTGGACATTTTTCGCTGAAGACGCAGCGATGTTGTTGTTGTTGTTGTTGTTGTTGTGTTGATTTATGCGAAATTCTGAGGTCGGATACCCATGGCAAGACTTCTATCCTATTCTATTTTCTGTGTTCTGACCAACGCCAATTTCGTCCATTTTCACAACAACAAAAAAAAAATCCGTCCAGCCCTGATGAATAGGCCACAAGGCATATACGAAGAGGAGACCATGGCGCGTCCGGACAGACTTGATCAATGACCACCTTTTCTTTGCTACATAGGTGGCACATACTGGGTGTTGGGTGGAAATATTCCCTTAAAGGGTAATGCAAAAAATCGAAGGCTGTTCGGTTTCCTCCGTCACTGCGAACCTGAAAAAAGAACGTTGGCGGTTGAGAGTCTGTGCCGTGGCGAAAGACTGTGCTATATTTGTGACGTTAATTACGTGACCTCGATATTCTCCACGACGTTTATCGTTTTGACAGGGATGGTGGAGATATTCCCTTGAAGGGTAGTGCGGAAGGAATGCCAAGTGAACAGACCTTTGCAACTATCCTTAAATTTGCTTGGTATGAAACCCAAGAAATCGTCATGACTAAGTCTGAACTTTCTGTACGAAATTTCAACTTGTATTTAGTGATTTATTTGTGTGCATTAGTCAGGGTTGTCAATAAGTAAATGATTGAAGTACCATTGTTTAGCAAGGCAAACGCTTATTCCGTTCTTGAACAGCAGGTTGCGAGCGATAAGCAGTTCATGCATTTAGAGAGGAATTTTTGAATTAGGTGAATAAGAAGTGAGTTTATCTAGATCCGAGGTGTGGCTTTCTTGGGTACTGTCGGGGATTCAGAAGCATGCCAAAACCCCCGTCTGACGAGGCGACCTGTGTGGCGCAAATCTAGCCCAATTCCCAACCCCGAGCAGCCTGGACTCAATAGTCACGCAAGATGGGAAGTACGTCTTCTACCTTCACCCTGCCAAGCAGCGAGTCTGGGTGAGGCTTGGTGACCTGTTACCGACCTTCGTTCGGCGGGATATTCACGATGAGAAGCACCTTCTGAGCTTTTGAGCCCGCGCGCATGGACCGGTATACTGGAAGCTGTTTTCCATAAGCTCGATGATGGACTCCAAGGCCATGGTGAACGAAATAGAAGAGATGGACCTGCGACTCGCTCTTATTCATTCGCAGCGCTTCAAGAAGGTGCTCCTCTTCGACAACGCCGCACCCCATCGGGCAAAAGTGACCACGGATAAGCTTGCCCAGCTGGGCTACGTTCACATGCCTCACCCACCGTATTCGCCTATATGACTTCATGGTCGGAAAGGACACAAGGACCCAAGCAGATCTCGACAACCATAACGAGCAGTGGATCAGCACCAGGCCTAAGCAATTCTGGGAGGATAGGATCAGGAAGTTGGTTGATCGATGGCAGCACGGTCATTGACCTTAATGGCGAATACATTTCTCAGCACCGTTGAGTTGTACAAAATTGAGTTATAATGAGAGAAAGAAATTTGTTGAACTTGTCTCATTACTTCTGGCCCACCCTAATAGTTTTGCTCAGATCATACACTCAATCTGTTCTTTGGGAAGCAGTCGCCAACTCCCTAGTTATGAAGTTCTTCAAATCTAATCTAAATGGGTAAATGAACCTATCGGCATCTCAGTTTAACGCTTGGCTGAAGATTTCTAAGTCTCCGAAGGAATTCTCGACCTATATGCGTTTCAGCGCTGAACACCTTTCGAATTTGCCGCCGCTGAGATTATCCTCCTCGGATAGTTTTCCTTTCCTCACGTTTGATAATCTAAATACAAAACAAATCAATTTTCACATTGAGGCTCTTCTCAGAGAACGTTACAATTCCTGGCAGCCGTCATTTCTTGAAGCACATTTTTCATTTTCCCATTACGTTGCTGAAAATTTGGAAGTTAACAGTTTCGCTAGCGAAAAGGTAACTTTTTACTCGAATTAATCGGATCTCGACCTATTTTGACTCTTTTCTTCAAGAAATTCTCTCACCAAAAGGTGTATCAACTCGAAGTTCGGATATTCTGCTTTCTTTTCACAGAATGGACAGACAGTAGTAGAGAACCTGGTTTTGAACTATAAGCGCCGACGATTACCAGTAGGAACTTTCCTCCAAATAGACGGTCGAATCAGGCTTCTCGCTGATTCTAGCTGGTCTTTTCATTCGTCCGAACTCTATGAGCCGAAGTGGGGAAGGCCGCTGCTGAACCTCGTTGGTGTCTATGAACCAAATTAGTTCTATCGTTATGAAATTGTTCAAAAGCAGAGTTCTGAGTATAAATCAGGCCACCCTTTATTGTCAAAAGTTAGCTCTTCCTTCACTACATAGAAAAATTCATTTGAGAATGAAAAGATAAAGGATAGAAGTCGGCGTTGGTGAATCCCTACTGATGCGGATGCGCACGCATTTTACGTCTACGGGGTAGTGGGGCAATGTGAAGTCGTGTTTGGCCTGCATTATGACTTGCGGTGGCCAGCCGATGGAAAAGTCATTAGATCTATTCGACTGTGTTTGAACCTGGGCATGGTCGAGTCTTCCTACACATACGCTTAGATCGTCCCGAGGTTGTTATTCGGCTTTATCTGCTGTCGCTTCGGCTGGATCGCTTTCTTCAGGGTGTTTGCGAGGCCAAACACCTCTGAAGAAAGCGATTAGTTCCGCGTACTGTGGTGAGGTACGGCATTTAGATTCTCTCCATTAGCCAGGCTTTCAAAATCTGGCAATTTTGTAAGATTGATGAGACACTTGGTGGGGTAACTCCTATTATTGAGATGACCCTTTCGCGCTCTGAAGAAGGCGATCCAGCCGAAATGACAGCCAATAAAGCCGTATAAGAGCCTCGTGACGAGCTTAGCAAATTTGTAGGGAAAGTCTTCCTTTTTCAGACAGGTTTGTTAGCAGTTTGCCAACCGGGAGGGATGGAAGATTTAGCCCACCTAGGCGAAAATCACCGAACCACGAATTGATTTGCGGCGCATGCGAGAGCCGGTGCCTCCTCCGACTGCGCTACCCGCGCGAATTTGTAAGCCAATGCATGGAAAATGCTAAGGCTTATGTTCAGGAGGCCGTAATCTGCAAAAGTAGAGCCACCAATTAAAGCCACAATTTTAATTTCAAGTTGAAGTCCTTAGGAGGCGAGGCGCTGCTGATCCAGGGGCTAGCTTCCTTGATCTCGAATCACAATGATATCTTTCCGCGTGAATTTTCAATGAAATCAAATCTAGTTGTGGTTCTGACCTTGACGAACAGCGCCAGTAATCCTGTAATTTGCTTCTAATCCGTTGCGCTGGAACATCTCACTGATTTTTTGTTCATGAGGGAAGACTGTCCAATGTCGCGCTGGTTGTTTTGTTTATGGGAGCATGAAGTACCCTATTGCGGTTGATTTTTCAGCATTGACGAAAGAGTGGAGTGTCGTAGATTTTTCTCGCAAAATTATCACTGGCATGTTATAGTAGTCCACAGCTCCTCATTGTTGCTGCGCGATGAAACGCGTTCGCCTTGGATCGGTATGATTAAGCTGAGGCCGCCTTCAAAAATTAAAACGAAATAGGAGAAAGTTCGGCGTTAATCCTGCTCCTTATATGGAATCTTGGTCCAATTATTGGAATAACGGGTGGAGTTAATCAATTACTTATGGAATGCGCCACACATTGGACTTCTAAGAGACGTCGTGGAGACAGTTTGAAAGCCTATAAGTTGGGTTACAGCGCCATGCCGATGAACAAGCCAGTGCTCCTTTCTTCTCAGACAAGTTTAGCACTAATTCGCGGATGTGTGGATACTAGTATTGGCTAATCCGGGTGGGTTCCGATCCAGGAGCCTTAGTGGAGGTACTCGCGACAGCCCAAGATCCAACTGCGCTGCCGGTAAAGATTACTAGCTGTTGTCATTGCTGCGACGCGGTTTTAGCGCAGTCGGAGGAAGCGCTGGCTGTCACGTCCACCCGACTGCAGGTTCTTGGTTCGGATTTCACGCCCAAGCAAAGCAAGGCTTCCATCCCGCTATGTCGGAGAATTGGTACTGTTATTGTCGGAACGAGACGGATACAACGCTAACGTGTCCATCGCTGGCCATCAAAAACCATTGTCTAGGCCAAATACGCACTCAAATTGCCTCAACGATATGCCTTAGAAGTGGCGTTCGTGGCGCATTCCGCAATGGCACCTTTTCTAAACTGTTTACGAATCATTTCAGCAAAAATGTTTGTTCTTTCTCTTGCAGCTGCTACTGTTATTTACCGTCGCCTTGAGCCCCATCCCCCCTCCCCCTTGCATCCTTTGTTAATTGACAAAAGATCAGTACAAAGGAAGGTTATCCGGCATCGTTTTGCATCGACACCAACCCCGAAGTGCAATGGGATGATTCATATCGAAGTGTAAAGGGAAGTGACTCATACGTTGTGTCAGAAGGACGCCAAGATCAGTATCTTAATTGCGGAGTTCACGAAAGTTCTACGTGACGTGCGATTACTGGACGAAATTCAAATTTTTCCCTGGCTCTTGAATGCTTTCGACATCTTCAGTTGAAAATAATTCATGTAAGGTTGTCTTTTTGTTATCTTTTAACGTTCGTGACTAAAAGGTAAACCAAAGTGGAGCAGAGGTGGGGTAGGGTAATGATCGGATTAAACGCACGATTATGATCAGTAATCGAATTGAATCTGTGATTTTTCACGTTTAATTTTTGTTGAGAAAAAATATTTGAAATCAAAATGTAAGCACGGTTGCATTCACAACTCCCTTCCGCTGTAGAGTCTCGCATAACATTCATTCTTTTGGGTACAAAATTTGTCTGGAAAGGATAAAACACGACTTGCCCACCACCGCAGTTCATTGTATAATCGAAATACGATTTCAAATTGGCTCGACGACATCTCGCTCGACGACTAGAAGTAGAATGCGTGGCGCAATCCCGAAAGGAACTAGCTAACTCCGTCCTTTATCGTATTACCCCTTATATGAAGTCTATTGGTACGTACGCAATGGTGTCAATTTAGTTTAGAATTCTAGTTTAGAGTTAAAGAAAGATTCTACTCTGTCCTTTGAGTCATTCACAGGTTTTCCGGCTGGTGTCGCTTCTGGTAATACTTGTTCAGTGCTAGAGCGAAGTATCCAGAGTACCAGCAGAGGGGGCAACTTTTAGCGTTGAAGGAAGATTCCTCCATAGGCTGGAGCTTGGTGATGATTTTCAGAGGGCGACTGCATACCACAACCATCCAATGTTAAGCGAAGTACAATCTTCCACAATTGTGAGGCTTACTTTAAGCATCAAGACCTCCCAACCTCTATATTAGGAGAGCTCCATTTTTATTCAGTACCACTTCATTTCTCGCAGGACTAGCCATAAATGTTTGCTGTGCCGTATTCAGTTGTTGTGGTGCTTCATGACCTTAGCATAACAACGAGTCCAACACATAGGGACTCGTTTATACTTCTGTCGCTGCGCGATGAGATGCGTGTATAGTGGCTAAATTGATCAACCGCGGCGTTCAATTCTTTTGGCTGGCATATACAATCTCACGTCGAATTGGACACTCTTCCAAGCTGGCCTGTAAAATTTGAAATCAAAGCGAACTCTTCCAAATCGAAATGACCTTTTTTAGGCAGGTTAAAGTACAGACTTTTCAAAATGGTTAGAATAATTTTTTGTTTAAGGAAAATTTGGTATAACTTTCTTTGAAATTTTTAGTTCACCTGTCCGAAGATGTGTAATAATTTTACGTTTTTTTAGAAAAATAATAAATTAAATTTTGTCTTAAGCGAGGCAGCAACCATGTCGTGCATTAAAAGACTGGATCGCGCCGTGCACTCGAAAAGTTAAACGCAACGTTTATTTGATTAATAGCGTAAATACTGCTCACATGCAACAAGAAAGTTAAGATATGTGTGTTTTTTCATTTGCTTATGCTGCACCATTTGCAGGCGTGAAACTGCATGTGAACAGAAATTTTGCTATCAATCGAATGAAAATTGCAAAGTGTCAGGCGAGGGCATGGAGCGATCTCGGTTTTGGCAACAGAAAATAGCCGCCTTCCTGCTCTTTAAACCAATTTTCCTTCCTGCTCTTTAAGTCAATTCTTTGAATCATTGTTTTTCTCAAAAAAAATGAAATTTTTATAAAATTTCTAACAATGTGTTCACTTATTGGGTAGATGAATTAAAACTTCAAAGAAAGTTATACTAAAATTTTCCTTGAGCAAAAAATCATTCTAACATTTTTGGAGAGTCTTAGTGTAGTGTAGAAGAAGCTTATTTTAATTTGGAAGAGTTCCGTTTGATTGGAAAAGTTTTAGGCAATCTTGGAAGAGTGCCTAATTTGACGTGAAAAGTGTCCAATTTGGTTTGAAGTGTCCAGTTCGAAAACGGTATACAGGGTGTCTCAAGAAAGAATGTATACACTGTTTGAAAGGTGATAACTTTGCTCACAGTACAGGGACTAAAGAAGTTAAGGGCTCATGTGAAAGCATAAAAAATATAAATTCTTCGACGCATAAGCGGTATGGAGTGCTCCATGCGCACGTCTGAAATTTTCAATTTTACACTCGATTGATTGTGTTTCGCTTGAATACATGTCATAATTTCTTCACAAAGTGGCCGTTTCGATTGCTTTGTGCTTCTTTTAAGGTTTAAAACTTGAAAAAGTACATCCGCTTGCGAAACATGCAGGGTATCCTGAAAAATGCGAGTACTATTTGAAAGGTTCTAACATTGCTGCTAGTGAAGCTTTTGAAAATGTTAGAGATTCATATGAAAGCACAGTGTAACAGTATTACTGCGGCTTGCAAACGGTCAAGATTGCGCCATGTTCCCGTCTGAAGCCTTGCGTTTCAGGCTCGATTGATTGTGCATGAGCTGCATGCTTGTTACAATCTTGTTATTACCTGCCACATTAACCTGTGCTGTGCTTCATTTAACGCATTCCGTCGCTCAGTAGCTGCAATTAAGCCGATTAGCCTCTCCATTCAGCGTGAATGTTGCCTCATCACTTCACAGAATGCGTCTTGGAAAATGGGGCTTCTGCCCTCACTTAAATTGTTCTGTCAATAATCTGGCATATCGTGTGTTTTTCACGTGAATTTTAAGTTCTGAGCGTTAGGAGAAATACAGCACAGGTTAATGTGGCCAATTAGTAGCAAGATTGTAACAAGCATTCAGCCCATGCACAATCAATCGAATCCAAAAGGAAAGGAAGGGGCGTGGCGCAATCTTGATTGTTTGCAAGCCGCAGAAATATTGTTACACTGTGCTTTCATATGAATCTCAAACATTTTCAAAAGCTTCACAAGCAGCAATGTTAGAACCTTTCAAATAGTACTCGCATTTTTCAGGATACTCTGCATTTTTTGCGAGCGGTTGTACTTTTTCAAGTTTTAAACATTAAAAGAAGAAAAAATCAATTGAAACGGTCACTTTGTGAAGAAATTGCAGCTGGTATTCAGGCGAAACAGAATCAATCGATTGTAAAATGCAGAATTTCAGACGTGTGCATGGCGCATTCCATACCGCTCATAAGTCTAAAATTTATATTTTTTTAAAGCTTTTATGTGAGCCCTTAGCTTCTTCAGTACCTTTAACACAAGCAAAGTCATCACCTTTCCAACAGTATATACATTTTTTTGAGTCGCCCTGTATATCCGTCGCGTCGCTCAGCGTCGGAGTATAAACAGGGCCTAAAAAGTAGAAACCAATAAACAGTGGCGCCCGTAGTTAATCGCAATGCAGTCCGATACCAATTCACTGACCTAAGAGGGTAAAGGACTTGGTTGGTCTAAGGGGAAGCCGAACCACACGCATCGACTCGGGCTTCATACGGTAACCGGGCCTCTTCCAAATGTTTACGAGCTCCCACAAATGGTGTGATTAACGATTAGCAGCACGTTTTGTACAGCGCCGTTCGCCATGATGAGCCGACCTTCGGTTTCATCTGGCTATCGCTGTCGGCTTTTAGTGAATGCGATGAAGTGCTGGTGTTGTTTATCACTGGCGAGTAGAGCTCAGATGCTGCTGTGTGTTGTTGTCAGTCTCAACAGATAAGATGCTGACAGTTGCGTCTGCGTATAGCGCATAGGTATGTCATGTGTGAGGGAGGATGTGGTGCGTCGTCGCCGCGTTTGTTTTTCGGGGCCATAACTCACCTGCTTCTCGGCGCTCGTCGTCCTGCTCCCGTCGGCTGCCCTGTAATTTTAAAGCGCAGTTTTTTCGATCACGGCGCAGTATTATTGTCCGCTCAGTGCTCAGTGAGTGGTCTCGAACTTAAGCGTCCGTTCCCACCGCCACCGGGTGACGGCGACGACAGCGGCAACGATAAAACGGCGTCGGGAAGCAGTTAGTCGAACTGCGAACGCTATGTACTTCGCCTAATCCCCACGACTACCCACACGAACGAAATGTGCCTTATCTGTATTACCGGCTATTTCTGCGAGTTTGTTCTTGACGGAGTAAATTTTCGCAAGTATTTGCCTGGAACTGAACGTACTAATGCTAGCGAAGGTGAGAAGGAAAGCGAGTTCTTGCTCTTTGACGTTTTTCTTTACATTTTTGTAAAAATGCTCTGCGTGTTTGAGTTTTGAAAGCCCTTCGTTAAACGTTTTATACGCTCTGACTCGAAAATTCTTTCAAAACTTTTCAAGCGTTTATTTTTCCACTTCAGATTTTATTCCTTTTTGTTTTTATTTATTTTCATTTTTATTCTGATTATTGCCTGTCTGCATAAGAAATGTTATGAAATGTGCATTGAAAGTAAATGTAAATAATGTATGTAAAAATGGAAATTTTCTTTCAAACGGTAGGCTGCATAACTGCTGGTTCGAAAGCTTATGAAGAGCTTCATAATCCTCTTGAGCAGCAGTGACAGCAATTAACAAAAAATTAATTAATTAATTAAAGAAAATTTTAATTTTTTATTATTTTTAAAGTTTAAATTCAAAATAACAGCAGTGATTTTTAAAGATAAAAATTTCCAACATCTTCAAAGTTTTTTTTTTTTAAGATTGCTTGAACAATATTGCATAGTAATGCTGTGTTTATAGTTCGGCTACGTCGACGAGATCCGTCAAAGAACGATGCGGTTGAGGCTGGATTCGAACCGTCGACGGCAGTTCCGCGATGCCACTCGACGCATTCGCTTGCCTATGCGAACTCGCAGTTCCAGGTGCGTAGTTGCTGTTGAGTTTCTTGTGTTGAGCGCTTTTCTTGTCTGTATTCGTACTCTTCTGGTGAGAATTTGTGTTGAATTGTAGCGAAAGTGCGAGGGCTCTGAGCCAAGTATGGTGTCGCTATGTAGGCTGTAGAAGCACATGGTACTACAGTCGGAGGAGCTGCTGCCTGTCGTGTAAACCACGAATCAGGGACGTCCTTGGTTCGGGTCCCTTACTAGGCCATCCAAGCTTCCATCTCCCGGCGATAGGAATCGGTACCAGACTTGTGGGACGGAAGGAAAACTGACTTGTGCATCGACTGGCCTTCGCAAGTCATTGTATATACCAGAATAGACCATGGAAGCGCCCAAGGCGTATGTCTGAACGACAAAGTTGAGCACCGTAGAGGGAATCTCCATCACTCAAATAGTGGAAGTGTTTTTCATTTTTGCTCAAGCCTAGAGCGGCGTTGTAGAACATAAAATCTGTTAAAAAGATGTTTAGTTGTGGTCAAAACTCTTGCGCCAGGCGGGACTCGAACCCGCACTTTTTGCCTTCCGGGCAGCGATGCCACGTCTTACACCATCAGTGCTGTTTGACCGAACGGCACATCCACGATATCTTCCTAGAAGCAATCACCTATCAGCACTCAGCCGTCATATCGGGATGAGCCGGCCGCTGATATCAGCATAGAATAGGTTAAGCTGAAGGCCTTCGTAGAAATGAAGTTTTCATTTTTGCTTAAGCCTAGAACGGCTGTTATAGAATATAGAAGCTGTTAGAAGGATGCTTAGTTGCGGCCAAAACTCTTGCGTACCATCGCTGCCCGGGAAGCAGAAGGTGCCGCCTGGCGCAAGAGTTTTGACCACAACTAAACATCCTTCTAACAGTGTGTTCCATTTTTGCGAAGTCTCTGAACCTACCGAGTTTGTGGCGCTAATAGGAATAAAATAAAGGATAAAGGACGGCGTTACCCAATCCCTTTTGGGATGCGCCACGCATTCTACTTCTACAGGATGTCGTGGAGGCGAGCTGAATGCGTATTTGGCCATACAATGACTTGCGGTGGCCAGCCGATTAACAAGTCAGCGCTCTATCCTTCCCAGACAAGTCTGGTACCAATTCACCGACCCCGGATGGATGGAAGGCTTGGTTGGCCTGGGCGGGAAATCTGAACCAGGAACCTGGTATAGGGTGCACGCGACCGTCGGCGCCTCCTTCGACTGCGCTACACGCGCCCTAATAGGAATAGGTTATGGAATCGCACGGTTGCACAAGGCAATAGCTTTCAAGCATAGAATGCGCAGAATAAATGCAAAAACACTGCAGGAAGGAACCGAACACCTCAGCTCCCATTCATCGTATTTTACATATATTACAGTATTTTTGCTTTTTTGCACATTTCATGTTTGAAAAGTATTTCGAAAAGGCGAGACTATACGATTCTATGGTGAACTTTCAGCCCTCTAGCTCTGTGTGTTCTAGGATTTTGAACGAATGGAACTTGCTTTATGCTACTTGAAGAGTGGAGATTCTCGCTGCGATGTTCATTTTCGCCGTTTAGACCTCTGTGATCCTTTCCTGGTGAAATTGGTATATACCATTTTCACGTCGAATTGGACACTTCGAATCAAATTGGACATTCTTTTAAGCTGACCTATTAACTTTGAAATCAAACTGAACGTCTTCCAAATCGAGACGAGTTTCTTACAGGTTAACTAAAAACTCTACAAGATGGTAAAAAGAATCTTTGTTCAAGAAAATTTAGATTAAATTTTTTTTTGATTTTTTTATACTTTAGCTGCTCAAAACAGTCTAATAAGTTTATAAAATTATAAAATTTTTACTTTTGGAGGAAAAATAACACATTAAATTTTGTTTTAAAGTTTAGCAAAGCAGCAATCATGTAATGCATTAAAAGACTGGATCGCGCCATGCAGTCGGAAAGTAAGTCGCAATGTTTATCTGATTGATAGTGTAAATACAGCTTATACGCAACAAGAAAGGATATGTGTGTTTTTTACAACTGTGTATCTTGCACCGTTTGCAGATGTGAAACTGCATTCAAACAGAAATTTTGCTATCAATCGAATTAAAATCGCAAAGTTCCGGACGGGCAATCTCTGTTTTGACAATATAACAGGTTGCCTTCCTGCTCTTTAAAGCAAGCCTTAAATCAGTGTTTTTTCTTTAAAAAATAAAATTTTTATAAAATTGCTAACAATGTGTTCACTTATTGGTCAGATGAATTAGAACTTCAAAGAAAGTGATACTAAAATCTTTCTTGAACAAAAAATTATTCGAACATTTTCGGAGAGTCTCTGGTTTAATGTAGAAGAAGCTCGTTTCAATTTGTTAGAGTTCGCTTTGATTTGAAAAGTCTTAGGTTAGCTTAGAAGAGTGTCCAATTTGATTTGAAAAGTGTCCAATTCGACGTGAGAATGGTATATATGATTCGGAGTACTCATCTAGAATTCCGGCTCGTAGGGCTTAGAGTGCTGAAATAGAAGAGTTTGCTCGTTTATCTGCTGTCGAAGCACTTTGGAAAGCCATTAAACGTTAGCCATCGAATAAGCGGTTCCCGTAGAAACTTGCTACCCGCTGAGGGTGCCCACCGAACAACATCGCGAAAGCTTGACGACAAGGGGATGCGGAGATACGGAGATTCTCGCTTATCCGACTTGGAATATAGTGTGGAGCTAGTGAGATAGTTCCGTTGAAGGATACCATTAGGTTAAGGATTGCTTAGTTAGAGTGGACATTTTTATCTTTTTACCAGCGTAACGTCTTACGACTCCTTGAAGGTCCTTCGACTGTTATGTAAGACGATGAAGCACGACTTTGGTGAAAACAATTTTGATACCTCTAGCGGTGAACTGCGGGTGAACAGAAGCCTGTCTGTAGTTGACTGCTAGGAGTTCAAGTACCGTTTCCGGTGACCGGGACGCCAAATTGGGAAGGTAATAGGAATTTCGCCTTCCGGTCACCGGAGTTTGGCCGCCGGTGACCCACCTCACTCCGGCAGCTCAAAAACATTTTAAACAAGGAACGAACAAGTTTCTGATGCCCCATTCTCGCTCAACGGAACGAACATCTCCGAATGCTCCAGCTACGTGTATCTGGGTCGCGAAGTCAATATGGCCAACGACCTAGCACCAGAGCTGAGCAGCAGGAAAAGAGCGGCTTGGGGAGCTTTCAAGACCGTCGAAGAAGTCGCGAAGAAGACGAAGAACGTCCGACTCCGTGCCCACCTATTCGACTCTACCGTTCTTCCTGCCCTAACAGACGCCTCAGAGACCTGGGCTATACGAAAGCAGGATGAACACGCGATCAGCGTCGCACTGCGTGGAATCGAGAGGACGATGCTCGGAGTGACACGACTCACGCAACTGAGAGAAGGCCTCCGGAGTTCCGAGCTTCGCCGACGTTCGAAGATCAGAGACGCTGTCGCGTGGGCCAAGTTGTCGAAAATTAGGTGGGCCGGCCACGTAATGCGCTTCGCAGACACCCGCTGGATGAGAGCCGTTACCGACTGGATTCCGCGGGATGTCAAGAGAACACCGGGACGCCCACCAACGCGTTGGTCGGACTTCTTCGTGAAAGCCATGAACGACCGATATGACGCTCTTCGTGTCCCTCGAGCGAGGAGGATCCATTGGACCACTCTGGCACGCGACAGGGACAAATAGAGACGCTGCTGGCGCCCGCCGGAGCAAGTCGATGATCAACGGGACGACAGGTGATACAGGTTGTTGTAAAGCATGATGGGATGGAACTGAAGACCATCTGAAGAACCGGTGTTGTCACTGACCCCTAAGAGCGAGAAGATTGTTTCCAATTATTCGCTGCTGTTCTTTGTTATTGATAAAACGTAGTAGCCCTTGGAGGCTGTTCGAGCCGCCTGCAGAAAGTGAATTCGTGACAATGATTTTGATCGATTACGGAGAAAGCTTTGTGTGACAGCTCCAGACCACCGAGTGTTCCGCTCATCAGTGCCGCTGCTACACACTTAGAATTGTCGTCGCTTATCTGGCCGTGTTTTGAGTTCAAACGGATCTCTACATGACCGTATAGCGCGTTTCCCTACATCATGGCATGGCTTCGCTAAAATGACTCCGGGTCGGATTCCTCAACGACTTACATAACTTTAACAGAGAACTCACAGCGGAAAACTCAGATAACGCGGCTTATCAAGCGATATGGTGAGCGAGAAGCCGTGTTATCTGAGTTTTGCGCTGTGTGAGTTCTCTGTCAAAGTTATGTAAGTCGTTGATGAATCCGACCCTTCGAGTGGACAGATGATGGTGGGCATTGGCGGCACCATCATCTTCCGTAGTTCGTTTCCGGTTCCTTGGGTTGTGCAGAAAACAGCTGTGCTACCAGGAGGGCATTGGAAATCTGCACACTGCTTCGAACGACAGCTGTTGAAAAAGCGGAGTCATCATTGACATTTGTTCGCTTCATTTTGATGCTGCAGAAAGCATTTCAAATGCAGCCTCCAGCCAAGGCGAAGCGTTGTCGCATTTCGAACTGAAAAGGTTGCTTCCCTAGGTTGTTAAAAGGGCGGGTGTCTTTCGTGATGTGAAGGTGCTGAAAAATGAGGATTACTAGAAGAGAAGTAGGCGTAGTGTAGGACTGAATGAGGTTTTTATCAAGATTTATGGAGGTCTTCAAAAGAATTAAGACAAGCGAAGCTAATGCTGGCCAATTTCGATAGTGTATGAATAGACGGCGGATTACATCTGAACCTAAAGAAGGCGATGTTCATGGGAAACGGCCGAGTTTCTGATGCCCCTTACTCGCTGGAACGAACATCCTCCTAGGCTCCAGTTACGTGTATCTTCGTCGCACGGTTAACATGGCCAGCTTTCCGCTTAGGAGCTGAACAAGAGGAAACGAGCGGCTGGGAAATTTTCCAGAGGCGTCGAAAAAGTCGTGAAGAAGCCGAGGAACGTTCGGCTTTTCCCTCATGTTCGATCCCACTGACTTTCCTGTGCTAGCGACGCCTCAGAGACCTGGGTTCTACAAAGCCGGATGAGCACGCGATCAGGGTCGCACAGCGAGGTGTCAAGACAACGATCCACGCAAGCGAGGAAGGACTCCGGAGTTTTGAGCTTCAACGCCGTTCAGACAAAGCTGGGTGAGGATGCGATCAGGGTCGCACAGCGAGGTGTCAAGACAAGGATCCACGCAAGCTAGGAAGGACTCCGGAGTTTTGAGCTTCAACGCCGTTCAGACAAAGCTGGGTGAGGATGCGATCAGGGTCGCACAGCGAGGTGTCAAGACAACGATCCACGCAAGCGAGGAAGGACCCCGGAGTCTTGACTTTCGACTCATTTCAGAGACGCTGTCGCCTTGGACAAGTCGTCAAAATTTAGGTGGGCTTGTCAGGTATTGCGTTTCACTAACGCTCACTGGACGAGATCAGACGTCGGATTAAATACTGTACAGTCACCGGGCGCCGCAACGCTATGAAAGCTAACACTACCAATTAGATAGAGCGGTAGCTTCCATAACATCACACCGCTGGAGGCTGAAGAATGTATAAATGCAGCCTACGCGTCTGATCCCAGATATCAGGAGGAGAGCAGGAACCTCACCAGACCATTTGTCAGAATTCTTCGTAAAGACTCTGAACGAGACGTATTACGCCGTGTCCTCTTGCATGAAGGATCGATTGGTCTATTATGGCACGTGCTTTTCTTCTGACATCTTGGATTCAGACGCGTACAGCGACGAATGTAGACGTTTTTAGGGCTCGCTAGAGCTAATATATGATTATGGGATGACTAGTATTACAGACGATATTAAAGGAGGATACATGTAAAGGCCCCCACAGAGTTCCGCGGCAACGCCGCTCGCCGCTATGGTTAAGGATAGGGCAGGGACGCCGCCGGCGGCGAGCTCTGCGTCTCTGCCCTAGGGTTAAGCATAGGACCGCGGCGCTGCCGCAGAACTCTGTGGGGGCCTTAAGCCTTTCAAAAAGAAATGGAACACCGTCAACAGTCCAGAAGAATTAATAAAAAAAATATGCCTGTTCACAATAGCCTTTAATCTTTGTGGTGCTATTATTTATGATCTTTCCGAAAATCAATGAGAAATACGGCCTTCAAACTGAAATGCTCGCCTAACTTCAAAAGCGTCAGAGACGAATAGGAATACCATGTGAACCGGGGAGACTATTGAATAAACGGAGGAGTAGCAGGTGAAGACCAGAAAAAAAAAGGAGTGGAATCATAATGGCCAAATCCGTGTAATAAAATCGCTCTATAAAACGAAAAGAAAAGTAGGTACAGACTAATGTACGATGCTCACAATGTACAACGACATTGCGTAGTAGAACCCTTGACGCTTCCCACAAAGGGATTCGTTGACGTTGACCTTTATCTTTTTTTTCAACAATTCTTGGGCGGCCATAGCAGTCGGTGGAGGAGCTGGTTGTCACGTGCATTCAAGATTCTTGGTACAAATTTCGCCCAGATCAACGAAGACTTCGATTCCACTGAGTCGGGAGATTAGCCGTAGACTAGTCTATGAAGGATAAAGCTGACTTTCATCGGTTCGCCACCGCAAAAATAAATTCGCATTTAAATTGTCTCCACGACATGACGTAGAAGTAGAATTCATGGCGCATCCCAAATAGGGATTGATGAACACCGTCCTTTAGCCTTCCATCCATTACTTCCTTGCCGCCTAGGACAGGGTAGCATTTCTAACAATAAACCTCCTTCTATTTTGGGTTCAAAGCGCGCGTAGACACTCTGACGTAGGTGTGCCGTCGAGGAGGTTGACATCCAGCTGAGAATCGTTTTTTTTTTTTCACAGAACCGTAGTGCTAGCTTACCATCCAAATGTGTGAAAGGCTTTGCTATTTAGCGCGTAGTGCTGCGCTGCACTTAGCGTTTCAGTGCAGGTTGATTCTGATTATAATTGTGCTCGAATGACTTATTCGAATAGGTATTTGAATGATTTTCGTTCGAATTTGGATATTCGGATTCAAATATTCGCAAAGTCGCGTTTTCGAATGTATTCGAATTCGAATATCCAAAATTTGTGAATATTCGAAACTTCGAGCGCAGTCTGACTCTAATTCGCGCCGTTAGAAAGCCTTCGAAATTTTCTTAACAAGCCTCTTCTTTCAGACATTTCTTTTGCCTTTAGGATTAAGCAGCTGCTCACACTTTATTGCTTTCCAGGCCAGCGATCTGAATATATCGCATGGTAGACATGGAGGTGGTCGAGAGTACGATATGCCTCCGACGGCGGTTGTTGGACCACGTCAGTGCATTCGATCTACACACGTCACATCCGACGAACGTGGACGGCAGCCCCATTCACAACACGATCTCGACCAGTACAGAAGAAGTCTGCAGCAGCTCAACGGCAAGTTGTCACGTAACCCCTTCCTTTCAGCTGAAATAGTGAGGCGCTCTGGATATTTTCACGTCAAATCGGACACTCTTCTATGAGAGTTTGAGGTTTTTGAAATCAATCTGGCCATCTCCCAACTCAAAAAGAGCATCTTCCACAATTAACCAGAGAATATTCGAGGAGAATAGAATCCTTTTTGGACCAAGGACGAAATAGTAGGACTTCGTCTCCACTTCTTTGATTTTTTAAATTGAAATTGAAGTTGAAATTGTTTTGAAAGTTTGAAACTTTATACTGTTAGGTTGGCAACTAATTTCGTGGACTCTCAAGCGCCTTCAACAAAAGTGTTCATAAACAAATAACAAACAACAGTTTTCAAGCAAAGTAAGATCTGTTGGAACGCGGGACTGCTTCCCATTTATCAGCTACCTGGTCCATCCCACAGCTGTAAAATTCTTGTGCTTTTGAAGCCAAGAATCCTTGGAGTTGCATTTTGACATGGTCCACATTAATAAATCGTCTTCCAACCAAGAAGTGCTGAAACGAGCTAAAAAGGTGGGAGTCACTAGATGCACCATCTGGGCTGTAAGGTGGGTGAGTGAGACGCTCCCGGGCAATGCCTTCGGTTTTTTGAAGCGTCCGTTCTCGACGTCTGATGTGGCGTAGTCTTCCTGAAAGATAATTCCGCTCCTGAAAATCTGTCTGAGCCGATTCCAGCGGAGTTCGGCCTGCGCGCGGCCAGGTTGAGAAGAGTTGATTACAGCATTAATGCTGGAACCGTTCTTGACGAGCTCCCAGAAGTTAATACCTTTTTGACACTACCAGACGGAAGGAACGTAGCGAACCGGACGCCTTAAAACCTTGGCTGGGAGGGTCTAACTCATCCACCATACATCTAAGATAGTGCTCCGAGTAACTACCTCCTTTTTAGTTCGGTGCAGTACTTCTTGGTTGGAAGACGATTTAATAATATGGACCGGGTCAAAAAGCACCTCCAAAGATTCTTGGCCTTAAAAGCACAATAACTCTATGACCGTGGGATATACCAGCTACCTGATAAATGAGAAGCACTTCTGCATTCCGAGGGATCTTATTTTAATTAAAGATTGTCATTAGTTATTTGTTAATAAATACTTTTGCTGAAGATTCTTGAGAGTCCACGAAATTAGTTGCCAACCTAATATTTTGCGGGAAAAATAATGGTTTACAGCTTATTTTGAAGTGAAGGATAGGGAGTTTTTTAATGCTAAAAAAGAGACTGCGCTATGCGTTCGGCCATGATGTCGCCGGGGTTTTTCTTTGACAACAGTTCTGTTTGCGTGGAGTTATCCACTTGTCACACATAAACATTTCTAGGAAACATACATGTCTTAGCATTGTTATTTCAAATGAGTCGCTTTTACACTCAGTGAAATGAAAATTGTGACGAGGTAGGTGAGCGCATGGCGCGATCTTTTAACATCCTGGCAATCTGCTGTCCTTTTGCACTTTTGAGTGGGCTCTAAACCATTATCTCTCATTGAAAAATAATTTTTCCAGTAAAATTTCGAATGTTCATTTTTTTATGGCAGCTAAGTTCAGAAGACTTCAAAAAAGTGATACTAAATTTTCCTTGGAAAATTAATTATTTCATTTTTTGTTTATTCTATTTTAATATTCAACTTTTCTGAAAAGGAATTATTCAACCATTCCAGAGAGTCTGAATCTATCTGAAGTGCCTTGATTTGGAGAATGTCCAGCAGTAGAGATTGTACCGACGCCGATTCGTATAATTCGGTTCCGGCCCTTTTTTCAAACCCGGTTGAAAGGATTATGCGAATGATCGCTTCTTTGAAACCCCCGCATCTGGAGTAGTCTTAACAAGATCGGCACTATTATTGTACTTTCGAGACTCAAGAAGTCGAGAAGAGGTCGAAAAAAAAATCGCCCAGAGTTCGCTTGGGGGAGAGGTTATTTGGGGTGCTGATCACGAATATGACATCGGTTTTTGAAATTTCGGCCGACTATGGTAGATTACGGTAGGTACTGTTGACTAAGGCTGTCGATGTCATAACCACCGATTTCGCCCAAACTTCGCTTATGGAAGTTATTTGTGGTGCTGATCACGAATCTGACATCCGTTTTTCGTTTTACGGTGAGTACGGTAGACTACAGTACGTATCGGTGACTAGGGCTGTCGAGGTCATATTCACCGATTTCGCTCGTACGTACCGTAATATGCAGTCGTAAAACGAAAAACGGATGTCAGATTCGTGGTCAGCACCCCAAATAACCCCCTAGGCGAAGATTGGGCGGAATCGGTGATCATGACCTCGACAGCCTTAGTCACCGGTACCTATCGTAATCTACAGTAATCGGCCGAAATTTTAAAAACGGATGTCATATTCGTGATCAGCACCTCAAATAACCCTCCCCCACCCTAGGCGAAGTTTGGGCAAGTTTTTTTCGGTCTCTCCTCGAACTCTGAAGTCCCGAAAATACAAGTGCCGAAATTTCTTACGATCCAGATGACTGATTTGTCTTTGGATTTCACATCGGATATCCGAATCGGATAGAACATCAGATTTCTTATCAAAATCAATTATCTTAATCACCCGAAAACCCGATCTGGTGAAAACCACCCCTATCTGAATCGCCCTAAGATCTGGCTTTTCAAAAATCTCGTTGTTCTCATAATCCTTTTAACCGGGTTTGAAAAAAAAAAATGACGGATCCGAGTTATCCCAATCGGCGTCGGATCCAAGGTTTATTCAGCATGATTTGAAAAGCGTCAAGCTTGTTTAGATGATTTGGGGGAATTTTTTTTAGGGTACATTCGGAGCTTCTTTGTAGAGGAACGTAAAGTTTCTATCAGTTCACATGAAACAAACCTCCAGATATGAGAAATCCCTATTTGTACAGTTAGTATATTTATGTGCCACACGAGGTTCTTAGGTGGAGAACCTTATTCAGCAGGGCCTGACGTTTTGACGTTCCGTCGTCTTCAGAGGCCTAAACATGGTGCGAAGGTTTAAATTTGTGTTCTACCCCACCAGCGCCTCAACCACTCTAGCATTTTCGACCTACATCTACAACCACCCCGAAGAGACCAGATGAGAGAAACGAACTCACCAAGGGTCCACCATTGAGGGCAGATGTTCGCCCAGTGACCAATAGAGACAAATGAACCACACTGCGGATACCGCTCTCTGATCATTCTACAGTTCACAATGAGGCACAAACGGCAAGAAGTCACTTGTTACGGCTAGACACTCATTTCGGTCGTTCATTACTAGATTCCTCGTAAAAATCCAGAATGCTTCCAAAGCTTTTCGTGCTGAGATATCACTCTCAATGGCCAATATTGTACATTTCACCTCGTAGTCGTTCCCGTCATGCGCATCAATTCTATGTCTGCCAAGTGGGTTGGATTGCAATCCACGTTTTTTGCTGGCTAAACGTTCTTTTAGGCGGACCGCCAGAGCTCTTCCCGTTTCCCCAATTTATGTATCAGACGGCAGCTGGTCCGAAATCGACTCTATGACTAGTATAGTGCATATCGGAGAGCTGCGTTATTTGCCCAAACGGTAGTTTTGGAGATTGCTCAAAGATAGGAGCAATTTATCTAATCGAGTGATAGAAATGTAACGCAAAATACATTGGGGAAACGGGAAGAGCTCTGACGGTTCGTGTAAAAGAACGTTTAGCCGGCAAAAGACGTGGATTGCAATCCAGCCCTCTTGGCAGACACAGAAGTGATGCGCATGACGGGAACGACTACAAGGAGAAATGTACAATATTGGCCATTGAGAGTGACATCTCAGCACAAAAAGCTTTGGAAGCATTCTGGATTTCTATGAGAATCCATTAGTGAACAAACGAAATGAGTGCCTAGCCGTAACAAGTGACTTCCTTCCGTTTGTGCCTCATTGTGAACTGTAGAATGATCAGAGAGCGCTATCCGCAGTGTGGTTCATTCGCCTCTACCGGTCAAAGGGCGAACACATGCCCTCAACGGTGGACCTTGGTGAGTTCGTCTCTCTCATTTATTCTCTCCGGAGTGGTTGTAGATGTAAGTCGAAAATGCTAGAGTAATGGTAGAGCGCAAATTTAAACCTTCACACCATGTTTAGGCCTCTGAAGACGACGGAACGTCGAAACGTCAGGCCCTACTGAATAGGGTTCTCCACCTAAGAACCTCGTGTGGCCCAAAAATACTAGCAGTACAACTTACAATGCCGAGGTTTCAAGAAGAGAGAAGTTGGGAGCTACCTATTTGTGCACTTTTTTCCTGGTTTCATCTTCTGTTTTTAGGTGATAATGGCTTATAGTATTTCACATTCTATTAGTTTATCTGTTTGTGTTCACGATATCTGTGTGGATGTCCAGATCAGGTGCTTGTTGGCATGTGTTCAAAGTTCTTTGCTGCAACTGGACAGTCCTCCTTACGACCGCCATCATTCCGGTGTTCCCCGTTCCACGTGATTCATTAGCGTCGTGGTGAACAACTGTTTAATTCTTAGGAACAGACGACGACTATCCAATGTTTTTAAACTCAGCGGGGTCCACAGCACCACAAGTTTGTTGGAAGCTTTGTGATTCAGCGATTTATTGGTGAGAAAACCAATACAAGTGAAATTCTAACAGGATTTTTGGCCTAAAGTTAAGGACACAGGCTGAAATGCAAGTGCTATGCAGTTGTTGCGGAGAGGTCGAGTGCCCGGTGCTTGAAAGTGAACGCTAGTGCATGTTCTGCATAACAGCTGTTGGTTAGACGAGTGATTTTGTGAGAACGGAGAAACGTCTCTTCTTTGCAACGACTGTGCTGTACACACTTTCGTATGGATGGTTATCATCGCCAACGACTAATTTATCTGTTCCTATTCGTCTGCGGAGAGGGTTGAGCGGTAAACAACTTCACAGAGGCTTCATGCCATGGCACACTCCTTTCCTCTGGGCTGCCTACAGACCTGAGGCCGGATTCATCAACGATTAACCCGTGGGTATAGAGGGTAAAGATACCCACGGTGAAGCCTATGTCTCTGCCTCTTACCTTATCTCTATCCCTTATACCTCGCATATCCACGGGTTTAATTGTTGATGAATCCGGCCCCTTTTCCGAGCTCAGCCCTGGTCTGCATCTACATGACTTTTTCCGTAAGAATGGCCTTTCTTTAATTATAATATTTCCTTCCGCTATTTCGAAAAATAAATTTGTTATTTGAGATTTGTTTGTTCTAACGAGATTTTATACCATTGTTGAAGTGTAGTGTTTGGATTTTTCTTGTTGTCTTTTATCCCATGCGACGAATCCATGTGATTTTTTTAATTAATCCAAATATTAAAGGATAAAGGATAACGCAGGCGTTACTTAATCCCTCTTGGGATGCGCCACGCATTCTACTTCTACGGGATGTCGTCGAGGCGAACTGAATGCGTATTTGGCCATACAATGACTTGCGGTGGCCAGCCGATGAACAAGTCAGCGTCTATCCTTCCCAGACAAGTCTGGTACCAATTCACCGACCCCGGAGGGATGGAAGGCTTGGTTGGCCTGGGCGGGGAATCCGAACCAGGAACCTTGGTATCGGGTGCGGGCGACAGCCGGCACCTCCTCCGACTGCGCTAAACGCGCTCGCCTAACGTCTAATAATTCGAAATAGGAAGCTGTTGAACTCATCCGTAAAAAAAGCTGCGGGATTTGTATTTGAAATGTATATTTTGTTTTTCCACATCTTCAGTCTTGTCGTCTTTGCAACGCTATTTTTGTTGTTTTATAGCCTCCAGATACCGCTTGCCAAAAGACATTGTCTCTGATGCCTATTCGGATAATTATATAAGTCCGTTTTTTTTTTGTTGAACCCCATTAAAACGATTATGAGAATAATGGCATTTTTGAAAAGCCCCGGATCTTTGGATAATTCAGATAAGAGTAGCTTTAGCAAGAAAATGTAATATTTTTGGATGATCCATATAACTGATTTATCTCCAGATCTCACGTCGAATATCCGAATCGGACAGGTGACCAGATTTCTAATCAAAATCAGCTATTTGAATTATTCGAAAATCCGATGTAGTGGAAATCAGCTGTAAGATACGGTGTTTTCAAAAATCCCATTGTCTGCACAACTCTTTTAAGTAGCGTTTGAAAAAATGGCGTGTCTGAATTAATCGATTAAAGGATAAAGTACGGCGTTACTCAATCCTTTTTGGAATGCGCCACGCATTCTACTTCTATGGGATGTCGTGGAGGCGATATGAAAGCGTATTTGGCCATACAATGGCTTGCGGTGGCCAGCCGATGAACAAGTCAGCGCTTTATCCCTCCCATACAAGTCTGGTACCAATTCACCGACCCCGGAAGGATGGAAGGCTTGGTTGGCCTGGGCGGGAAATCCGAACCAGTAACCTGGTATCGGGTGCACGCGACGGTGGCGCCTCCTCCGACTGCGCTACACGCGCCCAATTGATTGATTATTCAATATTAGTTGATTACATATTTAATTAATCGGCATCGAATCCAGTGCCAACTTACCAAGACAGGAAATTGTATGGTAGTAAGTAGTGCGCAGATTTCAGTGATTTTTTCGATTTCGGCCAATGGGTGTGCAGTCTACTGAAAGCCAAATGTATTCCAACAGCTCATGAGCTCTAACTGTCCTGTCTTCTATGGCAACTAGAGGATTTTTGCTAATGGTTTTGGGCATAGATATGCGAAATGAAATAGTTTTGAACTTTAGAGCTTTGTGAATTGAGAAAGAAAAAATCGAGAAAAGTTCTCCCATTCCCACCAGCGGCCGGATTCATAAACGCGCATACCCACGGGTATGCGGGTATAGGGGCTAGACATACCCACGATTCATGATAAACCTTACCCGCCAAATCGTTGGTATATGAGTGGGTAGAGAAAACCCGCCGATCGTTGTGGGTACATCCGTATACCCGCGTCTCATGCTCGTCCCTTTGACAAAATGGCGCTCCAGTGAGATCATCTGTTTTCGCGAAAGGCCTAGTTGTACCTTACCATTGATTCCCTTCATGAATACGAATCGTACCCACTACCCACGGCTGGTAGTGGGTACGATTCCCTTGCGGTATCTCTACCTATACCCATTGCTTGATGAATCCGGGCCCAGTAATAAGTTCCACATAGCTCGAAGAATGTTAGGTCGACTCGACTCAATCCAGCTCTACGTACGAAACTGGCCCTGCTACCCAAGTTGCTTAGTTGAACGTCATGCGACTCATCGATGAACAAAGCGCTTATGCTGAACGTATAGTGCTGTTTCAATGAAGCGCCTATAAACACCTTCAGCGAATGCGAAAATTCATCTTTGGTACTGAATCTAAATTGTATACCATGGTTCACTATCATTTCTACGAAGGCCTTCAGCTTAACCGGTTCCATGCTGATATCAGCGGCCGGCTCATCCCGATATCACGGGTGAGTGCTGATAGGCGAGATTGTTAGGAAGATATCGTGGATGTTATGTTCGGTCAAACAGCGCTGGTGGTGTAAGGCGAACATCGCTGCCAGGAAAGCAGAAGATGCGGGTTCGAGTCCCGCCTGGCGCAAGAGTTTTGATCGCAACTAAACATCCTCCTAACAGCTTGTATACCATGGTATTCCTGAATGACTACGCCGCATTCATCTTTGAGAGACAGCAGCTACGTATTTAAGTGTCTTGTGTGTAAGCGTTGGATGCCTTGTACTATAACGTCTTATTTGGCGCGTGATCAAGTAGTCGAAGAAGGTGCTGGTTGTCGCGTGCACCTCTAATCTATATTCTTGGTTCGGCTCCTGCACACGCCATCCAAGGCTTCTACTCCTCTGGTATCGGTGTTTTGGGAAGGACAAAACACTGACTTGCCCATCGGATGACCACTAGAAACCACTGCTGACAAGAAAACGTTCCCAAATCAAGGTGAGCTCTTGCGATGATATACAGGATGTAGGGCACTGTGAGCGGAGTCCCGATCCACAGTTAGTTTTTGCATAACTCTTTTTTAGAGACCGGAAAAAGATGTGTGAAAACGTGTGCGCAACACTCATCAATCCCTATGACACCCCACGAGATGTGCCTCGTTGGCGCAGTCGGTAGAGATGCCGCCTCACAGAAGTACACCAGCGGGGCTTTGAGTTCGGGTTCGCGTTCTGTAAATGTTTTTGCACACATTTGTTGGTTGTCATTACGCTTTCTCATGATAAGAGGAGTCAATTTTAGACCATCAATGCATACAACGAACCAAGGCTGTCTATTTGCGACTTCATATTCGCTGTTTTTGCATTGATGGACTAAAGTGGATTCTCGTGACCATGAGGAAGCGTAATAACAACACACTAATATGTGCAAAAATATCGGAAGTACGCGGACTCGAGCTCCAAAGCCCACTGGTGTGCTTCTATGAGGCGTCACTCCTCCCGACTGCGCCAGCGAGGCACATTTCTTGGGGTGTCATAGGGGTTGATGAGTGTCGCGCACACGTATTCACACCTCTTTTGTGTTCTTTAAAAAAGCGTTCACCAAAAACGAGCTGTTGTTCTGGAATCCACTCACACGGCCCTACATCCTACCAAAATAGAATCGCAAAAGAGTTGGGAACCTTTCATTGTTAGGCCAAATACGCATTCATTTTGCCTCCACGATATCCAGCAGGAGTGGAACACGTGGCGCGTCCCACAAAGGGATTGATTAACATTAATATTAACAATTTGTCAGTATTATAACGATGGGTCTGACGTCTTTTTTAATATCCAACCCAGTTAGGAGGAATGGACAAGCCAGAGGGGTGGTGGGATAGATGGGAGAACGCATGTCTCCGTGTATTAAGAGCCCGGTGTTCTTATTGATGGAAGTTCCCAGCCAGTAGCGTTCGCGCCGTCCCGCTGTACGTAGCGAACGGGATCCCAATCGACTGCGGAACGCTCCCATCTTATCAGCACCGTCAGCAACGGAAAGGTCCCGCTTAGCTTTCCCCTACCGCTGGATCATGAATACGAGCACTGGATGACCTTCTAAGAAATGAACAAAATGAAATAAATTGGAGATACCTGTTAACACCTGACTATCGGGCCATCTGACTGCTGCTGTAGCTACAGATGTGATGAAGTTTTTGTAGTTGTGAGGGGGCATCGTATTTTTCAACGTTAAATCCCCTGGTTTCCAGCTGAATTGCGTAGCTTTCCTACTGATTTAGGCTGCGTTGTCTTAGAGTAACGGAGTTGTTTATCTGCCGCTTGTTTTTTTTTACAAGTGTGATGCAAAGCGCTTGTTTAAATCGAGTCCAAAACACTTGCCTTGCAGGTTCCCCACACTACCATTTCTCCTAGATAATCAGCTAGCAGAGATCCGGTAGATGGATGGAGAGACTGAGCAGTGGCATGACAATCTAGTCGAATTACCGATGACAGAAGTCCAAAGACCTCAAACCTGGGTAATTAAACCGCGTATAGCGCAGTCGGAGGAGGCGCCGACTGCGCTGACTTGTTCATCGGCTGGCCACCGCTGGCCAAATGCACCTTCAAATCGCCTCAACGACATCCCGTAGAAGTAGAATGCGCTGGCGCATCCCAGAAGGGATTGAGTAACGCCGTCCTTTATACTTATCCCTAATCGGCTAGCCAGTTGTATGCAAGTCAATCCAATCTGTGTTCTCGACCTAATTATTCACTGTGGTGCACTCTTGTTGAATAGTGAGCAATAATTATTGCAACGATTATCAATGGAATCGAGAACACCAACACATCCAGAGCGCTGATAAGCGTTATCAGCAAAGGTGGTTACAGCGGTTGATTAAAAGCGTCTACCGACTTATGGACTTTACTCGCTGTAGAAATCCAGACGATAATTTTTTCCTTGTGTGCTATTCAACGAATTGACGCAATGGTTGCTTCAAAATCTGACGGTATTGTGATGACCTGTTTCGGACGATACTTTTCGCTAGCTTTCGTTTGATACCCTATTTCTTCATTTATTTCAAGGTTGATGGAATGTTTCTTGTAGAGCATTAATAAGGGCTGAAGAGTAAAGAATGACGTAAACCAGTCTCTTTTGAGATGCATCACGCATTCTACTTCTATAGGATGTCGTGGGGCGATTTGAATGGCTCTACAATGCCTGGCTGTGGCCGGTCGATGAACAAGTCAATGTTTGATACATTGAAGTCATCCTTACAACCTCGCATGAAGCAACGTCACTAACCACTGCGCTCCGAGGCGCTTGTGCAAGAGGCCCCAGAACTCGCAAGGCGCCGATTCCATAGTAACTTCAAGAACCCCTATTCATTGGGCTTAAGGCCTTGTTTATACTTCGACGCTGAGCGACGCAACGCCACGCATTGTGGCCACATTGATCGGAGGCGCGATCGATCAATTTAGCCACCATACGTGGCGTCGCGACGCTTGCCGTCGGAAGTATAAACGGGGCCTAAGACTTGAAAAAAAAGAAACCCATTTTTGTACTAATTGATGGGTGGGGGTTCATCCTATATGACTCGCTCTCCGCGTTCAGACATACGCTTCAGACCTTCCGTTGTTAACTACTTAATTAATTAATTACTATTACTATTACTATTACTATTACTATTACTATTTATTTCATGGGTACCCATGTGCACAATGGTCAAAAATAAATGAAAAACTCAAACACAATAAGAGCAACAAGACAACCATGATAGGCTACTAAACAAAAACTCGCGATCTGGTAGGAAATGAGAAGAAAGAATCAAGCACCGCGGAAATCGGCAAACTCTAGTCGGAGAGTTCTCTTAACGAATTTCCTAAAAGCGGGAACAGAAATAGGTAGTATATTGTTCTTGCTCAGGCGTACGTACTCAGAGTCCGCTCGGTTTACAAAAAAGTGCTGCCTATCGAAGGAACGTGCCTTTCCATAGGAAAGCTTACTTCGACATCTTGAGGCTTAAAAATTACTTGAACCCTTCCATAGGTGACGTTCTGCAGCTTACTCACAGTTGTATTATAGATCAGCTTTGGTGGCGACCTTTTGCCAAGTTTACGTTTGGGCGTTGCCACTTTCTTCAGAGCCCGGGGTAGTTAAGATTATTAGAGAAGCTACTCTCCCAAACTTCATTTTTTCAACCTGCAGGTGTAAATTCCGGGAGGAACAAGTCAGGAGGCAATGTAGTAGAAAACTGTCGCGCTAAGCCCTTCTATACCTGTTCCAATGGCCACTTCGGACTGAAAACATTCTCGATTTATACAGCTGACCTTCGAAGAGGATTTAATCTACGCGAGTGTAGAAGCTCCGCCGCGGGAAGTGTCGCTTTTTCGAATGACTGGCCTTTTGCTGTGGTCGAACACCTGCCACATGACTACTTTTTTATCATCTCTGTTATATATGAGCTCGTCCTGCTGGAACAGATGCGATCCGCAACGTCGTTAGTTGTATCGTGCTGATATCGGGCTTCTTTTGCGGTCACAGAGTTGGTTTTCTTCTCCTACCAGTAAGCATGGTAACATTGTTAAATTTCTGCCCCTATTTTACACTGCCTCGATCAATTTTGTCTCGGTAGTGATTTTTGACTCGCTTAAAATAGACAGTAAGGAAGGTAGTCATCGCCTGTACTCATTAGTGTTGTAGAATCCTCACGTTGTCGTCCATAACGAAAATGCCTGACCTAAAATTGTCCTCGAGACGTCGTCGACGACGACAGATGGTCCTTTGTGTCGCGCACCATCAGCCGCCTGTTGTGAGCGTTTATTGAGCGCTACTGGCGTTGTGTCATCGGCATAAATTAGAATTTGAGGGAAATGGTTCAGTGATTTGTCAGAAAGATGAGTTGGGTAGTATGGTGGCCTTTATTTATTTATTTATTTATTTATTTATTTATTTATTTATTTATTTATGCCATTTCAAGTCGAATTGGACACTTTTTGAATGAAATTGGACACTCTTTTAAGTTGGCCTTATAGTAAGAATTTTGAAATCGAATTGAACGTTTTCCAAATCGAAATGAGCTTCTTCTACGTTTTTTTTTCAACTTGGTATAACTTTCTTGAAAGTTTTGATTCTGATGCCCGAAAGAATGTTTCTATAAATTCTATAATTTTTTTTATTTTTCGAGAAAAAAAATAATAAGCCAAATTTTTAAAAACGCAACGAGGCAGCAATCATTTAGTGCATTCAAATACAGATTGCGCCATACACTCGGAAAGACCGTCGCGATTATTGTTTAATTGACAGTGTAAATGCTGCTTTCATGAATCGTGAAAGTGAGTATATGTGTGTTTTTCACAGTTGTTTTTGTTCTAGCGTTTACAGGTGTGAAACACCATGAAACAGCAAATTTATTATAAATCAAATAAGAATTGCGAGGTCTTGGGCGAGTGCGTGGCGCAATCTCTTCTTTTGTTACTAAAAAGCGGCCACCTTTCTGCTCTTTAGAACAAGGATTAAACCAGGGTGAAAGAGCACGCTGATGGGTTGAATAAGTGCAAGGTCTCTACTCCATTGGGGGAGCACAGACTCCAAATCCATAATGGCACGACGATTGGGGTGGAGGTGACGATCTTAGCACGCGAATCCGATATTGCAGCGCGGAAGACCCTGGAAGCCTTGTGGATAGCGTTCAAGAACCCCACAATCAACAGGAAAGAAGAGCGGGTGACCGTTATTCAGGAGCTGGCTCCATTTGCCGACCTCTGTGGGCTTCGCCCAGGAGGGCGCCAATCAGAAAGTCGCTGAGGATAGGACCCGAAGGGAGAGTCTCATTCATCCACGTCTTTCTCCATCCGAGGGTGACTTAGCAGTCTCTCTGCTGTCCTATAAGGTCAGTCGGGTTGCCTTACTCCTCTTTTCGTCTCATTCCATCACTTGCTCCTGAAGCTCCTGTAACTTGAAATGATCCTTGGGCGGGTAATTTTTCCAACTCCTTTTGTCTTCTCCAGGCTCTGAAGAAGGCGGTTACGCCGAAACGTAAGCCGAATAAAGGAGTATACCAATCTTGGCTCAACAGCTTTACATGAGATTCTACAACACAAATAAAGAACAGCATGCCAAGATTCAACGACAGTCGAACATGGAAGGATTAAACCATTATTTTTCCTGAAAAAATGAGAATTTTCTAAAATTTCCCAACTGTGTTCACGTTATGGGTAGATATAATATATTAAAACTTCAAAGAAGTCATACTGGAATTTTCCTTGAACAAAAAATTATTATAACTGCTTTTGGAGAGTTTCGAGTTTAACGTGGAAGAGGCTCATTTCGATTTGGAAGAGTGCGCTTGGATTTCAAAAGACTTACAGGGAGACTCAAAAAATCAAATCAAATTGGATCCAATGTACATTCCCAACATGAAAGGGTCTCTAAGCTAGCCTAACCAGGAGTCTGTCTCAACGGTAGGTCGGAACGGACCAAGTGTTGTATGTGGGCAGAATCTCCTCTCTCTGGGAAACAGCAAAATGCAAATATCTCGACCCCAATGCAACTCTGCGCAGAGTTAGGGACGACGGAAGTTGGACCGTTGGGGCGTTAGTCCTCGGTCTGCACGCGTAGAGCTGACTCAGGTTGGCTGGAAACAACAGTGATGAGCAAGCGGTGGTGGCGCAGCGGGTAAAGGGGCTGCGTAATCCCATGATCGCTACTTCCAGCCAACTTGAGCCAACCCTACTCGTGCAGACTGAGCACTAACTCCGCCAACGGCTCAGCTACCGTCGTCCCTAACTCTGCGCAGAGTTGTAAAGGGGTCGAGATATTTGCATTTTGTTGTTTCCCAGAGAGAGGAGATTCTGCCCATATACAACACTTGGGCCGTTCCGACCTACCGTTGAGACAGACTCCTGGTTAGGCTAGCTTAGAGACCCTTTCATGTTGGGAATATACACTGGATCCAATTTGATCTGAAAAGTGTCCAATTCGACCTGGAAATGGTATATCCTCTCCAAAAGGATATAGCAGACTCTTCCTTCGAAGAGATCCCGACCTTGGGAGCAAATGTAAACTTCGCCTTTAATGGACTGAGCCGCGCTTGGCCGTGTTGTTCAATTTTGAGAGAGCGTTGTCTTGCTCAGCATCAACGATGTTGTTCTGACATTTGAGAGCCGTATGGCGTCTGATGCTCCAAAATGCTGCCAGACAGCATTGACTGGCTGCCGCAGTTCAGCCTAATGGCACCACTATGTTCGCCTTTATATGTAGTTTTAAAGTGTGAATGAAGCCAGCAGATCTTTTCTGGTGCGTGCATTGATTCCCCGATGGCGTCTACATGGGCCGTTTAGCATTCTTATGATTAATTCGAAATCATCTACTGCGTGTTTCGGTTGAGAATGTGCACGAAACGACATACATGGGATTGATTTATGCACAGTTGCGTGGTCGTTACGTTCCTCACCAGCTCATAGATGCAGGAGACGGTCGTTTATGGTCTCTTCGAATGCACACGCTGTGGTTTCGACGTTGCGTGGAGCCTTAATAATGTTAGGAACATACACTGGAGCCAACGCCGAATCCAATAAATTCGAATCCATCTTCTTCTTCGAACTCTGGTGAATGGATCAATGAATATGGCATTTTGAAAAGCCCTCATCTTGGGTTGATTCAGTGAAGGTGATTTTCACCTGAAAGGATTCTCGGATGATACAATATAAGTGACCTTCGGAGTGAATATTGGCTATTGGAGTCGGATAGGAGATAGAATTTCTTTAAAAATTATTTATCTATTATTTATTATTAAAAATTGTAAAATTATTTATCTATTTATTCTACTTTAGCTAAATAGCGTTCCATAAACAAAACATACTATTAGGTTGTCCCATAAGTCTCCGCCGTTATTCAACGATTCATTGCGAATTTCGCCGGCGGTCTATTGCATAGCGCTGCATAGCTTTCGAAAGAGAACGATTTGCTCTATCAGACCATGTATTGCATTTCTTTTTCCTTCCTGAATTTTGTCAATTTTTAGGTCGTTGAAGTGAAAAGTGAAAAAGTGACAAAGTAGCCATCTGCGCGCTTGTTCTCTCCGCTTAGGTTTGTAATTTTTTGCGCAGTTTTTATAGCATTTTGAAGACAATGTTCTGTACTACAAGAATGTGTGTTGGTCCTATTTTCTCACTGCCCTTTATTGATTTTTAGGCCATCAAATTGGGAATTCCGACTATTCCGTCCGAATTTTTACCAAAACTCCGGTTCTGTGATTGGACTTTTTTGCTTGGTGTTATATGTCTTTCGGAAGAGAATGTCTTGCTCAATAAGAAATTGTGTCGCGTTGATTGGCACATGCTGATTTCTATCGAATATCAACAACTGGGGCGCGTGTAGCGCAGTCGGAGGAGGCGCGACTACCGCGTACACCCGTTACCAGGTTCTTGGTTCGGATTTCCCACCCAGGCTAACCAAGCCTTCCATCCCTCCGGGGTCGGTGAATTGGTACCAGACTTGTCTGGGAAGGATGAAGCGCTGACTTGTTCATCGGCTGGCCACCGCAAGTCATTATATGGCCAAATACGCATTCATGTCGCCTCCACGATATCCCTTAGAAGTAGAATGCGTGGCGCATCCCAGAAGGGATTGAGTAACGCCGTCCTTTATCCTTTATCCTTTATCAACAACTGAACAAGGAGAAGGAGTTGTTGATGGAGATGATTTTTCTCTTTTTGGAATTTTGTTGATAATCGACAGAAATTAGCATGAGCCAAAAAACGCGACGCAAATTCTTATTGAGAAAGACGTCTCTTCCGAACGACATACACCAGTGATCAAAAAAGTCCAACCACAGAACCGAGCTGTCGGTAAAAATTCGGACGAAAAAGTCGGAATTCCCAATTTGATGGCCTAAAAATCAATAAAGGGCAAGTGAGAAACAGCACCAACACATATTCTTGTAGTACAGAACATTGTCTTTCAAACGCAATAAAAACTGCGCAAAAAATTACAAACCTAAGCGGAGAGAACAAGTGCGCAAATGGCTACTTTTTCACTTTTCACTTTTCACTTCAACGACATAAAAATTGACAAAATTCAGGAAGGAAAAAGAAATGCAATACATGGTCTGATAGAGCAAATCATTCTCTTTCGAATGCTATGCAGCGCTGTGCAAGAGAACGGCGGAGACTTATGGGGCAACCTCATATTAACACAACCCAGCAGCGCCAGTTATCTGAATCACCTGAAAATCGGATCTGGTAAAAATCCCCTTTACCTGAATCTTCCTAAGATTTGAGATTTTCAAAAATGTCGCTATTCAAATGATTCATTCATTGTTGGAAAAAGGCGGATCCGATTCATTCCAATCTGCGTCGGATCTAGGGATGCATTCTAGGGAATCGAATTCATTCTAGGGAATAGAAGTGTTCATTATTCCAGTCGATATTTTTGTTAATTTTTTTCAAGAACGAACCATTGATGTGACAATGTTGCACTAGGCGGTTTCACTAGACGAATAAGAGTGATGAAAGCGGATTTTGAAGAACAAACCCTTGGGGCTGTGAAATAATCGTGAAAGCGCTGAAACTGTTGATTTATTCCATGTCTGACTCACGCCGATTCTTGGCATCTTTGACGTGATAGACGAGCAGTTTCTTCAGCGTAGACAGGATTGTTACAAGTTTCTATTGCAACGTAAGTTTCGGCGTTGTCACCTTTTCAGAGCTGTAGATGTGGACAGAGGATTTCAGAACCTAGCCTGACCAAATATGGGTGAATTATTTATCATTTGTCCAGCTAGGCTGGCAGTGGACTCTTCTATCCACATCTTAGGCTCTGATGAAGGCGGCAACATCGAAAAGCCTAAGCCGCAGTAATGGCTTGTAACAATCTTGGCCACGCTGAAAATGCTACTCGACTGTTGATTTATTAGTTCATATGGAGGTGTCTAGTCGTTAATGCACATTCTCAGATTTATGTGCTGATATTCTACCATTATGAAGGCTTGCCTAATTATCGGTTCCCCGTTACTGCATATTCGTCTGCCACACACACATAGTTGTCACATCATCTGTTGCACGAGCGAGATGGAATCGCCACTCCTTGGGGAGTTGCGCCGAGCTCGCAGTGAATTGGCGCCCGTTGACTTGTTCCCATATGCGATGAGAAATTGGCTCGCACCTCATTTGAATAATTGATTTGAACGAAAGAGAGCTTTCCATCTTGAATCGTTACATGTTTTTGTCGTTATCATGGCGATTTGTAGGTTTTACATTATTCTCTCTATTCAAAGATCTGAGAATTAGTGCCGTCGTTTCAGCATCTGCACTGTACAGCCTGTCCGCAGCCTCCTATAGTGAGTCTCCGCTCGGAGCCGGCGATATGAGCTCGAACTTTACGAATGATCCGTGCCTGACGCCGAGGAGGTGAGTGGTGTTGCAGTTTGACTGATTGCCGTTGTGCCACGAGACATCGTTTCTTGATTGGAGGAGGTCGGCGCTAGTCAATGCGTTCGGGTTGCGCCATGCACTACACTTTCCACAGAAAATTGTTGAGGCAATCATATTACATATTAAGTCTTCTTTTCTAAACGACTTGTAGTGAAAGCTCGTTTTAAGAGCTTAAATTGATTTCTCCATGCGACTACCGAGAAGGTGGGAGGTGATTTTCAGGGCCCGGATTCATCAACGCCCATACCCACGGGTATGCTGGGTATAGGGGGTAGACATACCCACGATGTGGACATACCCACGATTCATGATAAACGTTACTCGCAAAATCGTGGGTATATCAGTGGGTAGTGAAAACCCGCCGATCGTTGTGGGTACATCCGTATACCCTCATTTGCGTCCCATTGACAAAATGGCGCTCCATTGAGATCATCTGTTTTCGCGAAAGGCCTAGTTGTACCTTACACTTGATTCCTTTTATGAATACGATTCGTAGCCACTACCCATCGCTGGTAGTGGGTATGATTTCCTTATGGTATCTCTACCTATACCCATTGCTTGATGAATCCGGGCCCAGAAATGAAAAGCTTTACATCCTGTCGACAACGTCTCCCTAATATATACCATTTTCATGTCGAATTGAACACTTTTGAAATCAAATTGGACACTTTTCACGTCAGATTGGACACCCTTCTAAGCGTCTGAGACTTCCGAAATCAAAGGGAACTCTTCCGAATTGAAACAACCTTCATACAGGTTGAACTACAGACTCAATACAATGGTTTAAAAAGTTCTTGTTCAAGGAAAATTTAGAATAACTTTTTTTTGAATTCGTTTTTCTTCAGCTGCCCAAATGAGTGTAATAATTTTATAAAATTTCTCTTTTGGAGAAAAAATAACAGATTAGATTTTTTTAAAGCGCAGCAAAGCAGCAACCATATAGTGCCCTAAAAGACCAGATTGCGCCATGCACTCGAAAAGTTCGTCGCGATTTTTATTTGATTGATAGTGTAAATGCTGTTTACATGGAACAACGACATATGTGCGTTCTTAACAATTACACTTGTTGCATTGTCTACAGTTTTTTTTTGTTCGAGGAAAATTTCAGTATGGTTTCTTTAAACCTGTAGTAGTGTAAATGCTGTCACATGGAGCAACGATGCATGTGCGTTCTTAACAATTGTACTTGTTGGATCAATCAAATAAAAATCGCGACGAGTTTTTCGAGTGCATGGCACAGTCTGGTCTTTTAGGGCACTATATGGTTGTTTGCTGATGGTTGCTGCTTTGCTGTGCCTTAAAACAAAATTCAATTTATTATTTTTTCTAAAAAGTGAAAATTTTATAAAATTCACTTGCCCAATAAGTGAACACTTTGTTTGAAGTTTTATAAAATTCTAATTTTTCGTGTAAAAAAATATGATTTTTCGTGTTTTGCTGCGCTTTAAAACAAAATTTAATGTGTTATTTTTTTCCAAAAGTAAAAATTTTATTAAATTTTTACACTTCTAACGGCTGAAGTAAAAAAAGTTATTCTAAATTTTTCTTGAACAAAATTTTTTCTAACCATCTTATTGGGTATGGGCGCGTGTAGCGCAGTCGGAGGAGGCGCGACTGTCGCGTGCACCCGATACCAGGTTCCTGGTTCGGATTTCCCGCCCAGGCCAACCAAGCCTTCCATCCCTCCGGGGTCGGTGAATTGGTACCAGACTTGTCTGGGAAGGATAGAGCACTGACTTGTTCATCGGCTGGCCACCGCAAGTCATTGTATGGCCAAATACGCATTCATGTCGCCTCCACGACATCCCGTAGAAGTAGAATGCGCTGGCGCATCCCAGAAGGGATTGAGTAACGCCGTCCTTTATCCTTTATCCTTTATCTTATTGGGTCTGTAGTCGACCTGTATGAAGGTTGTTTCAATTCGAAAGAGTTCTCTTTGATTTCAAAAGCCTTAGGCGAGCTTAGAAGAGTGTCCAATTTGACGTGAAAAGTGTCCAATTTGACGTGAAAAATGTCCAATTCGACCTGAAAATGGTATAGATTTCGATAAAATTGGCTTTAATTCAGTTTCTTTAGGCCTCAAATGGCTGGCAAGTGGCTGATTGTAAGCTCTCATAACGATGTTTTGTTGCTATCAAAACTCTAGCGCCAGGCGGTCTCGAGGCAGAAGGCACGGGTTCGAGTCCCGCCAGGCGCTAGAGTTTTGATAACAAGAGAAATTGGCTTCGGGTATCCGATAGACCTTTGTAGTTCAATCGCAGCGCAGTATAGTTGTGTATATGTGTACAGTATAATTGTGCTCGAACGAATATATTCGAATGAGTTCGATTGATTGTCCGAGTAGTCGAATATTCGCTTTTTCTAGATTTTTGAATACTCGTTCGATTTCAAACATCGAAAGACAGCCGTATTCTAATGTTATTCAAAAATCGAATATTTCAAATTCATTCAAAAATCGAACAATTCCATTCGATTAGTCGAATAATTTGTTCGAATCAGGCTCTGTGGTTGAAGATTTGAAGTTTATTCCACGTTAGTTCGTAAAGTGTTCGCTGTCCGAATGTACGTTATTGTTGAAAAAACGGCAATATTGTTGTTTCATAACTGAAATAGGGCTTAAAGCACGGAACACTGTCAATAAAGAACTCACCAAGTCGAGCTTCGTTATTGCAAAATCGAAGAAATTGGCTCTATTGTGCCTGCCCCAGGGTTATTTACCCCAGGAAAGGGTAATTGAGATTGCGCGGCGGCGGCGGATGACCACTGCCACCCCTGAGGACGACGTAATTCATGAGGCTTTGGCGATCGCACATGAATTTATCCATAGATGGCATATGTGCGGATGCGGAGGATGACGGGTGTGTGTCTGATGTGTGACAGCTTTGACAGCGGCCACTCGTCTGTCCACAACTGAACGAATGGACTTTTAGTAGGTTTCGTATACAGCCAGGGGCCAGACTCACCAAGCGCTAACCGCCCCCTAACGGTGAAAATACCGCCAAACCCCTGATATGATATCCATCAGCATCAGGTTTGGCGGTATTTTCACCGTTAGAGGGCGGTAAGCAGTTAATGAATCTGGCCCCTGATGTGCTTCCCTCGTGCTGGCTGATGTGGTTTCTCACTTCGGCGACCCAGATTCCCCAGTTTCCACCGCCGAGCTCCGTCCCATCATCTGTTTTCGACATCTTCACTCGCCGCGCGCACGTTGTGCTCACGTTCCGATCAATGCTCGTCGTCGTGCTGCGCATCCTCGGAGGTTATTTTATTAGGACTACTTTGGCGGAATTATGCGTCCGAATGCTGTGTGGTCCGCCCGCACTGCTCCTCACGGCGACACTTTCCTCCCCCGTTCGTCTCGGCAACATGTGCACGATGTCACTTCTACCCATCGGGACACCGAATCTGACCATAAATTCGACAGATGGCCCTAGACGCGTCCACATCTGTGTCTCGGCACGCCGCTTGTCCCACCAGGTCCACCACGAGAAGAGTTTCGAGCGTAGTGACGACGGAACTCGTCGATGTAACTCGTTATCCGCGTGAATCAAACGGGACCCCAGACTGCAAACTCACGACAGTTGGCAAATGCTCGGCTGCCAAAATATTTATCCCGTGACCAACAGTTGATGCAGATGGTGTCGGTCATACAAGGTTTCTCTTGCTTACTTCTTAAAGAATTTCGCTCTACCGATTCAGTTTTTATGTAGTTGTAAATGATTTTTGACGAGAATTCTCTGTCTTGATGAACTTCTCAGATTTTTAGTAAAACATTTACCTATTGGATCATTCGTTATATACAAACCAGACGTCCTGCGGCCTACCGGCCACAAAACGTTTGATTGCATTAAATAGATTCGGCTATTGATCGGTATTGAATCGATAATGTAATTGGATATTGACCTCCCGATCTAAGCCTTCCAGCTTTTATTGAGCTCACTCGTCGGTCGTCATATCCGCGTGACTCCCACCGAAATCGGTCAGTCGAGAGGAAATCGATAACACCTGTCGAACAATCAATAATATTGATCGGTAAGGGTCCTTAGGTCCTACCTACTTGTTGAGGCGGGCTACTCCTTTATCGTTTACACGTGAGGGTAACCTTGACAGGTTTTACATGTACGTGCGGGTTACCTTCACATGTTCAACACGTTTTGCAAGTTTACACAGGTTTGTGACACACACACACACACACACACACACACACACACACACACACACACACACACACACACACACACACACACACGCGCACACACACACACACACACACACACACACACACAGACGGACTAACGCTTTTATATTAGTAGGATTCCTCTTCAAGATATAATTTGAAGAGAAATTTGTATGTAAGAGCGATCCAGGAACTCATCTTCTTGAAGGCTATGGCTATCGGCCATTCCAATTCCATTTCTTCTTTGTTCATTTTTGAGCTCCAAAGCATAAAACATAGAGCATTTACTGAGCTAAAAAGAGACAAAATAATCTCAGCAAAAGAGTGCAGCAGCAAAAGTTGGCTTTTTTTAAGCTTCATTTCCGAATACCTGATTCGGATATGACGGTCCGAATCATCCGAAAATTCGAGGTCCGCAAAATCGCCCTTGTCCGATTCATCCAATTATCCGAACGTTTTCGTTCGGTTCCAATGTATTATGTAGGTTGTCCCATAAGTCCCCGCCGTTTTTTTCAACGATTCACTGCAGATTTCGCCGGCGGTCTCCTGCATAGCGCTGCATAGCTTTCGAAATAGAATGATTTGCTCTATCAGAGCCTGTATTGAATTTCTTTTTTCATCTTGAATTTTGTCAATTTTTAGGTCCGTAAAGTGAAAAGTGAAAAGTGGTTATTTGCGCAGTCGCTTCTCTCCGCTTAGGTTTGGAATTTTTTGCGCAGTTTTTCATAGCATTTGGAAGACAATGTTCTGTACTACTAGAATACGTGTTGGTCCTATTTGCTCACTTGTCCTTTATTGATTTTTAAGCCATCAAATTAGGACGTCCTACTTTTCTGTCCGAAACTTTACCGACAGCTCCTGCTTTGTGGTGGGACTTTTTTGCTCGGTGTTATATGTCGATCGGAAGAGAATGTCTTGCTCTATAAGAATTTGAATCGCGTTTGTTGGCTCATGCTGATTTCTGTCGAATATCAACAAAATTCCAAAAAGAGAAAAATCATCTTCACCAACAACTCCTTGTCCTTGTTCAGTTGTTGATATTCGACAGAAATCAGCGTGAGATAATAAACGCGACACAAATTCTTATTGAGCAAGACATCCCCTTTCGAACGACATATAACACCAAGCAAAAAGTCCAACCTCAGAACCGAGCTGTCGGTAAAAGTTTGGACGAAAAAGTCGGATGTCCCAATTTGATGACCTGAAAATCAATAAGGGGCAAATGACGAAATAGCACCAACATGTATTCTTGTAGTATAGAACATTGTCTTTCAAATGCTGTAAAAGGCTGCGCAAAAAACTCCAAATCTAAGCGAAGAGATCAAGTGCGCAGATAGCCACTTTTTCACTTTTCATTTTAACGACCAAAAATTGACAAATTTCGGGATGAAAAAAGAAAGGCGATACATGTTGTGATAGAGCAAATCATTCTCTTTCGAAAGCTAGCGAAATCCATAATAAATCGTTGAAAAAAGCGGGGATTTATGGGGCAACCTAATATAGTGCGCAACTGACACATTACGATGCCTCCTCCCGACTAGGATAGATTCAATTTCTTTCGTGTTATTTCATACGTGAACGTTTTACGTGGAATGTTCACCTAACAATAAAGTAAATTAAAAGAGGATCCCAATTTCCATTGCCTTCTCGTAGCCCTTAAACTTCTATTGTAGCCTTTCTGGCAACAGTGCTAATGCCCGTCCAAATAGTGGCAGCATTTTTTGACACCCTGAATGATGGTGGTGGAGTAATTGTACGACTAATGAAGCTTTTTCCAAGAGTCCGAGCATCAGTGATCCATTTCCCATCCACGTAGCTGTCGGCGTCTTTTCGTCTTTCGCAGCCTTGCGGTATTGTTGCGGGTGCACTTTGAAGAGTGTATGAGTGCTTCATCTTCTTCCGCATTTTGCAGATCAGCGATTTTTTCTGCACAATCGTGTCCAGAGCAAAGTCGGCCTGAGAAAAGCTGGTGTGGTAGTCAGTGGCTATTGAACGGGTAGGGAAGCGGGATCCAGCAGCGAACGCTCGCTCGTGCGCAACTGGAGTGTCCAATTAGCGAGGTCGTCGTCGTGTGGCATGAGGAGAGGAGGCTGAGGATAGAGCCGGCCGGCATTCTTCCCCTATCCTCCCCCACCATCTCGCCACAACCACCACCCATCTGCCGTGTCCGTGCTCTTGTCCACTTCCTGTGGTTATAATAATGGTGCTCGACCAGCTGGGCTAGGGCTACCTACCTCGTACGCTTCGTTCTGGACCGCTTCTTCCATGTTTATAGCCTGTTGAGCAGTGCTACCCCCGTATCCCCCTACCAGTCGGCCGCCCGTCTTCGCTTGCCCGCGCTGTGGTTGGTTTATTCGGCCATGAAGAGGGGCTTTTCTTCTCAAATTTCCTCCTTCCGTCCTTTCCGCCTAAGCCTACGCAGTGTCTACACCGCATATGGCGCGCTCAGTTTACGTCATGTTATTTTGACGTCGCCATTCTCTTGCGTTTGTATCGTATTTCACGTCTACGGGATTGATCGCAGTCACTTTGGTGTATGCCAAGCGGCTGGCAGCTGTACGGTGTTCTGCAAGTTTCTTTCAACGTCAGAGAGCTGTTCTTCTTCGGCAGTAATTCAGACGTCCAACCAGCTGCTGAGTTCTTTTCATCAAGTTTTTCACGGATTCCCCACCGTTTTTCTTCTGCCGCAACAACTTTCTTCATTCTCCGGTCTTTCTAGGCCATTCACTTGGCTAATCCTACCACTCCACCGCTCAAAGCTCATTGCCCTTCTTCTCTCCACTCCCGGGTATTCTAAGAAGGGTTTCTGAAGCTTTGCTCGTTGCACTTCCTAGAGCAGTTAGAATTTTTATTTTTAAATATCTTTGCAAAAATGTAGTAAAGTGCCGAGCCTTCACATTACTGCGGAAAAGTTTAAAAAATCTGAGAAATATCATTTATTGGGAACAAACTTACGCTAAAAAAAACCTGGATCCATCTTACAAGGGAGGTCAACGAACTCACCGTGGAATTTTATATGTGACCTATTGAAGGTTGTAGGAGATTGTCTAAGAAGCACCGTAGTGGTTTTAAAAGTTTCTGTGGACATCTGGGTAGGTCAAAAATAGCAAAAAACCGTATCACTTCAGTGCGGGCCGAGAAAGCAGAACCGACGTCTGGAACTTCCATGTCGTGGTTAGAATGTATCCTGCGAAAGGTTTGGGGTTGAAAAAGTAGTGGAATCAGTAATCTCACACATTGCTTGTTGGCGGTACAGTAACGGAGCTGGCCGCCAGCAAGGCGGCAGAGACTGGATGGCCGAGTGGATATGGGGAGGATTTGCAGGAGAGGGATCGGGGGTTCGGTTCCGTGGTGTGGTTTCTGCGTTGCTGCGCTTGTTCGCTTCTCTTTTTTCGGTGTAAAGTGTATCTTGAACATACTGGTGTACCACTCTGACATTATAACTTTATTTTAGCCCGTATGATACGATTTAAAAGCAAAAATAAACACACAAAGCAACTGCGTTCGAAATATATAGTTCAGCAATTATGATAAAGCTTCACAAAAGATTCAAAGCATAGCAGCTTCTGAAAAGCTTCTGGAGGGGTTGAAAACAAAATTAGACAAAAAGGTTTTTTATTTCCTTAAATAAATAATTAACTAATAAGAAATAAAAAATCTTTTTATCCAATTTTGTTTTCAACGCGATTACCACTTTTCGCGCTTCCACCAAGGCATTGTCGTAACGTATAAGTGCTAAATGGGATAGAAGACATGCATTCAGGCTGTAGAATGACTTGTATAGCAGAGTAAACCAGTTTCCGACCGGTCTTGTACGGCGTGTCTCCGTACCAATCACGCCCAGAAGAGGACACAAAAGTGGTCTGAATTCTTGTAGAGGAACGCTTGAAAGATCATTACATATATAGGGTGGCGGGGAACGACAACAGGTGATACCAGTCGTATCTTTGAAAATTGTAACTCACTTGTTTCTCCATTGGTTCGAGCGTTTTGAGGATTCGTGTGTAGTTTTTCGTTCCCCGTAAGCTTCACCCGTCAGTCTTTTTCTATAAATTCTGCTTTGCGGACTTTCATTTGCAAGTGAGTTTTATTTATTTATTTGAAACGCAGCGTGACCATTTGCGAGTTAAATAGAATGGATCTATCTTAGTCCGGGGGGGGGGGCACATAACTAAAAAGTAGGTAACAAGATGGGTTCTCCTAAAGAACGAGTTGGAACCTAAAAAAAACCGAAAACGAACGAACAAACAAAAAAATAAAAAATCGCCGCAGTTTACAACCGTCTCGGCGTGCAAAGAACGACGGAATAGAGGCATGCCGCGTGCTGACCGCCGGCTGACATGTTATAACCAGGATCTAACATGGTGAATAGGGCGCATGAAGCCGCGTGCCGTGTGCTGACCGCCGCCTGACATGTTATACCAGGACCCAACATGGTGAGGAGGGCACACAACTTTGCCGGCTGACAACCGCAACAAATGCAATTTTTCGATTTTTTGTTTGTGACTTTTTCTTGTTTACGGTCCTATATTGTTCTGTAGGAGCCGCTCGGTATGTCTCAAGTAGATTTGTTACATATAATACTTTTTAGTTATATGCCCCCGGACTAGGATAGATCCAGAATGTTCACAAGTGCACAAAAAATCTAAAGCAAAAGTAAAAAAGAAAAAAGTATGGTTTTTCACTGTGAGATGAACTTTTATTGAGTGATCATTACAAAATTATTAAAGTTTTCTGGCTATGAAATTGCTTGCTCAGGATTAATTATGAAATGTAGATTTGAATGATGATGTTCAAAATTCCTGCTTGTCTCAACGAAATTGATTATCTTTCGAGGGCTATTATACTAAGGCTCACAGGCGTCGTAAGATAAACTGGCAGTAGTGTTACATTGATAACTTGGCGAGCAAGAAGTGCGACACGACGAGCATTCCAGTCGCAGAATACGCCTTTATCCACCTGTTTCCACACTTCTAACTCCACGGGTACTAATCTTTGCACTGAGATTTAGTCTTTTCTAGAATTTGTCGTCACTGGATGGAAATCTTGTCGATTTTAACAGCTCTTACGTATTTTTGTGTGGTTCGCTTCGTCAGTGCGACTGATATTTGTGGTGGGAAGGTTGTGCTTTTGCCCATCAAGTTGCTCACGAAATGGGAAAAGCCGGAGTGGTTGTCAACTTATGGAGTTTTCACATACAATACCGGCATTAATATTCGACCTTTGGTCGAATAAAGCGAAAGAAAAGCCTTTTCCGCCGCTTTTGTATAGCGCTCTTCAAATTGCGTGCCTTGAAAAACAAATTCGATATTTGCGATCGGCATCGAATGGTCTATCCGAAAAAGAGAAAATCGCCTAGAAAATTTAAAAAAAATGCTAATTTGTTGACTTAGGTCCTGGTCACCGCGGGGGACTCCTCCCTAGCGGGAGATAATTGCACTCAAAGGTTGCGTTCTGAATATAGCTCATCAAAGCAACGCTTTTAACATTTACTGCGCGTTTTTCTCTTCATCGGGTAAATCGTTCGATGCTGATCCTAAATATCGAATTTATTTTTTGAAGCACGCAGATTGAAAAGCGCTATAAAAATGCTGCGAAAAGGCGTTTTTTGTTGCTTTTTGCGCCCAAAGAGCAAACATTAAGGCTAGTAGTGTATATTAGTTTCACCTTGTAAAACCGTTTGCTTCCGATTCTTTGAATATCTCACATCCCTGAAGTAATGGCATTGTGGAAGAAATATTAGGACGCCGACGGGGCGTAGTGCTCTTCGTCTCTCCCGTGAATTTTTTGAGTGAGCAGGTATTCAAGATTGTAGAAAAACTATGTAGGTCATTAAGAAGAGATTTGAGTGATTTTTTAGAGATGTCTATGTGAAACGGCTTTTAGACCTCTCGTTTGCTCTGAGGCCCATACAACGCCCTTCCAGCTACCGTTTCATATTTTTCGACAGAAGCTTAGGCTTATGGTTTGGTCTTCGACACTCTTCTCTCATAGGACTGCCTTCAAATAAGTCCCCATTAGCAGAGTTAAACCCTTGTATTCAATTCACTCACTTTGAAGGCTACAATAGAGGGATCCTAAGCGTATGTCCGGCGGAAAAGAATATTTGGATCTTTCCTAGTCCGGAGGGCACATAACCAAACAGTATGTAATAAATAGACTTGAGACTTACCGATCAGCTCCTGCAGAAGAAGATAGGACCTAAACGAAACAAAAAAAAACGAACAGACAAACAAAAAATAAAATGGCCGCTGTTTTACAACCGTCTCGTGGGGGCAAAGAGCGACGTAATGGAGGCCTGCCGCGTGCTGACCACAGTCTGACATGTTATAACCAGGATCTAACATGGTGAGAACGACGCATAAAGCCGCATGCCGCGTGCTGACCGCCGCCTGACATGTTATGACCAGGACCAACATGATGAAGAGGGCGCATAACTTTGCCTGCTTACAAACAAATGTAACTCTTTCGTTTTTTCTTTGTGAGTTTTTCTAGTTTAGGTCCTATGTTGGCACTAGTTAAACGTTCCGACTCCACCAACACGACTTCGGTCAAAACATTTTTTTTTTTCGCTGAAACTTCGTCTAGGGGGGTTATTTGGGGGGCTGATCACGAATCTGACATCTGTTTCTGAAATTGCGGCCGATTACGGTATGTTACGGTAGCTTCGGGTAACTAAGGCTGCAGAGGTCATAATCACCAATTTTGCCCAAACTTCGTCTAGGGGGGTTATTTAAGGTGCTGATAACGAATCTGACATCCGTTTTTCGTTTTACGTTGGAGTTTGAGCGAAATCGGTGACCATTACCTTAGTCACCCACCTTCCATAACCTACCGTACTCCAGCGTAAAAGAAAAGCGGATGTCAGATTCGTGATCAACACCCCAAATAACCACCGTAGACGAAGTTTCAGCGAAATCGGTGACCCTGCCTGGACCACCCTTGTTAACGGTATGGGTGGTCTCCGACCGAGTCGTGAAAAACGGGTGTCAGATTCGTGATCAGCACCCCAAATAACCCTCCCCCTAGACGAAGTTTCAGCGAAAAAAATTTTTTTCGACCGAAGTGTCATTGGAGTCGGAACTTTCAACTAGTGCTCCTATGTTGTTCTGCAGATGCCGCTCGGTAAGTCTCAAGTCGATTTGCTACATACTTTTTAGTTACGTGCCCCCCCCCCCCACCTCCGGACTAGGATAGATCCGAATATTTTTTAGATAATTTACGGTAAAGATTGAGAGTAACTTCGAGCTAGCGACGAGATAAAACCTTCGAAATGGTGATCCTTTATGATTAACGCAGAATAATGGGAAACCAGGTGACACTTCGTTGGATCCTTCCAACGTTTTAGCACCATTTTCACGCGAAAACGAAAATATAATGACGGTTTCCCCGTCCATCGTGGCTTGCCCTCCTGAATAATAACCGGTCTGTGTTGAAATCTTGGCCAAAGGCAGAAAGCATGTATTAAAGTGAGGAAATAATGTAACGGGCTCATTGATCCTTGTAGATTGGCTTAATACGTCGTCATCACTCCTACGCAATGAGTATGCTTCACATCTCGGCCACGGTACTGATTGAATGACCTGTGCGTCTGGCGTGTTACGTGGCGGTCTCGAGGGCCATCTTGACGCCCTCTTGCGCGCTCCCGCATGGCTCAGCTGGCGTGGTGCGGATTACCCGATAGAGAGGAGATCGAGTCAAATTATAGCCTGCATTGTCGCTGAGCGCTGTTGTTTTTAACCCTCTAGTAGTACCGGAATTGCCCGAGATTTGCCCCGTTTTCGTCATTGATGACCTGCGCCTGTTTTCGTCTGTCTGATTGTGCGTCGTCGTCGCGTCGTTGTGATGCATATGTGGCCTAGCGTGGATGATACTAGGTGGAAGAGCTGACTTCAGCGTCTGCTGCACAGAAAGCTTCGCCATCGCCATCGCTGTGTCGTCGTGCTTTTCGAGTACATGACGTCAAAAAGCCGAATGCGACCGTCGTGCTCGTGTAACGATTCCCTGTTCACGATATCAGACGCGGAGTGCTCTGAAGTGGAGGCGGATAGTGTTCGGTGGAAGAAAAGGTAGAGCCATGCATTGGATACTCATCGAGATGAAAGAAAGAGAACTAACGTAAGAATCCTACTGTGTGCAAAGGAGCTAATCTGTCCGGCTGTCCGTATGCTCGTTTGTACATCCTCGCACAATTGGTGACCGCTAGACTAGACAGATTTCGCACTATAGAAGCAGAATCAACCATACCATAGCCGAACATTATTGATTGGCATTGAATGGGATGGGCTTATTGGGGAGAGAACGTTATCGGTCGTTGAATCAATGTGAATGTACATATAAAGGATAAAGGACGGCGTTACTCAATCCCTTTTGGGATGCGTCACGCGTTCTACTTCTACGGGATGTCGTGGAGGCGATCTGAATGCGTATTTGGCCATACAATGACTTTTGGTGGCCAGCCCAAGGAAAGGAAAGGAAAGAGTTGAAAAGCCAGTGCTTTATCCTCTTTCCAGACAAGCATGGTACTAATTCACCGACCCCGGAAATGATTAGAATTGATTAGAATGACTAGATATTGAATATTCGAGTTCGAATATTCAATACCTAGTCATTCTAATCAATCATTCAAATGCCTATTCGGATAGATCATTCAAGCACAACTATGGCAGATAATAAGGTGGTGAATACACAGTAAATAAGTAAACAACAACGGCTGTCAAATTGACAAATTGGTAGCGACTTCTGGGAAAAACTACTGCGATTCTGACGAACATACCCCGAATCGTTACCGTGTCATTTAGACGTCACCAAAGCGCGGTCGCGCAATTACACGCATTCGTTACTAGTGCTTTATATTTATGGAATGATTATTTGTTTAAACAGCAGGCAAAGGAAGGGGCTCTAGGGTGTAGGACTCTGGGGTGCATCCAAGCTACTCACGTGAAAACTGCTTTCATCACTTAGAGGAGTCTGTAGGTGGGTTCTGCGCTTTTCGAGCTCAGGCAAGGGAAGGGACTCCAGGTTGTGTTGCATCCGAACTCCTCGTGTGGAAACTGCCTTCGTCGCTCAGGGGAGTTGGGTTCTGCAGAAGCGCATACAGCTGAAAAAATCCGCAGAAAGCGCCTGAGAATTGTGTAGACGTCGAGACCCCTCCTATATCAACGAGTCAGTCGAAATGCAAGAAAGCCCAAAATGCAGGAGAACCGAACACCCGACCTCGCTCGCATGGAGCAGCGCCACTATCCATTGTGTGCCGAACCGCCTACCGGCAGTGCAATCGCGAGCGAGCGTACAAAATACAAGAGACCCCCCCCCCCTCAGCGCACAGTTTCCGCGCTCCATCGCTAATCGGTATACGGTAACGATTCGGGGTGTGTTCGTCAGAATCGTATTACACTGGGACAAAGCTGGAGCTATCACTAGATAGCTAGGGCAGAGCATGCACATCAGCATGCACAGCATTGCATACGCTCCTTTGTTCGGTGATTGCATATTTGCGTAGAAAAGGAATGGGTATGCGAGCTCGTTATACAGAACAGAATACCGTGAAATCGTAGAATTGCTTTGACCTCTAGACCAAGATTGATATAATATTTTTATCCGGCTAACGTTTCGGCGCAACCACCTTCGTCAGAGCCTGGAAAAACAAGGGAACTTAGAGAGGTTGTTCGTCCAAGGACTACCTTCAAGTCACAGAGGTCTAAGAAGATAGAGATGGAACGAGACAGAACAGAAGTGGCACAGTTCCAACTAACCTTGAGATTGCAGCCGAGAGGCTGTCACGTCACCCTCGGATGGAGGCAGATTGGGCGAGTGAGACTCTCCCCTTCTAATCGTCTATTCAGCGACCATCCCTCTATCACTATCTGGCGTTAGACCGCAAAGATCAGCAAAAGGGGCGAGCTCCTGAGTTACTATCACGCGTTCCTCTCTCTTCGAAGAATACCGTGGGCTCTTTGATGACTTTTCACATATTCGTTCACGTCTACTAACTTTGAAATGTTGCGTGCAATGCACTTTGCATGCATTCGTCATATCGTTTGGAAGTTAGTATTCATGAGCAGTACGTTGAAGGTTGGTTGTTCTGTTATATTTTGCATAATAGGTTCATTCACGGCGCGTGTAGCGCAGCCGGAGCAGATCCGGACTGTCGCATGCATCTGATACCAAGTTCCTGGTCAGGATTTCTCACCCAAGCCATCCACGCGTTCCATCCCTCCGGGTTCAGTGAATTGGTGCCAGACTTGTCTGGGAACGATACAGCGCACTCTTGTCCATCGATTGGCCACCGCAAGCCATTGTTTGGCCAAATATGCATTCGAATCGCCTCCACGACATCCCGTAAAAGTAGAATGCGTGCCGCATCCTAAAATGGATTGATAACGCCGTGCTTTATCCCTTTATTTTATCCTTTATGCGACACAGAACGTCGTATTGGGCTGTCGTACATGGTGACCCCCCGTGCTGCTTTGCACCAGCAGAGATAAGGTAGAGTGCGTGGTGCATTCAGTTGGGAATGCTTACGTCCGATCTTTGTTTCTTCGTCGTTCAGCCCTGCAGCACCTACCCACGATGAAAAAACAATGTGTAGAGCATTCGCATTGGGATGCTATTCCAGAAGGTTCAATGACTTGAAACATGCAAAATTGTTGAACCTATAAGAAAGCCTTCATGAAAAGTTCCACTGTCGCCGTTTCCGGGATAGCTGAGAATGTAAGTGCATAGAAAATATCTTACAACCTCGATACCAGCCACTTGAGGCTTAAAGAGACTGATTTCAAGCATAGAAAGATAGTTCGACTAAATTGCAAGGGATGTCGTTCTGCTCAGAGAGAAGAGCATGGGTTTGATCTGTGAGAATCCATTTCTGTTCATGCCGATCATGCTGGGTGATTTCAGCCAACGACGCAGTGTGCAGAATGTGAACAGCCGCCATCAGCAGCAGATGTTCTACGATGGTTCAAGCATGATGACCAGCACTCCAATCAACAAGGTCAGTCGCACTGAACACTACGCAGTTTTCTTGAAGTTCTTTCCTTTTTTCTTTGTCGTCGCACTAGGTCAAGACCGTCACCGATTTCATTTCCACGAATGTGACGGTGGTTTAAAACGGAGTAAGAGAAAGGTTCATGGATTTACTGAATGTTTGAAATTCTTCTCCGTTTTACTGTAACAGAGCTGTTGTCGTGCATCATGCAGCAAGGCATGACTCTGTGGATTTCTAGGCGCTGGTGCCTTGTCAAGATCACCGCCTTCCGCTCTTGCATGTGCATCTACTGTGTTTCTATGGATGGCTTAGGCATCCATGTCAATTTTCGATCCTTCATAAGAAGTCTTTTAGTGCAGCTTCGTGCCGACGTCGCTATAGAAACCGCTTTCTCGTGTTTGGAAAGTTCTTCAGACAAGTTCTATGGCTCCCGTCTTCTGCTTTCTCGCGCGATTCTACTACCGACGGTTTCTGTTAGAATTTTAGAAATAGAGGATACCGACGAGCTACGGTTCTGGGGGTATAGTACCTCCCACCCAAGTCAAATCTTATCATAACCTCTTCTGTCGAATCCACTCTGGTTAATTGCTCAGCTGTATGTGTTGCGTGCATCAAGGACAGCGCCGTCTGATGACCTGTCTTCGCTAAGCTGGTTGACCCACGCGTTGCTGCCGTGCGTTCCTTCTTTGAACATGGTCGCTATGTCTTCTAGTAGTCGGAGGTGCTTCTTCGCTAGCCTGAGGACGTCAGTGCTTCTGAGTTTCTCCTACCGTGTAGCCAATTAGAAGCTGCTCGAGGAAATCTTAGGATGGAGCTGCACCGCTCCATCTGTCTGAACATGCTCGTTTCGTATTGATTCCTAGCTTTCGACACTCTCCGCTAGGCCATTAGCGCACTGGTGTACTTCAATCCCTTGTCTCCAGCTATGTATTAATTCCGTGGACCAGATTTTTCAACCGCTTACCGCCCTCTAACGGTGAAAATATCGCCAAACCTTATGCTGATGAATGTCATATCGGAGGTTTTCACCGTTAGACAGCGGTAAGCGGTTGATGAATCTGGTCCCAGAGGGCGTAAGAGTTTAAGATGTTAATAGTAAGATCGAAAACACACTCCTTTGTTCATCAACACTGTTATACAACTTTGCTTCATCCGATTTCCATCCGCATAACCTTCTCCATCAAAAGCGGGAATAGTTAGTAATAGTTACTCTTACCGCTCAACGCCACTTTACCGCAAATTAGCTGATATCCTAGTTATTGAAAACATAACGCCATTCCCAGTAAAGACGATGTGCCTATAGATATTGTGATTCGGCATGGCACATATTGTGATGAATTCTAAAGTGTCTCGTGAAAGCTGTTTTGGACTGAAAGAGGGCTGAGGAAGTGCCCTTAGTGAATAATTATCCGCTTCGAACATAACCATTGAGAAGCAGAAGCCTGAAAAGCTCGAGCTAGTTGATTCTCGAACCTTCCTCTCCGTGACTACCAAAAGGATATCTATTTATTTGTTTATTTATTTAAAGCATGTCTGTACTTACGCATCGAAACATAATATAATAAAACTTAAATTGAAGTAGCTCTGGGGCAAAAGAACAGAAATACCATAAGTAGTTCACGTAGCGCCTGTTCTAATAGATTGAAAAAAGGTTTTTTCTTTTTTTTTCAAAGATTTCTTACCTCACAACTGCAGAGTCAAATCAGTTGAGATAAACTCCATTTTGTTCCACTACACTTCCCCAAAGCCTGGGTACTTTTCTAATTCCTCTCGCTTAAAGGACTGCAGTTCTGGAATCGTATCATTGCTGAATCCAATTTTTGAGGTCTTCATCCGTTTCGAAATATTTCTCTCCAATTTCTTGCTTGAGAGGAAGAGATGGTGGTCGATAGGGGCGAGGTCAGGGCTATACGGTGGATGTGGCACTACCTCCCGGCCCAGATCCACTATTGTTTCTCTTGTCAGTCTTGCAACATGTGGTTTATCATTGTCATGCGGATCCTTTGACATCTCAGGCCTCTTGGAGAGCTGCGGCGACTTTGTGGAGTTGGCCACTGTATGTGGCAGCAGTAGGTGTCTCTCCACTTCTGAGAGTTTCCCAGTAAATCACTCCTCTCTTATCCCACCAAACACTCAAGGGAATCTTCCTTTCGTGAACATTGGGCTTGAGATCAGGCTTAGGGTTCTCTCCTTTTGGTACTCATTGCTTTTTTCTTCGGAAGTTTGCATACAGAACCCAGGACTCATCGCCTCTCACAATCCGTGGCAGAAACGATTTTCTTTCGTATCCGGACAGAAGAGAAGCGGCGATGGAGAGCCGTTGACCTTTCTGAGTGTCTGACAGGGCATGTGGAATCCAAGCTCCAAATTTCCATGCAAAGCCAAGACCCTTAAGATGGATTCCCACTATCCTATGAGACACTTCGAGCTCCTCTGCCAATTGACGTGTCCTCTACCTACTATTGGTACGAAACAGATGGAGAACTTCAGTGTCGTCAATTCAGTTGGCCCTCCTGACCTTGCCTTGTCTTCGAGTGAATAATCTCCCTTAAAAAGTTTCCGAACCACCCATAACAGCCGCGATGAGTAGTAGATCCCAAGCCATATATATGGTTAATCTGGTCGGCTGCCTGACGTGCTGTGGATCCTTTAATGATTTCATGAAGGATGCCGTGCCGAAAATGGCCATGAGGTAGATCTGGCATTGAGTCCGGAAGATTGGATAGATAGCGAAGCACAGGAAGGGTCTTGACCTGTTTCCGCGTGCGAACGGTAGACAAGTGTGATAGGATTACGAAATCAGCTATCAATATTGACTGGTGCGTTTACAAGGAGAACGGTAAAAACTTTTCGAAGTGTGAAGAGACTTTTTTCCAACCTAATAGTATGAGCCAATGCGCTTTTCGGCAACCGGAAAAGATTTTCACTGTTTGCAGGGAGCACTCCAAAATCGTTCAGGCATTTATTTGTAGGTAATGAAAAGATCATACCCGCCATTGCAACTGAGACCTACCTATAGCACGATCTTCGTCCTCTAGGTACATACTTCTTTCAATGCTTTATTCAGTGCATATGCCGGGCTTATAGGCTGCCCTCCTGTGAGGATCTTGTAACTCATGTAAAGTCGGCTTCCTTCCCTTGCAAATGGTTGGTAGGTCAGATATCACGGGGTAGATCTGTTCTTTCTTCTGTCTCCTAAGGTTGTAGATGCGACCATTTTTCTTACTTACAAACCTGGCTCATTATTTTTTGCAGATTTGAGTGTTTGAGACAAGGCAACCCAAGTCTCATACATCGTCTACTGACTACTGCTACGTCGCCTATAAGCTGACGCTTCACTGCATGATTTTCAGCCAATAAAAAGGTGCAAAGTTTCTTCGCGGCAGGCGGTAGGACCCATTTGTTGACCCATCCACTTTGAACTATTCGAGGTGGTCTTCGACGGTCCTTGTTCCTGAGGTCGAAGTCTCCTCCCCTAAATTCATTGAACCATTTCTGGCAAGCTCCAGCAGTGATGAAATCTTGGTCATGGACTTGGGCGATCATGCTATGGACTTCAATGGCGCTTTTCTTTCATTTGAACGTAAACTATAGAACTTCGCGGAAATGTCATCGGAATGTCATGTCACCACCATCGAAATGGTGATCATCTATAAAATTGGTGTTAATTTTTATATGTGGAGCTTTTCTAGAAATTCAAACGGCATCAGATAGCGCATGAAACGATCTATAACATAGAGGCGAACAAAAGTTTTGAAAACAGGCGATTCATGAAAAATTTTAGACGAAATGAAACGAACTTCCATAGTTGAACACCTATTAAAATCAGTTGGTGTTTGGATTTTCTGGTGATCCTCATCATTCTCTATCCGCCTTCATCTTATCGTCATCATCAGCCTAAATTTTCCACGTTAGGCCTAGGTTATACTTCGGCGACGTCGGCGACAGCGTCGCCGAAGTATAACATAGGCCTTACTCCCAACTTTTCTATCGAATCAGGCAACTCGTAGGTGTAAGTGTATATCCTAAACAAGAGAGATCTCGTCATGTGAATGTCCAAAGTAACTCTGAAAACTTCCAGCGCTTCGGAAGCGGTCGCACTTAGAACTTCCTTCTTCGCTTCTTTAAGCTGCCTTAGTAACAGCACTTGAGAAACTCGTTCCGCGTTACTTCCAGCTGCTTTTTTGACGTAACGCAACGTTTGCAGTTTCACTCTGCGCGGTGTTGGCGATTCCTCTTTGTTGATTCCTCTGCACTGTTCTTCTTCACAGGGGAAGAAGATTTTTTCTTTTTGCAAAGTTAATGGATGTGCTCACCGTGTTTTAGAAACACTGGTTTCTTTCTGACTTTTCAAAAACGTTTTTTGGCAGTCAGAATAGTTCCGCTGGGCTTCTTTCCATGGTCAATGTCTGAACACGGACGTTGTTCCAAATACAAAATATAGCTGACAAGGGAGGGATACTAGGTGACCATGGGACTTTGAGATGAGACATATATCACTGGACGCGGCTTCGAACGCTGATTCCAAATGTGTTCCGAGGGCAAAGGAGCCTGCTATGAAAATGGTCCAGAACTCTGTTCACTGATGAGCACAGCAGAAACGGAACACAAATTTGGAATCACCGCTCGAAGCCGCATCCAGTGATGTACGCTACATCTCAAAGTGCCATTGTCACCTAGTATCCTTCCCTTTTGAGTTACTCTGTGCGCCTATGTGTGAGGCACACAGTCCGGATTTCCAACGATATGATCGAGTTTCGTCTAAGGAGCAGGTAATGATGAAAGCATGCCAGAAAAGTCGCTTAACTCGTGAATATCGAGGATATGCGTTGTCGCCCATCGCCTGCCTTTTATGGTGGAATTCACCTGAATGGAATGTCGCATGGACAGATTGCAGAACAAACAAAGGCACCGTTTCCAGTCCTAAAGCTACCTCATTGTTGCTATCGAAAAACTGCAATTATTTTATTGCGAGATAATGGTCTCAATCCACTCCAAGATTGGCTCAACAGACAGCACTCAGGCGTTTCGGCGTTCTAGCCTTCCTCAAAGCCTGGAATGAGACGAAACCCGTCTGAAAAACTACCCCCAAGCGCCTTTATTTCATAGAAATCGTTTCGGAAGTCCATTAGACCAAGGAAACAGTGAATAGAGACCAGCATGGCTGACCTTTGGCAAGTGGTCTAGTAACGTCCACCGAGCACCCGCAGCTGGAAGTCAACCAGGGGGGTGACTGAAGCTAACACCTCAGGGGCCGGATTCATCAACGACTAACCCGCGGGTATAGGGGGTAGAGATACTCACGATAAAACTCGCCTCTCCCACTCTTGTCTTGTCTCTATCTGACTCTTATCTTATCTCTACCCCTTAGTCTCCGTTTATACTTCGTCGCGGCGCGACGCGACGCCACGTATAGTGGCCATATTGATTGTGCGACGCGACCGATCAATTTGGTCTCATTGCGTGGCCATCGCATCGCGCCGCGACGAAGTATAAACGGGGCCTTAGGCCCCGTTTATACTTCGACGCTGAGCGACGCGACGCCACGTATAGTGGCTGTATTGATTGAGCGACGCCATCGATCAATTTGGCCACTTTATATGCTGTCGCGTCGCTCGGCGTCGGAAGTATAAACGGGGCCTTACACCCCGTATACCCACGGGTTTAATTGTTGATGAATCCGGCCCCAGAGAGTACCCGCCTAGGGGATCTCGTAGGGCAAAACCCGCAAATGTCGGAAAATTTTCAGTAGCCTCAGTCACCCTTGTTAACTTCCAGCTGCGGGTGCTCGGTTAACGCTGCTAGTCCACTTAGCAAAGGTTGGCCATCCTGGTCTCTATTCACCGTTTCTTTGCTCTAATGGTCTTCTCAAACGGTTTATGTAAAAGGAAATGGCGGTTGGGTGGGGGGATAGTTTTTCAGATTGATCTCGTCTCATTCCAGGCTCTGAAGGAGGCGAGAACACCGTTAGCCTGAGTTCTGTCTGTTTTATCAATCTTGGAGTTGGTTGAGGCAAATGTTATCTCTCAATATCGTGGACTACTTTGTAAAGATTCATTGGAAGCCGAACGCGGAATGCAATTCTTTTATTCCCTGAATCATCTGGAACTCTAATGTTCTGCCCCAAAATTTCGATTGCCGCTGTAATGTTATACCGCATTGTGTTGCCGTCGAGAGCCATCGTTCACGACGTCGTTTTTCACAATGGCTCCAGTGTTTGTTGCACTCGGCGCAGTTAAACGTTGACGGACGAAAGCACGATGGTCTTCTAGTTTTCCGCACAGGCATCCCACACCACACGTCTTGATCTATTCAAGCTGCGATCGGTTCCTGTTTGCCGACGACGGCATCCAGTTACGACCGAACGATTCTGAGGAGTCGTCGTCGCTCGAAGATGCTCAGCCAGCCATTCATTCACGCATTCGATGTGCTGCTTCTTTCGGCGATCGTCGTCCGAGAAAACGAATTAGCCGTGACATCTGCAGGTCAGAGAGCCAAGTAATCTCCTCCGTAGCGGCGTGACGTGCAGCAGCCGAAACGCTGTGTGTGCTGTGCTGTTCGAAGATTCCGGTGACGAAAGAGCTCGCCGCGTCGTTGCCTCGTCATCTCAATGAAAGCGCCATATTCTGCGTTTATGCCTTGAGATTTGTTTGAATTCTCGATGAATCGAAGGCAATTCGACGGCCCTGCCCTCGTCGTTCGTCCATCCGGAGCGTATTTCAATGCCGACGACGCACATCTGAACGGGCGCCTATTTGGACAAGCGGACCCGAGCGCATGCAGCCACAGCCCGGCCAGCGTTTGCTGCGCATAATCATGTTGACATAGCTCCACTTGGAGGACGTTTGTTTTTCATGAGCGCTGTACTATTCCTATGGCTTTACGAAGGCTGTTTCCGTCCACATGTCGAAAGTCCAAGGTCGATCGCTGTGTTAGCCTCCTTCTGTACTTCAGCGTTCTCACCGTTCAGACACACAGGTCCCGGTAGTCAATGACCAAGATTGGGATCACCGTCTGAGGTATAGGCCCTTTTATAACTCTTTTTGGAACAAGAACATCCCATCTGAGGCAAAGGAATTCGTTTACAAGTGCTTGAATAGAGGCGTAATCGCAAAACAATTCTAAAAATTCGTCCATTTTAGACAATTTTCACTGAAAAGCACTCTAACATTTCGCTTTGCTACATTGTACGAAGGCTGTTTCAAAAGAATATGGAAGCGATGTAGACCTTTTAATTATTTATTTGTTTGCACAAAATTATGCACTAAAACGAGTAATGAGACACTGGATACGATGTATCGAAAATCACAAACCACTGGATAGAAAAAGGGAGGGTACCTCGGAAGATCGGTCTAGTGCTTCACCCTAATCACCCGACGATGACTGACCTTTCGGATGATTTGTATTTCGTATTTCTTAGAAAATGAGATTAAAAACAAGTCCTGACGTTGCTGACCTGGACGACATTTTCTTACGTGTTTGTACATTTTGGAAATCGTTTCAAGGAAAGTGTGTCTTACATTATTTATATTACACATGGTGATCCACGAAAAAAAAATCATCATGCAAAGAGTCAACTAAGAACACAGTGACTACAACTACATAGCAGAATAGATAGGAGCAACAATCTGTAGAACAATGAAATCGATTACATCTAACCACTAAGGAACTTCTTGAAGATGTCTGTCAACAAGTATATTGTACTGCCATATGAAATTGGGTATCAACATTTTCTTGATGGTTTCAGGAATTCCGATCCAAATAAGCCAGTGAGTTTCTCTTGTGTTTGATTTTTGAAGAATAAGAAATGCAATTCTTTAGTATCCTCCAGAAGTTAAAATTTCTGTTCTTTTGTAAGGTGTAAAAGTAAGTATTAGGGGGGGGGGGGCAAAAGTAATGAGACAAATTGAAAAAAATTATATCTGTTTATAACTCAATTACAAATCAAGGATGCTGAGGAATGCGTACGCCATTAAGGTCAATGACTTGCTGCCATCGCACAGCCAACTTCATGATCCCACCCTTCCAGAACTGCTTGGGCCTGGTGTTGATCAACTGCTCGATATGGTTGTCAAGGACCGCTTGGGTTCTTGTGTCCGTTTCGACTAGGAAGTCCTGTAGGCTCAAGTAGTAGTGGTAGTCGCGTGGAAGCTGGCCAAGCTTATCCGTGCTTACTTGTTCCCGATGGGGTGCGGCGTTGTCGAAGAGGAGAACCTTCTTGAACCGCTGAGAATTAATAAGAGCGAGTCGCCTGCCCATCTCTTCTGTTTCGTTCACCATGGCCTTGGTGTTCATCGTGGTGCTTTTGGAAAACAGCTTCCGGTATACCGGCCCACGGGCGCAGACTCAAAAGCTCAGAAGGTGCTTCTCGCCGTGAGCATCTCGCCGAACGAAGGCCGCTAACGGGTCACAAGGCCTCACCCAGACTCGCTGCTTGGAAGGGTTAAGGTAGAAGACGTACTTCTCATCTTGCGTGAATATTGAGCCCAGGCTGCTCGGGGTTGGGAATTGGGCGAGATTTGGGCGACACAGGTCGACTCGTCAGACTGGGGTTTCGGCATGAGACAGACTGCGGTTTTGGAATGCTTCTGCAAAGGGCGGAAGTGGTAACTTCGCAGGTGGCCTTCAGTAAGTAGCATACAAACATACAAATACGATAAGCACGAAACCAGGGGCCGTATGCTCGTGCTCCCCCGTTGGGGGAGAATCAATCAATATCAGCATATCTCATCACACCCCGATCCCCCATCGGGGAGACTCGGGGTAGACGAGCATACGGCCCCAGACTCCATCCACGAGATATATGGACACGGCATGGGGTTTTCATTACTTTTGCCCCCCCCCCCCCCCTAATATTAGTATCTCTTGATCTATCAATTTTCATTGGAGTATAAGTCTAATGGTTGACAGTGCAAATGCGGTTTTAACAATGTACCCTTTCTTGGCTTGACTTGAGCGTAGTCTTCCCGATCATAACTTTATTTGCCTTGGCGACCGTGCGAAGTAGGTTTAGATGAGTGTTAACCCAGAATTCGATGTTAAATTAAGGTCTTCGCGTGGTGATGAGACCTGTGGTCGAATTTATGAACAATTAGGCCGCGGGTATGCGGATTACAAGACGTAGAGATAGGTTAAGGGGTGGAGATGAATGCTTCATCCTGGTTATCTCTACCTTTGTACTCAGCACGGGTTTCATCGTTGTTGAGTCTGGCCCCAGTTTAAAGTCTTTTGAATGACTCAGTTACATCAACGACGATAATATTCTACTTTTAGCGTCCTTCATCGCTTACATTTACAATTTTAAAAGAATAGGCTCATTTTTATGTCTGCTAAGCGCGTTTTATCAATGTTTTCTGTCTTCTCCGAACTTACGTCGTAAACACACGTATGAAAATAAGTAAACAATGTGCCTACTAAAGAAGCCCTTCATCCCGTGACTTCGGGTGAAATTTGCTCCAATTTCCGACACGAACTCTCTGAAATACTTCAATTTTTCGAATTTTTCTTCAAATAAAAAACAAACTTGTCGTTGGTTTGGCCTACAATCGAAAGGTATACGACGGATTAATCAGGCCGCATTGAGTGGCTAGCCACGCAAACATGAATGCTTGGTCGGTGCTCTGATTGTTTGTAATTTCTGTTGTGTTCCCGCCTCTCCAAGTAGGCGGCATTAACAACTACATAGTATCACAAATTCGCTCACCTAAGTTTTTTTCTCTCTTCTTTTGAGTTTTTTCTCTTTTCATTGTTTTGGCGCATCGTTATGGGTCTCTTGATAAATAAATAAATAAATAAATAAATTGTTTGTAAAATATCCAATTGCTGGAAGTCATAAGCTGATGGTGTATTAACAGATTTGACCAACCGAGGCCATATTTCTTGTAGGCCCAAAGAACTTTCAAGACTAAAGCAGCTGTTAGAAGCTCTCACAAGGATATGAGATTGCGACACAGGTCTAACACCGCGTAGTACTCGAACCTTCACTCTTTGATTGCTCGGCTACATTCTCGTTATCGTCTTTGTAATGAATTGTAAGCATTCAGCTGTGAACCAGCCGTTGCTATCAAGGCTGGAAGTTAACTTTTCCCGTCAGGGAATGGATCCCTACGTCTGAGTGAGTGAGAAAAGCCACGTAAATAACAAAGGCTTCCTTCTCTGTCCCTGTGTGTCACAGACGTGGAGTCAGATCTGATGATAAGTTCTTTCTGGTGCGGTACCTGCCGAAAAACTGTCGAAACGAATAAGGTGGCCGTAATTTGTCGACGGTCGTTCACTCAGCAACATGTTTCTCCTTTCGGTTTGTGTTTCAGAGAGGGTGTTAAAACAACTGCTGTGCTCTAGCTAAGCCGTTAGCCATGATTGCGGTCGGCTTTATACCGTCTCAAAGAAGGCAGCTTTACCTTCTTTGGAGCCCAAATAGTCGAAAGCATTCGAAGGCAGCTGATAAACTAGTACAAGGAGAGTAATCAGGAAAAATCTTTTTTTTTCAACTTTTAGCCACCACAACCTTGAGGTCACCAACCCAACGAATATTTATTTATTTATTCATTCATTCATTTAATTGAGGCATAGACAATTGTCTAGCACACGGATTGTAAGGAAACTTAAAAAATAAAGGGACAACGTAAAACGGGGTGAATGTAACCATCAGCCATGTGAGGAACTACCACAAACAACGCCTTTAACAGCGTGCATACTTTAGTATGTAACATCTGACAAATCTTCCTGGGAGGAGAATCTCCCTAAGTCTTCACACTCACCCAGCAGTAGGCTGAATTCCTTGAGGATTCGATAGGCTAAGAAGTCTGACCTGAGTCACGATTTACATAGCACCTGAGACTCGGAGTTTCAACGGTCATCCCATGGTTCTTGCCAGAATACAATCAAAGAGCTTTCTTGGATCGAAGGAAACGTTATCCGTGAATATGTTGACATCATGATGAAGTCAGCGATTTTTCTTCTATTTCTCTGGGACGGGGCGCGTGGAGCGCAGTCGGAGGAGGCGCCGGCTGTACCCGATATCAGGTTCCTGGTTCGGATTTCCCGCCCAGGCCAACCAAACCTTCCATCCCTCCGGGGTCGGTGAATTGATACCAGACTTGTCTGGGAAGGATAAAGCGCTGACTTGTTCATCGGCTGGCCACCGCCGGTCATTGTATGGCCAAATACGCATTCAACACGCCTCCACGACATCCCGTAGAAGCAGAATGCGTGGCGAATCCCGAAGAGGATTGAATAACGCCGTCCTTTATCCTTTATCTTTTTCTGGAACGAAAGGCCAAAGAGCGCAGTGCGCTGAGCACCGCTAGGAATTGAACTATAATTCACTGATAGGCACTTCTTCATAATATGAAATGAAGGGTTCCCTTAATATCGAAATGTTGGTTCATTGAAGCTGCTCAACCAATATTTCAACATGGAGTCTCCACTTGATTTTCTATTAGTTGGGCATTAGTACCTCAAGATGGCGCTGGCTAAAGGCGAAAGGATGTTTCTGTATGTTTGTGTTGAAGATTCCTGTTACTTTCTACCCAAACTTCTTCCATACATAGTTGCAATTCGTTTTTCCCGTTAGGCTCGATCCGTTCGGGGGTCCAAATCAGTTATTGGTAGGTTGATCCGCTTAGCGGCATTGAATGGATGTCCTTGTCTTATTGGGCACCGTGTCGAGCGGCGAGCGGATGATGATTAACGACTGTTGTTGTGGGACCTTAGAACCGCTGCCGGATTAGGATTACCAGCGGATCAGCGCGCACTTTGAGTCGCGCGAATCCGTGGGCCTTCACACATTAACGACTGTAATCCTTGCGAACGTTGCGATGTCTTGGGAATCGATCTAGTTTTTGCTTCTTCTGGGGCAGCTGTTGTTAGAAGCAAATGTCGTGATTGATGCTAACACTTCTCGTATTGTAAGCAATGAAAATGTTGCTTTATTTAAGGGTTACAAAGTTTTATTTGAATGCAAATAAACAACCCGTATTTCAAAATCAAATGCCGTTTGGTCATTCACTTTACACCCCTTATGGTATCTCCCCACGTAAATTTGATTTACATATTTATGTATACCATTTCCTGGGCGCGTGTAGCGCAGTCGGAGGAGGTGCCAACTATCGCGTACCCGATACCAGGTTCCTGATTCGCAGCTCTCGCCCAAGACAACCGAGCCTTCCATCCCACTGGGGTCGGTGAATTGGTTACCATTCTCTAGTCAAATTGGACACTTTAAGCCAATTTGGACACTTTTCAAATCAAGCTGGACTCTTCTGTGCAAGCTTGACGTATTAAAATCATACTGAACATCTTACGGATGAAAACTACTTCCTGTAGCTTAGTCCGCATCAAAATATGTAGAGGCTCCCAAAGGCGGTCGAAATAATTTTCTGTCCAATGGAAATTTACTATGGCTTTCTTCGATTTTCTAAAAATTCACCTGCCCCAAAGTATGAAATTTTATAAAAATTTTATTTTTCAAGGAAAAATTGTGGTTTAAAGCCTATTCTACTAGTCATTGTCGCGAAGAAGGCAAACATCCCTCCGCCCACGCCGTTTGCGTGACTTGGCCTCGCTCAGCTTCTGCAGCTGTGTAGCGTAGATGTTCGCTGTTACTGCGGTGCCGTCCTCATGAAGCTCATGATAGAGCGTTCCTCGAGAATCCCATCAGCAGCACAGCATTACCTTCCTCTTGGTGGATGTCCACCTTGATGTTGTGGTTTCCTTGAGGGAGCCACAGAGCCTTCCGTGTATGGTTAACGGGGAAGACCCAGGATTCATTTCCCGTAACGACATTCTCGAGAAAGTCCTTATTACGAAAACGAACAAGGTGAGGTTGAGCGATAGTCAGGCGCGAAGCCCTGTCCGAGTCACGGAGTCAGTCAGTCTTCACTGCAATCGTAGTATTTACATGCCCTCAGAAGGCAATTGCCACGTATGCGAAATATTCTAAAATGTTTGTGCTACAACTACGTGGCACCAAGCATCCCTGGAAGTTCCTGTCGAATCTTGAAAAAATTTCAAATTTTTTGGTGCAAGACTTTTTCACCAACCTAATAGAAACGCTCGTTTGGACTATTGGGATCCGCTGTCGCGAACGTTATGAAGGACAGAAGCAACATCTTGTGGTGCGATCTTCAATGTCACATCGCCGAGCACATCGCACCCTCAACGGGATTGCGCTACATAATGGGCCGCATTGAGAACTGGTTCGTCGAGGGTGTTTGTCCTGGGAATGTTGCGACTCGACTTGCTGACGTTCTGCTCTATGTAGTTGTGGAGAAATTTGACTTCACCAGGCTTTGAGGTTTTCAGTGCAATCTTGAAGAGATATACGCAGCAAAGTGGAGTTACCGGTTCTGATAGGTCCTTCTCTTGTTTTTACCTCCAGCTGATATCTACGTTTGATCCAGGGGCCGGATTCATCAGCGATTTACAGCAATTTAAGGGAGAAAATACAGGCGAAATTCATGATAGCTCGGCTTATCAACAAGCGATATGATGAAGTGTTCCACCATATCGCTTGATAAGCCTCGCTATCAAGGATTTCAGTGTTTTCTTCATTAAATTGATGTAATTCGTTGATGAATCTGGTCCCAGGTTGCCTACACGTTCATCCAGGTCACTAGAGGTGGTTCGGTTAGGGTGATCGACGAGCGGTTTCCTTTCTCCCGTTTTCGCCTTCTCCTGTGCCGTTCTCAAAAGAGCCACGCGCTTTCTTCAGGCGTTAGTCATGATGCTTTCATGCGCGCTGGGTGCCACACCCAGCTCGTATACCCTCATGCGATGATTCCTCTGCTACATCTGAACATCAGAAATCTTTCTGTTCCCAGTGTAACTCTGAAACTCTGCTTATTTGTTTATCTATTTGTCAGTGTTCTGACTCTGGTAGCTGTTTGTGAACCGATGAGTTGTGCATTTATTTATTTATTTATTTATTTATGGCTTAGATCAAAGTCCAGCATCAAAATTTATTAAAAAAGAACCGCAAGGACATTTCTAGCACAAAACGCAATCTGTGCACAAAAAATTAACTTTGTTCACGAGCTTACTCCAACCTTACAGTGATTTAGTGGTCTCGAAACTGTTAGTGTTTGGTTGTCCCATAAGTCCCCGCCGTTTTTTTCAACGATTCACTGCAGATTTCGCCGGCTGTCTCTTGCACAGCGCTATAGAGCTTTCGAAAGAGAATGATTTGCTCTATCAGAGCATGTATTGCATTTCTTTTTTTATCATGAAATTTGTCAATTTTCAGGTCGTTGAAGTGAAAAGTGAAAAGTGAAAAAGTAGCCATTTGCGCACTTGTTCTCTCCGCTTAGGTTTGTAATTTTTTGCGCAGTTTTTTCGAGCACTTGGAAGACAATGTTCGGTGCTACAAGAATATGTGTTGGTCCCATTTTCTCACTTGCCCTTTATTGATTTTTAGGCCATCAAATTGGGAATTCCGACTTTTCCGTCCGAATTTTTACCAAAACTCCGGTTCTGTGGTTGGACTTTTTTGCTTGGTGTCATATGTCGTTTGGAAGAGGATGACTTGCTCAGTAAGAATTTGTGTCGCGCTTATTGGCTCACGCTGATATCTGTCGAATATCAACAACTGAAGAAGGAGAAGGAGTTGTTGGTGAAGACGATTTTTCTCTTTTTGGCATTTTGTTGACATTCAAAGGAAATCAATTAACGGGACACATATTCTTATAGAGCAAAACATTCCCTTTCGAACGATATATAACGCCTGCCCAAAAAGTCTAACCACGGAATAGGAGCTGTCGGCAAAAATAACCATCCTCCTTCGGACGTCCCAATTTGATGACCTAAAAACCAATAGAGGACAAATGAGCAAATAGCACTAACACATATTCTTGTAGTACAGAACATTGTCTTCAAAGTGCTATAAAAAACTGCGCAAAAAATTACAAACCTAAGCGGAGAGAAAAAGTGCGCAAATGGCTACTTTTTCACTTTTTCACTTCAACGACCTAAAAATTGACAAATTTCATGATGAAAAAAGAAATGCAATACAAGTTCTGATAGAGCAAATCATTCTCTTTCGAAAGCTGTGCAGCGCTTTGCAAGAGACTGCCGGCGAAATCTGCAGTGAATTGTTGAAAAAAAACGGCGGGGACTTATGGGACAACCTAATATTTTGTTTTATTCCCTTCACAGAGTAGAGTTTTTATTCGTTTTTCAGTATTCTTGAATTGAAAACCAATTTTGATGTGAACTATAAAGCTTTATTTCGTAGCGGCCCCCGTGCGCTTACATGGAAATTTAGTTTGTGGTTAATCTACAACACATCTGTCAAAATTGGCCGCCTACAGAGTTCTTTAATTTACTCAGGTGGTGCGCAACACCCAACGAGAGCATTCCTTGTTCTTTATAGGAGCCGCGACGAACGATTTATTTTTATATCATTTTTATTTCAAATTGGACAGCTTTCAAGTCCAATTGGTCACTTCTCAAATCATATTGCAATCTCTTCTAAGCAAGGGTGACGCTTTCGAAATCAAGCTGAGCAGCCTCCAAGTCAAAGCGAGCGTCTTCCAGATGGAAGCATACACTTTCAAGAAATGTTAGAATAGTGTTTCTGTCCGAAGAAAATTAGTTGAGCAATGTCAAACATTAAGATCAGGTCGAGACCCGGGGGCCGAAAGGGGTGGCCGAAGCAGGCGCAACTCATTATGGATACAGATAGAGATCTATAAGAATAAGGATAAAGGACGGCATTACTCAATCCCTTTTGGGAGCGCCCCACGCATTCTATCTCTACGGGATGTCGTGGAGGCAATTTGAATGCGTATTTGGCCATACAATGACTTGTGGTGGCCAGCCGATGAACATGTCAGCGCTTTATCCTTCCCAGACAGGTCTGGTACCAATTCACCGACCCCGGAGGGATGGAAGGCTTGGTTGGCCTGGGCGGGAAATCCGAACCAGGAACCTGGTATCGGGTGCACGCGACAGTCGCGCCTCCTCCGACTGCGCTACACGCGCCCAGAGAGATCTATAGCTCACGCGAATCACGAATACACGTTCCACAAATAATTACCATTTTCACATAGGGGCACTTAATCTTCATCTTAATTTACTTCAACCATGTCTGTAGAGGTCACGGGACAAAACTTGTTCCAGACAATATCTCCACTGTTCCGATGTTTCGTTGATATCTGCAAAATTCCTACTACATCTGCGCTCCGAACTTACGTTTTGAAACCGTTCGTAGCTAACGATTATGGGAGAACGTGTTTCTACGGTCGTAGTAATTGATGCTAACGCTCGCTATTTCTTGCTGGCGGTGATCTTCTTACGGCATATCTCTCTTTTATTTCCCTCTCTGAAACCAGGAATGCATTTCTTTTCGACTGGGTTAGTTTAAAACCCGTGCTGATACCTTCCGACCCCTATGCAATGTTCATCACTCAGGTGTCGCTCCTCGGTGTTGAAGGCCATTTCTCCTCCTTCTCCACTCCACCTTGCTATAATCACAACTAACACCTGACCCTTTTTCAACGCCTCCTCTGCCGTTTCGCTCCATCTACATACAACCGCTGACTTACGCTGCCATCGAACCTCAACTGCGAACTGTGAGTTCCATTGCGCCGTTGCATTTTCTTCCTCATCCCCTTTCTCCCACAATTCCTACTTCTCCTGCTTACCTCCTTTCACGTCCATAATTGATAATTGCATTATTGGCCATTTCTCTCAAGGGGGGAGCTCGCTCAATCGTGATAAGTAGCTTTGGCGGGCTAACTGGCCGTTTTAATAGTTCCTGATTGTCCCTGGTGATCTTCTAGCCATTCCCGGAACCGGATTATCATTTCCCGCAGACGTCTCTCAGACAGGATAAAGGATAAAGGACGGCGTTACTCAATCCCTTTTGGGATGCGCCACGCATTCTACTTCTACGGGATGTCGTGGAGGATATTTGAATGCGTATTTGGCCATACAATGACTTGCGGTGGCCAGCTGATGAACAAGTCAGTGCTTTATCCATCCCAAGTCTGGTACCAATTCACCGACCTCGGAGGGATGGAAGGCTTAGTTGGCCTGGGAAATCCGAACCAGGAAGTTGGTATCGGGTGCAGGCGAAGTCGGCGCCTCCTCCGACTGCGCTACACTCGCCCTTCTCTCAGACAGACTTAAGGAAATTTCAACGGCTGAATTGGGGCAGTTGGTGCAGACGTCAGGGCCAAGAAGTGATTAAAGTTTCGGCTTCGCTGTCCTTCTAACAAGTGAAAGGCTTAAATTTCCCATGGTATATGACCTATGCATTGAAGTTGTGCTTGAACGAGTATATTCTAATAGTTATTCGAATAATTATTCCAATACTCGAACATTCGTTCGAATTCGAACATAAAAAGGGACCCGTATTCGAATATTTTTTCGAAAATCGATTATTTCAACTTTATTCGAAAATCGAATAATTTTATTCGAATACGGAAAAGACATAAAATCTTCAAGCACAGAATCCGGTTCAAAGGAACCATTCGAATATTCAAATAAACGAAAATGGGGCGTATTCGATTTTGATCTTTCGAAACATTAAATTCGTTCGTTCATTCGCTCGAAATTTTTCGACATCGAATTTATTCGTTCATTCATTCGTTCGATAAAATTTTTCAAAAGCCCAACTATGCTATGTATGTACAATACGTACGTAGGTCCTTATTCAGAGCTCCATGGGAAGTTGAAATCTAGGGCCGGATTCATCAACGACTTACAGCAATTTAACAAAGAAAATTGCAGCCGAAATCCCTGATAGCGCGGCTTACCAGGCGATATAGTGAGTGATAAGCCGCGTTATCTGAGTTTTTCACTGTGAATTCTCTATTAAAGTTATGTAAGTCATTGATGAATCCTACCCCTGGTAGGATGCACGTTCAAGCTATACCTTTGGAGGATCATCACCTCATCGTAGCCAACATTTGGCTCAGATTTTTAGCTCCGTCTTGAATCACGGTCCAAAAGAGCTTTCTCCTATGACTCGCTTCTCCCTAGGATGCTAAGAGGACTGTGAAGAAACTGGTAGCTGCAGTGTAATAGCGGCATGTTCAACGGCGCTCCTAGTCGTTATATCCTCGTGATAGCAGCTCAGCGCGCTGTGAGGAATCCGGATGGAGTGTGACCATCCCCACCTGCGTCTAGTGCTGCTTTTACGACACAGATCTGGGTCCCCTTTTATTCCTCGTCGTTTTTGAACGAGCACAGCTTGTTCGCTAGCGCGCGTAATCACCTCAAAAGAGCACAGGCAAAGTATAAGGGATAGGGGTGATAATCGGCAGAAACGATCCTTTTTTGGGATGAAGCACGCAGTCTACTTCTACGGGACTGTGGATGAAGCATAGGTGCGTGTCTGCGCTATAAATGGTTTCCAGAAAACGGACACTGTTGCAAGGCTGTAACATTGCTGCCAATAAAGCTGTTGCATGAAGGCAACAGCAAGCAATCCAGGCAAAACATAAGGTATAGAATCATTTCGATCTACTGGAGTGTTCGTTATTTACAGAAAGACATTGAAGGAAATACGAGCAGACATTGCTGTGGTGAGGAAGATGAAGTGAATCACTCCATTTCGGATTTCCTCAGCACTTAAAAAAGGAAAATTTTTCTCCAAGAAAGGTCCTGCTTAGTAAAGATCCATCTGAAATCTTCGCGTGACACAACATCACCTGTATCACCTGTCGCCCCGTTGATCATCGACTTGTTCGAGCGGCTGCCAACATCGCCTTCGTTTGCCCCTATCGCGTGCCAAAGTGCCTCAGTGGTTCCACCTCGCCCAAGAGCCACGAAGAGCTTCGTATCGTGCGTTCAGGGCTTTCACGAAGAAGTCCAACCTCCGTGTTATTGGGCGTCCTGGTGTTCTCTTGACATCCCGCGGAATCCAGTCGGTAACGGCTCTCGTCCAGCGAGTGTCTGCGAAGCGCATTACGTGTCCGGCCCACCTAATTTTCGACGGCTTCGTCCATGCGAAAGCGTGGCACAAAGTATATTGATTAACATCAACGTGCAAAGCCGAGGTTTCAAGAAGAGAGAAGTTGGTGAGACGACCAACATATCAAAAGCTTCGATCGCAAGAAAACATCCTGTAGAACATAAGCCGCTCCAGGCGCAGAAAATGTGCTAAAACAGCGCTTACATTTCTTGGGGTGCCCTGTGGAACGACTTGTGGCGGTCAGGCGGTGACCAAACGTGTTTCACTGCCCGAGGCAAGTCTGGCCACTGTCCCAAACACCGATTCCCCACCTGGCGTTGCCGAATCGACCTTGGCTAATTTCCGTGGAGGCGTTCGTTCGCTCGGGCGTTTCGCCAAAGAGCCACTCACTCGCCCCGTGCGCGTACTTGTTCCGCACGAGTCGCGCGGTGTTTTCAAGTGCGCTGAAGGTGGTGGCGATGGTCTGCTGGCTGCCGTCGCTTGCCTCTCGCTCTCCCTTCCCACAGCTCGCTCCAGTTCTCTCTTAGTTGTCAATACACATACACACGTACACGCTGAGTGGAGAGAAGAGTTGTCGTCGTCGTCGTCGTCGTCGTCGACGACGCTCAGCAGATCGACTGATGTGACCGACCAAGCGACGTGTGTTTTCCACCGTCAGGCGCTCATTTTGTCTCGGCTTCTACATTCGTCTCAACCTACGTCGCCTGTGCTTGGGCTTTTCGACCGTTCCTGGGTTTAATGTCTTCCCACCCGGCCGCCAGAGCAGTATGTGGGTCGATGTCATTTCGTCAAGCGCTCATTTTTCACGCAGCCAACCTGGATCCTTATGCACGCGCTCACCTCGGGCCGGATTCTTCAACGACTTACGCAATTTAACGGAGAAAATACAGCCAAAACTCCTGATAGCGCGGCTTATATCGCTCACCATATCGCTTGATTAGCTGCGCTATCAAGGATTTCGGTAGTATTTTCTCCGTTAAATTGCTGTAAGTCGTTGATGAATTCGGCCCCTGGATCGGTTTTGTGTAGATTTCACGAAGACTGCTTTCCCGCGTCACATAGGTTCAGGCCACCTTTTCTCGAGTGCCTTCGTTGAAGTGTAGGAATGGTAGTGAAGGATTTGGCAGCTTACGGCAGACAATGGCTTTGGCTTCGTCGAAATTTTGAAATTTTTGGGCGATTAAGTGAACTTGAGGGCCTAAGGATGGGGGTAAAGATTAGCGTTTGTCAGTAGCCTCCGAATTCGTTGTTCCTTCTATTGCTACTTGAAATCAAGCACTGCTTCCCCTATGCAGTTCATTCCGAACGGCATATCCGTTTTGGAAACAAGTCCATGTAGTGACATCGTTACGTAGGCCAAAAGCTTACGAGTATATCAAATAAAGAACAGAATGCATGACAATTGCCGAGGCTGCTAATCAACACTAACGATCACCCAGATTTTTAGCCATCTAAGGTCCCTAACCCATCAGGAAATTCTGGATTCTAAACGACAACGAAGCCGCCTCCTTCACTACTCCTCTCAAGCGCTGTCAGAAGAAGCGCTCGTCTAGAATTTTCCGAACATCGTCGGGAATCCTATGTGAAACCAATCCATTTGGGCCCACGATCCAGGTTGGCCGCGTGAAAAATGAGCGCTCGACCAAATTACAGCGACCCAGATATTGCTTCCCCTGCCGGACTGGAAGAAATGGAAACCGCGAACGGCTGAATGGCCCGCGTATGCATGATTGAAGTCTATGTAGGCGTAGATTTCAGCATCTGTGATGGCCTTTGACTATTATGTTGCGAGAATTGGGTCAATTTTGAGGAATTTGGTCTCTGGGATGAGCCGTGCATCCGATTTCTGTGGAGTTGGTTGATAGCGGGGCGTGTAGCAGTGTGGAAGGAAGCGCTGGCTCTCGTCTGCATCCCGAATCACCCTAGGAATCAGGTCGAGCCCAGGCCAACGAGGCCTCCGAACCCTAGAAGGGCGGTGAATTGGTACAGGATTTGTCCTGGAAGATGTATTACTGATTAAGTCTATCACAGCAAGTAGGCCATGTTAACCGGTTAATTTGCCAAATTGCAGTGCATACTGGTGTCATATTTTACTTTGTTTCACCAATGTGAAATTTTGGTACATGTCGCATAGGTGAGCAGCATTAGTAGATGTGAGTGCTCCAGCCAATGATAACCAATCAGAGCACAGACCGAACACATGGCAGCCCATCAGTGTACCAACTGTACATGCCCTCTCTGAATGGCATGCCCATTCAATGCGGAATGATTGGTTTAGGCGTTCCCACCTACCAATGCTGCTCACCTACACGACATATACCCTAAAATGTTATGATTTACCTCTATCCTGGTGAGTGTCCGGTGAAGTTTTGTACTCCAAATTCGTTTGTTTTTGTTTCGCTCTTCGTTTCATGGAAGTAGAGACAGAAATTTGGATTACTTGGAATTACCAGGTACTTTATAGAAGTTTATGTAGTTTTGACAGTGTGTTATTGATGAGGATATGCGACTTTTCTGGCCGTTGCTACCGAAATGATGCCTGATAGCGTTCTATTCATCCATGCTCGGCGGTTTAATTACCCAAGTTTGAGGTTGTCACCGCTCTTGCATGAGTGCGCTTTTTAATTGTTTTATCAATTCAGCTTTATAACACCCCGCTTCACTGGCGACCCACTGGGGAGGTGTTATAAAATTGCATAGTTTCAACTAAGTGACGAAACGAACCTTATTAACATTTTGTTAACAATTTGTATTTTTTACGGTGTTTTTGTATATAGAAGGGATTTCCTTTGATGGTGAGTTGAGTTGAAGGCTGGGAGTCCCTGACCTTCTTGTAACCGGATTGGATGTTGTTCTTATGTTATCTCAAGGAATTCAGTCCATCAAGCAGTGATGCTCGGATTGGTTTCCTTTGTTAGCGAATCAGCGCGCGATGTGAAGAATTTGCAGAATTTTGCTGAAGACTTTAGTTTTCCTTTGAAAATGGCAACATTGAAGGCTCATGTGGGTTGCGGAATCCTCAAAGCCCTGCTCAGAAGAGCTTTCACGTGAATGTGTTTTTAATGCATTGTGTTCAGGACTTTGAGATTGAAAATAATTGAGGCACCTAAGAGATGAGACTTTTATATGTATTGCACGGCGCATTCGTCGACCTGTTAGTAGACACAGAACCCGCTTTATAATGCGATTTTCGAATAATTGGGTACATGTCGCTATTGTGGCCCACATCACAGAGGAGAGAGTGCTCAAAACGCGTAAGACGTCATTAATATGGTATTAAAAAAAATATTATTATGGGTCACTCAAAAAGGCGACAACGCGGCTACCAATCAGGGGCCAGACTCGTCAACGAGTTACAGCAATTTAACATAGAAAATTGCAACCGAAATCTCTGATAGCGCGGCTTATCAAGCGATATGGTGAGCGATAAGCCGCGCTATCAGGGATTTCGGTTGTAAATTCTCTGTTAAAGTTATGTAAGTCGTTGATGAATCCGACTTCAAGACATCGACCACACATCGTGCCTCTGATCGTGCTACTCACGATTAGAGGTACGGTATATGGTCGATGTCCTGATTGGTAGCCGCGTTGTCGCCTTTTTGAATGACCCTTATTATTATTATATCATACCATATTAATATCCCACCATATTTAGTTGTTGGTTTCGCATTATCAATCGATTTCTATCCAGTGATGACCATTTGAAGCGGGCATCACTGGCGTAACACTGATGGTCGACAAAGAAGTTCCAGAAAAAACAATATCAATCGATTTTATCGACTTTTCTCCGAAGTAACCCGTTTAAGGTAGGAATAACGTGAATGTATTGATTGATGGATAGGGTTCACATCAGGCTAACAGTATAGATAGCTTCTTACCAATTTAAGGATAAAGGTCGGAGTTAGTTAATCCCTTTTGCGAGATGCGCCACGCATTCTATCTCTACGGGATATCGTGGAGGCAGTTTGAATGCCTATACACTGACTTGCGGTGGCCAGCCGATGGACAAGTCTGTGTATTGTGCTTCGCTCCCAAACCCTCTAGCAAATCACCGGTTCCAGGAGTGGTAGAAGTTGGCTTAGTCTGTAAATCTGAACCTCGGAATACACGCGCCATCTGGCGCCTCGGATCTATGTTAGTCGGGGGGGGGGGGACATAACTAAAAATCATGCAGTAAGTTAACTTTGGATTCAAGGAGTCGCTGTAAGGAAACAAAAGTGCCGGAGAAATAAGCAAACGAAACAACAAACAAAAAAATCGCCGCAGTTGTAAAGATGTCCCGGCGGGTGAGGCGTTTTCAAACACAGCTGACATCTTTGTTGTATTTTTTCATTAAAATTGACAGCTTTGGCCTTATTTTGTGGTCTAGAACCCGCTCCGTGAACCCCAAGTTAATTTTTTTGCATGATTTTTGGTTATGTCCCCTCTTCCCCTCCCCCCCCCCCCCCCGACTACGATAGATCTGGCGCCTTATCCATTACTAGGGCAAAGCCCCAGCCAGTATTCATACTTGCCGTTAGGTCACCTGGTCCTTACACCAACGGCCAGGTGACCTAACGGCAGGTATGAATACTAGCTGGGGTTTTGCCCTAGTAATGGATAAGGCGCCGGATCTAGGTCGGTGATTGCTTCGAAAAATTTCTCCTTCCCGCTCGATAGATTTTGTCGAGCCATCGGTTCAGCGATCCCCCTTTCACTTTCGCTGGACTTTTTTCGTCGTCGGACTTCTCGCGCTTCACACCGCGCGCTCGTTTTCAAGCGGTGCTGCATCGCCGCAGCGCCTGCAGACCTCGTGTTGCAGCGCTTTTCCGCTTGCACTAGACACCCACTTATCCTCTCTCCGTCCTAGTGTGACGGCAGTCGAAGCCCCACTGAATTACCTTCTGTGATGCGTTTCGTTCGTTTGCCCGTCGTCCGTCGGGGCCGTCGCCTCAATATTGACGCAAAAACGTGCGCCGAGCGACGGACCCGGCGGTCATCGCCACCTACGACTTGCAGCCGGCCGCTCTTAGCACAGCGCCGCCCGTCAGATTCTCACAGTTTTTCTGTTCCTCGCCGCTTTTTCTCGATACGCCTGGGCGGTGAGGTCGTCGAGGTGATGTAGTGCGCGAATTACTCACTTCTTGCACGTGAACGAGCTTTAGATTTCAGAGCTTGATCTCTTTCATCGTGCCGACGGCCGGTTTCTTGCCGGCGTACTTCCACCTGTCCTTTTCGCTGACAGATTCATTACCGAGATTCTTGTCGGAAGGCGTGTTCCGCGCCCCGACCACCGTCCCTCCGCCGGCGGCCACTTTTATTGCGGCGCGTGTCTAGCTGGCGTGAGGCGCCACGCACTCCGGGTCTGGTTTCCGAGTTCTCGCCCTTCTCTGCTTCTTTGCTGACCTGGAGGTGATGGGGATAACCGTTGGCTTCAGGATGATTCCCGTCTCATTCTTCCTGAACTTTATGACGCGTATAGCGCAGTAGGAGGCGCTAGTTGTCGTGAGCTCTTGATTCAGGATTCTTGCTTCGATTCCCGCTGAGGCTGGCCCATAGCGCTCTTCTCATGCTCCATTTTTTCTATTCTTCATTCTTTTGTAGGATGTTTTTAAGACGCTCTAATGTGTACTGTATTTGTACATCAAAGTTTTGGTTTAATTACCCAAGTTTGAGGTAAACTGCGTCGAACAACTGGTGTATGTGCACCGAAGGACATATTCTGAACCAACGACATTCTAGCACTCTAGCTTCCCTCTGCAGTCATGATTATGCCCTCAGCCTCTAGCGTTTTTGTTCACGTTTGCTGAAAACTGTGTGGTCTCTGCGCTCACCGACAACTCCAAATCACTTCCTTAAGTCGCCCGTCAGTTGTCTATGTGCTCAGGGTAAACAGTAGATGGCGAGAAGGGGCACCACATACATATGAAGCACAACGGTCGCTCTTATCAATCTTGTTGAATGCGCCACGCAGTTCACTTCCATGGCATTTAGAGACTTCCTTGACCAGCAGTTAAACGAGTAGGTGTTTTCTCCAAATTAGAGAACCGTGCGAGAATTTCTTCGATGCGACGCACCGGATTCATTCAAGGTTCGTGTTTCGTCAGACCAACACACTCTGCAACTGATAAAGGTAAAGGATGGCGTAAATGAATCCCTTTTGGGATGCGCCACGAGTTCTATTTCTACGGATTTCGATTTCGTGGAGGCAATTTGAATGCGTATTTGGCCATACAATGACTTGCGGTGGCCAGCCGATGAACAAATCAGCGTTCTATCTTTCCCAGACAAGTCCGGTACCAATTCACCAACCTCGGAGGGATATAAGGCTTGATTGGCCTGGGCGGGAAATCCGAACCAGGAACCTTGTGTTGGGTGCATGTAACAGCCGGCATCTGCGGCTACGCTACACGCGCCCCTCTGCTTTTGGTAGAGCGGCGTATTGCTGGCTGGCTTAACAATGTTTATAGTACTGCTGTGCCACGAGGTTGTTAGGTGGAATTTTATTGGCCTGACGTTTCGATCGTCTCGTCGTCTTCAGAGGCACGATGCTCCACCGCCTGAGTGTAGCGATTGCGCTACCACTCTTCGTCAGTGAGATCAGTAGTGGTAGCGCAATCGCTACACTCAGGCGGTAGACCATCGTACCTCTGAAGACGACGAGACGGTCGAAACATCAGGCCAATAAAGTTCCATTAACAGCCTCGTGGCACAGCAGTACTAAAAACATTGTTAACACCAATGCCGAGATTCCAAGATGAGAGGACGTGGAGTTTGCCGGCTGGTTTGTCTGGGAAGAGTAAAGGTTGGAAGATTCGTCGCCTGGCTACCGCAAGTGTTTTTTTTTTACGCTAAGCAAAGTGCATTCAGATTGCCTACATGATATCCCATAGAAGTAGAGTCCATGGCGCATCCCAAAAGGGATCGGTGAACGGCTATCTTTTTCCCTTATCCTTTACGAGGCAACATTCAAAGTCTACATACTTGAGTCCCAAACTGTTTGCGTAAGGATCAAGGCGCCAACTAGTTTCCGTAGATTGCATTTACGGAACCAAATAAGGATATGTGGGACCGGTTGCTTCTAAGAAGGCAGACGTTTTCCAGCGTTCTACCAACGGGATGGAAGCGCTATTGCGATTCCACATTTGTGAAGGTCACAGCCGGCTAGAGATCTACCTTTGTGCCTAGGAACTGAGCGTTTTTAATGACATTCAGACCGATAACCATGCCTTCCTTCTTTCGCTGAACTGTCTAGGTGGAGCAAAACTGCATTTTTCGTTTGGCAGTCATTTCATAGGTTAAATATGTATTCAAACATGGCCTGAAGTCTTGCCGAGAGATGAATGGTGTGGCGTATTGTAAATGGGGGTGCTGTAGCGCAGTAGGGGAACGCGCCGGCTGTCGCATGCACCCAATACCAGGTTCCTGGTTCAGATTTCCCAGCCTTCCATCCCTCCCGAGGTCGGTGAATTGGTGCCGCACTTGTCTGGAAAGGATAAAGCGCTGACTTGCTCATCGGCTGGCCACCACAAGTCATTTTATAAGCCAAATGCGCATTCAAATAACCTCCTCGACATCCCGTAGTAGTAGAGTGCGTGGCGCATCCCAAAAGGGATTGAGTAACGCCGTCCTTTATCCTTTATCCTTATCGTAAATGGGTTGATTAAGAGCGACTTGTCGTAGTCGGAGGGAGGTTTTATGTCTCAGCATCCTCTCGCTTGAATTTGTACCAGAGCTTAAGATGCCGTCAAATGGTGAACGAAGAGCTAAATGAACTCATCAGAATTTCATGTGATGTCGTTGGATGCCGGATGCAACTGTATCCCTAGTGCTGTCCCCTTCTTCTACTCTTCTTCCCCTTTATGGTCTTTGTCTTCGCCTTATTAGAGCCCTTTGTTTCCTGCTTTGCTGTCGGTATTTGTTAGAGGCTGCGTTTTTGTCATTTTTGTCCAAGGGGCCTGAGTTAAGAGGCATTTGTGTATCAGTCGCTGTGCTCCGTATCGTTGATGAAGCTTCCTACATCGATTAGTCGGTGAAGGCGTTCGATACTCGAAGCCTTCCCGCCGTCCGGTGACACCAGTACAAATCCCTCCTTAAATGATAAGAGATAAAGGACAGCGTTACCCAATCTTTTTTGGGATGCGCCACGCGTTCAACTTCCACTTGGTGTCGTGGAGGCGATTTGAATCCGTATTTGGCTAATACAGTGACTTGCGATGGCCAGCCGATGAACAAGTCAGTGCTTTATACTTCCCAGGCAAGTCTGTCACCAATTACCGATCCCGGAGGAATAGAGGGGATGGTTGGCCTGGGCGGGACACCCGAACCAGGAACCTGGTATCGGGCTCCAACCCCTTTGTCGATGAATTGGTACTAAACTTGTCTAGGAACTGAGTAGCATTGACTGATTCATCGGTTGGACACCTCAAGCCCCTCTGTAAACGAAAATACGGATAGCCTTCGTGAGATTCCGTAGAAGCAGAATGCGTGGCGCAATCTCAAAAAGGCATTCATTATCGCCGACTCTTAGTTTTTGCCGCATTTGCTGCTGTGTGGTAGGTATCTGCCGCTTTTCTCATCGTCTCCTAGTCTGACTAGTTTGCTGAAACAAGACAGGTTTCACAGAGAATCGTCCCCTAATAAGCGGAGATGCTATCAGCGTCCAATACTATGCTACTGAACGTGGAAATCGATACTGCACGCTTCGAGCGGTAATGATGACTGCACCGCACGGCAGTAATTGCACTTTTCGGCCGCTCTATTGTGCACTAAATGGGTGCAGTCGTCGTGTTTTCGTGAGCAGCATCTCATTACGGTCTCCCGAACTTCTTATTCTTTGCGGCTGCCAACGTTCAATTCCCAAGATTGGGTCCTATTGCTGCCTATTTGCCATGTAACGGTCTCACCTAGCCCATATTTGGCGAGAATCTATTCGTGTTTCGCTGAAGGAGCTGCGTAGTCATAGGGTCAGAAACGATTTTCCTGCACTCAATCTGCCTAACAGTTTTGCACTTCAACCCAGGATTCGACTCGCTTCTTCTCGGTTTTTTCAAGGTATTTCTAACAAACCGGCGTCAAGATCTTCAAAAAAGTGGTTGCTTGCGAAGAACTGGCTCGGCGGTTGACGAGAGCCACTGTATCGCTCAGGTACTATACAACAAGAGGCTGTGAATGCCGGCTTTCCAGGGGTCTTCGTTAAGGGGAGCGGGATCAAGTATTTCTGTTGAACAGTGTGAGATTTTTAAGGAAGCGGTCATTGTTTTTGCATATCTATGGCAACGTCTATACTTGCTGCCCGGCGACACACTAGCATAGTATATCATACTGACCGGTACTTCGCACAGTCTTGTCGCTGGTTTTTCTAGAGTACGACTCTGTAAGTGAGGGAAGTTTTTGTGGCGATAAGAGGCGGCGGCTACTATTCCCTAGCGTCAAGCCTAAGGCCCCGTTCATACTTCCGACGCCGTGCGACGCGATGGCATGTATAGTGGCCAAACTGATTGATCGCGTCGCTGGATCAATGTAGCCACAATACGTGGCGTGGCCCGCTCGGCGTCGAAGTATAAACGGCCCTAACGAAGCATAATATGGGAATGATCAATATCGATTGATTTCTCATGCGGTCGCGTCGGTATAAGTAACATAATCTGTCTATATTTATGATCTGCCGCTGAAGTATAAACGCTGCCTCATACCAGAGTGTTTGGCAAAGTCTTATGGCATTTGATTAAAACAATTAAACTGCCATTATTTCCATGGCAGATCATAAATATAGATGAATTCTTCACAAGGTCTTATCGAAAGAAAGAGGAAGAAGTAATTAGATTAGTAATTAGTTTGTAAAGTAATTAGTAATTAGAAGTAATTCTTGTGTAATCGCACAGCGCTGCGACTGATGGAAATCTGCGGCAGTTAAGCCGCGGCCATCATTTTCGCATCACGCCTTTGGTGTGGTTTATACTCTTGCTGAAGCTCGACCAGAACAGTCATATGTACCATTTTTACGTCAAACTGGACGCTCTTCTAAACGATTTGACACTTCTGAAATCAAAATGAGTTTCTTACACGTTAAGCTAGAGACTCTCCAAGACCATTAGGACAATCTTTGTTCGAGGAAAATTTATTGTAATTTTATTTGAATTTTTTTAAATTCACCGAATTGATTGTCCAATTTGACGTGAAAGTTGTATAAATCGATCCGTTTAACGGTCTTATCGATGTAGTGGTTCTCATACGAGCTGCTGAGGCGTAAACTCTGCCTACTAGTTACTAGAACTTTTAGGCAAAGACCTTGCCCGAAAGGCCGTCTCGGCCAGAGCATATAAGGGTATTGCAAAGAAGGGTCCCCTCACGGGCTACTTTGTGCTATTTCCCTTGTAAAATAGCTTTTTTGGATCCATCCTAATCCGGAGGGTCACACAATAAAAAGCATGTAATAACTCGACTTGGGATTTACCGACCAGCTCCTGCAGAAGAAGATAGGACCTTAACGAAACAAAAAACGAACAGACAAACAAAAAAATGAAATCGCCGCGTTTTTACAACCGTCTCGGTGGGCAAAGAGCAACGCAATGGAGGCTTGCCTCGTGCTGCCACCGTCTACATGTTATAACCAGGGTCTAACATGGTGAGGAAGGCGCATAGAGCCGCATGTCATGTGCTGACCGTCGCGTGACATGTTATAACCAGGATCTAACATGGTGAAGAGAGCACGTAACTTTGCCTGCTTACAATTGCGACGAAAACAATTGTAATTATTTCGTTCTTTTCTTAGTGAATTTTTCTGGTTTAGGTCCTGTTTTGTTCTACAGGGGTCGCTCGGTAAGTCTCAAGTCGATTTATTACATGCTTTTTAGTTATGTTCCCCCTCGGACTAGAATAGATCCGCTTTTTTCAATCTTGATGCCGTTGTAAAACATAGTGCGGATTGCTTCCTTCCATCCCCCCCCCCCCATTAGGATAGGAGCTTCATCGAAGGGTCTCCCACCTATGCGAAGTACATGGCAGATCCAGAGAGATGAGAGATTGGCTAACGCCATTACATTCTCTTTATTCGCCCCAGTGGATGTACAGATGTGTTATAACCAGATGCGGTCTAAATTCTACCCAAATGACAGTTAGGGCCCTTGGTTGGACACCATTCTTCTCGCAGAAGAGGCTTTTAGACTGGTGCCTCACGCTTCGAGCCGTGGAACGTCCAGCCACTTTCAGGGGGACGTGTAAGCTGGCGGGCCCCGGTGTGAACTCATCGATCCGCTCTCTTCCGCCGCAATTCCTCATCCCAGCATCGCTGCGCGACTGGTTGTGTCGGTGTTTTTCGGGCACATGATGACGGATGATAACTTTCGCAGCGTCCTGTAATTGTGCGGTGGTAATTGTTGTGAACTGCGGTCTTGTTGCTCTGTTTTGCGTCGACAGCTCCAGAAACTGTTCGATTTCTGTCGCGCTGAATGGTAACGTCGTTATTTTGGTAGAGATGACGTGATAGCATCTAGTGTTTAGTGGACTCCACGTCTTCTCATATTGAAAGCACGGCATAGGTGATAAGGACATCTATAGTGCTTCGGTATGTCGAGGTTGTTATGTGGAGCTTTTATTAGCCTGACACTTCGACCGTCCCGTTGTCTTCAGATGCCTAAAAAGAGGCGGATTGGGAAAAAACGTCAGGCCAATAAAAGTTCCAGCTAACAACCTCGTCATACAGAAGTACTATAGAAGGCTTAACATCTTGGGTTTACTATCGCGCACTTTTCTTACGTGAGTTATGAAGGGTGGAGACCATCAGCTTTGTGGTCGTTATTCAGCGATCTACGGCTAAGTAGGTCCCCAACGAACTCTTCTACCTTGAACTTCCAGCTCTGTAGTGTGTTCTTCAGAGCGAACTCTCCGCTAGCACACGATCATATGCCATCTGAGACGACTTTCGCGCACCGAGAGTTGAATTGGAGCGATTCCAAAACGGTGTCGTATGTTCTCAAGGGCTATCTTCCCCTTATCCATTTTGATGACAGTGTGACTCAGTTGTGTGCCGTATTTCCACGAAGATAGGGCTTCGTTTTCAGTCCTAAAAACGGCTGCCCACGTAACCTTTTTTTATCGAATTTCTTGCGTCAGTTCGTAGGGATGACTCATGTTCTTTATCGGACGCAAGCCTTTACATAGTTGTCTTGAACTTGTCCGAATCTATTCTAGTCGCAGGGGCGCTGCTTGAAAAGGGAGACAAACATAGACGGTGTGGCTTCTCTGGGCTAGGAACTTGCAAACAAAATAATTCTGCGAACGGGAAAGTCTTTAACGTCCTCTTCTTCCTTGAATTTCCTGCTCTGTAGTGCATTCATCAGAGTGAACTCTCTGCTTGACACGAATCGTTGCATTCATATGCTATCTCACGCCCCGTTTATACTTCCGACGTCGAGCGACGATGGCATGAAAAGTGGCTAAATTGATAAATCGCGTCACTTAATCAATATGGCCACTATACGTGGCGTTGCGTCGCTCGGCGTCGAAGTATAAACGGGCCTTACCAGGAAAGTATCTCAAGGGTAGGTCGAAAGTGTTGTATATGGGCAGAATCGCCTCTCTGTGGGAAACAACAAAATGCAGTTATCTCGATCCCAATACAACTCTGCGCAGAGTTAGGGAGGACGAAAGTTGGACCGTTGGCGGCCTTAGCCCCATGCTTGCACGTGGAGGGCGGGCTCGGATTGGCTGGAAACAGCGATGATGAGTCAGCGGCGGTGGCGAAGGGGGTAGAAGGACGGCATAATCCCCATGATCGCTGTTTCCAGCCAACTTGAGCACGTACAACGCGTGCAAGCCGAGAACTTACGCTGCCAACAGCCCAACTTCCATCGTCCCTAACTCTGCGCAGGGTTGTATTGGGGTGGAGATATTTGCATTTTGTTGTATCCCAGAGAGAAGCGATTCTGCCCATATACAACACTTAGGCCGTTCCGACCTACCGTTGAGATAGTTTCCTGGTTAGACGGTTCTCGCGCACCGCGAGTTGAACTGGAGCGATTCTAGTGTTTCGCCCTTATAAAATAGTTCACTCACAGTTTTACTGTAGTTGACAGGATGACTGAACGAAGCGCCCTTCTCTATGATAGAGCCGTTTTTTCTGTTCGTTCAGCTAGAACAGTTCTCATCCTGCTGGATTACTTCAGCACTCACCTTCAGTTTTCCGTTGTTCTCATTGTTCTTTCCCGTTGTTTGGAGCTTTTTGGGGCGATTATAAAGTTTTATATAAACTTTAGGGAGCAGGTGAACGTAGCGCACTCGAATGACTGATCTCCTCGTTCTGAATAAAAGGGCAACATTTGCTTGTGGCGGACAGCGTCGGCCATAAAATCGCGGTTTCAAAGCGATATAATATAACGGTCATATGTAACTTGAAGCTATTGCTTTGGGCGATTTAAGATATTCCATTGATCTTGTATGCTTCCGCATGAGATCAAGTTTTTTTATTTGTTATTTTGTTTTATTTTTTATTATTTTGAATGACCACTACGGACTGCCACCAGGCTGTTATGGGTCATTATTGATCATGCAAAAATTCCAACTTGGCCCGGTGTGGTTTTCAGGGTGTTTATAAGGACACAAGATGCTGATACTCAATCCCTTTTGGGATGCGCCACGCATTCTACTTCTACGGGATGTCGTGGAGGCGATCTGAACGCGTACTTAGCCTATACAATGACCGCCCGCAGTGACCCCCGGTCGCCAGCAGATAAACAATCAGCTGTTTATCCTTCCCAGGGAAGTCTGGTACCAATTCACAGACCCAAAGGGATGGAAGGCTTGGTTAGCCTGGGCGAGAAACCCGAACCGGGAACCTGGTATGGGGTGCACGCGAGAACCGACACCTCGGGCTGCGCTATACGCGGTGCTTATAAATTGGCTAAACTTCGCTTAATCGGAATATCCATGGAAAAATATGATTGTAGTTGTCTTAGTTCCGGCCAGGAAGGCGTTAACTTACGCCTATGGTAAGAATAATTTCCAATGTAGCTCAGTATTTAAACGTTGACTTGCAGTAATCAGTCTCTTAGACGTGGTAGCGTAGTCGGAGGAGACGCGGCTGTTCCGTGTCCCCGATTCCATTTGGGATTCCCGTCTGGCCAACTCAACCCTTACTTCCCTACCCAATAGTACCAGGGAGAAGAAACACACTGACTTGTTTATCGGCTGGCTACCGCAAGTATCTGTTCAATGTAGAGGCCACATATGCATTCAAATTGCCTCCTTGACATCCCGTAGAAGTAGAATGTGTGGTACATCCCAAAACGGCGTCCTTTATCATTTGTGATCAATCTCTTAGGGAGAGTTTATACTTCAGTCGCTAGGCGGTGTGTCGTTACGAAAGCTATTAGTATCGATTAAGCGGTGAAGACGATCGATTCTGGTAGCTTTTATATGTCGCATGTCGCACGTCAAGTACGTATAAATCGTGCCTTACCAGGAAACTATCTCAACGGTAGGTCAGAACGGCCCATGTGTTGTATATGTGCAGAATCGCCTCTCTCTGGGAAGCAACAAAACGCAAATATCTCGACCCCAATACAACTCTGCATAGAGTTAGGGACGACGGAAGTTGGGCCGTTGGCTGCGTTAGTCCTATGCCTGGAGGCGGAGAGCGGGCTCAACTTGGCTGGAAGCAGCAATGACGAGCGAGCGATGGTGGCAGAGTGCGTAGAAGGGCGGAGTAATCCCCGTGATCACTGTTTCCTGCCAACTTGAGCTCTCCCTCCGCGTGCAGGCATAGGGCTAACGCCTCCACCGGCCCAACTTCTGTCGTCCCTAACTTTGCGCAGAGTTGTATTGGGGTCGAGATATTTACATTTTCTTGTTTTCCAAAGAGAGGCGATTCTGCTTATATACAACACATTGGCCGTTCCGACCTACCGTTGAGATAGTTTCCTGGTTAGTAAATTGGTCGACTTCGCTGTTCGCACAAATATTAAGAAGTCTGTTCCATGTCCGACTGTCGTTGAATCTTGGCATGTCGTCGAACAGTGTTGTAGGATATTGTGAAGCTGTTGAGCCAAGATTGTTATGGAGGCTTTACTCGACTTACGTATCGGCGTAACCGCGTTTTTCAGAGCCTGGAAAAGCCAAAAAGAGTTTGAGAAATTACTCGTCCAAGGACCATTTGATTATCTAATGATCTTTGGACGAGTAATTTCTCAAACTATTTTTAACTCTTTTCCAGGTTCTGAAGAAGGCTGTTACGCCGAAACGTAAGCCGAATATTGCTTCCATAACAATCTTAGCTCAACAGCTTCACAACATACTACATCATTAATAAGTCTTTTACTTCAAGAATTCAACAACCGTACAAAACATTGCAGTTATTTTTCCATGCAAAAGTCAGTTAACCATTTCGGATTCGTTTTAGAACAAGGAAGTTTCAAAAGAGCGGATTTTTTTTATTTATAATTTTGGTGTCTGAATGTTTCTGGTTTCGAAACTCAGGAAGCGTGGTACTTAGAGAGTGAAGGTGACCTCACTGTCCAAATTAGTTTAGGGATCTGGAATAATTTACGAGACATTTTGAGGTTATCCAAGTTTTTACTTATAGTTAGGGTAATGATTTTAATTAAACAAAGGCCATTTGATCCAAAAAATCAACTCAGGTGAATAAGAGATGTTACATTTGGATTTTTGTAAAAATAATACAAGGAATAACAGTCTATGACCAAAACGGCCTCAGACGAGACTCGAACCTATTGCTTTGATTTCCGGGCTATGTTGCAGCCACAAAGCTAGTGACTATGGTTGGTCTATTTTATAAGATACGTATAAACAGGTTATGACTAAAGCTTGCGCTCAAGTTTTAGTCGTAACCTGCCATCCTTTGCAGTCAGATGCACTCGACCCCAGTCCGCGCCAGGGTCGCCTTTTCTCGAATACGTGAAAAGAACCCTTCACTTCACTGTGTCCTTATGAATTCTTCGTTGTAGGTCTTGTGATGGGCATCCGTGTGATCGCTGGTGACAGTGTTAACGCTGCCATCAAGTTTCCGCGGCTCATTCATTGCCTTCGCTCGATTTCGTGATCGCTGCCTGCGAATCTCCTTATAGTATCTTCGCGTTGTGTGTATAATCTGCTGATCATCTGCTGTGCATACCGGCGCGTGTGTGTGTCGTCTGTGTTATCGACGAGGAAATCAGTTCTCCCTTTCAGCGAATTCGAGACGACTTTCGACCGTTTACGATCGGCGCGACCTAGTCCATTAGCACCTGCTTATTCTCTCCGTGTGTCATAGAGTCCTCTATTCTGGTCGTCTGCTGCCGGTGGTCACTCTATCACACTGCCTGATTTGAATTCTCCCGTCCAGTGCACTGATTCATGCGAGATTAGCCACGAGGGTCGATTCTCTATGCGGCTATGCACTGCTGTTGTGGCATGAACAGACTGTACAACAAGGTCAGAGAACGACTCGGCGGAAACGCCACCTCGGGATCGGTGACCATCCGCGACCAGCCGACCGGCTCCATAATTCTCGCCTCGCCGTCGAGGGAACGAAAGCCGGAGGTACTGAGTAGTAGGCTGTCGGACGTTCTGCTCTATCAATTGAAGGGTTTCGACCTCTCGTGGAACTTCGAATGGAGACCAGTATCATTGGGAAGCGCTCGAAGTGCCGATTACGAATATGGGTGTCAAAATCGCAAAGTGAAACTCCTGAGCGAGTTCTTCTGGCCTGTCGAAGTTCGCGGGGTTGACTGTGAGCTGGCCGCGCGAAAGTCTGTAGTGAGAACGGTGAGGGATGAAGACTGGTAAGAGCTGGCCAACAGCGGCAGCGGTGGCGTAGAGGTAGTGCTCTCGTTCGTCGGGAGTGAGGTGGTAGGTTCGATCCGCGTGTTGCATTGATCATGACTTATCTTTGAAACGACATCTTATTCTGAACTATGGCCAGCCATTTACCATTGTGGCCAACTATTCAGTCAAACACGTGTCATAATTCAGAATAAGATGTGATTTCGAAGATAAATCATGAAGTGCAAAAGAACACGCATACAACGGGATCGAGCCTACAACCTTACTCCCAGCGAACCAAAGCACTACCTCTACCCCACCACTGCCGCTGGCGATCCGCTTTTATCAGCTCTCATCCCTCATCGCTCTCACTGCAGGTCCTTCGCGTGGCCAGCCCATAGTGAAACCCGTGAAATTTGACGGGACAGAACTCGCTTAGGAGTTCCATTTAGCAATTTTGACACCCATATTCGTAATCAGCACTCCGAGCTCTTTCTAATGACTCTGGTCTCCACTTGAAGTTCCATGGGAGGCCGAAACTTCTCTAGCAGAACCTTTCTCTTACGTAAAAACTGAAACGACGTTTTCTCAGCGAGGTATGGCCTGCCCATGCTCGATATGACATCTGTAGACAGATGCATGGAGCGTTCGCTGCTTCGCTGTGGTTTAACTTGCTTCTGATGTGGAGAGAGCATGGATTTTGCTTTTTAACACGACCATGTGACACGGTGTCGGGCCACTCCCTTTCTGTCGCATGGGACCGTGTGACACGGCGTCGTGTCACAGCGTTGTAATTTATTGTTCTGGTTGGATTCAAATCTTTAGAACAAACTTTTTGTGTATGTGCTCTTCATTCTTAAATATGGTTGTGAAAAGCGTGGTCCGCGAAAATAGTCTTCGGTCGGTTACTGAAATGTTGAGCTTCTCGACAAGTATTGGCTTCAATTATTGATCAGCTCTCGACTTTGCAAAAAAATCGATGGTCATACGCGCTAGACACGCGGTCGTCAACATATTGAATGAGAATTAATCACTGCGGTTTAAAACTGACACCGACACTGTTAAGGTGTCATAATTCAAAAGAAATCGGACGCCATGTGGCGTTGTAGCAAGTCAAATCAAGAAGACAAACCTTTCATAGCGTCGTCAGACCGCGATAAAGTCTCACATTCCACCGGAAGGCTCAGTTCGAATGAAAACTGACAGTGGCAAAAAATTTCGAAAAAGAAAGCCGAAGAAGAAGACAGAACTAAGCCGACGAAAGCAAAAACGAAAACGGTCTCGGCCACCTCCTCTGGTCTCCGATCGGAACACAATAAAAAAGCGCACTCTCTGCGGTGTGACATGGGGTCTGCTAAGGCCCATTTATACTTCCGACGCCGAGCGACGAGACGCCGCGTATGGTGGCCAAATTGATCGAACGCTCGATCAATATGGCTACAGTACGTGGCGTCGCTCGATCAATATGGCTACAGTACGTGGCGTCGCATCGCTCAGCGTCGGAAGTATAAACGAGCCCTAACGGTAAAAATGGAAACTGACGTCTCTTGACTGTGTCTGTTTCCCTTTTGTCACCGATAGCTTTCACTCCGAACAGTGCACACCGAACGACGGCGTCAGCTCTCGTTTTGCCTTCAATTTTAGTTTACATTTGAATTGGGAAAGCCGTATGGAATCTGCTGCTTTATCCATTTTTACTTTTCTTTAGAAATGTAACCTCAACTACATTTATGTATTTGCTTATATTTATCTAATTATTAATTATTACTCAAGTATTCGGTACTATGTATAAATGCGACATGGCATAAGATTGAGAGATTTATTCTCTGGTGCGGCATCGTGGTGTCACAGGACTACCCATCTCGACTAGAAATAAGTCCAAGAATGTTACGGTCATAATCAATATGTGGAGTAGCAAAAGAAGCGATAAAAGAATATTTGCTCGATGGCGAGAACCGGTTCTCTCGACGGAAGAAGTCATTTTGTACTTGGCGAGGTTGATGGCCTCCATCCACCACTGCCGTTATTTTTGTAGGCGGTGGGGTGTTCTTGAAGAAAAAGCTGGGCTCCAAAGGCGTTGTACAATAGTCCTATGATTTACTGTTTTAAGGTCGCCGTTGCGCCACAGCCCCAGACTCAGAAGTCCAGACATCGTCATCAGAGGGAGACCGATGTGGACAGAAACCAGTGAGTGCATTGTTTTCTTTATTTCATTTCCGTTTATTTCCTCGTTCTTCGATAACTTTTCATGCTGGATTGTATTCAACACTGTCGGGAATAAGGGTTAAAAAACCCTCGTGGGTATGCGGTTTGCCAACATTGATTATCTGGTATCCCCTACCTAGCAGTGTACCCGTGAGGGGTTGGGTAAGGTATTAGATATGGTGACTGCCACTCCGTAAGGGCAGTGTTGTACTCCCGCGGGAGCATACGCGGAACGTCCGCGGACTAGGGATGCACCGCGGACGGCGGGCGTGGCGAGGCGCGGCGATTGGCCAGCTCAGGGATCCCTGCGCGATTCCCGCTCGTCCGCTGATGCTCCTGCGGGAGTATAACATAGGCCTAAGTGTATTTCTTCCTTGTAAACCGTGCGTTTGATCATTGATAAATCCTGCCGCTGATCTCTTTCGCAGGCCTTTTATATGACAGTGTGTGAACCGCCCCTCGATTTCTTGCTGTCCAAGGAGTCCCTGTACATATATCAGAATGAAAGTCAGGAAGGGGTGACAATGTTTACGAAAAAAGAAATCGTTCATTTTACCTTCCAAGTGACTTTTACTCTCATTGTATGGTAAAATGTAGAGTGTTCTACACAAGGACCTCTGTAGAGCAGTAGGAGGAGGCGCCAGTTCTCGTATCTATCCGCAAATCGAGGTTCGTGTCCTTCTTAGGTCAGCGAACCTATTTCTATGACTTGTGAATTGGTGTCAAAGTGTTTGCGAATGATAAAGCAGTGATTTTTCTATTAGCTGGCGATCGTACGTCATTCTATAGTCCAAATTTGCTCGCAGTTTGTCTCCACGGTATCTCGTAAAAGGCGAATGCATGGCGCACCTAGCGAGGAGATTGTTTGACGATGATCATTGTCCTTAATCAAAAAGTTTCCGAAGCTGTTCATTGATTATCAAAGGACTGTTCTTTGGAGTCAGATCCATGCATTTTGCTCTTTGGTTGGATCTTCCGTCCCAGACAAACTTACTTGAGCTTGAGGAGTAGTTCGGTTCAGATTTGATCTCTCATAACAATTTTTCTGAAAATGCCTGACTTTGTGTTCTAGTGATGCGTTAAAATAATATCTATTCAAATGGTAGTTGTACTGAGTCAGATCCGTTTATTCCTTACTAAGTGAAGGAAATTGCTGCCTATCTATGCTCTAGAGTAGACTTTATACCCCATTTTTTCCTTGAAAAATAGAAATTGCATAAAATTTCGGAGAGGACCATAGTAATCTTTTGGTCTATGCTAGTGGGGGGAGGGCACTCCATTATGACTGCTGCGGTGGCATAACTGAAAGCAGACTAGGATACAAAGACAATACCATGAACTGGCCTAGAATCCTTCTTAACATTATCTAGCCAGGTGTCATATTGTTCGCATTTGTTTCGCAGCTCGTTTTGATTTGAAGGATGTTCATGTTCGATTTCAAAGGCGTCATGCTTGCTTTGAAGTGTCCAGTTCGAGGTGTAGATGGCAAACATATAAGGGTGTCTGCACGAGCTTCCAGGGCATAGTGGTGACCATGTTCTGTGTAAAGCAGTCTGCATGATGCTGGTTCACACCCTATTTGTGGGTGTTTACTTTCCCTATAGATGACTAGCTGCGGTTTTACTCAATACATACCATTACGATCGATTCAGGTACCATATCTAAGGGAGTGAGGGATGTATTATGCATATAGTGCGCAGAACCGTTGCCTTTTTCGCTTTGATGCGCTTGGGAGCGGGCTACTCATCGGAAACGGCGTCAGGTGTTGGAAACTTTCCATTTGCGCGGCATATCTGTGACGTCTCGATTGTCTCCGTGGGTCGTAAATGGTCCGAGACCTCTTAAACGGCGTTAATGACTTCTGCGCGGCCGGAGCGAAACGAGAAAATGCGCTTGAGCTGTGCGAGGCAGTTCTGATTGTGAGTAGGAGGTGGGTAGGGGTTACTGCGCAGGATCTGAACGATTTGAACTTCTGCTGAAAACGGGCGATTCCACTGACTATGCGACCTTCTCTAAGGAATGGGTAAGATAAAGGATAAAGGATAAAGGACGGCATTACTCAATTCCTTTTGGGATGCGCCAGCGCATTCTACTTCTACGGGATGTCGTGGAGGCGACATGAATGCGTATTTGGCCATACAATGACTTGCGGTGACCAGCCGATGAACAAGTCAGCGCTCTATCCTTCCCAGACAAGTCTGGTTCCAATTCACCGACCCCGGAGGGATGGAAGACTTGGTTGGCCTGGGCGGGAAATCCGAACCAGGAACCTGGTATCGGGTGCACGCAACAGTCGCGCCTCCTCCGACTGCGCTACACGCGCCCTAATGGGTAAGAAGTACATGGAAAGCGGGGTGTATTCCTAGTCTAGGCGGTCCGCACCTTCATGGCATAGCAAAAATGAAAGTAAGCCGTTACAGGATTTGAGCGCGGTAACGTAATCCTGGAAATAATAGCACTTTGCCATTTGTTGCCTATAGGCCCTCTGTTTGAATGGTACGGTTTTCAGGGGTTAAACCCCACCTCCTTTTCTTTCTAACAGAGGATGCTCCAAAAGGGAAGAGCCGCTCTTGAAGATTTGCCCTTTCGTGAGCATTCCGGCTGCAAGCCGATCTTTAGCATGATGTAGGCAGTTGAGTAGGCGTTGGCCAGGTAACATTCTGCTATCAAGGCATGCACTGAACATATGACCATATTACTGCGTACAAATGAAGTGCGTGGCGTCTCCTTATGGAGTTATTTAAGGCATATTGACGTCATAACGATATTTTGTTGCGATTAAAACTCTAGCACCAGGCGGGACTCGAACCGGCACCTCCTGCTGATCGGGCTGGAATGCTCTACGCTATTACTCCACCGGCCCTGTTTGATCGAACACAACATCCACGCCTCGGTGGTCCCTCGGCACTCTCGTATGTCGGGATGAGCCGGCCGCTGATATCAGCATGGAACCAGTGAAGCTGGAGGTCTTGATAGAAGTGATTCAAGTCAGTTTCCTTAAGCCTTAATTGGCTGGTACCGAGGTTCTTGAGGCTTAAGGAAAATGACTTCAATCATTTCTATCAAGACCCTCAGACTGACTGGTTCCATGCTGATATCAGCGGCCATCTCAGCCGATGTACGGGTGAGGGCTTGTGGGTCGTACGAGGTGTGGGTATTGCGTTCGATCAAACAGCGCCGGTGGTGTAATGGCGTAGAGCACTACCGCCCGGTCAGCAGGGGTGCGGGTTCAGGCCCCGCCTAGTGCTAGAAGTTTTGATCGCAAAAATTCATCGTTTGAAGCAGGTTATTGTTAATACGAAAACATCTTTCCTTTCTTTGCCCAATACTGTGCTCTTCTTCCCTGAAGCGGACGAATATTGGGCAAAATGCTAAGTTGCACTGCATTCCTACGTACTTTCATTCATCTCAACAGTGCCAGGAGGTGGTGTTTGCCTACATTGCGCATGAATAAATCGTTTCCGATGACCTAAGTCTGTCGAGCTTTCCGACCGTCTGGTTGACGGGAGGCAGCCATCTGTCGGCTGCCCAACACTCGCCTCTGGACCGGAACCCGTTATTAAGGCCATATTACCGTCTACCAATGAAGAGTGTGGTGTCGCCTAATGAAGTTAATCAGCGCATATTGACGTCATAACGATGTTTCGTTGCGGTCAAAACTCTAGCACCAGGGGGGACTGGAACCCCCACCTCCTGCTGATCGGGTTGGAATGCTCTACGCCATTACACCCCCGGCGTTGTTTGATCGAACGCAACATACACACCTCGTGGGACCCGTCAGCACTCATCAGTATATTGGGAATAGCCAGTCGCTGGAAGCATGGAACCGGTCAAGCTGACATTGATAGCAATGGTTCAAGTCAGTTCCGATATATTTGTGAGTGCCGATGGGTCCCACGAGGTGTGGATTTTGTGTTCGATCAAACTGCACCGGTGGTGTAATGGCGTAGAGCATTCTCGCCCGGTTAGAGGGAGGTGCGGGTTCGAGTCCCGCCTGGCGCTAGAAGTTTTGATCGCAACAAAACACCGTTGTGACAGCTTACAACCTCGATACCAGCCACTTGAGGGTTAATGAAACCGATTTGAATTGTTTCTATCAAGAGCATCAGCTTCACTGGTTCCATGCTGATATCAGCGGCCAGCTCGTCCCGGATACGGGTGGGTGGTGATCGGTGCCACGAGGTGTGGATGTTGCGTTCGATCAAACGGCGCCGGTGGTGTAATGGCGTACAGCATTCCCGCCCGGTCAGCAGGAGGTACGGGTTCGAGCCCCTCCTGGCGCTAGAGTTTTGATCGCAACAGGACAGCGTTGTAGCAGCTTACAACCTCTATGCCAGCCACTTAAAGCTTAAAGAAACTGACCTGAAACTTTTCGGACTGTGTTGTTTTCGCGGCAGCACATCATCAACGAGTTCCACAGATTTCTTCAGCCCCATTGCAACGGCCATGTACTTGGAGAGGCGAGATGTTGAAAATGTTTGTCAAAAAGTCTGAACCTGATCCTAGACTCTTGCTTTCGATCCCTCTACGAATGATTAGGTCACCAGAGAAAGTGATTTTATGCAAAAAGCTGAGAGGAAAATTGGCTGCACTCTTCGCTAAACCGTCGTTCTTACATATTCTTCAGATGAATTTCAGTTCTGGGGCCGGATTCATCAACGACTTACAGCAATTTAACAGGGAAAATTACAGTCAAAATCCCTGATAGCGCGGCTTATCAAGTGATATGGTGAGCGATAAGCCGCGTTATCTGAGTTTTCCGCTGTGAATTCTCTGTTAAGGTTAGTAAGTCGTTGATGAATTCGACTTCTGGATGACGGTTATCATTTATCAACACCCTAATGCTTTTATGTCCTTCGTATCTGTAGAAGCTTGCGGCTACAGAGTTTAAGAAAGTGGTGCACCCTGACAAACACTCATAGCCACCTTTTCACGTATTTTTCTCTATTCTACCTTCCATTTTTTCTTTGAAACGACGTTGCGTGGAGTGCCTGTGGTTGAAAGTATTTAGGTAGTCAGTGTATATTTCTAGTGTTTGTCGGTGCGCTGAAGACGACCGTTAGACAGCTAAGCAGGATTTGAAGTCCTCAATTGTATAGCGGTTACTAATGAAGGCAAAATGAGTGAGAAATTCTGTTCTGGATTCTGAGAAAAGATAAACATGGATGACCCTTCTTGCTATTGAATTTAGTACTCCTGGGACCTTTTTTCATTAATCCATTCTTTTTTCCTAATTCTGAACGTATCTTTTGGTGTTGAATCAATGGATTGGACTTCCAGCCGCCAGATATATGTCAACCGCGAAAGACTCGCGGCGATATCAATTCATCAACACATATCTCACTGATGAATATGGATGGTGATATCGTTTCGTTCCTTTCCTGAGACGTTTCGATTCGAGTTTGAAGAAAGTGGTGGAGTGCACCAGAACGTCCTTTTTTTGCGGAGGATATTTTATTCGTTATAGCTGGAGGTGGAGCACGCAAAGTATGATGTGACATCTGATTTCTCACTGAAATTAGATCGGTGAATTGCTTCCCTAATAGTTGGTGGTGAAGGGAAGGAGGAAGCTGTTGCATGTATGGTGCATTTCTGTGAAAGGTTACGTGAGTGAGTCTATCCATCTTATAAAAAGTGCTCAAACGAACAACCAAATGCTCTATTGGCGACCATTTCGTCATCGAATGTATAGGTTGCTACTGAATTTCCCTTGCAATTTGGTTTTGTTTTATTTATTTATTTATTTGGACGTGAAATTCACTCTAAACATAAACAGTTCGTGAAGTAACTTCAAAAAAGTCAAGAAAAAGGCATCTAAAAAAGAGAACGTGAGGAATGAGAACTAAAATCGATTGAGCGTGTCACTCATAGGAACTAAGTGTTTCGGAAATGTATGTCTAAAAGCGTCCTGAATTTACTTGAGGAGTCAGAAATTGGAGAAGTTTTTGATAGTTTGATGAATTCGGAACTAGCGCTTTATATAAAGAACATGGCACGCAGGCAACTCTGATGGTTAGGACGTAGAAAATGAAGGTTTGCGTGTGCTCCTCTAGTGATGGAAGCCAAAATCGTGTGAAACTGTTCCAGAGATTTATTCATGTGAAATCTGGCTTTTCCGCTAGCTATTTGATGGCAGCATAAAAGAAACTAAGTTTAAGTTAAAAAGAGGGGAGAAATGAAGAAAGAAGCATCTGCTGATACTTACTCACTGACTAGTCAAACCATTTTCTCTCTTTATAGCGCAGGTTAGGGCGCGTGTAGCGCAGTCGGAGGAGGCGCGACTGTCGCGTGCACCCGATACCAGGTTCCTGGTTCGGATTTCCCGCCCAGGCCAACCAAGCCTTCCATCCCTCCGGGGTCGGTGAGTTGGTACCAGACTTGTCTGGGAAGGATAGAGCGCTGACTTGTTCATCGGCTGGCCACCGCAAGTCATTGTATGGCCAAATACGCATTCATGTCGCCTCCACGACATCCCGTAGAAGTAGAATGCGCTGGCGCATCCCAGAAGGGATTGAGTAACGCCGTTCTTTATCCTTTATTTATAGCGCAGGTTCATAGATGGTACACCTCCTCAATGCTCTTGATAGCCTTCTTTTTAATCTTTTTCGCTAATTATAATTGAGTTCTGATTCTTTTCTGCTCCTGTTCTTCTGGGCAATGTTTTTGCAGCTTTATTATGATCAATGTTGGCGCACCCTTATGGATGTGTATAAATAAATGAATAAATAAATAAATTATTATAGGAATTTAGGTAAATGCATTGTTGTGCTTTTTTTAGTCATACTACAATTTTTACATGCTGGCGCTGCTGTGTTGCCTTAATAGTGGTTTTTTCGCACGTTTTATATTTAACGTAAAATAATTAAATAAATAAATAAATAAACTTCGACTAGAGCAGTTTCCTAAGACCTATTAGTAGCTGCTAGGAAACGAGAGTAGACTGCGCAAGCTATCATGACAGTTAGGACAGTGGTTGACTTCTGAGAGGAAATATGATGATATAGGGGTTAAGCAAATGTTTGTGCAGTGTGGCTTTTGAACGGCACGACGTCATCTTTTGTGTAACCCTTTCTGTCACCATATTTCAGAAATCACCCACTGTATAACTATGGTTTTTTGAGGAAGGGGCGTTATGAAGGGTGGCGTTAGTCAATCCCTGCCTGGAAGGCGCTATGCATTTCACTTCTGAGAACTGTCGTAGTGGCCAACTGAATGCGCATTTGGCCAAAACAGTGAATTGTGGCGTCCAGTTAATGAAAAGTCAATGTTCTATATACAGGGTGAACCAAAATAACGTGGACAAGGTTTTTTCGTCATAATTATAAAACAACCAACAATTCGAGAAAACGATGACTAAATTACAACAATACAAACACTGGGCTACGTCATGTTCAAGTGGTTTCGTAGTGGCCTCCCTTTGAGCGGATGCAGGGGGCCAAACGTTTCGCGAATTTATCGACGATGGACCGCAGCTCGTACCTGGGAACAGATTCTGTTCACGGATGAGAGGCTGTTCACCGTGGAGCAGGCGCGCAATCGCCAAAATGGTAGGATGTGGTCTACAGAGGCTACAAGCACCTCTGCTATCGTCCAAATCCCACAATCTGTCATGGTTTGGGCGGAATCGCGCTAGCGGCAAGACCTCTGGTTTTTGTGGGTAAAGGAGTGAAAGTCGACGAAGATGTGTGCCAGCGAGACATTCTCGAGTCCGTAGTTCTTCCTTGGGCGCACCTGCACTTCGGTGATGCCCATTGGACGTTCCAACAGGACTCTGCAGTCGCACATAGTGCGAAGAGTGCGCAGGCGTGGTGCAAGGTCAATTTACCCGACTTCATCACGCCTTCGGAATGGCCGCCGTATTCTCCGGATTTGAATCCGATGGAGTACAGTGTGTGGGCATTTTAGAGGCTAGGGTCGACGTCAAACGCCACCGCAGTCTCGAGTCCCTAAAAGAATCCTTGTGCCAGGAGTGGGAGTGGTTGTCTCCTGATGACCTGCGGCCCGTCGCCAAAAAATTCACGAAACGTTTGGCCCTCTGCATCCGCTCCAAGGGAGGCCACTACGAAACCACTTGAACATGACGTGCCCTAATGTCTGTATTGTTGTAATTTAGTCATCGTTTTCTCGAATTGTTGGTTGTTTTATAATTATGACGAAAAAATCTTGTACACATTATTTTGGTTCACCCTGTAGTTAGTTCCTGAGCCGGAACCACTTCACTTTCCTCGGGTGGATGAAGTGCTTGGTATTAAAGTTGTGCTTTCGAGAAATTTTATTGAATGAATGAATGAACGAATTTATTCAATGTAGAAAAATGTTTCAAGCAAATAAACAAAACTATTCGCTCATCAATTTTTTCGAATGATCGAAAATCGAAGGAGCTCCATTCTTCGTTTATTCGAAAATTCGAATAGTCGAGTAATTTCACCGAATCAAGTTTTGTGTCTGAATACTTAATTTATTCGATTTTCGAATAATATTCGAGTATGGCTCTCTTTCGATGTTCGATTTCGAACGAGTATTCGAAAATCTGGAAATGTCGAATGTTCGACTATTCGAAGAATTATTCGAATAAATCATTCGAATAGTTATTCGAATATTCGTTGAGCACAACTGTGGCCTGTACTTGAGCCTTGAATCGAATCGGTTGAAATATGTGAAATTTAGGGCCCCCACCCGACTACGCAATAATAACCTCCCTCCACCCCATTCATTTATTCACAACTGGCCGGAGCTCCTCCTCTTTTTAAACTTGCAAGCTTCCCTATCGTAGTCGGTCCTTGTGGGATAGCAGGCCTGGGCCACTCATGCTCACTCACTCCTCACGCCTCCTCATCTGATTGCGCTTTTTCGCGACCTGACCATGCTTTTTTTGCTCCTTATTTGGAAAGTTGAGCAAACAAAAACATGTCTGTGACCATTCTGAAGGCGATCACCATGACCTTCTTGCTTGGTTTTCTCGTTCAGTCAACACTGTTGACCGTGACAGAACGCGGTAGTTGAGCGAAATTTATGAAGAAATGGAGTGGGGGGGGGGGGGGAGGAGGGACGGTGGGAAAGCAGCTATGCTATTACCGAACATCGAATTAAGGCGAAAGATTACGTTTGTTGATCAAACCAAGCGATTAAACGATACTGTCCGGGTTGTTGAAGCCTACATGAAATGGGTTGTAGTTTAAGAGATGTCATGAAGTCTGTTGTTCTCTGATAGTGGCGGTTTATGCAGCTTTAGAAGTCTGAAATCGACTTCAGCAGCCGGTCACCGGTGTCTGTTTATTCAGTGACTGCTACGTAATGTGATGCAAATTTAGGCAGTTCGGCGGTTCGTCGGCATTGGAACGACGGAACAGCAATGCTGGTATGGTATTGCCCGCTTATCAGGCTTACTTGCGTGGTAGTGGAGAAGAGCGACTAGGTGAGTCTAGGTTTGACAGATTCATTTTGAGCTCGTTTTCATTTTTTATATTTTCTTAATTTTTTTTTCAATTTGGATTAAACTTTCAACCAAAATAAACGATTCCGTTGCAAGTGAAGAAAACCTTAAGAAGCCGATTTTAATGGTGAAACTAAGCAATAAGAACCACGAGAATAGAGAAATATATCATTCTCATATCGAATTGGATAGTTTTCAAGTCTAATTCTCCACTTTCAAGCTAGCCCAAGACTTCAAATCGGATCTATCCTAATCCGGAGGCACATAACTAAAAAAAGTAGGTAAAAAATGAATTAAGACTTACCGAGCGGCTCTTAGAGAACGAGTTGGGACCTAAAAGAAACCAAAAACGAACGAACAAACAAAAAAATAAAAAAATCGCCGAGGTTTACAACCGTCTCGGCTGGCAAACAGCGACGGAATAGAGGTGTATTGACCGCCGGCTGACATGTTATAACCAGGATCTAACATGGTGAGGAGGGCACACAACTTTGCCTGCTTAAAACCGCAACAAATGTAATTTTTTCGTCTTTTTCTTTGTGACTTTTCTGGTTTAGATCCCATGTTGTTCCGTAGAGGGCGCTCGATAAGTCTCAAGCGGATTTGTTACATATAATACTTTTTACTTATGTGCCCCTCGGACGAGGATAGATCCCTTCAAATCAAAATGAACTCTTCCAAATCGAAATGACCGCTAGGCAGGTTAATCTACACACTGAACAATGAATTTTTTGTTCAAAGAAAATTTGGTAGGACCATCTTTGAGTTTTTTAAAGTTTACCAGCCGAATAAGTGTAATAGTCTAGTCTCTGTAATAGTCGTTTCATTTTTAGAGAGAAATAATAATTTAAAAGTTATATAAAAGCACAGCAAAGAAGGAAGCATACAACTTTCAAGTAGTTCCGAGTAGTCGCGTACCTCCGTTCTTTTACTTGTGTTTTACTACTTAAGTTTCATATTGACACTTTTGCTTTTATATTTTTGTGCATTTTTGTTCAATGATTTGTTTGTCTGTTTACATCGTTTATTTGTACTTGGATTTTTACAGCTGTTGTTATAAGTAAATTAATATAGCGCATTACAAAATCGCAAAAAAGGCGCCTTGCACTCAAAAATTTCGCCGCAATTTTCATTTGATTGATAGTGTAAATGCTGCCTACATACAGAATCAAAGTGAATATGTGTATGCTTTATAATTGTTTTTGTTGTGTCGTTTACAAGTGTGAAACTTCGTGCAAACAGAAGTTCCGCTATCATTCCAATAAAGATCCTGACGTCTTAGAGGAGGGCATGGCGCAATCTCTTTTTTGGCACTGAAAAATGACCGCGTTCCTGCTCTTTAAAGCAAGCTTGAAGCCATTACCTTTCCTCTAAAAAAATTTAAAAAATTTATGAACTTTGAAACAAGGTGTTCACTTGAGGTAGGTGAGTTAAAACATCAAAGAAATCAAACAACAAAATTTTTGGAGAAAAATTATTCTAACCATTTTGGAGAGTCTCTACTTTAATGTAGAAGAAGCTCAATTCAATTTGGAAGAGTTCGCTTTGGCTTCAAAAGTATTAGGCTTAGGCTAAGAAGGGTGTCCTCTTTCAGTTGAAAAATATCCAATTCGTCGTGAAAATGGTACGTAAGGAGACAGGGCGCAATCCCTACCAGGGCAACCTAAGCAGTGGATGCTTTGATAGCCTACGCCTCCCTTTTCGCGACCTTTTCAATCGGTCCATGCTGTTTACAAATGCTTCGTAGGGCGTTGCTGTGTTCATGTTTGAAGCATATAGCTCACGTCTCTCCCCTTCTTCCAACGGTCGCTAATCGGTGTTGGCATATCAATGCTGATGGACTGATTCGAATTAGCGTTCAATATATCTCAGCATAACAGGGTTTGATAGTTCAGATTGTTGCGAGAAAAGGCGCTCCAAAGTGGATTTTAGGCCAAGTGAGCAACCTTCAATTGCTGCTTATTTTCTTAACTGAGGGTTAGAAGATAAGATAGATGGGACCGCTGCAGATGAAGAAGATCACCTTTGGCTTTTTGCCCTACCTTATCACCTGGATCACCTGTCGACCCGTTGATCATAGAGTTGCTCGAGCGGTCGCCAGCAGCGACTCCATTCGTCCCTGTCGCGTGCCAGAGTGCTCCAATGGATCCTCCTCGCTCGAGGGACACGAAGAGCGTCATATCGGTCGTTCAGGGCTTTCACGAAGAAGTCCGACCAACGCGTTGGTGGGCGTCCTGGTGTTCTCTTGACATCCCGCGGAATCCAGTCGGTGATGGCTCTCATCCAGCGTTTGTCTGCGAAGCGCATTACATGGTTGGCCCACCTAATTTTCGACGACTTGGCCCATGTGACAGCGTCTCTGATCTTCGAACGTCGGCGAAGCTCGGAACTCCGGAGGCCTTCTCTTCTCTCAATTGCGTGAGTCGTGTCACTCCGAGCATCGTCCTCTCGATTCCACTCTGCGCGACGCTGATCGCGTGTTCATCCTGCTTTCGTATAGCCCAGATCTCTGAGGCGTATGTTAGGGCAGGAAGAACAGTGGAGTCGAATAGGTGGGCACGGAGTCGGACGTTCTTCGTCTTCTTCGCGACTTCTTCGACGCTCTTGAAAGCTCCCCAAGCCGCTCTTTTCCTCCTGCTCAGCTCTGGCGCTAGGTCGTTGGCCATGTTGACTTCGCGACCCAGATACACATAGCTGGAGCATTCGGAGATGATCGTTCCGTTGAGCGAGAATGGGGCATCAGAAACTTGTCCGTTCCTCATGAACATCGTCTTCGTAAGATTCAGCTGCAGTCCAACGATTCCACATGTATGATCGAAGTCGGACAGCATTCGCTCCGCCTGACTGATGCTCGGTGTTATGAGCACGATGTCGTCAGCGAAGCGAAGATGATGTAGTTGCCGGCCGTCGACCCTCACTCCCATGTCTTCCCATTCTAGTTCCCGCATGACGTTTTCGAGAGTGGCGCTGAAGAGCTTCGAGGATATGGTATCTCCTTCCCGAACACGTCGATGACGACGTCGTTGTAGAATGGAGAGATCTTGGTCGTGAATCCACTGTACAGCTCTCGAAGGACTCTGGTGTACTGAGTAGGAACGCCCTGAGTGAGCAGGGCTTCGAGGGACGCTTCAGTCTCGACGGAGTCGAATGCCTGCTTCAGGTTAATGAACGTAAGGCACAGCGGCAGCTTATACTCTCGCGACACTTCGATGAGCTTCGTAATTGTGTGTATGTGGTCGATCGTGACAGCAGACAGCATAGGATCAGTCATCGGTTGTGTTCTATACTACTCCAGACGGACCGGCATAATGAGATATTGTGGAATATATCAAGGCTGGGTGAGGCATGGTAGTTTTTGTCAACATCGAAGGAGGTACTGTGAAGCCCGGCTTTTACTGCAATTCAAAGCCGTAAATTCAGAAGAGGCACAACGGCGTTTACGGTGTCATATGGAAGCCATAACTGGTAATTTCGGTTCCTATATTGCTTCGGACGTTCCTATTTAATGGAAGCGTTAAAACCGCTAATGCAGCTTCCGTTTGAATAAGGCTGTGCGTGCGCCTGGCATAATCGATGTGGTGTGCGATTTTGAAGTCTGGGTATGTGCACGGCGACACACTACAGCACATCTCTTTCCCTCCTCATCGGCGTTACAATTCTCGAGCCTAAATGGCGCATCTTTTTGGGCGGTTCTGTTCACAGTCAGCCAGGGGCCAATAATCCGAAGCGTAGGAATCTACTAAAGCCATGCGATCGAAGGCCAATCGGATCGTGTGCTTTGTACGGGAGTTTCAGTAGCTCCCGTCGCAGACGTGAACTGTGAACTGCTCGATTCATCGTCCTATCGATATCTGCAGCTCTACTGCTGTCACATTTTATAGTAGCTGAAGTACACACAATTTTCACTGACCAATAGACAAATTTTAAACTGAATAGGACGCATTTCGGCACATGTCGTGAAAGGGGCAGCATTGTAATATGGAATCGCGCCAGACAGTCAGCCCGCATATAACGAACGTGCCGTTCAGAGAAGAGGTGTACGGTGGACAGTCTGATTGGCTGGAGTGTTTGGTCGTGGACCCTCTTGGTTGTGATTGGCTGATACGTTCACACCTCTCAATGCTGCCCACCTTCTCGACATGTACCCATATTTCAAACTAGGCTGGATAGACTTGAAATCAAAGTTGAGATTTTCCATAGCAAGGTGAACTGTTTAGAGGAGATAGTTCGCCAAACACTAGGTCAATTTAAAAAAGACAGTTAACTGCAGGAGGTTGTTAGATTGCCCTTGTTTTATCCAATTGCGATGTTGACGCAACAATGGTGTTTCCTTTTTATTTCACTGCTCTTCTCGATGTTTTCATATCGAAGTGTACTTTCTCTGGTTATGTGTGCTTGTAAACATAGGCTCTCCACGTGTATCTACCACTATATAATTGAGTTATCTCCCTGCCCTGTAGATGGTGAGGCGTATCTCACTCAGGTTGGGAACCTGGCTGAGATACGCCTCGTGGAAGCACGCGCAATCCCATGGAACCCCTTGCGACGCCTCCGCGTACCTCGCGCGGGCAACGTCTGCCGTTCAACATGGGATGTTGTTACAGCAGAGGACGCGTAGCCTCCTCCTCCTTGACAAAACGGCGTTTGCGCGCGTTTCTGAGTACCTGAATCTGCGCGCGTTTCTGAGCGAATCCTGAATTCAGAAGACGGGTCCTCTTCGTCGCGCAACAAGCATCTGGGGTCAAAAGAGGTGACACCGTCGTCGTACGACGAGCGGCCGCATCCAGAATTCAACATGGGATGCTCCTCCAGCCGAGGAAGCACAGCCTCCTCTCTATTGACACAACGGCGTCTGCGCGCGTTTCTGAGTCCCTGAATCCAGAAGGAGGGTTCCCTTCGTCGCACCGCAACCGTCTGGATTCAGAAGATCGAAAAGAAAGGAAGCAGAGGTCTCATCGTCGTCGTACGACGACTGGCCGCATGCAGAACTCAGCATTATCCCATGTTGAACGGAAAACGTTACCCGCGCCAGGTACGCCTCTGCGTACCTCGCGCGGGCGATGTTTGCCGTTCAACATGGGATGTTGTTACAGCATAGGACGCGTAGCCTCCTCCTGCTTGACTCAGCGGCGTCTGCGCGCGTTTCTGAGCGTTTGCTTCTGAATACATGTCACTGACGTCTGCCTTGAGCATGGTAGGACCACTAAGGGGTGTTGGAAAAGGGAAGTAAGGGCCCTTTAGAGTGAACCAGGTGAGCGTCCAGGAAGGAAAGGAACAACCTGAAGGAGTCACCAGGGCGGGGAAGCCAACAAGAAGAGGCCAGTAGGGGGTCAATAGTGAAAACAAGGAAGTGGGTCAGGGGTTGGGACCAGGAAGGTGGGGGGGGGGGGAGGAGGGGGAAGACCTGTAAAGGCGGACCAGCAATTAGATCTAGAAAGAAGGAACGAGTGGAACGAGTGAGGGGGAAGCTGGCGCCCGGATTCGGAAGACGTGTACACAGTGGAGGGGCCGAAGTACTGCGCAGCACAAACCAATGATGTTACTGGACGGTGTGGAGAAAATGTCTATGATGAAAGGTACCGAAGTGGTGAACGGCTTGATGTCGATAAAGTACGCAGCAGGTCCTAGATGTTAGCGAATATTAAGTTTGACAAAAGGTACCTTCTTTAGGTCAGTGATGGTGCAAAGTCGCGCGAAGCGCGCAAGTGCGAGACACGCCGTTAGGCGTGTCGGAGCACTTGTATTAAATAAATAAATATGGGACTTACAGATTAAACTAGACCTCCTAATAAGGTTCAAATATTTTATAGGTCTAATAAAAATACTGTAATTTGCTGTGAAAAATCATAACTCACCTGCTCCCAAAAAGTGAATATATCTACCCGTAATCAATGAAAAACCGTGGTGGATTCATTTTGAGATTTCTTCTTTTCATACTGTCAAAATTCCTGTTTTCGTAATCTTAAAATCAACTTTATTCCATTGTTTTCGTATAAAAATACAATTTTTATGAAATTGCATGGGCTCTATTCAGCTCTTTGAGAAGGGTAATTTACAGATATCAAAAGAAAGTCTTGCGAAGTTTTCTGTAGGGTTTTCATCTATTTTATCCTTCACAGAGAGCCTCCAGCTTTACCTGTAAAATCTGGAAATGCGTTTTGATTTCAAAGGGTCAAACATGTTTTGAAAAATGTCCTCTTTGGTTTGAAAAGTGCTTACATCTACGCAAATATTGTTTACCATCTTCACGTCGAATTGGACACTTTTGAAATGAAATTGGTCACTCTTCAAATCAGATTGGACTATCTCTTAGTGTCTAATTTGATTTGAAAAGAGTCCAATTTGATGGGAAAAGTGGCCAGTTTGATTCGAAACGTATCCAATTTGACGAGAAAATGGTAAGTGTACATTTCCCACCAACATGACGATCAGCAGGTTATGACAGGAGAACACTGGAAGCGATATGTTAAACAAAATGTTTTCCCGTCAGGCGGGACTTGAGCTCGCATCTTCTGCTGACCGGGCGGGAACGCTCTACGCCTAAACCGCTTATCACACCATTGGCGCGTTCGAAAAAACAACTAGAGTCCCGCCTGGTGCTAGACTTTTTACCACAACAAAACATCGTTTTGTGAACTTACAACCTCAGTACCAGCCAACTGAGGATTAAAGAAAATTAATAGAATCAAGTGTTTTCCTATTAAAATCGAACACTTAGCACTTAGGAGTAAACTTTGCAATATTGTACTGGCCTAATGGACAAGAATTTTATGTTTATCTGAAGATCCTAGTCATTTTTTTTCTTAAGAAAGTGCATAGGGCAGAATTTTCAGGCGACATTTCTTCAAACAAAAGAAACCTGCCTATGTCAATTAACAGGAAAACAGTTACAGGTGTTTTATTTGAAGAAATGTTGCCTAAAAAGTCTCTCCTATGCACTATGTCTTAAGAAAAACGACTAGGATGTTTAGACAAGCATGAAATTCTTGTCCACTGACCCAGCGCAATATTTGTAAGTTTACTTTAAAGTGCTCTGTTTTCGATTCACTCTTCTAGCAGCGGCCCCTCCCGCTAAGATAGGTCCGTTGCGACCATTTATGTTTCGTTATTTGCGTGTCTTAGGAGCTGTTCAGGGCAACTTCGCTATGCGACGCAACGAAATGGTATGGCCGCCCCCTTAGCCCCAGTTTATACTTGCGCCCCTGCGCGGCGCGGCACCATGATTGGAATAGATATCAACGGGGCGACGCGAAAAATCGAGATCTATGGCGCTCATGATGCTGTGCCGCGAGGCGGCGCAAGTATAAACTATGGTTGAAGGATCACTTAAGACCCATACAGACTTCTACGACAGCGGTGCGCGGCCATGATGAAGCATAGGGCCGCGACGGCCGCGGCGCGACACTGCGACGCGTGCCGCAGGGAGGGGGCATGCACACTCTTCCGGCTGTCGCGGCGGCTATCGCAGGCGACGCCGCGCTGAGAGCCGTAGGCTAGAATGGTTCAAACCATTCCTGGCGGCGCGGCATCCACGGGACGTCGGTCCCGTTGCGTAAAACGGTGCTCTAACGTGCCCGCGCCGCGACCGCCGGATCTCGCGGAGGTAGCCGTCGCCCCACTTGCTGCGCCGCGGTGTCGCAGAAGTGTGCATGGGCCTTTAGTGTACACGCGACACGCGACGCGATGTTATGATAAGATCCCGTATCGATCGCGCCAAGAGATCATAACATCGCTCCGCGTGTCGCGTGCACACTGAACTATCTGTATTAGCGAAATTTATCGGTCGCGTCGCCCAATCAATGTGGCCACAATACGCGGCGTCTCGTCGCTCGGCGTCGGCAATATAAACGGGCCGCTATATTGGAGGGTTCTATTAGGCGATCCTCGAGTAATTCTTTACTGTTTGGATCTTGAAAATCACTTTTAATCGATTTTTGCATTTTCTGCAAGTTTTACTCTGCACATTGAGAAGAAGCAATGTTTTGGTTATGGAGCATTATTGATATATTTGTTGAAAACTTCGGATAAAGTGATTCCGCTCGAATAATGCTGGTAACGTCCATTTACTAACTTTTACTTACAGTGGACGGTCCACCTCCGTCACCGAAGGAGTCGAGGGTGTCGTCGCTAGAGCAGCGAGTGAGGGAACTCGAGGCGATGGTCGTCGGCCAGGCCACGGCCGGCAACAACACCGCCGTCGTCATACCGGTCACGCCATCGCAGCAGACTAAACGTAGGTTTCTTATCTTTATCGGTTTTTTCGTGACACCCAGGAGGGCTACATAGTTAGTAGTAGCGATGGTTCAGAGGACCTGCTGGAGTTCAGTTTGGTGACATGAGAAAGTGTGGACCTCGTTGTGCGAATCTGGAAAGCAGATCCATCCCGATATTTGCGATTTTTCGGAAACCCTTTCGGCGCTTTGCGTGTTAGCCCTAGTTTATACTTGTGCCGCTGCGCGGCGTGGCACGATGGTCGGGATAGATATCGACCGGACGGCGCGAAAATCGATATTTATGACGATCGTAGTGCCGCGTCGCGTGGCGGCGCAAGTATAAACTAGGGCTTAAGAGTGCAGGGGGGGGGGGGGGGAGTGCACGATTGTGATGACAATTTTTCGCGGTGTTAATGGTGGCAGCTCATGAACGATTTTCCTACATAAAGGAACACAATTAATAGGCAACAACATGTCGAAATAACGAAACTACACCAACGTCGTTACTCAAGTAGACTCAGAATCCGTATTCCTAAATGGGAGGGTGAGACTAGAAAGGACTATTCTCGGATCTATCCTAGTCGTAAAAGGGCAACCGTAAGGTGGCAATTGCGCAGATCATCCCATGCAACACGGATATATCCTAGTTCGGGGGGGGGGGGAGAAATAACTAAAAATTATGTAACCAACTTACTTGAGATTCAAGGAGCGGCTTCAAAAGGACGAAATAGGAACCAAAAACAAACAAATCGCTGTGGTTGTAGAGAGTCTCGGCGGGCAAAGCGCATTCAAACACAGCTGACCGCCGTCTGACATGTTATAATCCGATTCCATCATAGTGAATGGGTACATAGCTTTATTTGTTTACAACTGCGGCGAAACCAAATGTAATTTTGGCGCAATGATACCACGGAGGGTGGGGGCAGCCCATGGGCTTCGACCGACTTAAGCGTAGCAGTCGGATATGGTGACTTGGGATTTCCCACATTGTACGCAAACTGACGCGTACATACGTGTAATGCAAGTTGCAGCGAAAGGGGCCTAGGTCAAACGGGTAGAAACTCGTTCAAATGTGGACTGGCCCCCTCATAGTAGCATTGCGCCGTAATTTCTTTGTGAATTTTGTCAGTTAGGTCCTATTTTGTCCTTTAGAAGTCGCTCCGTGAGTCTCATGTCAATTTGCTACCTAATTTTTAGCTGTGTCTCTCCCGCCCCCGCCCCCCCCCCCCCCCTGGGGTTCACGGTATTGTCTTTTTGAACTAGTTTGCTTTTAGTTTTGCTGCTATGGTCAAAGAGCCAGGGGAAGTGAACCTACTCCCCACAGGGATAGGTACTTTTCGGATCTACCCTAGTCGGGAGGATGTTCTACTCATGTAAAGACATGAATTGGACGTACGTTATACCGCTGCATCAGCAAGTCACGGAATTTGCTCGTAAAGGCGTGTGCGACGTGAGCCCAAAAAGGTGTTTAAGACCGCAGGGGTGCCTAAACGGATTTTGCCTGTTATATCGACTTGTCCAAGTTTTCTTCACGCAACATCAACTGCTCCCGGGTATGAATCGCTGTTCTGGGAAGCCACTCTCGGGCCAGCTCGACGCTGACTAGCCTCTGTCCATCAACAGCCGTTAAATGCGGCTCCGACGCCTAATAGACGCAATAACTGCAGTTCTTTGAGTCAGGAAAAAGACGACATGATCTGGTCAAGTTTCCCAATTCTCCGAAAAGGATGTTCGACGAGCGATCTGAAGGAATTACAAAAAGTTGGCCAAGTGGGCTATAAATTGACTGGCCAAATGGGTCGTTTGTCATGATCATGGAGCGCAGCGCTCGTAAACACACGACCGCGGCGCCGCTGTCAAAAGGTACCGCCGGGCTTTCTTTGGATTCCTTTTGAGTGTCGGTGCAGCGATCTCTCTAAAAAGTTTTGGCGCAAATAGGCTCGGGGGGGGGGGGGTCACTGTCTACTCATTTGCCTTGGTAGGAGGGCATATTTATGTGTCCATTTACCTCAGGAACGGCGTAGCTCAGTCCGTCATGCTGCCTTACGTGGGCCCACCCGAGCCTATCCGCGTCAAAGTTTTTTCTTCGCCTGCAGTGAACATTTCGAGGAGCTCAAAATGCGGAAGGGTTTTGCCCGTTTGTTCTTCAGAGTGTTCATTGTGTTCGAAATTTTGAAAGAGAAAAGGAGACGTCGAGGCACTGTTGTACTTTACGGACTCCAGAGGACGAGGAAGGGTCGAAAAACATTTTCGCCCAAACTTCGCCTAGGGGGTTATTTGGGGTGCTGATCACGAATCTGACATCCGTTTTTCGTTTTACGCTGGAGTACGGTAGGTTACGATAGGTGCTGGTGACTAAGGCTGCCAAGATCATGGTCACCGATTGCGAGCAATCCCATCCTTCCAAGCCATTCCTGGAAATCGGCTGCGTCCATGTTTAGCTTGTCAAAGACGTCCTTCAGCTTGAAGTCGCGCAGTTCTTCCTGGCGGCGGTTGTGGAGCAGTGCCTGGAGGGCCATGATGCTTAGATTGCTATCTCTTGATTAGGCCTTCGCCTATCGAATAGTTTCCCGCAAAAATGGTTTCCCGCTGATTTGCGAATTTTCAGGCGATCGCTGTGGGACCGCCTGCGTGCTGTGCTCACCCGTAGCACCACAGATAACCCCTACAGCCGAAGTCTGGGCGAAATCGGTGACCATGACCTTGGCAGCCTTAGTCACCCGCACCTATTGTAACCTATCGTACTCCAGCGTAAAACGAAAAACGAACGTCAGATTCGTGATCGGTGCCCCAGCTAACCCCCATATGCGAAGTTTGGGCGAAATCATTTATTATGACCTCGACACCCTTAATCACTGGTACGTACCGTAATCTACCGTACTCTAGCGTAAAACGAAAAACGAATGTCAGATTTGTGATCAGCACCCATATAACTTCCCTAGGTGAAGTTTGGGCGAAATCAGTGACTATGAGCTCGATAGCCTTAGTCACCGGTATGTACCGTAATCTACTGTAATCGGCCGAAATTTCAAAAACGGATGTCAGATTCGTGATCAGCACCCCAAATAACCCTCTGGGCGAAGTTTGGGCGAAATTTTTTTTCGACCTCTCCTCGTCTTCTGAAGTCTGTAAAGCACAATAGTGCCAAAAGAAGGCGTCGAAATCGGGGATTACTAAACACCAAAAAATTGCCTAAAAGCTTGGTCGAATGAAATTGTGCAAAGCAGAGTAATGCTGTTGGCTAAACCCTCAGCGCCTGTTCATACTTCGAGCGACAAAAACGCCAAGAGCGACTGGGGCGACGGATGCCGTGTGGTGTACGTAAATACTTACGTATTTCACACTACATTCGTCGTGGCCGGAGAGTACGCAATTATTTACGTACACCACACTATGTCCGTCGCTCCAGTCACTCTTGTCGCTCGAAGTATGAACATGCCCTTAGGACCCGTTTACACTGCAGCCCCAAGCGCGAACAGAAATTGATTGTACTACGCGATCGATCAGTACGGTCACTATGCATTAAGCATCGGATCTGATCGAAAATCTTCGGATAATTGGGTGATTCGGACAACGCTAATTTTGCTGGTCTCGAATTGCTGGCTGATTCGGACTGAGTTATCGAATCGGATATTCGAGTATGATTCATTCGGATCCAGTGTATACCATGAACGTCGTCGTGTTGTTCGGGAATTGCTAAGACCACTAGTAGCAGATCGGAATAGAGGCATGGACAGGACATCTTTGGTAGAACGCATCAAATTGGCGCGCACGGGTTGATGCGCCAGTTTGCGGGATACTGTAGCATGTGCCTGCTGCCGATGCGTCATGGCTCGCGTCGACGTTTGTTGTACGCCCGCGATGGTGCAACTGGCAAGCGGATCGTGGTGCAGTGGGTAGTGAGGTTGCTTCGTGCGGATGAGCTTGGGGGTTTGGTTATCCTGCGCTGCGGCATTTTCGCCCCGCATCTCGGAGTCCCTTCCCTCCAGCTGCGGACTCCCCTGAGCGACGAAAGCAGTTTCTACATGAGCAGCTTAGATCGCACCCACCCTAGAATCCCTTTCCTAACCTGGTTCTGCGCTCGAAGAGTGCAGAATCCATTTTCCCCACCCCCAATCCGTATTGCACCTTGAATGGACAAATGAGGTTAGCTGTTAAGCTATCACGCTTAAATAGAGCTGTCATATTGATACAACCGTGTCGAATGCCAATGTTGCGCTCGACGCAAAAAGCCTATTCCGATCTGGTTTTAGCGGCCATAGATCCACTCGTGTTGCTCGGCATCCAGAAGTATAAACGGAGCCTCAAAATGTTTATGGCACGAGACAGTCCCGCGGCTCTCTAGGAAAATAAGAGGACTGTGGAACAACCTCCTCCCCCCCCCCACTAGAAATTGTGATTGTACCCAATCTTTTAAAATAAAAAGTATGAGACTTTTATATGAAGATAACTTTTAAGTGACCAGAAATGAAAACGAAAAGTGGTACTCGGAAGCCAAAATCAAACTAAATAGTGCCTCACCTATGGGTTAGTTTGTAATTCTTTTATAGAATTTTTTCGTTTTGTACTTTGAATGCGATTTAAAAAATTTTATCGAAATCCGCACGAAGATTTTCATTTGTAAAATTGATTTTAAGCAATCAATAAAGTTTACGGGAAGCAGTTGGATCCAAAGCACAGATGGAGTTTACCGCCTACGGGTTAGTGATCTCTTTCGGACGCTAATTAGTTGATATTCACAAAACGGAAGGTTAAAGCAAGTTGTTGGTGGGGCGCTTCTTCAGTCGCAGATTTTTTCCTTGGTTTGGTTGAATACTTTATAAGCGCTTTAGAGTTGTCGGAGAAAACCAAGTAACTTAGGGCCTGTTCGTAGTCCGCGACGGAAGCAACTACATAGTCGACTGGGCAAATCATACGTATTGATTTTTGTCAGGCTATCCCTCGCCATCAATCGATCTGTATGTATTGTACGAGCGAGTCAATCGCTGTCATTGCTCCCATCGAGCTCTACGGACAGGCGCTTGTGCACTGGTTGGCTTTCCAATAGCAGTAGCTTGAGGATTGTGTGCTTTGATTGTAAAGTAATCAGGGAAATGGATACAAGAGCTTTTTTAACGTAATGCTTTTGAGGAATCGATAAAGAAGCTGAAAGGTGGTGTGCGGAGGTCAATCGCAGGTTGAGTGGTTCAGCGCTCATGGGTTGGTGAATTTTTGCATGAATTTTTATTGAGCTAGGTGTTAGGGTAATGTCGCGACTAGGACAAACTCGGTCCAGGCGTTTCTGCCTGTGCTATGCTAAAATAGTTTCCGTTCTTATCGTCTATCTTGAATCACTCTGAAATTCTTGTATTGGTTACTATATAAGTAAAAAATGAGGAAAAAAGTAGGTTAGGGCCTGTTCATACTCCGAGCGACAAAAGCGACTCGAGCGACTGGGGCGACGGACGTAGTGTGGTGTACGTAAATAATTACGTACTCCACATTCCGTCCATCGCTCTGTCGCTTTTGTCACTCCTGTCGCGCCACTCGTTCCTGTCGCTCGAGGTATGAACATGCCCTTAGGTAGCTTGGGGTAGGCTGGTCGTGTTTTTCAAATGAGAAGACCTCGCGCAAGGATTGGCTTTAGTCATTGTATTTGAGATGTGGGTGGTTGATAGTGCAGTTGGAGGGACTCTGGACTGTCTATTGCACCCCGATTCAAAGTCTTTGGTTCCGGGGGCAGACATAACTCCGACGCCGCGCGAACCCCCCTGGCGTCGCGCACGGTGCGCGACGAAATTGGACCAGTTGTCGAGGTACGATGCCTCCGACGGCTACAAACGCTTCCGACAGGGACACGCGGCACGCGTTTGCCTCATTTCAACGTTTCTTGGAGATGCTATATGAATGTGGTTTCAATAGGACGATCAGCGACAGTTTATACAGCATTTGCCATGTACAACTTCTTCGGTCAATTTTTACCCGTGATTATGGTTACACTACGGGAAAAGGTCACTACCACCCATTCTCGGATCATTTGTCCTACTGCAGACAGTTGCCTACCACATTCTGTGGAATCTTAAGTTTCTTGCTAGAAATGTGGTCTGGGAGCTTGAACACTGAGAACATTTCGTGCTCCGCGGCTAACCATGCGTCACCGAGCGCACGTCCGCGTTTCAGCGCCGCGATGTTGCACGCGGACAGCGCGCGACGTCGCGTCGGAGTTAGGTCCTGGAGCCCTTTGGTTCGGGTCCCGCCCAGGCCAACCATATCTTCCATCCCTCAAAGGTCGATGAGTTTATACCAGACTTGTCTTGGAAGGATAAAACACTGGCTTGCCCATCTGCTGGCTGTCGCAGTTCGTTGCATAGACCAAATACGCATTCAGAATGCCTGTATAATGTCCTACTATATCTTGTAGAAGTAAAATGCATAGCGTATACATACGTACACTCCACTCTGAGTGAACGAATGCGACCCCAGGGGCCGGATTCATCAACGACTTACAGCAATTTAACTGAGAAAATACAGCTGAAAACCCTGGTAGTGCGGCAAAATGTTTCACCGTATCACTCGATAAGCTGCGCTATCAGGGATTTTGGCTGTATTTTCTCTGTTAAATTGCTTTAGTCGTTGATGAATTCGGCTCCAGATGTTGTTTGTTCAGAAGAGTCGTTCGGTCAAGGGTGAAAAGTGTTGTGTTCGGTTTGCATTCTGCAGCACCTGACTTCACAAGGGTCGATTGATTTCAGATGGTCACGGTCGTTCGTCGCATGTTCCGCCACCCACTCAGCTCATCATCTCCAACTCGTCGCCGTCTTCGTCTGTCACTCAACAACTCATGGCGAAAGAAGTCGTCAGCAAAGAAGTGGAGATTGAACGACTTCAGGTATGTGCTCTGCCGCCGCCTTTGATAAGAAGCCCTCATGAGCATTTCTTATGCACCGTCGTCTTGCAGGCGAAGTTGAGAAAGGCGTACGCTCAAATGGAACGGCAGCAAGCCGACTACGACGAGGAGGTTCGGAAGTTCAAGAAGGACTCCGAGCAGGCCAAGGAGGAGCTTGTGCGGGTTGTGAATAAGTGAGTGGAATGGCGTGGTTACTGAAGTTCACTCGGATTGAGGTGACAACTACACGTGCACTTCCTGACAGACCAACCAACCCTTTCATTGAGCCCTTAAAAATATCTTCAAAGGACAAATTACTGATTTTTCCCTTTGTTGGCCATCAGCTAGGTCAAATGCAAGTGCGGTTGCCTCTACCTTATCCTATAGAGCTAGAATGCGTCCCGAAGAAGTCCGCCAAGTGCGGTCTGTAGGCGGTGACATCTTGATGAAGTTCAGCTTTTAGCAAAACGATGGCACAAACGCTCTGCCTATATAGTTCCTCACGAATGTGAAAATCCCTATATTTTTTCAGGTTAAATGATCTCGAAGCTCAATCAGTGAAGTATCAAGAGAAGGCGAAAACTCTCGACAGTGGCCAGTTGAACGCCATAGCTGAGACTCAGGAGAAGGTTAGGGCACAGGTGAGTAGATATTCTTAAACACTGTTCATACGTTAGAATGATTTGTTGTAGTTCCGTGCTAGTCGATTGATGGCGCTACGCTTAATCGATTGGCATGGAGTGCTTGGGGATTTGTCACCCTTTTTGCTTTAAAAAATCGACCATGAGGCGGGATTTATACTTTAGACGCGGCGTTGTAAAAGTAACGGATATCGATTAGCTGACGAAGTCGATCGATATTGGTACTTTCCATAACGTCGCGCAGCATGGCGACTGGAGTATAAAGCCCCGTTTAGCGTCGACGCGACGCAACAGTAAGGATGTGTCCATACTTCGAAACGAGAGTGACTCCTCACCCGTGCAAAATATGCAAATCGATTAAAATCGAGCGATCGCCGCCGAAATCCGTTCATATTCGAGCACTGTCGCTGTCGCTTCCATCACTATCGATGCTGTTCATACTTTGCGCAGGCGACTGGAGCGACTGGGGCGACAGACGGGGTGTCGAGTTCCTAATTACACCATGACGCACTAGTATTCGAAAGAAGTCTCCTATTCTGCAATTACGTACACCACACTACGTCCGTCGCTTTACTCGCTGCCGTCGCTCTTGTCGCTGTCGTCGCCTGTTCAAACATTTCGGGCGCTGCCACCCTGGCACAAAGCACCTCGGAAGGAGGGGGGGGGGTCACCTTGTACTGAGTGGTTATCCGCCTTGGCAGGAACGCACATTAATGCCAAATTACATCGGAAATGGCCCAGCTCAGTTCACTGTAGATGTAGAACACAACGCTGTTGCATAAAATTTTATGTTGTACAAAAAACGTTGTATAGGGCCTGTCCTACATGGTGATCCCTCCCCCGAGCCGCCTAGCGCCCCCGTCGCTCTCTTCGTTCTTGTCGCTGCTGTCGCGAAGTATGGAAAGGCCTTAAGTTCCCTTATCGATTCATCGCGACGCGTGATCGGCGGTTTGTGCAATGGCGAGGAGGGAAGCAGAGCGAAAGTCTCCGATTCTGGTCTCTGTCTATTCCTGGGTTTATGAATAATTCGTTGTGTAAAGTGGCAGTAGCGAAACTAGCGATTATACTCACCAACTCGAAGTTCTCGTTTACGCTTCCGAGTCCGAGCAATGTGATGTCATGTATAGTGGCCAAATTGATCGTGAGAAGCTACCGATCAATTTCGCACTACACACGACATTGCATCACTCAATGTCGGAAGTATAAATGGACCCCAGGCGTGATTTATACTTCAGTCACCTGGGGCCAGATTCATCAACGAATTACGTAACTTTAACGGAGAATTGTAAGCGAAAAGCTTAAATAACGCGGCTTATCGCTCACCATATCGCTTGATAAGCTGCGTTATCTGAGCTTTTCGCTTATAATTCTCCGTTAAAGTTACGTAAGTCGTTGATGAATCCGGCCCCTGGCGGCATAGTGTTGCGAAAGTTCAATTCGATCAATATCGATTAGGGGCACACGATCGATATTCCTAGTTTTTATGACGCCGAGTTTCCAGACAACTGAAGTGTAGAGCTGACCTTTATTGACATCTGTGGTGATTGTACTGCTGTAGGAAGGACTATTTGAGCATAAACTCTGTCTTAGTCGCTCGAAGAAATGGCGAAGTCTAATGTTTTCAGGAGAAGGAACTTGCTCGACTTCGTAACGAATTAGCGGAAAAGGAGAAGATAGCGAAACATTACGAGGAAATGAAAAAAGAGTTGAATTATTTGGAGCTACAAAACGAAACCCTCAGTCAGACACTCGATTCCAAAGAGAGCACTGTCAAAGAGCTTGAGCGGCATCTTGCGGTGAGTTTTACCGTTCAACTGTGCTTTTTTTTCTGCGGAGATTAAGATCTTTTTCCATTTCAGTCCATGAGAATGGAAGCGACCCTGTACCAGCAGTCCTGCTCGTCTGGATCGACGCCGCTCGCCGACGAGACGGAGTCTCTGGCTGAGATTAGACCCCCGTTCACTCCGTCCAGGCCTTACACAAAGGTAACGCTAGCTATGATCTTTGCTCAGTTTTTCTGAAGAGTTGTGCAGATCAGTGGGAGAGTTATGGATGGGAGTAAAAGTCGGGACTACGCCGTGTATTCTATTTCTGCATGACATCGAGAGGGTGCTTTTGAGGACAATAGAGCCTGGTTTTTTTGGACTCCACTGAGGGGCAGACGTGATGCCATATTTCTCTGTCTCTGCTCTCTGATTTCTCCTATACACCACTCATAGAGATCTGTAGATTTCGAGCATGATCTGATCCTCAGGGTACTTAAATCGGGTGTTCTAGAGATTATTCTCCTGTATTTGCGTCCATCTGAAATTGTTAGGTGGTCCTCTTCGGCATCCATATGTAAGGCGTGTCGTTCATCAGGATTTGACTCCATTTTCCTTGAGATTAATGCTTTATAATGCTAAGTGATGGGCCCGTGTAGCGCAGACGGAGGAGGTGCGACTGCCGCGTGCACCCGATACCAGGTTCCTGATTCGGATCTCCCGCCCAGGCCAACCAAGCCTTCCATCCCTCCGGAGTCGGTGAATTGGTACCAGACTTGTCTGGGAAGGATAAATCGCTGATTTGTCCATCGGCTGGCTTCCGCATGTCATTGTATGGCCAAATACGCATTCAAATCGCCTCCACGACATCCCGCTGAAGTAGAATGCGTGGCGCATTCCAAAAAAGATCAGGTGACGCCGTCCTTTATCCTTTACTAATGAAGTGATGTCGGGCCTATGGTATTGTAGATGTTTCCGACTTTCCCAAGCTCTTAGGAAGGCGATAACATTGAAGTGTCAACATCAATCAGCTTTGCACGAATCGTGAGTACACTGTAATCATATATCGGTAGAATCTAACATCAAACGATGGCGGATTCAATGAGAGTCGAACATGAACTGATTCTTCTTCATCACGTCCACCGGAGAATCCGGGAAGTCACTGCTGTCTCCTCCAACGGCTGTCAGCGAAACACTGTGTGATCAGACTCTTCGACTACTTGTTGTTCATTGTACACAAGGAGCAAGAAGATTTGCGAGGGAAGGGAATAGTTGCGCTATCCATTCTGCCAGAAAGACCGGTCGTAGACGTGCTGAATAGTAGCGATTCCATGGGAAATGAATGGTGGTACGTGATGTATGATCACATTCTCTATCAAGGATTCTGGAATTCCAGTACATGAACAAGGAAGAGACGAAGGGAAAATGTCTTCAATTCTTTCTGAACTGGTTCGGGTTATGACTGTGTTCGTGTGTTCTTCGTCGATTGATTGAAGTGACAGGGTGCCTTCAGAGTTTTGATGCCCATCGGACTTTTTTCCCGAGGGAATTATCATAATTTCGAGGTCGCGTAAGGGCGACTGTGGCGGTTTCAAGGACGCTAATTTCTTCTCGACTCAGTGGCTGTCATTCTGGGCCAATTCTTTGAGACGTGATGGTTAGGGAGTAGCGTGAGGTACAAAAATGTCGTATTTTGTGGTATTGTTTAAATCTAAAGAAAATTGGGAAAGAATTACGAGGCTGGTTACAATAGGGCCTGTTCATACTCCGAGCGACTGGGGCGACTCGCGCGACGGACATAGTGTGGCGTACGTAATTATTTACGTACTCCACACTTTGTCCGTCGCCCCAGTCGCTCCAGTCGGTCTTTTCGCACTTATCGATCGAGGTATGAACAGTCCCATAGGCTACATACAGTTTGGCACCAAGGCCTAGACAGGGGTAGTCCTAGTTGGATGGGACCACATTTCAACGACGTGATCGGAGGCAAACGTGTTCAATACTGCCATAATTCATTCAACAAAAAGGAACCCAAAAAATAGAGGATAAAGAACCGTGTCACTCAACCCCTTCTGGGATGCGCCAGCGCATTCTACTTCTACGGGATGTCGTGGAGGCGACATGAATGCGTATTTGGCCATATAAAGACTCTAGGTCGCCAGGCGGTGAAGAAGTCAGCGCCCTATCCTTACCAGACAAGTCTGGTACCAATTTACCGACCCCAGAAGGATGAAAGGCGTGGTTGGCCTGGGCGGGAAATTCGAACCAGGATACTGGAATCGGGTGCAGGTGACAGCCGGAACCTTCTCCGACTGCGCTACACGTGCCCAGAAAGAAACTAACTATAAAGGGACTAGGAACCATTCGGTAAAATGGTGAGTTGGTCTGTGAAGCACTTCGAGGGGCCTTGTTTTTGCGTCGACAGAGTGACAGCGCCTGATCTGCCAGTGGCAACTTGAAAGTGCTCGCTCTTCCAGGCCCACTCAACGCTGGGAGCGAACTTGAGTCCGACTCCTCGACCGAAGAACAGCGGAGGCCTGACAAAGAGTCTTTCAAACTACGCCATCGATGCGAACTGCAATCGACGGGATGACGTGTCGGCCGCGATGAGCAGGAGTCTGAGGTGCGTTGGTTTTCAGGTCTCAGCTCAAGGGGTTTATACTCGCTGGTGTCGTGGTTATGTTCGCTCCACCAGTTGATCCGTTTTAGGTCCACTCAGAGGAAGCTTGTGGACAGTCGGCTACTGGTCAAGTGTCTCAAAGAGACAGTGGAGCGATTAGCCCGCGGAGAGAATCCCGACATCAGCCGTTTGCTTGGAATCAAAAGTGGGTTTTTCTGGAACATCTAGCTTCGATCGAATGTGTTTTCACATCAGCGAAGAAAACACCATCGAGAATCTGGTGAAGGTTTCTGCCCAATTTCGTACTCAACCCTGCTTGTTAGCCTATAGTTTTTGCAACAATGGAGCGTCTCTTGAATTCACTGGGGTTAGGGTCTTTTCGCACTATTGTAAATACTTTCCTCCAGAGGTCGAGGAGAGGTCGAAAGAAGTTTTTTCGCCCAGACTTTGCCCAGGAGGTGATTTGTGGCACTGATCGCGAATCTGATATGCTTTTTGGATACGTTGTTGTACGGTAGGCTACGGTAGGTGCAGGTGACTGAGGTCATTGTCACAGATTTCGCTCACATTTCAGCTAAAGACATAAGTCACCCGGTAAAGAATACGTATCGATTTTGCTCCAGACCGTCGCCTGGCATTAACCGATTCCTATGCTTTCCACGAACGATCACTCCGTCACTCCTGCCACGGAGTATGAACAGCGGGCATTATTGTACTTTCACGACTTCAGAGGTCAAGGAAGGGTCGAAAAAAAATTTCGCCCAAACTTCGCCTAAAGGATTATTTGGGGAGCTGATCACGAATCTGACACTCGTTTTGCGTATTATGCTGGAGTAGTAACACTGTAGGTTACCGGTTAGGTGCAGGTGACTAAGGTTATGGTCACAGATTTCGTCCCAACTTGGCCCGGGGGGGGGGTTATCTGGGGTGCTGATCACGAATATGACATCCGTTCTTCGTTTTACGCCGGTGTACGGCAGGTTACGATAGGCGCTGGTGACTAAGTTCATGGTAACATTGTAGCCTTAGTCACCCGTATCTACCGTAACCTAGTCGGCCGAAATTTCACAAAAGGATATCAGAGTCGTAATCAGCACCCCAATTAACTCTCCTCCCTCCTCTGGGCGAGGTTTGGGCGAAATCTGTGACCATAACCTTAGTCACCGGCACCTACGGTAACCTACAGTGTTACTACAGGTAATACGCAAAACGAGTGTCAGATTCGTGATCAGCTCCCCAAATAATCCCCTAGGCGAAGTTTGGGCGAATTTTTTTCGACCCTTCCTTGACCTGTGGAGTCGTGAAAGCACAATAATGCCGACTGTTCGTACTTCGTAGCAACAGAATGATCGTTTGGAAAGCATACGAATCGATTATTGCCAGGCGACGATCTGGCGCAAAATCAATACGTATTCTTTTCCAAGTGACTTATGTCGATTCCTTCGGTAACTATGAATAGGCTCCTGCTTCCCACGGTGGGTCAGACCTAGTTTATACGGCGATGGCGGCATATTCTAGATTTTAAAGAATTCCAGCCAGATCCTCTATGTACGTATGGGTTTATCAGCTAAGTTTTACCCCAAATATCGAAGCTATTCCTCGGATTAGTGTCAAAACAGCTGATAATAGTAGTCTTTTCAGCTGATTCTATGTCCGAGAGCGAGGCCGAACAGGTCGCGTTCGATTCGACGGCGATGACTATGGGTGTTGCAGAGAAAATGGTAAGTACTGCTTTGATCTCTTACCATGAATTATTCTTATAATCATGTATGGCCGACATTTCACCCGTTCAGCTCCTGAGGTGAATGTGATGAACGGGGCTCTGAGGCGCGTATGGCCTATGTTATGCCACCGCTCAAGCGAAGCCTAATGATCAGCTCCCACATCGATTCGTCACGCAATCGATATGGGAGCTTATCATTAGCCTTCGCTCGGGGTGAGTGGGGCATGACATGGGTGTATGAATGCTTGGTATCCCCTTTTGTGCGCTGAGGATGAACATTGAGTCAACCTATTAGATGGATGCTTAGCTGCGAGCAATAAGGCAGGACTTGAACCCGCACCTTCTGCTTTCCGGGCAGCATCCTTCGCCTTTTGAATTGTTAAATTCACCTGCTCGATCACCAAAAAGGGAATGTATAGTTTGAAATCTTATAAAAATTTTATTTCTCAATGAAAATAGTGAATTGAGTTTTTTTTATATGTGCACAAATTCAGCAAAGAAGAGATTGCATCGTGTACGAACAGATCGTTGCGAATTTAGTTTGATTGATGGCAAGAATTCCTGTTTTCGAGGAGTAACGCAGATGTAAACAATTCATCAAGCAAGGGCAGCTGTTGAAACACATTCTCACATCCCGCTACAAGCAGTCAGCATTCACACTTTCAATCAGATTAAAATCGCGGCTATCTACTCTAGTGCGCAGGCGATTCCTTCTTCTAGTACACCAAATGATGACTGCCTCTGTGTGCTCTAAAACAAAATTCAATGCATTATTTTCCTTTAAAAATTGAGTTTTAAAAAATTTCAAACAATGCGTTCACTCATTGGAGCAGGAGAATTGAAAATTTCGAAATAAGGTATGTTATATTTTCTTTGAACAGAAAATTAAAGAAAAGGGCGCGTGTAGCGCAGTCGGAGGAGGCGCGACTGTCGCGTGCACCCGATACCAGGTTCCTGGTTCGGATTTCCCGCCCAGGCCAACCAAGCCTTCCATCCCTCCGGGGTCGGAGAATTGATACCAGACTTGTCTGGAAAGGATAGAGCGTTGACTTGTACATCGGCTGGCCACCGCAAGTCATTGTATGGCCAAATACGCATTCATGTCGCCTCCACGACATCCCGTAGAAGTAGAATGCGCTGGCGCATCCCAGAAGGGATTGAGTAACGCCGTCCTTTATCCTTTATCCTTATCCTGTTTGAAAGGTGATAACTCTGCTCGCAGTAAAAATACTGAAGAAGGGCTCATGTGAAAGGTTAAGAAAACGGAATTTTTCGGACTTATGAGTGATATGGATTGCGCCATGCACTGGTCCGGAACCTTGCATTTTACACTCGATTGATTGTGTTTCGGTTGAATGCTTGTTATAAGTTCTTCACAAAGTGGCCGTTTCGATTAATTTGTGTTTCTTTTGAGGTTTAAAATTTAAAAACATACTATGGCTTGAGAAAAGTGTAGGGCGTCTAAAAAATTCAGGTGCTATTTGAAAGGTTTTAACATTGCTGCTAATGAAGCTTTTGAAGACATTTGAGAGTCATATGAGAGCAGAGGGTAGCGAAATTTCTGTGGCGTGGAAATAGTCAAGATTGCGCCATTTCCCCGCCTGAAACCTTTGCATTTCCGACTGGATTGATTGTGTGTGGGCTGAATGCTTGTTACAGTCTTGTTACTACTTGGCCTGATTAATCTGTGCTGTGCTTCTTTTAACGTTTTGAACTTGAAAACCACGTGAAAGACACGACACATGCGAGTTTATTGACTGCAATAAATGCGATTTAAACGTGAGCAGGAGCCCCATTTCCCAAGGCGGATTCTGTGGACTGATGAAGAAGCATTCAAGTTGAATGAAGAGGTTAGTCGGCATAGCTGCAGCTACTGGACGACGCATAACGTTAAAAGAAGCACAGTGCAGGCTAATGTGACTAAGTAGCAGCAAGATTGTAGCAAACATTCAGCCTATGCACAATCAATCGAGTCTGAAATGCAAGATTTCAGGCGTGAACATGGCGCAATCTTGACTATTTGCACGCCACAGTAATCTCATTACCCTGTGCTTTCATATACATCTTCAGAAGCTTCACTACCAACAATGTCACAACCTTTAAAACAGTACCTGCATTTTTTAGTACACTCTGCATTTCTCGCAAGTCGTAGTGTAGTTTTAAGCTTTAAAATTTAAAAGAAACACAAATCCATCGATACGGCCACTTTGTGAAGAAATTATAACATGTATTCAAGGGAAGCACAACCAATGGAGTGTGAAATGGAAAATTTCAGACGAGTGCATGGCGCTTACCATGCCTCTTATATGCCTTAAAATTTCTATTTTCTTAAGCTTTCATATCAGCCTTTAACTTCTTCAGTACCTTTACTATGAACAACGTTATCACCTTTCAAACAGTGCATACATTTTGTGAGACACCCTGTAGAAAATCCTACTCTCTTGTGTGTAAAATTTCAATAAAGGTTCCTTAGAACGATTCAAATCAGTTTCATTAAGCCTCAAGTGGCTGGTATCGAGGTTGTGAGCTGTCATAACGATGTTTTGTTGCGATCAAAACTTCTAGCGCCAGGCGGGACTCGAACCCTCACCTCCCTCTAACCGGGCGGGAATGCTCTACGCCATTACACCACCGGCGCCGTTTGATCGAACGCAACATCCACACCTCGTGGGACAGATCAGCACGCACCCGTATCCGGGATGATTTGAATCGTTTCTATCAAGACCATCAGCTTAACTGGTTCCATGCTGATATCAGCGGCCAGCTCATCCCGGATACGGGTGGGTGCTGATCGGTCCCACGAGGTGTGAATGTTGCGTTCGATCAAACGGCGCCGGTGGTATAATGGCGTAGAGCATTCCCGCCCGGTTAGAGGGAGGTGCGGGTTCGAGTCCCGCCTGGCGCTAGAAGTTTTGATCGCAACAAAACATCGTTATGACAGTTCCTTAGAACGAAAAATTTTAACCATGTTGGAGAGTCTTTAATTTATTCTGTAGGGCGCTCGTTTTGATTTGGAGGATTTTCACTTTAATTTCGAAAGTGTCAAGCTTGCTTAGAAAAAACATGTAGTAAGAACAAAAGTAACATGTCATATTAATTGAATAGGAATTTAAATTTAGAAGAGTGAAACATTCTAACCATCTTATTGAGTCTGTAGCTTAACGTGCGTGTGGGTCATTTCGATTTGGAAGAGTTCGTTTTGATTTCAAAAGTCTTAAAGTCAAAAGAGTGTCCAATTTGATCTGAAGTGTTCAGTTTGACGTGAGAATGAGATATAGTCCTAAGCGTGTTCTGCTTTCAGATGCGCCGTCAAGAGGAGAGTATGGCGAAGCTGGAGCAGGACCTCGATGCGATCCGCTACCTGATCCAGGACTTCTACCAAGCCAAGGTCGGCGACACTCTGAACGGACGCGACGACGCCTGTCGCATACAGTAACCCGTCGGCTGTCTCGCTCAATAGGCGGGCGGCTACGGCGCGATCATGTACAGTTTGTGTTGTCTGTTTCTGTGTGTACTCCATCGATGAATACGTGTTGCCGTTTCGTTCCTTATATGTCGTCTGCCTTACCCCGAGGGTGCGTGTCTGTTTACCCTACCCAGCGTAGTCAGATGGTTTGTTCAGCTGTTGAAGATGCATTGTTGCGACGGCGTCTCAGTCGTCGCGTCGTCTATCATTGTTAGACCAAAATCGACTGTAACATGTATGCTCACTGTGCTCATTGTTCCGTGTACATTCGTTCTAAAGGAGTTTCTAGTGTCCGTTCGTGTGTCTGTGTGTTTGTAATAATGGAGTAATATCGTCAAAGAGACTAGTGTGTTCTTCGTTCGTTACTGAGAGTCACTTACTACACGTCTGTTCTTCCTCTCGCTGTGTCTAAAATATTAAGTCAATCATTGTTTCGTCGTTTTGCGTTGTTTCCTCGGCCCTGCTCTCCTCGTTGAAGTGTGGTTATCTCATCATTGCACCCATGTCATCATCATCATCACTGTATATGAAGAAGATGTCTTATACAGGATTCTTTATCGTACTGTCGTCTTGTAATACGGTATCCAATATTGAAGAAGAAGGCAGGCCGAAAGCAGCCAAGAACAAGTGCAGATCTTCTTAGACGGGAGCAAACTCGACTTCTGAAATGAATAGCTTTACGGCGGCACAGACCTGGAACCGGATTCATCAACGACTTACATAACTTTAACAGAGAATTCACAGCGGAAAACTGAGATAACGCGGCTTACCACTCACCATATCGCTTGATATTCCGCGTTATCTGAGTTTATAGCTGTGAATTCGCTGTTAAAGTTATGTAACTCGTTGATGAACCGACCCTGACGAGTGTTGTACTGCAGCTTCCCATGATGCGTGATGCTTGGCCAGATTCATCAACGACTTACAGAGATTTAACGGAGAAATTACAGCCGAAGCTCCTGAGAATGCCAACGTTTCACCACACCGCCTGTTGGAACGTGTTAATTCGCATTTTTTCCTGGAATTTCGGCTGTAATTTCTCCGTTAAATCTCTGTAAGTCGTTCATGAATCCGGCCACACGTATAACGTATATACAGGGTGGTCCACATGAAGTGTTACGTGCTACAAAAAGTCCGTCTTCGAAAATACCTATCTTTTTCTGTGGGTTGATGCGGTGTTATTCGTTCTCTCCGTATCCTTTAGTCCACCTATGACCAGTCTTATTCTCCGTTTCTAGGTAAACATGGTTTCGCTTAGGGATCGTTCAGCAGTAGTCTTCAAAGATGCTTAAACTGCATCGGATTCAAGTACACCGCGTCATCCAACGTTTCGAAGAGACTGGAGGGATCTAAAATCGCTCGAGAGGAAGACCACGACGAACTGCAAGGTCATCTGCCCTTCGAAAGGCCATCAAAGACATGTTACACCGAAATCTTGCAAGAAACAATAGGAAACTAGCTAAGGAGCACAATGTAATTCGTGCAACTATGCAGCGACTGACGAGTGATGATCTGTGATTGTATTACTACAAATCTGCCAAGGGACAGCACCTCACGGAAGAACTGAAGGCTTCAAAATTGGAGAAATGCAGAAAGATGAAGGCCCTTACGCGCGGCGACAAGCGCGACTGATCGTGAGTTCTCTTAACAGACGAGAAGATATTTACCGTCGAACCATTCCAAAACGCGCAGAATCAACGGAAACTGCTGCCAAAGGGATCCGCAAGAGCCGTCAACATCGGATGAGCTCGTTTTCCACAGTCCTTGGTAGTATGGGCTGGCCAGGGCAAGACCATGCTTGTTTTTATTCGAAAAAGTTAAGTTAAAAAGTCAATGCCGAAATCTACGAGAAGCAAATCCTGGAAAATGTGGTAATACCTTGGGCACAAGAAAATGTTAAGGACATGAATTGAATCTTCGAGCAAGATTGGGCACCAGCTTACGGTGCCAAGAAGATCTTGGGATGGTGTGAGACCAATCTTCCAGATTTGTGGAAGAAGGATGTCAGGCCTCCAAACTCGCCCGATCTCAACCCTATAGATTTGGCCATCTGGTCAGTCTTGGAGCAAAAAGGCTGCTCTTTCAGACACAACTCACTGTATTCGCTGAAAAGAGGTCTGGAGAAGGCATGGGATGAAATTCCACTGGAAATTATCGCGCGCATCCTCAAGAATTTCCAAAAGAGATTGCACGTTTGCATTGAAGCTAAAGGAACTCATTCTGAATGTTGTCTATGATATTTTGTGCAGAATTTTCTTGCCTTTCCAATACTCTTACACTTTTCTTGTTTTAGTTGGTTTGTGCAAAGTTGTATATGGTTTTCCGAGTAACACTTCATGTGGAGCACCCTGTAGTTCTGCTTCTTCTACTGCATACACTAAACTGAGGTGGGATTCATCAACGACTTACGTAACTGAACTGTAAGCGATGAGCTCAGATAACGCGGCTTATCAAGCGATATTGTGAGCGATAAGCGCGTTATCTAAGCTCTTCGCTTACAATTTTCCGTTAAAGTTACGTAAGTCGTTGATGAATCCGTCCCCTGGGCAATACGTTAGATGGGTGGAAGCGGAGGCACAATACCGGCCGTCTCTCATGGTCTTCGGGCGAGAAAAGCGCAGAAAACGCCTCTTCGCCGCTTTTTGATAGCGCTTCGAAAAATCGATAATTGGGCTCAGCTTAGATTGATTTACACGATAAAGTTAATAACTCCCAATAAGTATTGAGAAGGTTGATCTGATGACCTTGGTTTTGGTCGGCGGAACGGGGCTCACACTCGCGGGAGATATTAGGTCGATCGGAAAGTCTGGCAACAGTTTACGCTATCAGCTGTTAAATTTGTTAAAGCTCTTACAGTACTTATCTGGTGTGGTGACGTCACAGCACATTCTCGAAGCTTCCTCAAGCATACCAAATAAGGTCTCGTCGAGTAGGAATACAGCAACAATGTCAACGATAAGCAGCAGCATCCTACGACCTATCGGCTACTACGAATTTCTTCAAGGCCATTCCGCAAGGACTGCAGCATCCAACATCTGCGCTGCATTCAAGGAGGAAGTCATTCACTATGCCACAGTGGCCCGTTGGCATCAGCGCTTCAAAGCTGGAGATATCTCTCTCGAAGATCGACCTCGTTCCGGACGCCCCTCTGTTGGGCCCTGAAGGCATATTTTGCTGGGAGTTGCTGGATAGTGAGACCACAGTCACGCATCTGTCTACGCTACCCAGTTCCAGAGCTTGGCCGACGCCATGCGCCAAAAACGTTCAGGACGGGAAAATGTCTACCTGCTGCACGACAACGCGCGTCCTCATGTCGCAAAAGTGAGTGAAATCTAGGAGTTAGGCTGGAAAGTTCTTCCCATCCACCGTACTCTCCAGACCTCGCTCCTTCTGACTACCACCTGCTCAGAGCTATGAAGTAGCATCTTCAAGGTAGAGAGTTCGACGATCGACGTCAAGTGGAGGTTTCTGAATTCTTTTCCTCACATCCCTCGGAATTCTGACGGAAAGGAATTGAAAGGCTGCCTGAAAGATGGCACAAGATCTTAGACTTGGATAGGGAATATATCGTGGACTGAGTTTTTGTATATTGTATTGTATTGTATCGTACAATAATATTGTTGTGATAGTGTCGCAAGACTTCGGTCAACCCAATAACTGCATCGCAAGTGCGCTCATAAAGCATTAGCAAAGAACTAAGCAGGGGACTACATGAAGTGTAGGTCTGATCCAGCGATACAATGCGTATGGGCAAAAGCGTCTCCCGCTCAGGAGTAACAATATGCAAGCATCTTGACCCGAGCACAACTTTGAGCAGGGTTACGACCCGTGCAAGCTGCATCCTTGAAACGGAATGGTGGAGCAGGAGGGGAGGCTGATATCTTATCACCCTTGAGTTCATCGTTCTCTACAAACCGGGGCGACCGAGTGGGTAGCGTGGCAGACTTAAGGCCCCCACACACTTCTGCGGCAACGCCGCTCGGCGCTACGGTCCCTGCCTTATGGTTAAGGATAGGGCCGCGGCATTGCCCCAGAAGAGTGCGGGGGCCTTTAGCCCTAGTTTATACGTCAATCGCTGCGCGGCGCGGCACCATAATCAGGATAGATATCGACCGCACGGCGCGACAAATCAACATCCATGGCAATCGTGATGCCGCGCCGCGTGGCGGCACAAGCCTAGCTTATACTAGGGCTTAAGCGAAAGGTTAGAGGTTTGGATCCTGCATCGGGCATGTCTTCTGCATTTTCACAAACTTCATTCTCATTCTACGGGTACATGCACTGACAGTAGAGCAGGTAAACACAGGTTTACATTACTTCAGATGTCGAGATTCTGAGAATCTATGAGTCAAAATTTAGAATTTACTGATTTAAAACGCTGATCTATGACTACATTTCTTCTAGTCATACAAAAAGCATCTGCTGCGGAGAAATGGATATTTGGGTTGAATAGTTAGGTCATGTGATAATTCCGATGTTTTCCGGTGTTTTGGCTCCTCTTTTTTTCTGGCAAAAGCGATTTTTGCTTTTTGTTTTCTGGGAAGATTTTGAAAATTCCCGCCCATCCCTGTTTCCGATGGATGAAGAAGTCACGCTTCGAGCAGCATAGACAGAAGAAAGCACCTAGAAGTCCGGTATTAATTCCGTCCATACCTAGGAGCGCCGCAGCCGCACAAGAAGTCACGGAAGGTGATCGAATATTGGCACTCTACTACGCCTTTTATCTACTTTCGAAATATCATGAAGAAACCAGTTTCCAGAAATTTCCACTAGGTCGCAGGTTCCGCAACTGTTTTCTCAATATTATATGCAACCCTGTGCTAAGTCGGCTCTGAAGCTCCAGTGCTGACGCTACACGAAAGTTCTAAACCCAGTCATAGCGGAATAGAGCCTAAATGCCTCGTACCATAACATCGTGGATTATTCTGGGTGTTCTTGAGAAGCGGTCATGCGTGAAAGAACGCGGCAACTTCGGTATCCCAACCAGACTCTGAAGAAAAATTGCCATGACATTGGAACAGGGAACTCTTTGGCGTACACAGCATTGAAGACGCATTCTATTACTCTGGATTATCCCTTCAGGGAAAGAAACTAACTGGCATCTTTTTAAAGTACAGTTTTGTGTTTTCTAGGTCACGCTGATTGCAGAAATGGTTCTTTGAACCATGATATGAGGGGACGTTCAGAGCTTCATCGCGGCGCTGCGCGACGGAATGGTAATTATGCATATCGATCGGACAGCGCGAATAATCGATATGAGAGATTATCATTAATCCCTCCGCGATCGCAGTCTGAACATCCCCGTATTGCCTGTTCATAATTCACGACAAGAGCGACTCGTCGGCGGTGCAAAACATGCATATCGATTAAAACCGGGCGCGAGCCGGCGAAAAGTGTTCATACTCGAGCGACGGCGCTGTCGCTCCAATCGCTCCAGTCGCTGTTGTCGCCTGCCCATACTTGCGCGCGCTGTGCTCCCGTCGCTACCGTTGCCCGTGCAAAACATGCAAATCGATCGCGCGCCGTAAGGGCTGTTCATACTTCGCGACAGGAGCAACTGGTGCGACTGGAGCGACGGGTGTAGTGTGGTGTACGTAAATAATTGCGTACTCCACACTCCGTCCGCGACAAATGTAGTGTGAATGCGTAATTATTTACGTACACCACACCACATCCGTCGCCCCAGTCGCTCTAGTCGTTCTTGTCGCTCTTGTCGCTCTTGTTGCTCTTGTCACGAAGTAGGAACAGGCCCTAAGTGCTCATACTCGAGCGCCGGCGCTGTCGCTCCAGTCGCTTTTGTCGCTGCAGTCGCCTGTCCATACTTGCGCGCGCTGTGCTCTCGTCGCTACCGTCGCCCGTGCAAAACATGCATATCGATTGAAACCGGGCGCGAGCCGCCGAAAAGTGTTCATACTCGAAACGGCGCTGTCGCTCCAATCGCTCCAGTCGCTGCTGTCGCCTGTTTATACTTCCACGCTCTGCGCTCTCGTCGCTCTTGTCGCTGCTGTCGCAAAGTGTGAACAGGCCCGTAAACAGCTTAATTTCAGAGTCACCGAAAACCATGCCTCAATAGCCGATTTTCCCTGTATTCGTCGATGTGTCTCCTTAATGTTTGCCAAGTGAAACTACTGGCAACTCACCGCCACTCAATTTGGAACCTTGCTTTTTCTTGTGTATCTCCCTCGGAGGCGACATGTCCATGCCCAGCACCCTCTCAGAATGTCGAACTCTTCGCTTTTGTGAAGATTTGGCTTTCCGAGAACCACACATGTATCTCTTACTCGACGACTTGCAAGGACTGAGACTCGGCTTCGATTTCTTCGACTTTTCGGAGTTGTTTGACTTATGCGATTTGTCTGATGTATACGACTTGTCCGATTTGCTCGATAACCCCACTCGGCGGCTAGAAGCTGAGCCTGGTCGTGATGCGTATGGTGAATTTCCTTTTCTACCCGATTTGGTACTCCTTTCACTTGCTGTCGTTCCACAGATGCAGTGCCGCTTTTCCTTCGCAGCGGTTAATTTTGGAGACTCATTGGACTTGGTCTTTTGTGTTTTAGCTCGCATACTCTGAGAATTCGACGACGATGGTTTCGATGATGACTTGGGCGCTCCCCGCCCGGAGTATGAGGCGTCACTTATTTGCAGGTCATGGTCTCGACTTGATCTGTTTGCATGCGGAGGAGTGGGCTGAAACTTCACTTCTACACACGAGATCGAAAAGTTGTCGAAAAAAGGACTACTTTAGGTGCACCGTAGTGCTGAACCGATGACGAATATAGCAATACCAGACGTTCAGCGGCCTCGCGGCCGCCAAACGTCTGGTTGGGACTTCGCCCCCAAACCCCGAGAATAGAACATCCCCAATGTTCCTTCTTTCTTGCTTAGGCCTTCTTACTTTTAGTAACTTTTACTTTCAGTAAAAAATGGTTCTACTATACAGATTAGTGCAACGGGATATGGTGATCTTCACGGCTCCTATGAAGTCCATCCACCCTCTATCGCATGTACACGATTTTTTCTCCGATATGTCCGTCCTCTATGTGGCGAGAAGCAGATAATAAGAGTCCCAATCCGAAGTGCTTAATCTGCAGAAAAATAATTAAAATTATTCGATATTGATCGACTCCTCCGAATCCCATAGTCACCCTCCCTACCTCCCCCCTACCCGCTAATACTTCCTTATATATGTGCTGATGAGAGTGAGAGTCAGCCAAGCACTCACATGTGACACTGAGCCCCGACTCACGTGTCACCATCTTGCCACAATGTCTATGACCCGTTTTCAGAAACCCGGCGCACATTGAACGATATTGAGGGAAACTGGTCTGTTCCCCTTACTCCCCCTCTGGTGGTCCCCTTAACTGATCCCCTCTTCACTGGTCGCCTCATACTGGTCCTCTTACTCGGAATCCCAATGCACGTTCGAAGACGTCAATAGAAATTGTGAATTAGGTGGAGTCCGTGTCTGCGACGCGTCTTCTGAATCCCTGCGTACGTTGCGCGACGTCTGCGACACGTCTTCTGAATCCCAACGCACGTTGTACGACGTCCGCGCCACGTCTTCTGAATACCTACGACGTTGGACGACATCTGCAGCACGTCTTCTGTCATCCTCATCCATACCCTGACGCGTTTCCCCTGAATATATCGTAAACTTGGCTGATCCGCCTGTCATTTGCTTTACTGTAGCGCTTAAAGCGAGTGCACTAGATGCGAAAACATAATCTGCCGACAGTCTATAACATGCCTCGCGCTTGTAATCGAACACACAAAGTTAAGGTAACAGATGGGCGCGTTAATATCAGGATTTCACCGTGTGTTGCGCAAATGATTCCAAAATTTTCGCTATAAACAGCTGTGCTTCTCTCCAGGAAGCGCTGAACGCATTACGAAGCTGGTCGATAAAATGGCAACTTGATATCTCTCTCGAAAAGACGTCAATAATGTGTATCGGGAGAAGACACCCTCCTAACCCTAACTTTCACATTGGAGGCCACCAGTTGGCCATTTCGAAGTCAGTGCGAGACCTTGGCGTTGTATACAGTGACAGGCTTTCATATGAAGAATACATTGAGAAGATCGTATGTTTGACTTATACAAGGTCTAGCTTTATACTACGAGCCTTCAAAACGCGAAACATGAGAGCCCTAATGAAACTTTTCGAAGCCTATGTCAGGCCAATTCTTGAGTACTGCACACCATTGTGGTCTCCTTCACAAGTGCAATATATATCGAAAGTCGAGAATGTTCAAAGAAAGTTCACTAGGGATATTTTCGCAAGAAATGGTCAATTCAATTCCAGTTATCGTGAGCGCTTGAACCAGTTAAGTTGTAGTTCTCTGCAGCTAAGACGAATGGTATACGACCTGAGCTTTCTGTTTAAACTACTCATGGGTTATTTCAACTTGGGCTGTGATCTGCCTCTCACAATTTCTCAGTCTGTTAGTCGAACCAGAGGTCATCACCAACGTGTGGTTCCAGGAAGGGTCCGTACGCAGCTGTATCAGTATTCCTTTTGGTGCCGAGTATCAAGCACGTGGAATCAGCTCCCGCGTTCCTTACTCATGTCATCGTCTCCAGAAAGCTTCGCCCAACGAGTTGAAGACTTCTTGAAACACAGGGGTCTTTTTTGACTTCAGCATTTACTCTTTAGTTTTATCATTTCTGGCATTTCAGGCGATTTCGCTGGCGAAGCGAGCTTTTCGTATTCATGTGCATGTCTTTCATATTCATTTGTAAATTCCTCCATGTATCATGAGAACTTTGCACCTTTTCACCGTAAGATTTGTAGGGGAGTCCTGACGAAAACTCGTGCTGGCTGCGGTGTTGTTGGCGGGCCTACTAAGTTGGTACCCGGAGTCTCTTCAACTGGACTTGCAGTGCTGGCGGCCCACTGCCCTTCATCACCAATCCGCAAGCGCGTACCGAGCGAACGTTAATCTATGGTGCTCTCCCCAGAAATGCTCTATTTACTAGTAGTGCTCTATTTACAAGTAGTCGCCGGATGTTCGTTTATTACATTTTTTTTGCCCATCTGTTTGTGAAATGCTGTTCTTGCGTTGTTCTTCTGTTAAAATTATCAGCCATTTGTCTTCAACTTCATATTGCTTCTGCTTTTGTTCCTGTCGCTGATAATAAACTTATTATTATTATTATTATTATTAAATGTGGTTGATCCTAGAACAGTGCAAGAAATTTGAGTCATCAGTCAAAGCAATGCCGTAGTGATTGAGAGCGAGTTCTCCGGAGTCGTAGGCGGCGTGTGGGGATTCGGAAGACGTGTGTGTGTTCTCGTCTCGGTCATTCCGATGACGTCGTGCTTGATCTTCCTGGATTGCATCATCAGGTAATCGACGGATGATACTATCCAAGCGTGCGGGCGTTGTAAGTACAGATCGTTATCGTAGTTCTTCTCAATTTGGCAGCCTGGTTAGGCCCTGAGATTTTAGCAGCCTCTCCGTACTCGTCCTTCATATCGCTGCAGAAATGGGGGATCTTTCGGGGTCAGGGGAATGAGGCCCTTTAGTGTTGCTGTGTTTGACGGGAGTACACACGGGTAGTCAGGCGCTTTCGGGCGGGCAGCCGGCCAGACTGCCCGAAGGGACAGGACGAGACTTTTCAGGCGGCCTTGAATCGCCCTATGATGTACTATCAGTCTAAGCTTTTGGCCGGGTCGACACAGATACAATCCGAGTAGGCGCGAACACGTCCACACACTGTGAGAGTATGAACATGCCACGCCCACACAATACAGGGTGTCTCAAAAAAGGTATACACTGTTTGAAAGATGATAACTTTGCTCACAATAAAGGTACTGAAGAAGTTAAGGGTCATATGAAAGCAAGGAAAAATAGAAACTTTCTGACATATGAGCTGCATGGAATGCGCCATGCGCTCGTCTGAAAGTTTGCATTTTGCACACTATTGATTATGTTTTGCTTGAATATATGTTATACCTTCTGCACAGAGTGCCCGTTGTGATTGATTTGCGTTTCTTCTAGGCTCAAAACTTAAAACACCCTATGGTTTGCGGAAAAGGCAGAATATCCCAAAAATGCACATATGTTTGAAACGTACTAACAGTGCTGCTAGTGAAGCATTTGAAGATGCTTGAGGCTCATATGAAAGCACAGAGTAACGAGATTTCTCAGACGTGCAAGAAGGCAAGATTGTGCCATGCTCCCGCTCGAAACCTTACACTCCAGACTCGATTGATTGTGCATGGGCTGAATACCTGTTACAATCTTGTTACTACATGGCCAGATTAACCTGTACTGTGCTTCTTTTAACGTTTAGGACTTGAAAATCATGTGAAAGACACGTGACATGCGAGTTTATAGATAGCACGATTTAGATGTGAGCAGGAGCCCCATATTCCAAGACGGGTTCTGTAAACTTGCGAATAGATATTCAAGGTGAGTGGAGAGGTTAATCGTCATAAGGGCAGCTACTGGACGACGCATAACGTTAAAAGAAGCACACCACAGGTTAAATGGCCAAGTAGTAACAATATTATAACAGGCATTCAGCCCATGCACAATCAATCGAGTCTGAAATGCAAAGTTTCAGGCAGAGGCATGGCACAATCTTGCCTACTTGCACGTCTTAGAAATCTCGTTACTCTGTGCTTTCATATGAGCCTCAATCATCGGCAAATGCTTCACTAGAAGCAATGTTAGAACGTTTCAAGCAGTATTCGCATTTTTTGGGATACACTGTCTTTTCCGCAAACCATAGTGCCTTTTTAAGTTTTAAACCCTAAAAGAGTCGCAAATCAATCGAAGCGCAATCAATCGTGTGTAAAATGCAAACTTTCAAACGAGTGCATGGCGCATTCCATGCTGCTCATATGTCAGAAAATTTCTGTTTTTTCAGGCTTTCATATGAGCCCTTAACTTCTTCAGTACCTTTATTGTGAGCAAAGTTATCATCTTTCGAACAATGTATACATTTTTTGAGACACCCTGTATATGAGCCTTTCGGGAACAAGGAGTCCATCTACTGGTCCCACCTACGTCTCTAGGCACGTGGATGGGACGCACGATTGAATTGTTCGCGATTCATTCCTCTATTCACTACCTGAAGACGCGCCACAAGGCCCTGCAACAAGCGGCACAAGATTCCTCTAACAAGAGAGTCCAAAGACCATACGATGGAGATCATGGCTTTCGGATAACCAATAAACAACGTTAGTAAGTTGCCTCCTTTTCTTCGGGCGCACTACAGTTACTGCTCCATGAAGATTCACAACCTGCCGGTGGAGCGAATGGGCAGCAGACCATCAGACTAATTTAACCACTTCTCTCTAACTTATTCATTTGGTTTATAGCTAAGTGATGAGTCGGTTCATCTTTAATAACGATCACTGATTGTACGATATCTGAAATATAAAAGGTTCATCCGCACTCACCCTTTGTGAGCTGGTCAATGATGCCCTTCGCGGCTCTGAGCCTGAGCTGAAAAGTGAGTAAATTCAGAAGCAACTGCGTTCCTGACTGGGTAGGGCGGAAAAAGTTTGGTTAAGCGAAACGTTTGATGGTGTAGTGATAGAGCCGTTTTAATATGTTCAGTGTTGCGAGGGTTAGCTAGCCATCTGGGGCCGGATTCATCAACGACTAACAGCACGTTAAAAGAGAAAATACAGCCAAAATTCCTGATGGTGCTGCTTGTCAAGCGATATAGTGAGACATTTCGCCGCGCTATCAGGGATTCGGCCGTATTTTCTCTATTGAATTACTGTAAGTCGTTGGCGAATCCGGCCTCTGATCAACATCATCGAAGTCATCGTGAAGGCATTCTTTATTATAAAGCTCCGAAGATAACAAAATTCAAGTCCTTCTTCAAGAAACTTCACAAGATGGCCAATTTTCCACACCTGTATCAAATATGGCCAAATACTGAGTCTGTGCTTCCACCGCGTCAGCGGGCCCGTTTTCCTAGAGGAATCTCTATTCCCTTCTAAGGGTCCTTCTAAGCGAATTTTAAATAGTTGCGCTAATTTGGGCGTAATGAACCACCAAGCAGTGCTAAAAAGTCTGCTTAAAAGTAACCTTCAAAGCTTGAACAAATCTCTTTATCCCTACGATGTTAGTGCAGTAGTAGCGAAAAGGCATCGAGGTCTTCTGGATAACTTTTTATGCAGCTGGATCGCTGCAAGGAAGGAAGCTTAAAGAACTCCAAAGCAATGTAGTAGGGATGTCGATGAGATCCATTGCGCCCAAGGTAATGGTATTAAGAACGCTTCTTACTATTCTGCTTATCTAGGTACAGTGACTGCCTTGCATTCTTTTATTTTATTATCGTACAGGTGCTCCGACACGCTTAACGGCGTGTTTCGCACTTGCGCGTTTCGCGCGACTTTGTAGCATCACTGACCTATGGAAAGTAGTTTTTGTAAAACATAAAATTCGCTAACATCTAGGACCTGGTGCGTGCTTTTTCGGTATCAAGCCTTTCACCACTTCGGTACCTTCATCATAAACATTCTCTCCGGACCGTCCATTAACGTCGTTGGTTTGTACTGTGCAGTACTTCTGACCCTCAGGTTGTTCCTCCGCAATCGTTCTCATGCTCAACAGTTAGCGTTTCAAGTTGTCGCTGACATGTCCTTCGAAGCCAGGTTCCCCTCCCTCGTTTCTTTTTACTGGATCTAACTGCTGGTCCGCCTTTACAGATCTTCACTTCCCCTCTTTAGTCCACCACCTTCCTGGTCCCAACTACTGGCCCACTTCTTTGTTTCCACTATTGACACCTACTGGTCACTGTTTGCTGGTTTCCGCGTTCTCTCCTCTTCTCCAGGTTGTTCCTCTCCTTCCAGGTCGCTCTCCTGGTCCACCATAGAGGTCCTCCTTACCGCCCTTCTCCACCATCCCCTTAGTGGTCCTCCCATGCTCACGGCACGGTCGTTGACACGTATTCAGGATCAGGATGCTTGCTGCGCGACGTAGGGGACCCGTTTTATGGATCAAGAAGCTCAGAAGCGCGCGCAGTCGCCGCTGTGTCGAGCATGAAGGGGCTATGCATATGGCAGATTCCTTCTTCTCCGTACAAATTCCCTTACGGCTCCCTTCTTGTTGGTTCCTCGTCCTGGTCCCGCCTCCAGGTCCCTTCTTTCAGATAGATTCCTCTCCCCCCCCCCCCGCCCCCCTCGGGATCCTCCCTACTACTTTACCCCAATTAGGTAGTCCTCCCAAGCTCACGACACGACGACGGCGAGCGCGAGCGAACGCCCATTGTGTGACATCGGTGTCACATCCTCTAAATCCTGTCTCTCTCAATGGTAGTGGATCCCCTTGCTGACCCTCCTTACTGTCCCCCCCCCCCCTGATTGGTAACCCCCTAATGACCCCTACATATTGCCTAAACTCTTCTTGGTGCCACCTCCTGCCCTGCTTCCTTGTCCCCCCCCCCATCCACCATCCTGATGGTGTCACTGCCTCCTGATCGCTGTCAGTTCTCCACCCTTAAAGCCCCTTCTACCCTTACCCCTTTAGTAGTCTCCTCATGCTAATGGCACGAAGTCGGCTCCTGAATCTCGACGGACTGCGCTTTCCCTGCTGCAGCAACATCCTACGTTTAATAGCAAATTTTGCCTGCGCTGTGGATGATGCGGCGTACCTCACTTAGGTTAGATCACTCCACGGACAAACTCTTTATATATAGGTGGTGATTGTTTTTCTAAAGGTGTTTATGAACCTACCTCATTCTTCCTGTTTGTGAATTTGTTGGGTTTTTCGCGTCCTAAAATTTTGGACAGGTTAAAGATGGTCGTATCTATTGGTATGCTTAAGTGCAGAATTGAAGCTGTTTCATTTATTAATGGACACTGTTGTTGCATATTCGTGAATTTCAGATCATAGCATTCAAAAATGTTTATTTATTTATTTGTTTGTTATTAATACACTCATAAGGATGCGACAACATTGATCGAAATAAAGCCGCGAAAGAATTTCCCAGACAAGCAGGCACAAAAAAAAGAACTCATAACTCAATTACAATTAGCGAAAAACATTAAATTAAACATTAAAAACAACATCAACTTTATAACAAATAGATCTTTTCAAGTTAGAGTCAACGAATCATTTTCTGAACCACTTCCAGCTACTAGCGGTGTCTCTCAAGGAGGTGTTCTCTCCCCAATTCTTTTCAATATTTACACTTCTGAGATTCCCTATCTGATCGATCAATATGTGTATCCTGCAAAGTGTTTGCTGATGATATAAAAATTTACAAAAATATCGTCGGTGTGGACGACCATGTTGTTCTTCAATCTGCAATTAATACTATTGTGGACTGGTCAGCAATGTGGAACCTTCCACTATCAGGGCAAAAAAACACAGTACTACACCTTGGTGAGCAAGTTAACAGAAAGATCTATCACCTTGGTGAAGTTCAGCTTAGGAGTACAACTACTTTACGTGACCTGGGATTTATTACAGACTTTACACTGTCGTTTGAAGAACATTGCAAATCGATAGCAAAGAGAGGGGATGGCATTGTGCATAGCATCTTTAAGTCACTAAGAACAAATTCAGTCATCCACATGCTGCTAGCCTACAAAGCATATGTTCGGCCTGTGCTTGAATATGGTACCACTGTGTTTAGCCCTAAGTATAAGCGAGAAATTGCTAAGCTAGAGTCTGTGCAAAACAGTTTCAAAAGAGAGCTCTGGATAAGAGCACACGGCGTTGATTACACCATCACTCCCCCTGCCGCTGAAAGGAACAAGATCTTCAAGTTGCAGTCTCTTGCTTGCCGAAGAAGACGATACGATTTAATCACAATGTATATGTTGATAAATGATACTTTGGGTCTTCGTCTCCGAGATTTCTATACTGTATCACCATCCAGCGCTAGAGGTGATCAAAGTAAGATATAAATACCGAGAGCTAGATCTAATGTAAGATCGGCTTTTTTTACACATCGGGCTGGCTCTGGTCGTGAGTTCCTAAAGTTCTCTAAGAAAATCGTTGTGCCAAATTCATTGAAGCAACACAAAGGCTTATTGACCGGTATCTCCAAGAAGCTTCTTAATGGCTTGCCGAGTTGTTGGTGTTTGTACTAGTTTTCGCAATCTGTGTTTTTCTGTTCATTAACATGATCTTGTTTGTTTGTTTTCGTTTTAACCTGCATGATTGTTCACGTACAAAATAAATAAATAAATAAATAAATAAAGGCTATCGAGAGCATTGAGGAGAAGGAGGCCTACTCTCTGTGAACCTGCGCTGTAAAGGGAGAAAATAACCAGAGGAAGAGTAGGACAGCCAAAACCACAAGTGACTTGCTCACTACAGAAAATCAGATCAGCTTGCCATGGTAAGCTATGGTGTCACAATGCACCGCAGTATAGGAAAAGTAACTGAGTAATAAGTGCTATATATTGCCTATGAAGATGACTATCCGTAGGCAAGTTGCATAAGTATGAGACCGCACTTTTGCCGGATGCTTGAAACAAGCTGTCAGAAACTGACAGTATTATTATGAAGTGATCCCGAGGCACTTGAAGATCTAACAGTAAATAAACCATCAAAGTGATGGTGCTCCAGACCTCCATTGCATTAGAACCACGACAAGGTGCCTGATGGGAAAACTAATTTATCTTGAACGTGGTGCTCCTTGGACATTGCTAAGCATTGAAAACGCATGGGACTGTGCGTGATGTATAGGGTGCGGCGCTTAAATTTAGATTCAAATTTCCCGCCATACCGTTATTCCACCAAATGTCGGAATTTGCCTCCTTGAAAGTCAGGAGCCTCTAGTAAACAGTCCTAACTTCAAAATCGCCTCGATTTTGCATGCAAGACAAGGTAGAAATGAAGAGCCGCGATTCTCGAAAGTATTCGCGCTGGGTTATCGCCAGCTGAAATAATTCGAATCTTCGGGAACGCGAGATTAACCGTTTACAATGTTATGGCCAGGTACAGTGCTTCTGAGAAGTATGGGGAAGGTTCCGCAAACTCAGCGAGGAAACGGGAACGCGTGTCAGCCACTGCGGCAGTCGTGGAAATGGCTCAGGCGCTGATTCGAAGGGCATTAAAAGGGCAAACTGTCACAAACATTCCAGTAAACTTTATTTTTTCGGAGATGTTACACCGTAAAGTTGACGTCGAAAATCGGACAGAACTCATGTGATAATCAACTAAACTAATCCAATAAAACGATAATGATACCTTCCCACATTCTCTTCGATGTTGATTCGAGCTGAAAATGTAGCAGTTAGGCAAAAACTATTTTTCTTCTAAAAACCAGCGTGAAAAAGACCCGTTTCTAGACGTGGCGGCATGATTACGGTTTTGAGACGTTCTAAAGGAAATTGCTTTCTGATGACTTTCACTCTCGGGCGTAAAATCTTCTTCCAGTATTCCTTCCTTATCCGATTTTCTACCACTTCTTCCTGTGGTGTCAAAACCTGAAATACGTCTCACATAGTGGGCAATACATGGCGACTCTTCCCGCTCAGTGTCATGGTAGCCTTACATCATCATTACTGTGATTAGGTATCGTTGTTTGCAGCTGCCTGGTTAATCTATGAGAAGTTTTTTTTCTATTTTAATGTTCGCTTTGACTTCAGAAACATCAAGATTGTTTGAAAAAACGTTCAGTTTGACGGACGTGAGAATGGTACAACCCTCTTGCTTCCCCAGCCAAAGTAGGAAATCATGAGATGAACAAAACTGCTTTTCTCTGCTGATGTGTTTGGCTTTGCTCGGCCACTTACTATCTTAAACACATTTGGGCTTGTGTTTAGGGCCTGCTTCATTATAATGGCATACACAAGCTTCATTCTACTATAGCGGCTCGGATGAAAATCTTGCCTGAAATTTGCCTACATTCAGACTGACCTGTTGTCGGTAACAAATTCTGGATCTCCTCCAGAAGAGAGTGAGTTCCATATTGTGACCATTTTTAAAACAAAGTCATATGGTGGCCACTTACTCGATAAAGTTCGTTTTCTGTTGCTTGAGCTTGCACTTGTGCTTGGTGGATCTTTTTCTTTTTCCGACGTTTCTTTCCTAATCGAAGCCCTTAATAGCTACCGTTGTATAGTCTACACATTCTTCCAGCAACGTGTTCAATATTTGTCAGTTGCTAGAAAGAACCTTTTGGAATTCCTTGCTTCTTTGTTACTGGCTTCCTCCCTATCGCTAACCTTTTGGTTGTTTCTGGGTTTATAACAGTCACTGAGAAGAAGTAGAGTCGTAACACCTGAGATAGACGTCATCGATATGAAAATCAACAAATCTCCTAACCCAATGTTTGTTTCACGCGTTTTATGGACTGGGCCTTCAATTCGGAATATTCCATACTAAGGTAGTCGGAATTTTCCTTGAACAAAAATTTGGTATATTGTATTTGAAAAATGGTACTAGGTCGCAGTGATACTTTGGGGCAGTGTGTATAGCTCGAATTTACAAAAAGACGAGAACATGGCAAATATTCCCGAAATAAAGGTGCGTGCATCAAGGTGAAAAGGAGTAGCGGTTATCGCATCTATCCCGATTTGATTCAACATTCGCGACCCATTCAGGCAGGTCTGGAGGTAGTGAATTCGTGCCAGATTTTGTGACTTGGGAAGAGTATAGCAGAGATGCTTCGATCCCATCACCATTGCAAGTCTATGTATGTATAGGCCGAATACCCATCCACCATTGCTCCACAGTACCCCGCGGAAGACGGATCCGTAACTTCATTTCGCGAATCTTCGTTTCAGATTGGAAATAGATGTTCACAGCGTTCAAAGCTGCATGCGCTGATACGCATTTCAACTCAATGTCCCCTGTCGACCCGTTCTTTTCTTTAACAACCGCTAGATTGCAGCCTAATCGGAATCAATTGGTTGATACCGATGAGTCGAATCATTGTTATTGCGGCAGATTCTACGGTCTTGAAGCGGCAGTGCTGTGAAAAGAATTCGCCGCGCAAGAAGCGCAACGCCCCAATATACCTGACGCGCCGTCATGGCGCGACAGGCACCGGTGCCGAATAATGGCGACCGGCACTAGTCAGCTGGAAACGTCACTGACGAGTTGGAATTTGGAAGACGTGTATGACACCAGTGCAGCATAACTGTCGTTATAGAGCTTGCGCGCAATGATATGTGAGAGACGTCGAGCATGAATGAGGGACGATTCCCCAGAGTGAACTTGATGTCTAAGCCCTAGTTTATACTTGTGCCGCCACGCGGCGCGGCGCCACGATCGCCAGGGGGCTAAGGGGGGCTAAGGGCTAAGGCCCCGTTTATACTTCGTCGCGGCGCGACGCGACGCCACGTATAATGGCCATATTGATTGTGCGACGCTATCGATCAATTTGGCCCCATTGCGTGGCCATCGCGTCGCGCCGCGACGAAGTATAAACGGGTCCTAAAGGGTTTTAGCCGTCTTATATTTTGCTGTAGAAATAATCAAATCAATCAGTCAGTATTTAAAACTTTAAAGGATTCTATTCCGTTCTTGTAAAATGCCTTCCTCAGTGAACAAAACTACGCGCGATTCCCTACAATGTCGAAACCGCGCCTGGCAAGAAGAACCGGCGCAATGCGCCGAAGAGGGGGCAGCCCATCAGCACTCAAACATAAGTACGTGGCATTTCCCACGTGTAGCACGAGTTCTTACCCGTTTAGTTCGTGCGAGACGCAGCGTTTGTCCTACGTCCTTCTCGTTGCAACCTGGGACCGGATTCTTCAACGACTTACATAACTTTAACAGAGAATTTACAGCGCGAAACGGCACAATGATAACGCGGAGGGCAGCCCATGGGCTTCGACCGACTTAGGCCTATGGTATAATCTTGCGGAAATACCCGCGAAACGTCCGCGGACGGAAGATGCACCGCGGAAGGCGGTCGCCGACCAGTACGGTCGGCGGCCGTCGTCTCTGACTTCAACATAGCGTTCTGGTGCAAGCACCTAGTTTGAATTCACTTTAATTTTCTTGGCAGGTCTACTAATGGATGGCGTCTCTCGAATCCCCCCGTCCTCCGTTTCTATTAGTTTTTGATTTGTTCGTTATACACTCCTTACGTTATCCCTACATGTGCTTAAATTCATTTCTTTACATCTCACGCATTATTGGGAACTTGCAAGTTGAAAGCTGCTCCTCGTCCAGTGTCAATAAGTATATATAACCAACCTGCTAAAAGCACGTCTAGTAGCCCAATCATCCGTCCGCCCAGATCAACTGTTCATTTCAGGAATGAACATTACTTTTGATGGGTGGATATGCAGTTATTGCAGTTATTATGATTCTTATCACAACTATTTCTGGCGCAAATAGGCTCGGAGGGGTCGTCTTGCAGGATGGTTCTGAGGAATGTTTTGCGTTGTACGAAATTAAAAATCTTACGCTGAACTGCTCTGTTCCACCCCTATTTTATTAATTGTGGGAAGTTGTGAATAAGGGTGACGATGTCATGGCAACCAATTTCACCTATACTTCTCCTGTAGGGATCATACTCTATAATAACGCGCTAAGCGATGAGTCATACTATCGATCGGCGCCGCCGCAGAAATTAGCGGGGAAAGTAGGGAAAAAAGGGGGAGGGGGGGGGGATTGCGACACGAAAATAGCGGAAAATACTCCGACGTTTTCTACCTGCCTGAGAACTTCGGCCCTGGAGCAATCAAGGTCGCTGAACACGAATCTGAGGTTCCCTTGTGAAGTATCGATCGCCGTAAATCGTATTGATCAAATTGTCGAATTTTTGTGAATGTCGTTCATCCGGTCCGAAGCGTTAGCCCTGGGAGTGATCGAGGTCGCTCAACAAGAATCTGAAGTTCGTTTTTAAAGTCTCGATCGCCACCAATCGATACTGATTAAATTATTGGGCGCGAAAATAGCGGAGAATACCCAGACGTCTTCTACGTGTGAGGGAATTCAGAAGACGTGCCGAAGACGTCGTCCGCTAAGGGTGGATCATTGAGGGGGACCAGTACCAGTAATGGAGGATGAGGGGGACCAGTACCAATAATGGAGGACCATTTCGCTAGGGGAGAGCCAGTAGTGAGGAACCAATGGACCGCCCTATCTTACTATACACTGTACGTTCTGCGAGCCTTTTGTACTCCTAGGTAGGGAGAAAAAAGCTGTAAAAGTAGAGCAGCTAACTTGATGTAGTTGTTCTTAGCTTAGTGATACTGCAACATCGCGCGAAGCGGGCAAGTGCGAGGCACTCCGATAGGCGTGACGGAGCACTTGTTAAATATTTAAGGTCCTGACTACGAATTTGTCACTCTTTCTCTAAATTACCAATTCCTCGTGCACTACTCCCCATTTCAAAGTGGACGGTTGGAAAATAATTTTGGCCACATGCGGGGAGAAAGCGATTCGATTGTGACGTCTACAGCGCTTCTCATTCAAACCTATCTTAAGGTGATGTTTGGGCATTTTTTCTTTCTCTCATCGACCTCTGAAATCGTGAAAGTACGGTGGTGCCGGCTATTCTGTGTACATCTCTTTACTTACACGTTCCCACCATAACCTACTGCAGTCTATATCGCTTCACCGAAACAGGTTGCTAGGTAGGTGATCAGCATCGGAAATAACCTTCCTGGGCGATTTTGAGCGACTTTTTTGATGAGATACACCTGACACGGTTGCAACAGTTGTTGCTACTGTTGAGACGCGATGGACTTCGCGTAAAGCGTGAAAGGTGTGAGTTTATGAAAACGGGGATGGGTTCCTTGGTCACATTGTTGATGCAACCGGGATAAGACCATCACTGAAGAAGGTGCAGGCAATGCCGAACTTGCCAGAGCCAAAAAATTTGAAGGAGGTGGAATCCTTCATGTGAATGGTGCAATATTATGGGAAATTTGTCACACATTTGGCTACATTAACTGCTACGATAAATGGCCTGAGAAGAAAGGGCACCACATGGATGTGGGGAGCAGAATAGGCGTCTGCATTTAAGAAGATAAGCAAAGGTTAATACAGGCTGACTACTAGCTCACTACAATCCTAATGTTCCCGTAGTGCTAGCTACAGATGCGCCGGAATATGGTCTGAGAGCGGTGATGAGAATAAAATCTACCACCACAGAGAAGTTGATAGAAGCCCTGCTTATATATTCGTGGTGCACGGTCTGGCAGAGTAGATCGTGGCGAGCAATGGGCCACAATTCGCCTCTAAACTGTTCCGCGAATTTTGTAAATGTAGGAACGTAGAATTGAGTTTGACACCGCCGTATCATCCAAATTCAAATGGAGTAGCGAAGAGGTCCATGCAAACGTTCAAATAAGGTCTTTGGTAAGGTGCTGCAAAAGTATAGAGTGACACCTCATCCTGTGACTGGGAAATCGCCTTGTGAACTCTTAATGGGAAGACCGCTGAGGACTACTTTAGATATTTTGAAGACGGCCTCAGGGTTGGTTCCACATAATGCATATAGAGACAAGATGAAGCAGTGTTATGATCAGCATACGTGTCAGAGAACGTTTAAGGTTGGACAGGAGGTTTACTTGAGGAACTACCTGTTCAAGGGTGAAAAATGGGTTCCCGGAATTGTGATCGAAGTACTGGGCGAAAATACTTGTTAGGTGCACTATGGCATCGAAGTAGAAAGGCGCACACTGATCGCATAAACCCTAAGGTGAATTTTTTGTCTAGAAAGCCCTGAAGATGGAGCTTTCGAGAAAAGATTGGTCCCGTCATCAAAGGTTACGCGCCGTCCGAAGTCGGTAGAGACTGAAGGTAGGGCGGATAAGGCACCAGCGGGACTACGAAGGTCAACACGTAAAGCTCGATCAACGTGGAAAATGACCGACTTCAGAGCCTCGAAGATGAAGTGGATGTTATCCTCGACGATTATCAACGCGGTAAGGCGTGATAATGGGAGAGCTGGAGGTGGAGAACCTATAAAAAGGGTAAGAGCGGTGAGGTTGCCAATTATGAATCTTCCCGCGGCTCTGCAGCAGGCGTTGCTGCATAATCTCCTCCAGTCGGTGCTGCAGTGGCCTGCATTGAACTCACCTCCTCCCCCTCCGCAGCCCACCGTCGTGGCACCGCTGACTATGGCACCAGCGATGCCGAAACGACGGTTCGAGCAGCCACCACGAACGACGGGATGGAAACGCCCCTTGGGTGAGCGCTCGTTTATATGTAGGAAGAGCTCCGATGAGGAGTAAGATTCTGCGAAGAACTTTGAAGAACGCGACCGGCCGTTGAGCCCACGAAGAGGGCCAGAAACGAACACGGTAGCTGTTCCTGCAAATGCGCGGCATCGAAAGTTTCGGACAAGTGTAACAGAGCCACTTGACACGGCGATTCCTGGTCAAGCTGTTAAGGGCGAGGAAGTCGTTAGTCCCTCGGAAGGAATGGATACGCAGATCTAAAAGAAAGGTGATGAAAATGAATAAAATGATTTTGTGGTGTTTTGTTGTTGATGAAAAGAGGGAGGGTTGTAGGAATGGGAGATGCATATAAGGAGCGGATCTCCCTAATTGTGTAAGTAGGATCAGGGAGATGTAAGGTTTGCCCGAACTTCTGGAAAAGGAGCAAGAGATTCTCGCTAGGGGGAGGTGTTAGGGGGTGGCCGCAAGAAGATAGGAGAGTTTGAAAAATGAAGTCGAAGAAGAAGAAGGCCGAGGGATAAGGAAGATAAGAGGAGTGCAGAAGACGGTGCGGCCGGAACTCTATATAAACCCCTGACGAGTACGAATAAAGATTCTACCCGTCTGCTGTGTGTTCACCTGATCAACTGTTATAATATAGTTTGTTCAACTCCTGTTGTGGCCTGCCTGGAATAAAAAGGCTTTAAGGTGCTCAATGTGGTCAACAGTTCGTGCCTAGCAGGTCATTGATACTTTCTGAAGAGGTTTTTGATGTGCAATGCTTATGGAGTCTCATCATGCAAACATTCAATGGTTTATCAATCTGCGCTCCTTTTTATCGTTGTTTTTCTCTGTTCTCCTCTTGAGGTATAATTATTTCATAACTGCTTGTTGTCATTGCTTGTAAAAAAGACGTCATATAAAGATTTTTTATCGCATTGCTTTTTGTAATACGGTATTCAATATCGAAGAATAAGACGTCTTGTGGAAAAACGAGTACACTCCTTCTTAAGCAGGAACTTGATTGAGTTCTGAAAATACCACTTTAAATGTGAATCAAAGCGTGGAAAATGGTAGACTGCCCTATCTCCACAGTGTCCTAGCTGAAGTGGAGTTCATACCTTTCTATCTATACCGAACCTCTTTTACGAAGTTACGAATATGTTGGATGGGTGTGAAGATATCCTGGGCAGCGTACGGGTACAAGCGCGCACACCACTGTGACATCGGGAGCAAACGTGTGAAAGCTCGAATAATGTATGGAGGCAGGTATTTGCACATACACAGAGTGTCTCAAAAATGTATACACTGTATAATAACTTTGCTCACAGTAAAGGTACTGAAGAAGTTAAGCGCTCATATGAAAGCCTGAAAAAATTGAAATTTTTTGGCATATGAGCGGCATGGAGTGCGCTACGCACTCGTTCGAAAGATTGCATTTTACCCACGATTGATTGTATTTCTCTTGAACACATGTGGCCGTTTCGATTGATTTGCGTTTCTTTTAGGGTTTGCAACCTAAAAACACATTATGGCTTGGGGGAAATGCGGGGTATCCCAAAAAATGCGGGTGTGTTTGAAACGTACTAACATTGTTGCTGGTGAAGCATTTGAAGACGTTTGAGGCTCATATGAAACCACAGAGTAGAGAGATTTCTAAGACGTGGAAGTAGGCAAGATTGTGCCATGAGCCCGCCTGAAACCGTGCATTTCAGACTCGATTGATTGTGCATGGGCTGAATGCCCCTCATAATCTTGTTACTACTTGGCCACTTTAACCTGTGCTTTGCTACTTTTAACGTTATGCGCCATCCAGTAGCTGCCATTATGCCGATTAACCTCTCCATTCAGCTTGAATGTTTCTTCATCAGTCCACAGAGTGCATCATGTAAGATGGGGCTCCTGCTCACATTTAAATCGGTCCTATCAATAAACTTGCATGTCACGTGTCTTTTACATGATTTTCAAGTTCTAAACGTAAAAGAAGCACAGCACAGGTTAACCTGGCCAGTAAAAGTTAAGTAACAAGATTGTAACAGGTATTCAGCCCATGCACAATCAATCGAGCCTGAAGTGCAAGGTTTCGGGCGGGAGCATGGCGCAATCTTGGCTATTTGCACGCTACGGTAATCTCGTTACCCTGCGCCTTCATCTGAGTCTCGAACATCTTTAAATGCTTCACTAGCCGCAATGTTAGAACGTTTCAAATACTATCCGCATTTTTTAGGACACTTTCCGCAAGCCATTGTGTGTTTTTAAGTTTTAAACCCTAAAAGAAACACAAATCAATTGAAATGGGCGTTTTGTGAAGGAATTATAACATGTGTTCAAGCAAAGCACAATCAATCGTGTGTAAAATGCAAACTTTCAAACATGTGCATGGCGCATTCTATACCGTTCATATGTCGGAAAATTTCTATTTTCCCAGTCTTTCATACGACTCCTTAAATTCATCAGTACTTTTATTGTGAGCAAAGTTGTCACCTTTCAAACAGTGTATACATTTTTTGAGACACCCTGTATGTCATCCATTATTATACTGCCATTACAGAGGATGTGAATCGAGTTTCTTGGTTCGGATCCCATGGAGCCATCTAAGCCTTCCATATTTCTGGGTCTCTTAATCGGTTTATTGTTTTTTTCTGGTAACGATATAACACTGGTTTGACCATCGGTCGGGCATCACAGTTCATTGTCTAGGCTGAATATGAGCTCCGCTTGTCTCAACGGTATCTCGTAGAAAGATGCGTGGCTATCCCAAACAAGAACTAGCACCGTGCTTTATCCTTTTATATTCCAGTGTAGGCATACTGGTCCAACTAGTTAGTCATTCAGCGTTTTCAAACGCATTTCGCTGCTCTGGCTTCGCTATTCTATAGCATCACTTCCGCTTCCTGGCCTATTTGGGACGCAGATACCCTTACAAGTTATATGCCCTATATCCTTGTCCACTCTTATACTTTGATACTTCAATACCTGTACAATACATCAATCCTTCTTCACTGTCATCAAAAGCAAGAGAGATATCCTTTTTCTGCTGTCAAACTCTTCGTCTAGAAGACCTTTCAGTAGCTTCAAGGTCATTAAACACGAGCCTTTGCACAAGCTAAGCACCGGTAGTAGAATCTCGAAGGTCAGCCCAATGGTAGGAGCATGTGCATGTTTGCTTTGTAGTAAGTCGTTTTGGTTAGCATAGAGGCTGACACAGAGATAGACACAGGCTCGGCTCCAGGACGTAATTCCAACGCGACGCCGCGCGCTAGCCGCATGGGACGTCGCGGTGCTGAAACGCGGACGTGGACTATGACGCGGGGTTACCCGTGGAGCACGAGATTTTGCAAGTGTTTGAGATCCACGACTAGTTTTTTTTACCACAGGGAGCCCCAAATGAAATAGAAGAGGAACTCTCTTGGTGGAGGCGCTTGGAAGAAAAAGAAGTAGTAAAATTCCTCTGCCTCTGCTTGTGGACTGGAGAAATAAGGTGAGATCTTTAGCGTTTGCTAAGGGGGTGCTTGCCAACGACATTACATGTGAACTATGACCAGTGAGTTGGTGACGTTCAAGTGTAGCATAAAGATAGAATTAAGTGAAAAGCTGTGGATTAGGGAGCTCATCTCCCTCCCCCCAATAGAAACTTAAAAACACTTGCATCCGAAACTTCTAGTTAGTAACCCTAGTTCTTTTTCCGATTTTCCCTCGCTAGATCCTTGACTATTCCCCTTCTCATTTGAAATAGGTTGAGTCTGATTCCTCCCGAACTTCGTTAGCAGTTTCCCACTTCCCTACCATTAGACATCAAACTTGTCTCATCCTCATCTCCTGTCTCGCTCCTTCTTCGACGTCCCCGGCGCGCACTATAGAGCGACACTAGCTGTCCCTGTCCGAAGTAGTCGGACCGCAACAACTGGTCCGATTTCGTCGCGCCGTGCGCGACACCAGGGGAGTTCGCGCGGCGTTGGAGTTACGTCTGCCCCCGCACAGGCTCGCTACTCACCTCGCCTCATCATGGGATTTTGCAGCCTTTTGTACTTTCCCCTATGGCTCGATTTGTCCATGTTTCGTTCAGATTCTCGCATTTTCTCAACTCGTTTCTCTTTCTTCGTTGAACATTTGCAAGGATTGCACGATTTCGATTTCTTCGATTTTCGGTAGGACCAATTTTTATACAATCTCTCAGAGTTGTACGAGCCGCTGGCCTTGTCCGATTTGCCTGAATGGTTTGCTGTAGCGGTTCTAAGAGAGGTTAATTCTGCTATCGACATTATCTTAAGTTACTTTATTTACCTGACTTCTCGCCGTGTTTTTCCGATTGCGTACTACTGTGCTTATTTTTCCTCCAGAAGAAGTATTTTCGTTTCCTCCTCGACTTGGATTTTGAGGACTCACTGGCGTTGTAACTCCTACTCGATTTAGTTGTTTGGGTTCTCGCTTTCAGTCCCACTTTCCCCGATGACAAACGCGCTCCTCGTCCTGATTTTGATGCGCTTTGTGCGCTAAGCTGAAAGTGTTATTCAACAAACTGGAGTAACCGTGACTCAAATCCACTGCTAGGTATTAAAATGATATTAGATAGATTCTTCTTATCCAAAAGATACAGTATATTACTGCGACCACAAGAAAACCAATTTAAAGTTAGACTTCAAAGTGATAAAAGAAGAACTTAAAATTCTTAAACGATCATTTATTTTTTGCCCTTTAGATAAAGCAGCTTCTAACTATGGTATAATTTGTAAAAAAATTATATTTTTACATTATACAAAAGGAAATAAATAACATGACCATACATAACTTTAATCCCTTTAGATATATGGATGATATATTGATTATACACAATTTTATGGATAAAGATGTGGAAGATATGATTACTAACATATATCAGAATTGCTTAGAAGTTAGTCGTACCAACATACAAAGTAATGAATGTAATTTTTTAGACTTAGCTATTACTATAGAAAAAGGTAAGATTTCTAAAAAACAGTATAATAAAACAGATTATTTTGACTTTAAAGTAATCAGACTTCCACATTACACCACATACACCAGTGAATGCTTGAAACGATCTATAATATATACTGAAACTCTAAGAATATATAGGAACTGCAGTCGTAAAGAAGACTTCATAGATAGACTCATATTACTTATAAAGTCTCTTATAGAATTAGGTTATCATGAAGTCATTATCATGCAATCGATACTAAAATGTATACTAAGAAATAAGTGTATTAGCTATAGGTATGGGTTTTTAATACACATAAAGAAACTAGATCTTTTATTGAAACAATAGTTAATCTTTCCAAAGGTTAAATATTTCCACTCCTCAGCCTTTAATTTAGGGTAAGTGCGACATATGACCACCTCTAACCCATATGCTACCTCCCTTTTTGATCATTGACCTATTCCCGCCCATAAGTGACCTAAAATTAGGATATATAAACCTCTCCTTAGGCTCGGGCACGTTCATACCACTCTCTGCCCTACTGATGATCCTCCGGGAGTATGTCGGTGGTACTAGTTTTATGGTTTCTTCTACTTTGTTATTTCCTGTATAGGGCTTAGAGGTGAAACAGGAAATAACATGTTATTGTTATTGAGATAATGTCCATTAATACATCTCTTGTTTCTTCAATGTACCTAGCAGTTTTATTGTTTAGCCAAACCACATAGTACCTATCCTTTTCTAAACCCGGAAGCACACTCGGCAGCAGCAGCCGTGATTAAGCATAGGAGTATGGCCTCGTGCATACTTCCCGTCGCCGCGATGGAATCGCGGCAATGAGTTCTGCAAAGCGACGCGAAAGAATTTGAACTTCTTAGTGCTCGTCGCATCGCCCATCGCTCTGCAAGGGATCGCGATAGCGATCTGTTCAGGACCAAAGCTAAACCCGCGCGCGGCGTGAAAAAGTGTGCCATGCTCGCGATGGGCGCGGGAAACCATCGCTCATACCGACCGCCACTGTTGCGGCGGCCGCGGCGAAGTAGGTGCGTTACGCTAGGTGTCTCCCATTACTGTAGGGCGGAACGACGCACTCGATTATCGTAGACAGATTATTTTATTTTTATTTATTTATTCAAAGCATAGATTATAATCTATTATAATCTAGCGTGAAGAAGCAGTGGTATATAAAAAAACAGAAATGCAAACGTCAACCATTTAAACAACACACAATCTGCAACACACCTAGACGTCTAGACAAAGCGAACAAGGTTAGCAAGCAATAACATTTCTACACGCTTGCACAGACATCCTCGATAGGTCATCGTACTTCACAAGCACAGAGTTTAATTCCTTAAGAATTCTATAGGTTAGGAAATCCAACCTGGCTCTCGATTTTGCAATAGGTACTCGAAGTTTAAGTTTCCCTCTGACGGTTCTTGACACTGTTTCACCGAAAAATTCAGCTGGGCTGATAGATAGCTTTCCGGAAAGTAATTTGTACATCATGACAAGATCCGAGATCTTTCTTCTATTCAGATCTGGTGCCGCGCCCTCTCCCACCTGTTGGGAAATCGTTTAAAAGCGGCCACCACCAACTAGAATTGCACCTACGACAGCTTTGTAGCTTTCGCTCAGGCCATGTTCCCTTTTCAACTTCTTCTGTGTTTTCTTTCACTCGTTTTATAGTTCGTTTGTAGGTACAGTCCTAACTAGCACGCGATCTTTATTGCTCTCGTTAAAATGCATAATATGGATAACAAGGTGAACATTATCAGCCCAGCAGAAGTCACTCAGAGCCCAAACACTAGATGGGCAAAGAAAAAAAGAGCAAGAAACAAGCAAAGTTGTCAATCATCACCCTACGACAGAAAATCTGCCCACGCGCATGTTGTTCTCTGTTCATCCGTTGCACCTCGTCCAAGGCGGGCTCAACAACCCGCCACGCTACCGTAATCGTGGGCGGTGGCGCGCTACCGTTACTCAAGGAGACACCTAACGGACGAACCCCGGTGAAGTTTTCTTTGACTATTCGACCGCGTGCGGCAGAATGGTCATGAACTGAGCGTCGCGATGGCATCGCGCGATGGAAGTATGCCCCCGGCCTATTGATTTGGCGGGAATCGACGCCCCTATGCTTAATCGCGGCCGCCGCTGTCAAGTATGCATAATGGGTGTGCGTAAATGAAATTTGAAATTTCGTTTTCGATATCGTCGTAAATCGTAAATCGTAAGATTCGTCAGATCGGTAGCGCACTACAACTTTTCCAAAGAGTCTTTCTGCTATTTTCAATCAAGCGTATTTCATATTTATTTATTTATAGTACGTGGATATCGGCGCAGACAGAACCAGTTATCCGAAAAGACAATAAAAGATAAACACAACGAGAAGAACAAAACATGGATGCATGATAGATGATTAGAAATACACAATATTTATTCGTCGTTTTATTTTCAGCGCAAGTTGAACGGTTTTCTTGCCAAACTATTTCCCTTTTTGACGTCTTCCTGCTAGTGAAACATCCTTCAATCTTTACACGTTGCAAGAAAATCAAACTGTAGATTCAAAAACTTTAGCCTATGATTCCCAACAAAAAGCCAAGCACCAATCAATCACTACAGCAGGGATATTCGAATTCAGAAGCCCTGCTAATTGCGGAAAGAATGCAACGAATGCATTTCGTAAATTTAATGTGCTCTTATGTTCTGAATCGTCGATCGACAATATCAGCTATCGCGGTAACCTAAATCTACGTAGAATGCCGGTTGTTTAATACAATAAATACAATGCATCTTTACATATATTTTTTTCTGATTACGGCTCTCAATAGGCTCTAGGAAGTCGCATACTAATTTTCGATCGTTTTCCTACCTAGCAGAGTTCTTAAAGGTTACAAACACCCTAGTGGTCTCCTACGGTTGTAATGTTTGTGCAACAATGCTCCACATTTTCGTTTAAAAAATTTCCAGACACTTGAGGATGTTGGGAGGAGAAAAGGAATGGACCGCTAGCTCCAGACTTTCACCGTAACAAATAATAGGAAAGTATTCCTGCACTGCGAAAAAAGCATTAAATGCACACTAGGCAAGCCATATGGCATACTACATGTCTTAGTTAAACATGTAACATCATACATCATACTATTTTTTGCTTTTCTGCCAAAAGCAGTTGTGGGACATATTTATGATTAGGGTTATATTATCATTATAGCGCAAAAAATTGAATAACGTAAAACTAAGCGGTGGCGATACCTTTCCAGATCCTTTTTCAAGTTCGTTTGGGCCATTCGGACTAAATAAGCAAGAATTAGCCTTAATATGTTTCCTTGTTTGAGAAGGTTGTAAACGTTACCTCTTTGCCGTTGCTTCCTCTTGATCTGAAGAACTTTTTTGTAACAGGTGCTCACCAAGCACATATTTCTATTCTGTGCCACCTTCTAACATTAGAATTGGAATGGTAAGGTACAAATTCCAAGAGCTAGAATTAACGCAAGATCGGTATTATTTTTAAACATCGAGCAGTCTCTGTGTTTCTAATGTTTCCAAAGGACAACGTTTTGCTAAGGTAGATGCTGCACCACATATTTCTGAACTCGTGATGTGACAACGCATTAGCTCAGTTGCAAATGCTAATCTACCCGCTTATCTGATTGGTTGTATATGTTTACATATTTAATTCTGAAGGCAATTCCGGTATTGGTGACCATTATACTTGTTCCCGAATAATCGAACTCGAATAGTTATCCGAATAATTTATTCGAATTCGATTTTCGATTGTTTGATTATTCGGGTTTTGCAAATTCGAATAATTATTTGAATTCGATTATTCGAGTTCGCAATTTCGGATAATTATTCGAGTTCGGTTATTCGAGGTTCCAAAATTCTATTAATTATTCGAATTCGATTATTCGAGGTACGAAAATCGCGCTGGACGGCTGGAGTTACCCGCATGGACCGCATCAGAAATGATGCCATTCGGCAGAAGTTCGGTGTCGCGCTGATAGCTGACAAGATGTGCGAAGCTCGCTTGCGATGGTACGGCACGTTCTGCGTGGAAAGAAGAAAGCGTACGCAAGATAGGCCTTGAGTTGGGAGTATCTGGAAAGCGGCCTAGAAGACGCCCGAAGCAGCGTTGTTCCGATACATTACAGACTTACATGAAAGTAACTGGCGTCCACCCTGATCAAGAGCATGATCGGGAAAGGTGGCGTCGTGACACCAAAAGAGGGGACCCCGCGACGAAGCGGGACAAACGCTGGAGAAGAAGAAGAAGAAGAAGAAGAAGAAGAATCGTGCTGCACGGGCTCATGACTAGGATAGATTGCTTGTCCAATTCTGCTGAATCGTCAAATAGATCTTTCAATTTTCCTTTCATCCAAGGCAGTAACAAGAGCTGGTGATGGAATTTTCCAACGAATCTCGCTCTGTGAAACATTGTTTCTTTATTGTGGTAGTTTAGAAAGTAAAACTAAAATATTATTGCTTACTGTTCGATGTTAGTTTCTTTTCACTGAAGCTGGTGCTTGTGTTTCCTCGAGCTTTCTCTCGTTCTGACTCCTTATTCATTGAACTTCTAAAAGATTTTCGCTATGTGGTTTCTAAGTATTGTTATTTGCATATGTTTTTGTTAATTACTCCCACGGGTGCGAAGGATTTTGAAAGCAAACCTTTCAGAATTCCTTTCTCCTTTTTTGCTGGTTTCCCTACTGCTAGCCTTCACGTCGCTTCTCGTTCTACAGCAGGTAGTGAGTAGAAGTACCGTCGTAAAACCTGAGACTGAGACGACTCAGTGTGTATCTCATCAGACGTTTCCCATATATTCTGGGAACTCTTAGATATTGCATTCAACTACCTTTTACGCTTCATTGTTGGGAAAGACCTTCGTAATAGGCAAACTGCTTATGGGCTCGGCATAAATGCTGCGTATTGTCGCCAATGTGTTAAGGCCTCCGAATACTTACGGGAAAACGCGTCAGCCCTATCTTTAACCAGAGGACAGAGACGAAGGGGATGCTGCAGGTGGCAAAACCGTACCGCGTCCACTTTGCCGCTGATGTGTCGCCTAGGAGGCGAACCATGCACCGAAAACGCTGCAGTAGAAATAGTGATTCAAAGCGTTATTTGCTCATGGCTCTGCCGACATCGTACGACCGATAGCAGCGACATGCTTCATCTCTAGCTGATCGTGGCGGGGATCTAGAATGGAAACTGATAATGATAATGTTAACGATAATGAAACCGCGTTGGCGATGGAGTAGACCGGCGCAGCTGAGGATCAGTGTCGCACAAAGTCGTCTTTTTACTAATACGCGGCATTTTTGCTGCCTGCCGCTTTGCGCAAGAGTGTGCCTTCAAGGTAATATCCCAATACCTTCCGCAATTGCATCAGCTATTTATTGTCCCAATCCATTTTACTTTTTTTATGATCGCAGGTATAAATCGTCAGACTGGCTTAGCAGGCAATGGAGGGCTAAATCCGTTTGGACACCAACTTCGAAACTGGAGACTTTTCTGGCGTGTTGGATCGACTTCCAACACGCGTCTTTACGCGCAAACCTCACCACGTAGCGGTGCTGCACTGGTGTAACACGTCACATCGTCTACACGTCTTGTAGACGGCAGCTAGCCTCAAAACTAGCGGTCGTGACCTGCTTAGAAGTGGACTTCACGAAGTTGGCTGAGCTCGAATCTACCAGAAGGAACGGGGGGGGGGCAGAATCCCCCAATACGGTCAAAAAATGCCGCGAAATCCAGCAATTTATATTGTGCTGTGGAGCACTCTTGAGCTGGATAATACTGAAGCAGTCCTAGTGTAGAGGGGTATTCAGTTTTCTCCTCATGTAGGTGGACATATATCAACCTACAAGCTCCGCCGGTGCAATCGACATTGAGTTTTAGAAGTTCTTGTCAGGAAGCCTGAAACCGTGGATGTGTTAAATCCCATTTTTTACCGTGCACATACAATATGTTCGACGTCGGACACAATAGCTATCGCAAACAGGCGATTCGCTTCCAGTTTTTTCGATCCACTCATTCAGCAGTATACATTGGATCCGATCGAAAATCTTCAGATAATTGGATGATTCCGATAACGGGGATTTTGTGGACCCCGGATTTTTGGATGATTCGGATAACAACAATTTCGCGGACCCGGATTTTTGAATGATTTGGGAATGGATCGGGTTATCCGAATCGGTTATCCGAAAATGATTCATTCGGATCCAATGTATACTCAGCAGTGCGTTTGTGCACTGTTCTGGATGACGTTGCAGATCCTTTGATCGCAGTCCCCTCTTAGAGTTCTGTCAGCTCCGACTTCTAGTCCTTGCCAAAACTGTCTGTCAAAAACGCCTTATATCTGCGAGAGCACTCGTGTGAAAAGATTTTTTTAAAGAAATGAACGAAATCTCCATCGTGTGTGATTAAGATTCCGAAGGTGGGAGCAAGTCTATAGCAGCGGGTTCGCCTTCATGCTCCTTCACAACATCCAAGGTCCAGATTCATCGACGACTACGACTTTAGATTGCTGTAAGTCGCTGACGAATCTGACCCCAGATTGCCTAAGAAACTGTAGAACGAAACGCTATCACGTTTTTCTAATCAACATAGATCTGGAAGGATAGCTAACTTTGCTTGTTTGGAGTAAAGCTGTCAGAAATAGAGAGGATCAGGTTGGACCCCCCTCTCTAGGTTTTCATCCGAAAATGAAAGCGCACCATCTATCGGACCTGTAAAGGCATGTTGAGCACATGGGTTTAACCAGTGCAGCGTCAGTGACATAATGGGCCTTGCGCGTGAGAACGTGTGTTGGACGTGGGTCCAACACGCCAGGAAAGTCTCCAGTTTGAAAGTTGGTGTCCAAACGGATTAAGCCGGCAATGGAGTACCTTAGTCACTTTCTTAAACATAGCTGTGCGGTATTTATCACACTATGTGTTCATTCTTGACGAAAAAAAATCGTAGTGAATGTCCTGCTACTGCCAAAGTGCAACTGACCTTCGACTCTATCCGACTATGGTGGGTGCAATGCCTTGTAGGCTTGGATATTTTCAATATGCAGTATTTCTGTAGGATAGAATACTGTTCTAGCGCTTTTCTAGCGGAGGCCCACTCTGACACTAAGACTGTGCTAGTATAGTGAGTTTTAGTAGGAAGAAAAAAGCAAGAGAAATTCATCGTCATAAGGGTGCACCCACCTTAGTCGGATAGCGCCAGACCTTCTACTGAGAAAATAAAAAGAAACAAGCAAAACTAGAAATAAGAGATGCTGGTGCAGGTCTAATGAAGGGTCACTTTTACTAATTTTTTCCACTAAGTCTAGGAAATTTGTCCAAATGCTTTCAAAATAATGAAACTAATTGTGTAGCCATGTATAGCTCACATGCAGGAGAACATATAAGCCTGACATGTCTAGAATAAAACTGCCAAATGTGGTTGACCTACCTCATCAGAACTGCACCGAGTTGCTAACCTGTTAAAATGACATGGAGTAGTTTGAGCATCGTGCAGCTGGTATCAACGGTTCATTGCATGAATGAACATTACCATTGCTGAGATGTTGTATTATCAGCTGCTCTGTCTCTTCGACCTTATCAGCTGCTCTGTTTCTTCGAACCTTATTGTACAACCTCTCGTTCGTTCTTGTGACTAAATGGACTTCTTCCCAAAATTTGAATCTAAGGCCTTTGTTATACGGCTAATGCTTTAATTTTCTTGACTATAATGCTCCGCTGCGCAATTCAAGCATTGGCACAGTGCATGTTGGGGGAGGGGGTGCACTACTTTGGTGCCGACTTCTCTTCCTTACTTTCCTATTACAGTTCGACGTTTGGGTAATCTTCCAACGCTCGACTGTACCATGCGCGGGAAAAATTTTCCACTCAACATGATATGAAGCTACAGCAGGGAAAGCAATGGCTCTTGGTGCCTGACGCAATGGCATCTGCAGGTGTTTGTCACCGTCAGGATTCATAATACGTGACCTGCATGTCGTCTAGCGTGCATCGGGATTCACAAGACGTGGGGAAATGTCATCTAACGTATATCGCTTTCTGTGGACGTGCTGAAGACGTCACATAGCGTGCGTCAGGATTCAGATGACGTGCCCTAGACGTCAGTCAGAACACTATCGATATTACATATATTTTGAACGGCGGTATTGATTTTCTCCTCTCAGATTTCTGCAATTGGGGATGGTTGTCACGTGACTGTAATGGCCCACAGAAGGGCTTCACAACAGTTGAGAAGTTTCGATCAGGCAATCAAAAGCGCTTGATATTATCGATCTTTTAAGTATATTATCGATATTATCGGTCTTTTGATATCGATTTTCTCTCAAAGTCGGCCGACAGTGGAGGGAAGACAAGGGGGTGATTGCCGATGTTGGAAACTGAACTTCACAGTAGTTCACAGCAATAGAATTTATTTAAGGATTTGATCGAACGGCTTAATACAATAAATGTCATGCTTTTGGATAGAAATTGACTGTTCATGTGATAGTTTCTCCGTCGATGACTGTTAGTTAGGCGTTCCCGATCGGCCCCTTATCGGCATGGAGATTTTTTACCGTACAGCATGGTATGAAAATTGGTGGAAGTTCTTTGTTCTGACGGAAAGACTTTTCCCATGTGAGCAAAATCGATGTGGCATCCAGCATCGATAATGTCGATTTTTGCTAGACGTTCACCGTTTGAAAACGGGGAGTAAAGGTGCTTGCAATCATTTTGCCATTAGAGTGGAGTGTTAGGCCTAAGGTATAGTCCCGCGGAAGTATCCGCGGAACGGGAATAATAGTCGGGACCCAACGCGCGCCCAATAGTAGCAGTCCGCAATACCTATTTTCCGCAGATCGTCGGCGGCGGTCGGTGGACGGGCTGGTATACTTCCCGTCCGCGGGACTAACACTGGGGGACTAACACACGGGAAGTATACCAGCCCGTCCACGGGACGACCCGGCCGACCGACAACCTCCCTCGGTGCAATGCACCGCCGGAGGCCGTCGGTCAGCGTTATCAAAAACTATCAAAAATAAACGTGCTCCATTTCGAAAGCAACCGATTCCGCGAACTTGGAACGTTCGTAGTTCACGGAGTGATAAAGCGCTCCAACGCGATTATCATTCAGTGTCAGCAGTCGACCGTACTGGTCGGGGACCACCTTCCGCGGTGCACTTCCCGTCCGCGTACGTCCCGCGGGACTATACCATAGGCCTTATGTGGCACGGCTGTAGGGCAACAGACGTGTTGTCGATCAACCTAAGCAACAAAGGCGATGATTTGCACAAGTCAATGAAGTTGCGTACTCGTATGGGATGATGCCGATGTGGAACGTAGAGTTGAGGGCAATACCGCTTCGTTCTTATGTGGCGATGCTGATAAATGGGTGAGATGTGCTGTTCGCCACACAACGCGTATGAACACCACGCAAGGAGGCGACGCGACGTCGCTTGATCGATTCCGGATCTCATCATTTCGTCGTCATCATTTCATCATTTCCTCGACGCAATGCTGCTCTGAACGTTCCCAAGGCTTCGTTTATACTTCGTCGCCGCGCGACGCGATGGCCACGCGATGAGGCCAAATTGATTGATCGCGTCGCCCGGCGTCGACGCCCGCTGTCCTGAATGAATCGCGTGAACCCGCGACCAATCGCGTCGCCCAGTGTCGGATCGCGTCGCGCTTGAAATGGGTGCGATGCGATGGTTCGCGGTGGATTGTGGCGAGGTATGACTCCTATGAGCTGATTTTCGTAGTGCAGCCCGGAAATGTGTGCATAGTATAGTTGTGCTCAAACGAATATATTCAAATAATTATTCGAGTAATTTATTCGAATAATCATTCGAATTATTAAGTCATTCGATATTTCTCGATTTTCGAATATTCGTTCGAATTCGATTATCGATGATTTTCAAAGGTCGAATATTCGTTCGAATTCGAACATCGAAGGGAGCCATATTCGAAAAAAAATCGAAAATCGAATAATTAAACTCAATTAGATAGAATAATTGTAATCAAATCTATTATATACAGGGTGGCCCATAAGTTCTGCAACAAAACTTAGTTGTATAAAAAGGCTAGAAGTGCATCAAATTTCGTACAATTTCAAACGCTACTTGAACACGCTGTGTAGATTATGGTGGAACATTATTATTCATAACGGGTCATTCCTGGTGTGATAAAAGCCTTTAGATCGTATGGGTAGTTCTTCAGCCCGCGTCGGAGCGCTTCTTACGGAATTTTGTTCCTCATTTGTTACAAAGAAGATCTTGCGCAATAATTTCTCTACGCTACATAAAGCAGAACTTTTTTTTATCTAAAATGGTAAATGAACAAAGACCGGAAATTTTAAAATTGCAGGAGTTCCACAGCTAGTCTTTTGCAAGCACGATGTTCGGCAGATGGACGGGAACCGCAAGCACGTCTATTTCTTTTTGACATTAGAATCATCGTTTTACCGGAATGTGCATTTTGCCTTTAAACAACGCGTTTGTGCCCAGAAAATATGGTGTTATCTTTTTGTGCCCATCGAGCGAGCATTTCTTACTGATTTTCACTCTTTTTACACAAAAACCTAGGGTGTGAGGGGAGATATTTTGGAAAATCGTGTAAGGCGAACAACTGCCATGAGTAGCCATTGTTTGCATATCGTCATATTCTCAAGAGTTAGTATTAAGTGCACTGTTATTTAAACCTTTCTGGCTTCGCTCAGCATCGAGAAAATTTTCATCAAATGAAGCGCTGGCTGAATACCCTGCCTGAGCGACGCGAGCTGCAGAGCTATGCATACCATCTAAAGGCTCTTATCACGCCAGGAATGGCCCGTTATAAATAATATTGCTCCACCATAATCTTCACAGTGTAAGCAAAGAGTGTTTGTAACTGTACGAAATTTGGTGCATTTCTAGCCTTTTTGTACAACTAAGTTTTGTTGCAGTACTTATGGGCCACCTTGTATAAAACAGTAGGCAGTTGTGTCTGTCAATCTGGCCTTTCACAGACATCGAATACAGACGTGGATGACACCTCGTCCGTGTTCAGACGAGGTGTCATCCACGTCGTGTGGCCAGCGTCAGAAGACGTGTCGCGGATGTCGCTCAAAGGACGTTCTGTTAAGGATACGTGTCATCGACGTCGTTCAGCAGGCGTACCGGGTTCAGGACGTGCCACCGATATCGCGCAATGGGTATGTGAGTTCAGAAGAGGTGTCACTCATGTCACGCAGGGGGTGTAGGGATTCAGACGTGTTACCGATGTCGGTGTCGGGGGGGGGGGGGGAACCTCTAAAGGTGGAATCATTGAAGAAGGGGGAGGGGGCAGTGAAGGGGGAACACTAAGCTGGGGGAGGCCAGTAAGGGGGACCAGTGAAGCTGGGACCAGTAATGGGTACAGGTGAAAGGGGGACCATACCAGTACGATGGGGGAGGGTAACCAGTAAATGGAGAGCAGTGGAGAGGAGACCTCTAAAGGTGGGAGCAGTAATGGGGACCAGCCAAGGGGGGGGGGCATCAGCAAAAGGAGACCAGTGAGGGGAAGTATGAACCGGTAGGAGGGGGCATAAAATAGGAGATCAGTAAAGGTGGGACCAGCGAAGGGGACCAGTAAGGGTGAGCCAGTATTTTTCTCAGTATCGTCCGGCTTGTATCGGGCTGATTCAGAACATGTCACCCCGACATTGTACAACGTGCCTATCAGATCGGACTTTGCACAGCATCCGTGAAATTTTCAGAAGAATTTTTAAAAAATTCGTGCAACGAGTGTGCGCGTACTCGACTCTCACCACGTTTCTCTGCCTGGAATAGTAAGGATATTATTGTCATCAGACAGTTAACCGTTTCAAGCGGTCTACCAACTCCGATTGATTTCATTCATGTTTCCGCAGATTAAGCACTTCGGATTGAGACTCACAATTTGTTCCTCGCCACGTAGAAAACGTGTACTTTCGGAGAATAAAATCTACGTAAGTTGGCCTCATCATCTACAGCGCGGAGGCGTGGAGTGATCTAACCTACGTGAGATACGCCTCATCATCTACAGCGCTGGCAAAACTTGCAATTCAACCTGGGATATGGCTGCAGCAGGGGAGGCGTGCCTATCACTGCTTAACACAACAGCACCTGAGCCAGTTTCTGAGCGTCCAGATTCAAAAGCCGTGACGCCGACTTCATGCCATGAGCATGAGAGCACCACCAAAGAGGTAAGAGTAGTAGGGAGTCTTCGAGGGTGAAGAAGCGACAGCGACGAGTAAGGGGCAACCTGGTGCTGGATTCATCAACGACTTAAAGCAATTTAACGGGGAAAATACAGCCGAAGTCTCTGACAGCGCGGCATATGGTGAAGCATTTCACCGCGCTGTGAGGGATTTGGTTGTATTTTCTCTGTTAAATTGCTGTAAGTCCTGGATGAAGAGAGCAATGCCTGAGTAGGGCGGCTAGGGATTCCTGATAAAACTCCCTAAACGTTCACTCTACTAGCTGTCGCGCCCACTCGATTGATAGGTTCGAGTCTATATGCATTGTTCACGGCGCGCTCCAGATGCAAGCTGGACAGTCTTAGAGCAATGCCTGAGTAGGGTGGCTAAGGATTTCTGATAAAACCCCCCATACGCTCACTCTACAAGCTCTCGCTCGCTCTATAGGTTGACGCGCCCACTCGACTGATAGATTCGATTCTATATGCATTGTTCACGGCGCGCTTCAGATGCAAGCTGGACAGTCTTAGAGCAATGCCTGAGTAGGGTGGTTAAGGATTTCTAATACCCCCCCCCCCCCATACGCTCACTCTACAAGCTCTCGCTCGCTCTATAGGTTGACGCGCCTACTCGATTGATTCTGTTGGGCCTATATGCATTGTTCACAGCACGCCATGCCGACAGTTAGCTCTAAACAGTAGGCCATGCTCGTCCAATCGCATGGGCAGGCTCCTTCCATCAGCCTAACGTCCAGAAGTTGACGACGCCGCGCCCTAACGATTTGCATCCGGCGCGACGCGTGGCGAGCGGAAAACGGCGCTCTTAGGCGCCCTTTTGCGTCGTTTCTCAATTTTGGCGCCGCTTGTGCTTGTTGGACGCAGCGGCATGTCCGGTACTGTAAGGTGGGAGGGCAATAAAGAGGGTGGGGAAGACCAGTAAAGGCGGACCAGCAATTAGATCAAGTAAGAAGAAACGAGTGAGAGGGAACCTGGCGTCCGAATTAGAAAGACGCGTCAACGATATCCGGTAACGCAGCTGTTGGGCATGAGAACGGTTGCGGAGGAGCAACCTGAGGGCAGAAGTACTGGGCAGCACAAACCAATGGCGCTGCTGGAAGGTCCGGAGTCTATGATGAACGCATGGAACTGGTGAATACCAATAAAGTACACAGCAGGTCCTAGATGTCGGCGAATTTTAAGTTTCTTCAAAAATTACTTGCCGTAGGTCAGTGGTGCTGCAAAGTCGCGCGCAAGTGCGAGACACGCCGTTAGGCGCGTTGGAGCACTTGTGAAACATATTTCAAGAAAGGCGTGCTCCGCGGAAAGAATTTTCTTCGTCTCGATGTCTAGTTCTTCGTTGTAAGAACGAACTAATCGTAAGGTTTGAAAGGAAGGGCAAAAAAGAGAAGGCCATTGTGGATACGATCATCATATGGTTTATGAAAAGACCAGAACTTCAATTTTTCAACGACATCATTCAGAACTAGAGTGCGTGGCGCATTACAAAAGGTATAGCAATATCATCTTCTACTGCCTTAACAGTTTGCAGAATTGGCATACTAATTGGATTGTTTACTATAGGTACGTTTTAATGCACAGCGAAATACGGTTATTCGTTATTCGTTCATTCGAACAAATTATTTGACTATTCGATCACTCGAAAATTTTCGACATCGAATAAATTCGATCGTTCATTCGTTCGAAGATTTTCGGCGTCGAATAAATTCGATCGTTCGTTCGTTCGGAATCGAATAAATTTGATGTTTCATTCATTCGGAAATTTTCGACATCGAATAAATTTGCTCGATCATTCGATCGGAAATTTTTGACGTCGAATTTTTTCGTTCATTCATTCGTTCGATAGAATTTCGAAAAAGCACAACTATAGTGCATAATTGCGCGTCTGCAAGTACGTAGTGATGCGTAATCGCGGATCGCGCCGCCGCCTGTTCGGAGTGCTCGTCGCCGTGCGGAACAGCGCGACGCGATTAGACGCATCGCGCCGTTCGAATCGCGTCGCCCGGCGATGGAAGTATAGAGGGGGCCTAAGACTATTACGTAGTGGTAATCAAAGATGCAGATTAAGAGTTGCTGCTCTGTAGGTTCGAAGATCTTATAATGTCAACCTCATGATCAGTTGCGTTGAAGTTATCATGATCTGCACTTATGTACCCTTCGCTTTCCTGCACTCTCTAAGAGCAACGTCTTTTCTTATTCCGTATTTTTGTTCCATTGCAACTTCAGAAGAGAGATCTGTCCACAATATCAAAGACCCATCATCTAGGCAGAAAAGTAATGCTTGTAGAAAATTTACAAGTTTATTGCTCTCCTCATGATTCTTCGTGAAATGCTTGAATGTTTATATGATGCTTTGCTGTTACTGTGTTTGTCTGCTGTGTCTGTACAAACACAATGTGGACTTTTTATCGTTTTGGTACGTAATACGGTAACCGATAGTGAAGAAGAATTCTGTGATAGATGCAGAAGCCGATTTTCTCGAGCTGGAATCAATCCTGAAACGTTTCGTAAAGTAGGTAGTTGGTTGTTACACGTTTGAGAAAAGAATCTGAATCTGACTCCTTGTTGATAAAACTCCTTGTTGATCTTGTACCACAATGCTAATACCTGTTCCATAATTTAGCGTGGGATGGTCTCTTGCTTCTAATTTTTTAATGGTTATTCCTGTTTTAGCCTTAGTTATCTTGCAATTGATGGCTACAACTCCCCAAGTTCGAGGATCTTAACCGATAAATTAAACAAAAGAGGACTTCATTTTTTACAGGCTAAAGTGTCATGAACGACAAATGATTAATAAGTCTAGTTATTTGGCGATTAAATCCATAACATTTGTATAAATAGTAATTGAAGCGCTTTCAACTGTGGTGCATCAAACCAATGCCACCAATATTGTTTTTGCTTCATGTAAAACGTGTTATAAGTAATTTCTACATTGTAGGGGCTACATAGATTTATTTCAGCTCTCTTACAAAAATTACGGCAATCATTCTAATTATTCGAAACATAAAAAAAGGAACTTACTTGCTGTACTTACAAGGTAAAACAAGAGAGCATAACCCACCCTTTGTGATTTGCCTCTTATCTTCCTCTGCTTGCTCTTCTGTGATTTGGACTTCGTCAATGCTTTTGACTTTCCTCCTCTCCGTGCTGACTTCTGTGATCCTTCAGAGATTGCAGTTCTTGTCGACTTTGATCTTCTAGATCTTGAGGACTTTAGAGGTTTGCACGGATTCGACGACCTTGAAGGTTGTGTTCTCGATGATCTTAGGCTTGTTGAGTGCTTGCTTCTTTGACTCGAATCTTTCGACTTTTTGTTTCGCTTTTTAGACCGAGCCTTTCTTCTCCAGAATAAGAGCGAAGAGTGCTTTTTAGAAGACGTAGATACAGACGAGGCAGTCGCCTGTGTTCTTCTACTTGATGACAGTGTAGGAGCGAGGAACGACCGATCTATTGGGCGTTCTCTTCGAAATATCTGCAAGATGTATGTGACTCGCAGCTGAGCTTGACTCTGGCACAGCGATTGTTTTTGCTTCTACTTTACGTTGTGAAATATTTAGGTTATTGTAGCAAGTTAAAAATATGTAAAACATGTAGGAAATGGGAATAATTATGCCTGTATGAATACGTTGCGCTATTCAGTGAAATGCTGATTGTCCAGAACAGAAAGGAAAACAGAAAGTATACAGAGGTACCGGAGAGTGGTGCAAATTTACACGGGTTGCCAACTTCACATTTCGCCCGGCCTAAGCAAGTGATAGTGTTGCAACTTACATTTAAGCTAGAGATAAATGCTGCAAGTGCTAACTGTATTACTTTCAATGATGTGGTGTCCGCAGTCGGTGATCCTACTATCGCTGAAACACATCCCTTTCTTATTGCTGATGTATTCTCGTCTCCTCGTTTAGATACATCCGCTGGCAAATTAGCTCGCGGAAGGGGGGGGGGGAGGATATTCAGTGATGTTCCATCTTCATGAGATCCTCCTGTATCACCTTCGTCCCTTTGATCATCGACTTGCTCGAGCGGGCGTCAGCAGCGTCTCCATTCGTCCCTCTCCCTCTCGATTCCACGCGGCGCGACGCTGATTGCGTGTTCATATTGCTTCCGTATAGCCCAGGTATGTTAGGGCACGAAGAACAGTGGAGTCGAATAGGTGGGCACGGAGTCGGACGAACGTCTAACGTCCAACATGAGATCGTACCATGTAAAATCCGTTTAATCTGTGGGTCACGTTATCAGTCACGGAAATTGGGACCAAGCCGGGATGCCTCCGAAGGGGCGACGTATACCAGCCGGTTTTTCTTTGGGCTTAACCATGGGCGACTGCTGGCGAACTTATGACCTTATGAACTTATGAACTTATAATCATTATGAACTTATGAACTTATGACTATTCAAGTTTACGTTATATTAAGCGATCAACGCGGCAGGATTTGCCGAGCGCCAAGATTCAGAATACGTGCCGAAGATGCCGTTCAACGTGCGCCTAGATTCAGAAGAGGTGCCGAAGAGTCATCCAAGTGCATAGCAGGGATGTAGGGATTAACCATTATCTGTTATCCGGCTTTTGGAAGTTTGGCATATCCGTTTTCTTGTTCGTTATCTTTCAATTTTTACACAGAATGCGAACAGAAAAGGCACTCTTACAGTTATTTGATTGTTTCTATAGGAACAGTTTTCAAACGCATTTCGTTCTTTATTTCCACTGATAGTGGAAATACATTTGCAATGATAGCGTCTTTTCTTACCGTTAGAGTTTCCAACGGTATAATTAAAGTATCATTAAAGTCATATCGGGTTTTGAATCGCAGAGCGTATGCCTACCTCTTTTCGGTGTGTGGGTTTTCACCTTAGTATGTGCTGGAAACCAGTTGACTGTAGGAGTAAATGATGAACATTCATATGAACCATACTCTTTTAGGAGTGTGCGTGTTATTCAACATCTATGCGATGATGTAGTGGTGGATCCGCTAAGTGATCCACTAACTTCACTCAGTCGTCACCCAGTCTGCTTTCTGTTTCTTTTCTGGCCATCTCACCATCATTGATAGTTTTGCATGCTCTTTTATTCCTTTTCATTTTATATCTTTTACCACTTTTTTGTTTTGAATTGAGGCTATATTTGAGTCGCTTTTTCATATCTGCGTATAATATTATAGTGGATACCCGTACGGAAATAATTATATGAATCAGAACGAGTGATTTGGCTCATGTAGTAGGGCTCTCACCTAGAAATTTGATCGGCAACCGTGTTATATTGTCGAATGACTTTCAATGACCCCATATTAGGTTGTTTGTTATCTCATATACCAGAAAAACACTTGAAATATGGTGTCTATTTTTGATAACTTACAGAACCTCTACTGCATAGAATAATGCTCCTTACTCGCTAATATTCTTATAATAGAGGCGATTATTTGTGTTCCATATCCTTGTACTAAATTAGCGTATTTCACAAAAATATAATGATGGTGTTTTGAGAAACCCTTCGAATGGTAAAAATTCCTCCACCTCCTCTTCGCCGCCCTCGGTGGGAAAAATAGGACATTTAAAAGAAATGTACCGAAAAGTTTACTTTCCTAAGCGTTTTAGATGTTACGCTAATTACTGACTCATGGTTGTTCCAACTGTTTTCGACTAAAAATATCATGTTCGAAATTCATCGCAATAATAGAAGGTACTTACATCGTACTGTCCGGGTTCCAAATTTCTGAAAAGAAGAAATTATTCAGATATTAAAATGTTCGAACAAAAATGGATAAATATTATAGAGCAGTATTGATTATTGACACGATTATTTAGCTTACAGCTGAATTTATAACCTCTTCTTTTTTATATTATTATCTTTTCCCTTTTATATTATTTTAGTGCCCTTCAGACTTTTTGACTAAAGACCCTAATACATCGACATCATTTGATTTTTCGTGAGTTCGTTTTTTAGACTTTTAGACTTTTTTAGAGTTTTAGACGAAGGTGCAATTTCTCACCGACTTGGCTGATAGGGGCGCAAAAGGTCTTTGCGACTCTTAATGACCACTTTTCCTTTCACGCACTGGAAAGAACAACCTTATCTAAGGGGAACATTCTTCATCACTAAGTATGAGTAGATTATAATGGGTGTCAAACACTATCCTCAGATTAACTGAAAGCTTATGAAAGCATTTGCTCTAGATATTTGAAGCTTAAATACAACAACTCTACTTTAATGTTCAACGAAGTGCTGCAACAGCCTTAGGCCTATGTTATACTTCGGCGACGCGTCGGCGACGCTGTGTTGCGCGGGCTGCTACTCACTGCGTAGCAACCCGTGTAACACTGCTGCCGACGTCGCTGACAAGAGCGTCGCCGAAGTATAACATAGGCCTTACTCCAATCGCCAGCAATACGTGAATATTTATAGTAGTATTCGCTTTTCTGGGGTGGCTGTTCCGAATTTTTCGGTGAGAATCTATTATGTGGCAGATCCAGTTCGTTATTTTGGGTCTGGAGCCGTCTCTGAAGCAGCAGTTAGCAAGTGGTACACGTTAAACTTCCTGCATTACTCCTTGCTCCCATGAGGATTTATTTATTTTAGAGAAAGCTCGCATAGGCACCGAAGGTGTTCTATTTCCTTGATCGAAACGAAGAGCGCAGAAACTGCCAACTAGAATCTTCAAGAGAAAGTCTGATCTGCCCGGATACTGTTCTTTTTCCATATCCCGTAGAATTCTTGCGGAACAACTGGCTTCAAAGACATTTCTTTCTTGGATTAACCGACTGTTGGTTACTTCAGTCTTTAGACCACTACTGGTTCTTGAACTCCACGGAATTTCTTACATTCACATTCTTTTTCTCAACTGCTTAGAAGGTTTGCCCCAATGGTTCTCCTTATTTCTATTTCTAACACATCACATGATTTTAGCTGACCCTATAATTCTGTTCGAAATTCAATAGTACCTATAGTGGCTTGTCGGAAAAGTAATGTCGCCTGTTTTCGATTTGATATTTCTTTGCTATTATTAATTCTCAACCCATTAATGTATTTATTCACGAAGCGTGTTCATATGCATCTTTCGAGCTAGATTCGTCTTTTCATTTCGTTGATGTTTTGAAACAAAATGTTTAGATGAACGATGGTCGAGCAAAAATGCCGAGTGCGCTTTTTGCTGTACGACTTCAAGCAAGGAGCTAAAAATCTCATCGCATCTTATCTGAAGTATTTGTTAACGAGGGCCCATCATTACACTAGTGCCAGAGATGCTTTCAGCGCTTTCGAAACATAGATGGGAGCCTTGAAGAAAAGGAACGTCAAGGGTGCCTTCGCGTTTTGGAAAACGAGACATTAAAGCAAGTTGTCGAGTCAGAGCCAACCTAACCTACGTGAATTCACGGAGAAGTTTCGCTGTCGCCATTCTACGCTGCAAAAATTGAGGAATTCGGCTTGAAACCTCTGCATCACCCGCCACACAGCATAGACCTTACGACATCAGAATTCGATCTTCTTTGTCGACGCACCACTCGTTGGCAGAGAAAATATTTAAAAACCGTGAGGCTTAAAAATGTGGGTATCTAACTTCTTCTAGTCAGCGGAGTTCTTCAGGAAAGACATGCACTCTGTCACTCTTGCGAGGACGTTGGAGAGATGCCATTGATAATAGTGGAGATTACCTCTTGTGTTAATGTTTTGTCATTCTGTTCTTGTAATTTCTCTTTGAACCAAACTACATTTTTTTCCAACAAGCTAATAATTCCGACGTAATGCCTTCATGTCGGCAGAGCGATTTTTTCTATTTTTGTCACCATTTTTTGAACTGCCATTTCTTCTTTTCGTTTTATCATTCTAAATCTGGTGGAAGGTGATATGCACCATCCATTCGTTTTGGTGCGAGCAACTGTTTTCTTAATTGCTTTTTTCGAGTTTTGGAACTCCTCATTGAATGATATTAAAGAACGCTTTGAAATCGAAACTGGAAAGTTGGACACTTAAAAAATTAAATTCTTGCATCAGTTATAATTAGTGATGTGAATGAATTCGTACTTCTCACTATATGTTTGCATACGCAAAACAGCTTATCCTGAAAGCGCAAAGGAAGTTGATTTTGAGGTGTTGGTATACTATATTTAGGTATCTCAAGGATACCTTAGGGTTTTCTGCCTCTAAATTGATTTGGTCGTTGTTGACTGTGATTGTTGATATTAAAGTTAGCAAATCGTCTTCAGCCCATATCGCTCATCTTGAGAGAACGTTACCCAGTGACTCATTGGTAACGACTCGAAGATACTTGTCATGATGCGCGCAATTCCTCGTCATAACAGCGACTGATAAAAGGTCAAAGATACTTTCACGAAAGCCCCTTTAACTTTTTATCAGAAACGTGCTTTTCTGGCTCTTCTTTTTCTGTGAAAATGTGAAGCATCCATTGCCAAACTTTTGTTGTTGACAACACGCCTACCTTGTTCTCTTCTTCAAATTTATGTGTGCTCATTGACCTAAATCTCAAACGGCTTTTACAGTGAACTGCAAAGAGAAGTGAAATTGTACAAACCTTCGTGCTAGCGCGGTTTCCGATATTTGTGTGGTATCAATGGCTAAAATACATAAAAACTGCTTTATTATGATAGGTTTTTTGCCGCTATGTGCCTTAGCCTCTCCGATTTTTCTTAAAAGCATGGGTGACGTTATCAGAAGAAGACATAGTTGCACAATGTACCACGTGGTATAACTTCGCTTTGCGATCATGAACCAATCAAGCCTCTATTCTGGATGTGTGTTTGAATTGGTAATGGAAGAGCGTAAGCTAACAGACAAAGGGATATAAGGATAAAGGTCACCCAAGGCAGTCATTTTTTGTGGCGCTCCACTTATATTGAGAGGTCAATTGGAATGCGTAGTTCGCTAAGCAAATGTTGGTCCTTCCTTTCTGAGATTAGATTCATCAACTTAAATACCCGCGGGTATGCGGGATATAGGGTGGACGTACTCATGATGTGATGCATTCATGATAAACTTTACCCGCCACATCGTAAATATAGTGGGTCGAGAAAAGCCGTCGATCGTCGTGGGTACAACCGCATACCAGCGACCATTTCACGCCCCGTTGCCAGAAGTGCGCTCTACTGAGATCAACTGTTCTCGGTTGAGCCCACTTTTGCTATCGTTGTTGTGTAATCGTCAGCAGCCTATTCGGTTACAATTCTTTGTGAAATGCAATGTATGACAGTTGTGTTAGGGAAAGCGGCCTGTAGTAGACCTTCACCATTCAGCTGTTCCTCAACGTAAACTACCATTGAGCGGAATTGCTTCGTACAAAAGAGCATCAATAAGCATATGAGCTCGAGGTCCTATTCGACGACAAATTAGCGAATCTACCAGTCGAATATCTACCAGTCGAATTTTGCGGATGAGACACCCTTCAATCCACCTCCTCTCCTAACTGGGGCTTGTTTTTCACTCCATATTGGCTTACCGCACCGCAATGGTAGAACAATACTAACCAACATAAAAGAAAAGAGGCCATCTCATTATCGATTAGCCCTGGTGTCCAAGAAATTTGCTTCTGCTATTCCACTAAATATTTTTCTGGACGTCTGTCAGGTTCCTTCTACCTTACCCTCGGTTCCTTTGATGAATACGGATCGTGCCCTATACCCACTGCGGGTGAGTGGTGGTCTTACCCTTCGGTACTTCTACCCTTTCCTTCCGCTTGATGAATCCAGCCACTGGAAAAGTTAACAGCGAGGGATGGAAGGCATACTTGGCCCGTGCGCCAAGCCAGCTTTTAATTGAACAAGACTGCAACTCGTGATCAATGGTGCGGCGCACATACCGTCCTACCAAAGCCTTGCTTAATCACAGCCTCTTTCAGAGCGCCTAGGTGAAAACATTTCACTTACCGTGAGCGTTCATATCACTTTGTATCTTTCTTTGCTTCGACTTTGGAGTGGACTTGTCAGAATTTGGCGTTTTATCTGCTTCAACACATCATAGTAATTTCGCAGTTTAAAAAGGGCTTAGATTTCGTCAAACAGAAACGTGTAACGTACCGGGACTTTTTTCATTTTTAAGGTTATCACCGCTTATTAATATTCCAGTTTTTGGTGAGTCCAAATTTCTTTTTTCAGGTGAGGTAGCGACAGCACTTAAAATATAGATGAATTTTACTGTATCACCTCCTCGTGTATCAAGTGGAGGCATTTTGATCTAGTTAATTTTTTAGACAATTTTCGCCGCTTCTCAGCTATATCGTGCAGCACTTTTACTTGACTTTGGCCAGCAGTTTACATATCAAGGCTTCAAGCTTACAAAGAACTTTTCTGTTATTAAAGATCACTCCAAAAATTTGTGTTTGTAATAAGAATCGCCGAAAGTTATCCTTCATTTCAACAGAGCAACGGGTTTTAGTAATTCTCAAAATTATCTACCCATCCTTTCCTACGTCTGCAGATCATTTCAAGTTACTTCGATGGGTTATATCGTCTACAAAATATTGTCTTAATAAATCTCCAATATTTCAGGTGAAACATAGAAGCGGAAGAACGATTTTGAATGAATGAAGAATTTGCAGGAAGCAGACGTTGTATAACTTAGGGCCTCTTAGGATGTATATAAATGTACCTATGTTAATGCGATCGAGGACCCTCAATTTATCTCCGTCTTATGGTTAGGGCTAAGGATGATAAATCCGGTTTTTTTAAATTAATGTTTTGTCTATCTGGCTTCTATCTATCTACCTACCTCCACCACTATATAACTGAGTTTTCTGTAACCAACGGATAAGATTCGGACATCATTTCTTACGTTTCGCTAACCAATTTGTTGGTATGAGAAGGCTTTGCGTGATCTGCCATCACTACTGCTATCACTTCCTTGATTAATTGACGCTTCCGGTATAACAACAGCGAGGTTCGAGGCAACTCAAAAATAGAACCCCTGACATCCCCCAAAGATTTTCAGCGAGATCAAAATGGTGTTGTAGGAGCTTAAGACAAGGAGCAGAAGTCTTTTTCGTTTCTGCTATGGTTCATTGGGTGGTGCGAAAATGATGACAAACTGTCACAGGGCAACTCCATGTGATTACCGAGATGCCGTTCGCCAGTGCCGAGTTGACCGAGTGGGTAGCGTCGAGGACTCGTGAGGACGAGATGGGGGTTGGGATCTAGACATGCGCAAATTGCTGCAGTGGTTTTTCATCGTCTGCCACTATCATGAAATTGTATATGTGTTTTCATTTTCACACCATTGTGAACCATTCTCTCTTGCAGACTACATGCATTAGTATGTTATAGGTATCTGGCATACCTCCGAGTCGCTCCAGCGACTGATTGCTGCTAAACTGTTGCGCGGGTAGCTACGCAGTTTGTAGCTGCCCGCGCAACACTATCGCACCGATGAGTCGCTGGAGCGACTCGGAGGTATGCCAGATGCCATAAGGAAGTGTGATTGCGCAGAACGTCCGACCAACAGTTTCGACTGGCTTCGTTTTCACAAATATTTCTTCCAAAGTGTCCGCTGCATAGACACGCACAGACACGCTTTATGTGCCAGTAAAATTACAGTCGAATATGATATATTTAAATTGATAACAACAAACAATGGATCATAATAATGGCAATAGCACAAATTCAAACCCACTAACAACTAGGAGGGAGAATGATGAAACAGTTGGGAATGGTTCACAATAGTGTGAAAATGAAAATCTTAGGCCGGCAGCAGAGTCTTGCGGGTGCCGCGGATCCGCCATGACAACGGCGGGTGGTGCGGCGCTGCAAGGGCTGCTGTACGCAACACTGCGTACTTTTACCGGCAGTTACGACCTCTAAGAATGTCAGAGATGAAGTAAGCAGAACGCTTTTTCTTTTGCTAAGAAGCGTTTTCTAAGTCAAGTTAGGAGTTCTTAAATATAAGCCCTGAAATCTAATAGAACACTTATAACTCAACAGTTCTGTGCCATTTTGCGCTTGCTCTCATTTTTGTCGATCTACCTCCGCTAAAATTTTCTCGTTTGACAAGCAGCTCGGAGATAATGTGGTAGCCCTTGTGATGACCGCATTATCTCCGATGCATTGTTAAGTTCGATAGGTCCGTCCGATGCAGTTATACCTCGTACTAAAAAGAACGGTCTGCTTTCTTGTTGCATTTCTGTGCAAGGGTTTTCCTTAAACCTCAGATGACTAACTTGTGACTGGAAGGTCACGGAGATTTTCCAAGCAATTAAGGTTACCTAATATCGTGATAAGCTTTTTGCGTTACATTTTGAGTGCAAGATTCCATACGCCTCCATTTGTTCACACTACCGGTGATTATATTGTCAAGTTTCTTTATGGACAGAGATTATGCACCAACCTACTATATCCCTAGCATGTAGATTCGTTTCAGAAAATGTTTAGAATAGATGAACCATAATGGACACCCTTCTATCTCGCCCTCCGGCGGGTCTCACCCGCAGCTCCTGGCGCTGCGGGTGAGAGCCGCCGTGAACTGTGGCAGCCCTCGGGGACCTTTGCGTGCGGCGGCTCCGCGACAACTCGTCCGCGCCGCGGCTTCCACCACAGTGGCAGCGGGTCCCACTGCGTCGGGAGCAACATGGACGAGTTCTCGGGGTGCTGCCGCGAGACTCTGTAGAGACCCTTACGTGATTTCATGATAGTAACAAAAGATGCAAAACCGCTTCAGCAGTTTACATAGGTATGGATCCGTACCCCCGACCTCGTGCTCACGAGTACTCAACACTATGGCCTATGTTATACCATCGCTCATTCCCTGAGAAGCCTAATGATAAGCTCCTATATCGATCGTACGACGCGATAAATCGATATGGGAGCTTATCATTAGGCTTCGCTCGGGGTTAGTGATGGTATAACATAGGCCCAACCACCCGGCCATCTCGGCACTGCTTGTGGACGGCATCCGGCAATCATGTGGCGTTGCCTTGCGACAGTTATTCGTCGTTATCGGACCACCCAGTGGCCCATAGCAAAAACCAAAAACAGTTCTGTGCTCCTCGTATCATGCCCTACAACATCATATAGGTCTCGTTGAATTTTTTTTGGTACGATTTCATCTGTTTCTATTGTAAGGTCAGCACCAAGTTTCTGAAGCAAATTAATCGAACCGCATTTGTCAAGAAAATCATATGTAAAGCGCATGTTGAACACTAAGCGAATCTCCCAGTAACGATGTCCACCTTTTAGTCCATAATTAAAAAATTAATTTACCCATAATTTAACTGACACAATACGCGAAAATGACACTCTCAAACTATTTTGTAAAGGGGTAATGTTGAACAAGCTGATTCAATTAGGGTTCACGGCGGGTACCACTGAAGAGTTGAAACGGGTCAGTGGTTTCGAATAAGTGTGGACGATCTAGCTGCGAGACGTAGGAATGGCGTGAGGACTTTGGAGATGTTGATCAATGTAGAAGAGAGATAGCACAGGGACCCCAAGACTCGGTTGCACTATAGGAAACAGGTAATTGTAAAAACTCTGAGAACCCTCAAATCGTGCATGTGTACATATTTCTTAGGCCTATGTCATACCACCGCTCACCCTAGCGGAGCCTAAGTATAAGCTCCTATATCGATCGCGCGAAGCGATGAGTCGATATGGGGGCCTATCATTAGGCTTCGCTCGGGGTGAGCTGTGGTATGACATTGGCCCTAGGCCTTAGGCTTCGCTCGGAGTGAGCGATGGTATGACATAGGCCTTACTGTATTGCGCCTGTATTTCTTACTTCTGAGAAGGAAGTGGCTCTTCCTGTGAGCATGGCATCAGGTGTTTAGAGCTACAGCTTTGGAAGTTCCCTGGTCAGATGAAGTACCTACTTTCATAGTATAGAAACGTTGCCTTATGGTTAAGTTTATATAAAAAGTAGAAGTAGACCTTTTCACAATTGAACTTTCTTTCCTGCTAATGAGACGAACCAATTTTCTCTTCTGCCGGCATCCACATAAAAGCACTATTTGCATCATGAGTGCTAAAATTCATATTTTTGTAAACACTTCTGCATTATCATGATTGATTTGTGTTGTGTTTGTATTTCTTTTCCTCATGAACTTGAAGCATTACCTGTTATATGGAGAAAAGGAAGGAAAGGCATACCGCCAGCTACATGACGAACATTGATTCAATGAAACTCCACTCTTGTACTTGCCTATATAATACAAACGATAAGACACGCAAGAAACACAGTGTTATCGATACCGTTCTTTATGTAGCACAGTTGATAGTGTGAGGCGTGCATTGTTGCGACAGCAACATTCTTTCTTCTTTTTCTGAAGGCAAGTGCTCCGAGACGCCTAACGGCGTCTCTCGCCCTTGCGCGCTTAGTGTGACCTTGCAGCATAACTAACCTATGGAACGGAATTTTTGCAAAGCTTAAATTCCGCTCAAATCTAGGATCTGATGCGACCAATCAATTTACTACATACGTTCATCATTCTCTCCGGGCTGGCCAGTAACTTAATTGGTTTGTGCTGCTCAGTAATTCTGTTCCTCAGACTGCTCCGCTATCGTTCTAATTCTCAACAGTACACGTTACAGGGCATTGTTGACCCGTCTTTCAAATCCAGACTTCGTTGTGCGACATTGGCGACGCACTTTCTGTATCCAGACATCCGCTGCACGACAATGGTGACACGCCTTTCAAACACAGAGTTCGTTGCATGACAAGAATGACACGTCGCCAGCATCCGGACGTCTGATCCTCCTCACTGGTTTTCTTTTACTTGATCACCTTGCTGGTCTCCTATTGCCTCCTATCCGGGTCCCACCTCCTGGTCCCCTTCCTGGTTCCTCCATTGACCTCCCTTGCTGGTCCCGTCTTGCTGGTTTCCCTTTCCTGGTCCAATCTGCAATGGTATGAGCGTTTCCGGCAACGTCACGGCTTCCAGCAGGAAGCTACCGGGCGCGACGGAGGTGTACATTGGTATTCGTGAACATTACGGGAACCAACGAGACGGTCCCAAGTGGCTAGCTTGGTACTCCTGCTCTATCGTCACTTTGTTGGTCGGGAAGGTCGGAAAGCCGTCAAGTTAAATTCGCGGTGCAATTGCACCCACAGCTAGAACGACGGCATAATTTGAGAAGGACGAAACTTTCCATATTTATAACGAAAATAGACAAACTTGGAACGGTTTAGCTATAGTTCAATTTGAGAGTCGATAGGAAGCCTAGCAATCTTGGTAGATTGGGAAAAGTTGATAAATTTTCAAATTAACATTTAAATTTCTGCAGTTCCGGCCTCTCCTGCGATTCTGACTCACGCGTTGCGATCGCCACAACTTCTGTTGTTTCATGAATACCGACCGCGTACCACGAGGCCGGAAACAGGAAGCAGCGGAGCGAAATGATTTCACCACCTTCCCGCTCCCGCCGCTTCATGCATACGGCTACAATCCCTCCTTCCTTGTCGCTCTTCTGTGGCCGTATGCTCGTCTACCCCGAGTCTCCCCCGACGGGGGATTGGGGCGTGATAAGATATGTTGACTGATTGGATTTGCGCTCAAAGGGGGAACACGAGAATACGGCCCGTGGTCCTCCCTCGAGGCGCTCTCTCGAGGTCCGTCTTACAGCCGTTCTTCCTTAGTGATCCTCACACTTAAGGCAGACCTCGGTGACACGCCTTGTGAATCCGTCGCTCGCCGCACGACGTCCTTTAAAACAGCACAACCAGGCAGATCCTAATTCGATACACTTCTTCAGAGGTTCCCATTCTTACAAGACTGTTATGATAGCAACAGCTCCTTAAAGACAGCATATCCTAGGCCATCATTTGTTGAATGAAAACTTTTCCATAGTTCTCCATTTTAGGTAGAACACTTGATCGTCCTCATCGTAATCTGATCATCCTACGAGACACATTCAAAACGTCCTTGAGCATGTGAGCGATTAATCTTGGCTCCTAACTAGCTTCATTAGATGAAAAATTAGCATTGGAGAGCTACTGCTGCTCTACCGTACCAGTTAACCGCCATTCTAGCGAGGTCACCGTTACAGCGGTTTTACTCGAAATCTACCATGCCGCACGTTGATGAATCCTGACACATGAGATTTAGCTATAACTGTTCCCTTCACCGGCCTCTAAGTCGATGATCTCGACCATGGGTTTTTATGACCGATATTTCTTTGAATGTAACAACAATTTGTTCAAGGAACAAAGTTCTTCTCCCCCTTTTTTCTAGAGTCTACCATTGTGAGTAGGTCTAACAACGTTGAAACTTTTCTATTGAGACCCTCAGCCTCACTGGTTCCATGCTTATATCAGCGGCAGGCTGATCCAAATATACGGGTCAGTGCCAACAAGTCCCACGAAGTGTGGATGTTGCATTCAATGAAGCAGCACCGATGGTTAATGGCATAGAGCACTCCTATCCAATCAGCAGGAGGTGTGGGTTCGAGTTCGTCTGGTGCTAAAGTTTTGATCGCAACAAAACATCGTGTGAAAGTTGAAACCGGTTCCCAACTTTTAAACGGGGATCTAGAGGCCTCCGCACTCTTTTGCGGCAACGCGGCAGCCCTATCTATATCTATCAGTATCCATAAGTATAGGGCAGAGACGCAGAGCTAGCAGCTGATGTGCCGCCAACGCGGCTGTGGCAATAATTATCCATGGCATTATTGCCGCTGCAGCAGCTTTGCCACGGAAACTGATAATGATGTGATAATGATTATGGTAATGAAACCGCATTGGCCATGGAACAGAGTGGGAAAGCTGGGGATGAGTGCCTCCTACGTGGCAGTTTCGCTGCAAAAGTGTGCGGAGGCCTTAAGCCTCCGTAAATGATATCCGAGTCAATCACGAGTGTGTACATCATTCAGCCCATTCATTTAACTTCATCTGGTTGGAAAAAACAGCTAATGTTGCAGTGGAGCCTATGGTGACCTTGGAGCGAGTCATTTGGGTGGTTCGTCATGCCGAAAGGTATCATTTCCAAATCAGGTTCCAATAGGCTTTGTAAGAAGGATGCATAACCGAATGCCATTGGAAAACTCGGCTCAATGAGGGTAAGGGAAGGTCTTCCGAGGCGTGGATTTGTTCAATGTGTAGCTTAAGGCAGGACATCAAGTTGTGCTGCCCTTGCCGCAGCCCACTCCAGGTCTAGGTTTCCGTTGAGATATGAAAGTACAAGTGTCGAGACATTCCTTACAGTGCTTCTCACACTTGCCAGCGTTGAGGCTTTATGTCATTTTGAACAAATTCTTCATGTGGAGCAAGTGCAGCCACCAAAAATTCTTGCTAGGGAAGCGTGTCGAAATTCAACCTCCCATGGAACGTCAAGGTGAGGCCAAGGTAATTGGAAAGAGCTCAGAATGCTGATTACGAATATGCATGTCAAATTTGCAAAATGAAGCTCCTGATCGAGATATGGCCTGCCGAAGTTGTGTGGCCTGACCACAGGCTAGCGCAAGAGCGATGAGTCATAGGGGCTCCGTAAGAATGGGCGGCCAGCTGCAGCGGTGGCGCAGGGTAATGCTCTCGCTCGTCGTGTATAAGTCGTTGGTTTGGTCCCCATCGCTGCCGATTTCTTTTATACATCATGATTTGTCTTCGAAATGGCATTTTGTTCTAAATAATGGCACGTGTTTGATCAGATAGGCAGAAAAACTATCATACACGTTTGTAAAAATGCTTGAAGACGAAAAACTGCTATGGTGATATTTTTATTTACTATTTGCACAAACAGAGTTCAAATCTTATATTGAACAACTGGATGTGTTTCTAGCAACCTTGGCATTCATGGAACGAAGCAAAAAATTTATATTGAGCGGCACCGTATTGCTGGGAATGGACGAAACTGTCGCTTTTTTGTACATTCAACACTTCACTGTCCTATGCTTACTTGGTAAAAGGTCATTCTTTGATGTTTGCAACTGTAGCCTCCTTTTTAGCTCCCTTCATTCTAAGGTCTCGAAACAAGTCAACAAGAGGTCTTATCATAAATTCTGATTCGGCCACTAAAACCTATGCTTTTTTCTAGTAAGCCCACATGGTCACCAGCACTTTTTCCTCTCACTTTCTTGTCATATACAGCTCAAAAGCCGTTTACCTTTGTAAACCGATACGTGTGGGTGATTGGACGAAAACATTGGCTTATTATCTCATTGATATCAGCTTGTGATTACTCTCAAGAAAAGAACCCGCTCGCAAACGGAGCAGCTGCAAAATAAATCCCAATCGTTAGTTATTGACAAGCTGAATTATATTGTGGTAGTGGTACATAGATAGGTGGTGAATAGATCGATCGCAAAAAAGGAAAGTCATCATCACAACAGTGTACTTTGCTATCACGAATCAGGCAGCATTAATACTCCTGCCGCGGGGCGGCTCGTCAATTTGCTGAGGGGCGCAGGTGGACGCGCCGCGTTCCGAATTTGACGCGCAGCTGCGCTATTCCAGCTAGAAAGGGGAGCGTAAACAACGCTCCGCCACGAACTTCTGCGCACTACAGGTTGTACGCCGAGGATGGCATTGTAGACGTTCCGACGAAGAACTGCCCTTGAACATGCTCCTCAACACGAAGCGATCAGCTCTAGCTGCACACAGAGCAGTGTGGCAGAAGAGGTATCACATTAACTAACCATTCCGTGCAGAAAATACTTGAGCCTCGACAATCGGAAAGAGGCGTCGGCTCTTGCACACTCGGCTGGTTCAGAATTACGATCGTGCCGAGGTCAACCAAGCCTTTCATCCCCAAATGGTCGACGAATCGGTACCAGAGTTGTGGGTATCGTGTAAAATCAGTGAATCCTGAAGAATATGATTGCATGGCACACTTTGAAATGAATTTCAATCACGCCAACGTTTGCACTTAATACCTTGTTTTGTTCACTCCAATTACTCGACTTCAGAACCAGCGCTCTTTGAATTATTTCTCGAAAAAAGGGTGGGAAATATTTGTGAATGTGACCTCTAAAGTGAGAGGAAGCAGAGGAACTCCCGTTGTCAGGCCTTTTGTAATTGTATTCTGCCGTGCCGCGAGCCAATGTTGAGCCTGTCGCGGGTAGTTGCGCCGCGTCCGTCCTTCCGCTCAGCGGCGCAATTCGCCAAATATTGTAACCCAAAATTCCATCAAATGTGGAGTATTGAGGCGGCGGAGTATAAAAGCGATGCGGTGCCGAAAACTCAACCCATAAATATGAAATGGCCCAGAACCAAGAAATGAGTACTTTTTGAATGCGACATGCGTTATACTACCACATCACGGAGGCACGATGCTGCCAATGCTATTGTTTTTGCTCAAATGAACATAGAAGTGAAGGTGCTGGTCTAACCGGAGAGGGGGGAGGGGGAGTTCACCTGGAGTTCGCTCATCGTCCGTGCTTTTCACCATTCTCGCCCAACTAGGAATGCTGTTTTGGAACCTATTCGAGTAATTCTCAGGACTACACCAGAATATTATGTTTGCATTGTTGCAATTTTTGTTATTGCATTTGAGGAAGAAACTCAGTTTTTCACCTGGCTGAGTTTCTGTCTCAAATGCAGAAGGCGGTCCCTAAAGCGCTTTGCGCCCAAATAGCTTTCGCTTTCTGTCTTTCTGTGTCTCTTTCTCCGTGTCATCAATGTTCAAGAGGCATAAACAATTCCGGAAAGTACGGCAGAACTTTTTATCTGCACTAATCATTTTCAGCGCTGTAATAAAAATGAAAAGAAACTGACAAAATGTACATTCACTGGCATTATGAGATAATATTTCTTGAAGAGAGGACAACATTAATCCCGACTGGAGAAGTCTACCGGAAGCAAAGGGGCTTGAAAGAGACAACACCATGCTCAGTGCAAGAGGTCGACTGCAAGCAAAAGAATGTGCGAAGAGGTATATATTTTAAGTACAGCTGTAATTAAAGTAATATGCTTTTTTTCAAATTGTGCAGATTTTCAAATGTGAAATTGGCCCATGTGTTTGCATCACCATTTGACAGAACAATGGAAACCGCATCAATTATTGCTGAAGAAAAAGGAGGCCTCCTTGTAAAGGTCCTGGTTCTCATGCTTTCAAATTTTTGATCAGAAAGTCTACGACGGTTTACTAGCTAAGCATGCATGCGCTAGAATGTCAACTTATGTGATTGCTTGATTGTTACTGATCAGTATTGTTACTGATCTCATTATTTGCCCTATTAAAATCTTCCCATTGCAGCCTGAGCCAGGGCTCTGCGAGGTGTTGACCGAGTGTCAAAAGCCACCAGGATTTTGGGACACTGAACAGTTGAAGACGAAGTTTCATTTAGTAGATATAGAGTACCAACCCATATACACTAAGGTACAGGGCCTATTTTTGATACAATCGCCTTGGAATTAGCTGGGTGTTCAGGAGACGCTTCCAGAAGAACGATACGGCCATAAGTCATGCATACCTAGACTGCGTCATATCCTTCCAGAAATACTCAAGAATTATGAAGGTTAGTGTATGCGCTAAGAATTTTCGTCCCAGTGAATTCAATCAATTTAGGTGATCTACTTCTGGTCACACATGGAGCACTTGTGGCTGCGATACATCTGATATGGGGAAGTAGCTTCACTTATGTTGGCCAGGCGACGGTGTCAAAATTCGTACAAACTGAAGCAGGCGTCCATTTGGAACTCAGTGGAGATTCTAGCCATTTGTCGGACAGATCGAATCTCCGTCCAATAAACTAGAAATGTCTCAATTGTTAGAATTTATCAATCATTCTGAGATGCTCCTTACATAATAGATTAACTGATTTTAATACAACAATAAATGCGCACGTATATTATTTAGCTGCTATGAAAGCAGTCTAATAAACCCTTATCATTGAACTTTTTGAATTTTGATTTTCATGAACTGGAATAGCCGCTTAGAGATGCTTTTTTTAAGGATTTTCTCGTGCCTTCACTTTTTGCACATATAAGGCCAAGATCAGAAAGGCCTTTATTCCCATGAACCTTTATATTTCCCTTTAAATCTCCGCTATCCTTTCCCATAACAGATAAGTCGCTGCAACGCTCCAATTCTAGGCGTACAATAACACAAGAACACCGATCCGCTAGCAGTAGTACATGGTTGCTCGCTAGTCCTTCATCAGCAACAGTGTTTCGCCGAAGGGGACGATGGCGAAGAATGCGAATTATTCCATTGTATCTTTCATTTGTTGCATCTCTTAACTGTATAATTTAGATACTGTTCCGTTCGGGTGTTGTCCTGCTTGTCCTCTTTCGGTTGAGTTACTTGAAGGACTTCGCCTGTTTACTATAGTTAGTGCGTAGATCACCATTTATTTACTTATTGTAAATTTTAATCATGCTATAAAATATAACAAAAATCCACACAACCACAGTCCAGTGTAAAAGAAAAGGGAACAGAAAAAGTAGAGGCAGCACTAGGATTATTCTTAACACGAAACAAAATGTTTGACGAAAAATGTCGAAACCAGAAGAGTAACTAACAAGCTCCCTTGAAGCTCGTCCAGCATTTAGTATTGCCGTATTGAGTTTGGCAAATTGTTTTCCTTGGAGAATCTTAGAAATTCAATGTCGGCTCGACGAGTGAAGAACGAAGACCTTATGCAAGTTCTTGCTCTGGGAATCTGGGCCTTCCTCTGCCTATCCCATGTGTTAGAAGAAGAAATTGAATAAAAGTCTTGTGGAGGAAGACGCAGCATGCCATTTAGCAATTTGTAAACCATGATTAGATTATACATCCTTCT